>JAOANR010000004.1:42365482-43009761 GCA_030278955.1 Hygrophila difformis
ATTCTAATCAAACTTATATTATGTAATTTATCTAAAAATGGAAAGTGGCCAAATTTCGTGGGACACCCCAAAAAGGAATAGTGGCCAAATTTTGTGGGACGGGAAGTAATTGATAGTAGGTGGTAATCTATTGGTTGGACTTGGGGATGGCAATGGGGGAGTGTTTTTTTTTTCCTTTTTTTTTTTAAAGCCTATTCAAGCTAAGAAATGGTAATGGAAGACTGGGAGTTTATACCACATAAATTAGGGACAGTGGCTGTGTGAGGAATCGAATTCTCAACCTATAGATTAGGAGTTAGGGGACTTGACCACCGGGTAAATCCACAATGGGGAGATTGATAGGTGGTAAATGGTAATATTGACAATACTGCTAATGTGCTGATGACTATAAAAAGCTTCATGTTCACAATCATGTCTATTTAGAGAGATTGTTTTCTTTCTTCTTTGCCTGATCTTTATTTTTCTGATTGCGTGATCATTTATTCTTGTTACCCAACAGAAAGATTCTTGTGCACAGATTTTTGGATATAGACTCTACCAACTCAATTAGTTACATTTTCATTGTGCAAAGATTCTTGGATATAGACTCTGAACTGATGTAGGATAGGTTTTAGTTTGCATTCTAGTAATAATTATGGATTGATCTGAACGTGTGTTGTGCATAGGATATATTTTGTTTATAAGTGATGTTGTCAACTCTGAATTAACTATTAAGCAATGGTTTGTATGCCCTTCAATGGCAATCAAATAATCCTTGTTTAATTCCTTTTCCTTTTTCCTGCTATGTAGGCATGGTAGATACAAATATAGCGAAGGGTACCTGATGAGCAAGCATATTTGGACATATGAAGAGAGAATGAATCTTTGAGGAATGTCACTGCCAAAGAAAATGATGAGACTTTTGAGTTATATAAGAAGTTGGTGAAGAGATAAGAGGATTATCGGGCATCAATGCCATACAAAAGTTTTAAAGCAACTGATTTGAACGCAACGATATGGCGAGTGCACATACATTTCTTACTTTGGATCAAGGAGACAAAATTGATACGATAAAAGTAATTTTAGATGGTTTTATGGGGTAGTTGATTATTTTTTGTAGTTAATTTTAATTATGCATATAATACTTTGTTTTGATTTTAATTGTGATTGTAAAAAGATTGATTATTGTTTAAACTTTTATTGAGATTAATCAAAATATTTTTTTGTTGTTAATGTGCATATATTTTTTTTAATTTAAAATAAACCATTAGTATTAAAAAAAATTATAGATTAAACAAGTATTTTATTTATACTTATATTTATATTTTTTGTTATTTTTAAAAATCAAACAACATAGTTAATTTTTAAATTTCATGTTGCATTTCTATGTTGAATTCTCTAATCAACCAAACAAGAGAATTGATTCTCTGTTCAATTTCCCTTTTCAATTCTCTATTGGACCAAACAGGAAAATCAATTCTCTTTCTCTGACTCAATTCCCTTTCTCTGCAATTTCATTCTCCGGCATCATTTCTTTGCAATTTCATTATCTGTACCAAACGCACCCTTACTTTCCTTACCAAACCCCTCCCTCAAATTTCAAAATATATAGACATGAAGATTAATAAGTATATATCAAAAACCTATGTATTACAGCAGCGAGTTTAAATAAGTTTAATTTGTTATAATTACATCAACCTACAAGACTACAATTTATACCAAATGTACTACTAGTATTATTTTCCCTAGCCATGAAGCTTGGTAGAACCATAACCATACCCCCGCATCGCTTCCACATTCCGCAAAAACTTGAAAACTGCAATCCACAATTATTCGCATATGAGCCAAAACTGCGCTTCATCAACTTCAAAACTCGAACTCAAAAAAATAATTAGTGCATTGTAGCCACATTTGAAGCACAGGGAAAAAACACCAATGGTGTCAAATGAAAACTGCATATGTATGTATGTGTATATATATATATACCTTCCGAATCCGGTTTACAGGACGGACAACATGAGAGACTGCAATTCTGCTTTTGGCTTCATCTCTTGGCTGTTTAGAATGGTATCAAGAACGGATACCGCTTTCACTATATGCTTCCCTTTGTTCAGCATCACACAGCTCACCCTGCAAAAATTTAAATAGGGAGCTTTAGTATGCCAAGAACGGTGAGAATGCTGAAACTCATCTACATCATTGGTTAAATTAATGCTCACCTCCTTCCATTGGCTGCATCGATGATTTCTGCTCTTGAAGGGACCCCAGTCTTGATCAGTGACTCGAGAACCTGTGTGGCCAAAATCACTGGTACATGGGCAGCGCTGCAGATGGAAATGATCTCTTCTTGTATATCAGCAAGCTTCTCCCACCCACATTCCACTGCCAGGTCACCTCGAGCAATCATTACTCCCAAACTGTTGGGAGATTTCATTGCCTCAAGGATTAAGAGTGGGAGGTTCTCGAATCCACTTTTGGTCTCGATCTTCAACACAATTCCCAATCTCGAAAATTTTCTCTTGGCAACTTCTTGATACAAGAAGGAGATATCTTGAACATTTCGGACAAATGAGATACCCACCATGTCAGCATGTGCGGCTACAAAGTCGATATCCATTAGATCCTTTGTAGTGAGACCTTCATAACGGATATCGCTCTCTGGAATGTTTATGGATTTTTCTGAGCCCAGTTTAGTACCATTTGGACCTGCATGCGTAATTTTTACTACTACTTCTGAACTGCTAGTCCCTTTAACAACTCCCCATATCTTCCCATCATCGAAAGCAATGGGATCTCCTGGTTTGACTGAATCAAATAGATACCCGGATGGACAAGTTATCTTATGAGCATCAGGTGATGAACCTGGTGGCATATCCTGCTCATCCGAACAAGCCCGACATATTGTTAATAAATCATCAATTCTCAATCTAACATACTGCTTCATAGGAGGAACATCAACTACAGATCCAACAGATGATTTCCGTTGCTTCTTTTTGATATAAAGTGGGGTGCCAGACTCAACATATGCAGGCTTGCTACACTCAGCCAAGAACCCAACACCGGAGAAAATAAGATGCTTGCTTATAATTTTGAAAGTCCTCTTTTTACCACGGGCATCATGAAATGTCACAGAATTGTTAACCTCCAGCTTCTTCAAAAATTCTTGACCATCAACATGTAAAATAATATCAGGGGATAGGTGAAGTGGGGGTGGAACTGCTCCTTGTGGACATAACCAGACTAGAGCTGGACGTATCACATCACCAAATGCATTCCTTCTGGGGGAAATTTTTACCACACATGGCCCATCCTTTAATTTCCCAGTTCGTAGCTTTGGTCCAGCCAAGTCCATGAGGATCCGACAAGGTTTCTCCAAATGTTGAGAGCAGTTCCTTATCGTTCCAACTATGTTGCTCCATAAGTCTGGGTTCCCGTGCGCACAGTTAATACGGAAAATGGTAGCTCCTGAACTGATGAGACCTGGTATCAATGTATCGTCTTCCACTGATTCTTGCCCAACTGTCACCATGATATGAGCTGATTTTTGGCTTGGAAATCTCCCCAGAAGTAGGTCCCTATTAGAAGGACTTTTCATCATTGTAGTTCTTCCAATGTCCAAATTCTGATTGCCTAAGCTTTTATTATTGGGAAGCCCTTCATTGGAAACTTCTACTCTGAGAGGGGATTTTGATCCAGAGCTAGTTAGCATATGGATACATGAATAAAGACTTGAGAGAACTTGTCGATTTACAGTCTCTAGGTTTGAAAGCCCAGTGGAAGAAAACTCTTCATTGATGTCTCCAATATCTAGGCTTTTCAGAGCCAAATACTGCAACAGATTTGCCGCACTTACAGAATAATTTCTGCCAGTAAAAGGAAAATATGAGTCATGGAAAGATGAAACATGTAATGAATACTAAACAATAAAATTAACTAAGTACCCTATCCTGATAACTTTCATAATAGTCATCATCTATGTGAATTTCAAGTAATAAACAAAATTTCCTACCACAAACATTTTCTCTCACGCACACACACAAAACAGAAGCTTAATTGCTGAAATCCCAGTGCAGCAGTTGAAAGAAGGAAAGCATACCGGTGACACATCTTAAGCCTTGTTGAATTCCATTGCTCCAGTGCGAGAATGTGCAAGTTAACTGCTTGGTTCCCCTGTTCTAAGAGAGTTGGTTGAAGATCGGTACCATGTTGATCCATGGAGGCAATGGTCTCCTCTGTTGGTTCTTCAGAATGCCCTTCATCATCAGGGCATACAGATTCTTGATCATCAGTCAAATGGGGGAAGATCTGTTTCAGTGTGTCATCTTGTTCAGGTGGCTTGCTATATGCAATAGTTCTTGCTGTGAGTTTCCTTCTTCGGCTTTGAAAAAGCAATACATACTTTTTAGGAGATGGAACTTCCGTGGCGGATTTATGAGGAAGATAGGCAGATTTTCCACAGAAAATGACTGATGTGATATCGTATGACATAGCCTGCTGTCAGAGAGAAGTCAATAAGGAGGATCACATTCAAGAGAGACTGAAGTGCAAAAGAAATTATTGAAGATGCAAACAATATTAATATATTCATTTCATGCTACAACCAAAACTAAAAGGTGAGTTCCATCAAAAAAAGAAAAGAAAAGAAAAGGCGTGAAAAAAAAATAAAGATGATTTAGTTTCAAGGGATGCAGAAACTAATCTCATGTCAGAACACGCAGGACAGGTAATATGGATATCATTCAGTGAATTAGAAACATTTCCATACTTTTCCAGATCCTTCAATTATCAGGCAAAAGAACCCCTTCCGGGCACAATTAAAAGCCGGGAATGATGTAACATAGATAGGCTACTTGTAGTTCAATGGTTCAGAATTCATGCGCATTCCTAAAATTATTCTCCTTTATCAGATAGAAATTACTGCAAACAATAATTTTACGAGAGCCCAAAGCCGCAACAGGACATCCATGCAAAATATTGACTGGAATATCTTCAAGTCTCTCTAGGCTCTGGTTATATTATTCTTATTTTGCACTCAACAAAGCAGAATAACTTATAGAAGTACAAAACGTCTAGCAAAAAATGAACCAAATTTTGGTATTGTGTACATATATGGAACATTAAATTCAAACCCCGCAGCCACCTTCAGTGTAAAGGAATAACACTTACATGATTCAGAAAAACTGCCGGTTCAGTCACAGGACAAACAGAAACAGCCCCCACCATCATGATCAACAGTTTTGCACCTGTAAAACCATAAAAACTGAGGAAGAATGTTTTGATGAAAAAAGGAGACCGTGATAAAGTGAAGCACTGAAATCTTACAAGAATCACTCACTCAGCAAACTAAATGCATCATTAAAGAAACTAGCCTCACAAAAAATAATAATAATAATAATAATAAAAAAATCGTGTTACCTAAAAAGATACTCAAATTCACGAAACTGACTGAATCTGGTCAGCTAGAAGCTGAGAAGATGGACAACAAAACTTCACTTAATCATCAAAACCCAAAGTTTTGTTAAAAACCACAACAATAAAATACTCTATATCTCTGAAATCATCTGAAGGTTTAAAACACGAATTATCGAAAGGATTTTTAAATCTAACCCGACGAAACACAAAGGGAGCGCTGAGCGCAGAAAGAGCGAGGTTGTAGCGCGCCGCCGAGGAACTGCACAAATGAAATGCTCAAGAATCAGAAGCAATCCAAGCAAAAGGTTTGGCAAAGCTTTTATGAAAAGAGAATTGAATTTGGGTTGAATGAAGGTGGAGAGTGGAGAAATGAGAGGAAGAAAGGGGGAGCGGCGTGTGGAGGACCCGTGCCTGATCCTGGAATCAAAGACCGGCTGGCGACTGCTCGTTGCCCCAGGATTCAGGAATCTTCTCAACCCTGCAAATGAAACGCGATTTCTCCTTGAAGTCGCATTATACAGACACCGATTTCACATATAGTTATCTATATTACCAAACAGTTTAGTTGTAAGAATAAAAATGAAAGTTTATAAATTAATTAATGCAATTTTTATTAATAAAATTATGCTTAAAGTGATATTTATAAAGAAAATGAGGAAGTATATTGTATGACACAAGTATATTGATTTCAAATAGTATAATTCAGTGTGTTTCCTTCGGCAATATTGAAAGGAATAGGTTGCTGGATTCAAAAGGTAGAGAGAAGTTCAAGTTTTTTCTTAAAGGGTGCAATCACTAGAAAACTTGCTAAATGTGGTCACAAAACGTAGAGAGAGTAGTGGAATTTTGTAGTGTGTTTATTTACATCCCGAAACTTCAAAGATGTCTCTCTTTCTCTCCCTCCATACACCAAAGAAAAAAAAAAGGAGGGCTCAAATGTTTGAGACACGGTTTATAGTACATTTCCATCACTGCCCTTATGATTAAATTTAGGGGTGATATCGAGTCTGAGTCGAGCTCGAGTATCGTAATACTTGAGCTTGAGCTTGACAAAAGATATTTGAGTTCGAGCTCGAGTATCATCGAGTTCGAGTTCGAGCCGAGTATCATCAAGTTCGAATTTGAGCTCGAGTAGTTCACGAATATTTTTTTTGCTAAGCTCCAACTTGATTCTGTAGCTTAAGTTTGAATTTTATTTTATTTTTTCTTAATATTTGATTTTGGAGTTTTAACCATAGCCTGAAAGACACAATTCAATTTGATACTTGAATATTGTGTTGGTTATCGTACAATTATGATAGAACTAAATTTTTTTAAAAATATATTTTAATTTTTTAGAATGATTATTTTTTCTCGCTTAGATATTTTAAATAACTGATATATTTTCTAATAGAAAATAGAGTGGATTGTGAGGGAGTATGAAATGAAGATTAATTAAAATGTATGTCAGGAATATTATCGAGTCGAGTCGAGCTCAAATGCTCAAGTCGAGCTTGACTTGACACGAGCTCGAGCTCGAGCTTGAATCGAATAGCGATAATCGGGTACGAGTTGAGTTTTTTTCTAATAGAGTCCCGAATCAAGTACGAGTAGCACTACTCATTAATCACCCCTAATTAAATTTAAACGTTACTCATACCTCCTAAAATGTTACACACATCTTATATTGTTCAACACACATATTCATCACCGTGATCCTTTACCAACCTTCCAATCCCTAAACTCATCCCAACCATTAAACCCTAAACCTTAAAAGCGCGGGAATAGCTTAAATTCACCTACCCACGAAGGAAAAACAGGTATGGCGGATGATGAGCACGCAATTGTGGACAAAAAAGTTTTTTTTTTTTTTTTTTTTGTTGTTGTTTTTGAAGCTAAATTTTGATGCTGGAGTCGTAGAATTGAAACGTCTCAGGACCATTAGACCAAAATCGGCCGAACACACCATTGACTACCGAAATATAGAGAAACAACTGCAGGTGAAAAATGATAACGTGTTCGTTCGGAGGCGTTGGTGGCCGAATGGAGGGGGAATTTCGGCCATTGATGAGTTTCAAATGGCGTTGACCATCACCACATTATTAAGTAAATTTTTGGTGTGGGTGGGGCTAAGATTGGTTTTGTCTTGTAGAGTTGTATTGATGCTTGAATGGTTGGATTTGAAGGAGAAGGGAATGTTTTGCTTTGCGGTCAGAATATAGCAACATCCGATGTTTGATCAAACCTAAAAGTTTATTAAGTAAATAGAAATGACAATGCAAACACAAGTATTATTCTGAAACCAGAGTGATCCAAGTTAATGTACACAATCCAGAATCAACCCTGAACTACAAGCAATGACATTGACACTTCCAACTTTACCACCTGTCTTGCATTACCAATTTTGTCATCGTTAAATGTTTACCTTTGACGTATCAAATTACAAGTTTAAATGGTCTATAAGGATACAATGTTGTGAAAAATTGATACAGTAAACTTGTCATTGCCTCCTCTAAAATTTGCATTCTTTCCCGATTCCCCATTTACTCAATTACCTTGTCACAGTTACCCTACATTTTTTGTTAGAAAGTGCCTTACCATTTGAATCATGCATTCGCAATAATGCTCCTCAAAACCATTGGATCAGATTTTTCATTTTATAATATACCATAGCGTCTGAGGTTTACTTGCAACTACATTTCCCATCTTATTTTACAAAAGAAGTAATGCTTGGAGGCTGGAACATTTATTTCCAAACTTAATACTATAATTTTGGCTTCAAAGCATCAGTATGAGAGTGAGTCCACAGTCTGCTAAGCAACAAACACAAATTAAAATCCAGTGTCCATAGCAGTATAGCACGAGCTTTGCGTTTCCAATCAAACTCATTTTACTTGCAATGACCATTCTCACATATTATATGCAATATGTAATGGGCAAAATTACGCAGTATAATCCCCTGGATGAATATATGCATTAGACAAGGAATGCCCTTATCCTAGTCCCGCAGTGCTTCCACCTCCCTCTTGACAAAAGTGGGCAGCGCAAAAGCAGCTTGATGCATCTGTCAGTCACACGTAAAGTGCAAGTTAGATTCATTTGCACGTATGACATATATACTCAAGGGGAAAGATAAATAGAGAGCTGAATAGGGCAAGCAGCCAAAAAAAAAAAAAAAAAAAAAAAAACTGAACAAATGTTGAAAAAAATGTGTATCCAAGAAATTGCAACACTCTCACAACCACATGTGCAGTTAGTTACAAAAGTGAATTTCTTGGATAATTAATGAAAAACACCAAACGGTTGGCTGTTTGAGAAAAGAAATGAAGAGTATAGGATATACTTCCTTCATATTTAGGTGTTATGTGCAAGAGCTCTAAAAAGGGACATGAGGAATTTATTTATTTTAGTGACTGGAGGAGAATGTGGCATTTTTCAATAGAACGAAAAGAAAAAGTTACCACATGTGGTACCGTAAAACCTATTTATACATATTAAAAATATCAAAAAAAAACAAAAAAAAAAAAAAAAAACAGATGTAGCACCGCACCTCAGAATTGTAGAACTTGAGTTGCCTTTTGTGGCCAAGTGCACCATTCAAATCCTCAATAGGATTGATAGGGTGCACAAAATCAACTGGTGGCCCCTCAGTTGAGCATAGCAGATATCCTATAGCACCACTGTGAGCAACCACAGAGACTTGTAAGGAAAACAATTTACCCGTAGCAAGAAAACTGATGGAATATTCAACTATTGTTTGATTGAGTTACCACTAAATGTATAATATCAAAGCATATGATGTAACACATATTGATAAAGAGATGAGAAAATGACTAGTTACATCACATCATGCGCAATAGGGGGGAATCATTATTCAGCAGGGCAAGTGAAATTTTACCTTGGATATGTAGGGACACTAGTCCATGCATAACAAACAGAACCTTTGAAGATTTCACGACATACAGAAAGCATATCCTGAATCAAATGTGTATGCAGCCACATACTTTCAGCCATGTTACAAAGAACACCCCCAGGTCTTAATGCTCTGGCGATAGTCTCAAAAAATGGTCTCTCCACAAGCTCCTGTGCAGGACCTGCATAAAAATCAAGACCGGGCACAATCAACCTAGAACGAGCGACAAAAAACTAACATGACATAGCAAAAACAACCACAAATTTTGCTAAAAATGGCCTTCAATATATACAACTACCCATTAAGAGTTGTGCTTATCACTAATCTACACAAATATTCAAATGCAGGTAAGAATCATTCCCACATGGTGAGAGAGAGAGAGAGAGAGAGAGAGAGAGAGATTTGTGAACATAGGAGCAACTTCAGAACAGCACACATACCCACAGGATCCGATGAGTCAACTATGATTGCATCATACTTCCCTTCAGGAGCTTGTCTTAAAAATTCAATAGCTGTCAAAGCAGTAGCAACATATATAAAATAAAAATGGAGATATATTCATAGGAATAGCTTAAAAAATCTTCAAATTTCTGGTAAAAACACTTAACAACCACAAGTTGGTTGGAATTTATTAATATGCTTGGAGGCAAATGGTTGAGGGACTAAAATGAACATTTTGATTTATTGTATAAAAAATATGCAGGCGGGAGGTCGGTGAAGGAATAATCAGTTTCAATCGAGTGAGGTATGGGACATAATTTAAACAAGAGTTCATATTAGAACACAATCGGAATGCAATTCAAAAGGATTAAGACAAAATAAAAGGTAAGACTTTTTTCAAATTCAGAACTTTTTATACTCCCCATAACATTAGGAACTGATATCCAAATCGGAAACTTTTTCGATTTCAATTAGAAATCCTTTTAAATTAGGAACTTTTTCTCTAAATGATTTTAAATAGCTAAACCCATGCTCATAGAATTCAGGCATACCATCTCCAACATGAAGGTGCACACGAGGATCCTCAAAACCAACTGCTAACTCTGAAAAAAACTTTCTGCTTACCTGTAATATATAGACAACAAAACACCTACAGTCATTGAACATGGAATTGACACAGCACATAATAAGTAATAACTACAACACAAAATCAATCGATCACGCACATCAATCACCAATTGATCAATTTCACAAATATCAATCAACTCCACAGAACTGTGACGCGCAATTTCCCGAAGAACGCCACCATCACCGCCACCTACCACCAAAACCTGCAACCGGCCATAGTGATGTATAAGAGTAGTATGGTGGAATAAATGAAGTCCTGATGGAGAAGCCGTACAAAAATTGTGTCAGAATAATAAGATGAACTTGAAACTATACTGACAGAAGCCACTAAGGTCTTGCTATATGGTCACTAAGAAATGGTAGGATTGACTTTCATGTGGTTCCAGCTAAATTGCTTATGAATTTACATGATTAACACCAATAAAATGATTTTCAATGAATCTCTTTAAAATTTGCCGGTATGAATGTTGGTTACTCAGTGAATATAGGACAGTTTCCGTTTTGACAAACTGTCTGAATGACATTTATTGACACTTATAACTATAGGCTATTGGCAGTGAATTTCAAAAGTCAAAGAATAGAATATATACAACCAAGTGAAATAATAGTTGCACTTCAACTCTGGAAATGGCAGCCAATAGCCATCAATTGCTTCAAGCACTGCATCCTTTTCACCAAGAAATAATCAAGTGTTGGATGGAGCTTTGCAATATCAGACATCTATAAATACATTGCCTGGTTTAATTTATAAAGCCACGGTAGCACCTCAAAGTAGAAAATAGATATAATTTGTCTCCCTTAGTGAAAAGAATGAGAAGAGAACATATAAGAATATCAAAACAAATATCCCAAAAATCGACAATCAAAGAGATGGAGAAATCAGGAATTACTTTCTTTGGAGATTCAATAGAACAAAGAGGTAAATGAGCTATCATCTCCTGATAGGCACATTCATCTCTCTCAGTCAACTGAACGATGCCATCAAGCACAAGTACTCTACCATATCCTGTGGACTAGAGAAACAAAAATACATAATCATTGTATGGAACGAGAGTAAAATTAACAAGAAAAACAGGTCCAATAAATTTAAAAATGTTGGAAGGTGCAAACCTGGAAGACTAAAACTTCCTGGTACAAAGACCTTTCCTTGAACAAGACTTCTTCCACTTTCAGGGAATGTGCTTCGCCTACAAGAAAATGCCAAAGCTTATAAAGGTATTGCCTCCAATAAGTATGCATTTTAACACTAGAGAATATAAATAAAAACTTGTTTGCAGCATGAAGGACTGATATTTTGTCATCCATCAAACTCAAATTCAGATTTACAGATACAGTTATATATAAAATTTAATATCCACAGCCAAGTAATGTCAGCTCTTGAGAAATTAGTAGATTTTATCAGTTGTTGGCACCAAATGCATTAATGTCGCTTCCCAAAACTAATCGTATAGTCCAAATAAAACTCCCACGTCGAACACAAGTTCATAATTTTAGACGTATTTTTTTTCCAGATGAAATCACATCCACAATAACAGGCTTTCCATCCACACTATGGAGATAGGTATCTTATATGCGTATATATATATATATATATATATATATATATATATATATATATATAATCACCAAAAATTATACAAGTGGTCAAAGCAGAACTATTCTCATGTTGATCAAGGCTTAAAAAAGGACATAAAGAAGGTAACAACCACTTGGCACAGTTTACATCAGGGAAAAGGAATATACCTGGCCACATTGGATTGTTAAAGAACACTTCTTTTGCAGGACTGTCTGTTATCAATGTCAATTGTCAAGCATTGAGTAAGGCATTTAAACTTATAAGGAAGAGGATGACACAGAACAGGGTCACAGGTAATTTAGAGAAACAATACTTCCTCAAATTAAAATACACATATATATGTATTAAATCTAATTATAATACTAACACCTGACAACAACTGACGTTCTGAGAACCATCCTGAAACAACTGTCGAGTGGCATTTGGCATCAAGCTCAGGAGCAGATGCCCTAGCTTTCAGGCAACAAGTTGGGATAACATTGGCCTTGCCCTCACCATTGGCATCATTCTCCCTCCCATCCATAGTCCTCTGGCATTCCAAACCTTTTCCTGCGTAAGCCTCCATATAATATTCTTTTCTCCTGTGGATCCAGTCTCTAATAACCATAAAGATGAAAGCAAATTAAACATTCATAGTAAAATACCACAAATGCAAGACATTAGCTCTATCCCCAAGCAAATAACAAATTCCAAGTAAAATTTACGGAAGAGCTGATAATATTTGGCAGGCAGGCAGGCATAGCACGGCAGCTACAAAATGACTAATAGTTTGTAATCACTTGAAACATGCACACATAGGTACTATGTACATAGACAGCTCAACATGTAAAACTAGAAAGGAATAGACAAATTATGCTCTCCAAAAAAAATCACACACAAAAATTAGCAACAGAATGTGAAAGGAGGCCAAAAGTGATTCATCATTCCATGAAACACTAAAACGGTTGTGAATAAGCAAGCAAATACGCGTTGTAATTTAGGGAGAAAATATATAATAAGAATAATTGTAGAAAGGCTTTTATATATATTATAATCATAAAACATGCTTTTATAGAACATGGAAAATAATGTACTAGGAAATAAATCCCTTGGATATGCAATAATAAAATCAAATCAAATGTCTAACCTTACCCCAGAAAACAGAAAATAAACACAAAAACCCAACTACATATATATATATATAAGCGAAACCCAACTATTTTTTTGATTAATAGATTCCTAAAATCATGATCCCAAAATACTTACAAGGAAAAGAACGAAAAAGCTTCTTGTTCAATCAACAGTTGTATAATTATAAAATTTGCACAACTATATCTGCAATTTCTCCATTGATAACCAAAAACAATACTAGCATACTGAAAATAAATCTATATGTTTGCCCTCACATGTATTTAAATTACAACTAAATAAATAGTAGCTGTTTATGCACGGTACTCATTTCCATGTACCTTTTCAAAAAATTAAACCCATTTAACAGAAAAAAACTCGAGTGGGAGAATTTGGCTTCGTTTGGACTTGTTAAGCAATGGAAAAGAAAAGAAATTATATGAGGAGAAAAGTAAGAAATGATTTGGAGATATATCGTAGACTAGAATTGAGTTTCCATTCATTTCTGTTTATTTTGGGAAGGAAATATTTTAAACCATTCTTCCCATCCATTTCCTTTCTCCTCCAACTTACAGCAATGGAAACTTAACCTCTTCTTTCCCTTTTCCTTTCTCGTCTTCTCAAATCGTAACCCCCAAACAAAGTCTATGGGATTTGGGAACCGCAATCCTATGGATTTTTGACAAATTTAGGCACTCCCAATATGAAATTAGGAATCAATCAATATATTTGCTAACTCTTTTTAAATGTTAATCATGGTAATGATTTAGCCTTGACCATATCCATTCTGCATAGGTAAAATAATAATAAAAATAAAAATAAAAATAGTTTTAAAAAATACGGAAACATCAAACCAGCTGATTACTGTAGTCATTTATAAACATTCCCAGGTTCGGCAAGAGGAAAGAACTAAACAGAGACCACCATCTATTTTCTCAGCCAAGTAGCACAAATGGCATTTGAGAGAAAAGCTTTCCACCAAAAAAAAAAAAAAAAAACACACACACACACACACACCACACCTCTGCAACTCAGAAAGCATACTAATTACTAGGGTTTACGGGAGAGAAAAAACGGCAAAATAGAGTAAAATACTCTGATTAATTAAAGAACAGTTATTCGGGCATTTCAGAGCAAAATGACATGTTACATAAATTAGTAAAAACTCGCAAAATCGAGAAACCTATAAGCATCGTAGTCTCCCGAGAAAAATTTACGTACGCCACAATGAACATACAAGCACACATACGTACGAACATACATACATACATACATACATACATACTAGCGAAATCGCGGCCTAAGCCTAACCTGTTCTGTTAGTCGGCGATTAAAAGAATCGCAGAAAAAATGAAGACGAAATATGGGGAAATAATCGCGAGAAAAGACGAAGAATGGATCAAAGGAAGAAGAAATTGCGAAGGGAATATGGAACGAGCGAGATTCGCGACGTGTCCGGGTGTGTGTGGCAGTGGCGCTGCACTTTCTAGAAAGAAGAAAATGGCGTTAATGGAGGGAGGACTGAGAAGTGAGAACTATTACTAGAAGTATTTTATACGTATACGCACTTTATACTCCTACACTACTGTTCCCTTTTTCCGGTTTTGCACTTTTGTATACTTATTCTGTATAAACAATTTCTGTTTTTTGGCCCATCCGTATGGCACTATGGCCCATGGGTAGTTTTGGCCATGTCCAATAAACACAAAACTTGATTCTTTTAGGAGTATTTCATAGTAATATAAATGTGTGAATTTAAATTTCAAATTTGAAATTAAAAGAAATTAAAAAAAGCCAATAAAAATGATCCCACGTAGGGGTGTGCAAATTTTGGTCGAAACCGAACAAACCAACCGAACCGAACCGAATTTTGCAATTTGGTTCGGTTTTTGAATTTAGGTTTGGCTTTTGGTTTTGAAAATCCAAAATTTCGGTTTTCGGTTCGGTTTTTATTTTTAAAAATCTACAATTCGGTTAACCGAACCGAACTGAAATTTGAATTATATATTTAAAAAAAATACAAAATACACTATGCCATTTTACAATAAACAAAAAATAATACCCCTATTCGGTGACTGTTTATGTGGATGAGAAGTGAGAACTACTGTTGAGAGTTTTGAGACTTTTATATTGTTTCGTATTTGAACTATTCGGTGACTGTTTCTTTATTTTGTCATTTCATTTGTGTGTAATTTGAACAATGCAATTTGGAATGGTTTACTATTATACACTCATAGTTATATGTAGATATGATGTTTTTGTTTGGCATGGCGAATTTATAGGTTTAAAAATGGTAATAGAGATGTTTTGATCAAAAAATATTTTATTTTTTAGAAAAACAATTCGGTTCAGTTCGGTTAACCAGTATAACCGAACCGAAATATTTCGGTTCGGACTCAGTGGCGGAACTACTTCTTCGCCAGGGTGGTCAACTCTCAATTTTCATTTTTTTTTGTGTGTTGTGTGTGTGAGGATGGGCGGGCCACGAGCTGGAGGAGAAATGGAGGCGAAGGCAGGCCGGCAAGATGGAGATGATGATAATGACAGGCGGCGGCTGGAGATGAGGATTCGTCGGAACAGCAGCTAGCCGGATATGGGAGATGGACAGCCGGAGTTGAGAGTAGAGAAGGTGACCGAAGGATTGGAGTTGGTGGCTGTCGTCGTGAAGACTTGCCGGCGACGGAGATAGGCTTGCCGGAGATGATGGCTGGACATGGTGAAGATGGTGATGCTGACGGGTTGTTGCTGTTGCAATTTCCAATTCTCAAATTGGAGATTTGGGGAGGAAGACACATATGGGTCCCACCTACAATGTAGACTTGTTATTTTTTTTTTGTTCCCTTTTTATTTATTCATTTGGGGAGTATATATGTACATACATAAATACTTATATTTTTATATTTTCTTTTGTTTTTGACTTTTTCTAGCACCAAGTATAAAGTTGAAGTATTTTCAATAGTATGGATCTTCAACTTTTAGAGTTAAATGATCATTTTGACAACACCAACATCGAGTTGTTTGGATTGATTGCTTGTTTTGATCCAAGTAAATCATTTGCTACATTTGACAAGAAAGATTTGATGAAGTTGGCTATAATTAATCCATATGAGTTTTCTGATGATGCACTTGAAATGCTTGAAAACCAATTTGAAAAATATATTAGAGATGTGAGAAATGATCCTGACTTCTCCAATTTGGTTTATACTAGTGGATTTGCTAAGAAATTGGTTGAAAAGAATAAGGACGGAACTTATCAATTGGTGTATTTGTTGATCAAATTATTCTTAATTTTACCCGTGGCAACTGCGACAGTAGAAAGGGTATTTTCTGCAATGAAGATTGTCAAATCCGAGTTACATAATCGGATAGGTGATGAAATATTGAATGATTCTTTATTTTCTTTTGTTGAAAAAGAATTATTAGACGAGGTAATTGTAGATGAAGTCATGAATTATTTTCAAGAAAATGTCGGTACATCGAAGAGTATTTATTTATTATTTTGAATGATAAAAAATATAGTTTGCTTATTGTTGCATAATATTTTAATTTTGTTTAAATTCTGACCTCCCTGGACTGGAATCCTAGTTCCGCCATTGTGTTCGGTTATTTCGGTTTTAAGTAATTTTGGTTCGGTTTTAGTTTTTAGAAAAAAATTGATTTTTAATTTGGTTTTGGAGTTTGGTTCGATTCGGTTAACCGAACCGACCGATGCACACCCCTAATCCCACGTCAAATAGTTAAAGGAAGTGGTAGGGTCTTTCTTGGTATCCCGGTTACGGTGCTAAAGGGAGTTTATACCTGCAGAGTAAATGGAGGGCACATAAATATATTGCGAGGGTAAGAGTATGTGATGAGTTAAAAATGTTATTACAAAACTATAATATCACTTTCATACACATCAAAAATAGGCCAAGACATCACATAATTACCTTATCATTACAAAAAAACAACTCCACAGATTTTGTTAGATTTGTCTCTAGTTGCGTAATTTTATTATACACTTCCTCTGTTCCTATTTATTTGCTAAGACCCACCCAACATACAGTTAAATGCACATTTTAAACAATTAATAACTTAAGTTCTTCGGTACAAGTAAAAATTCTAAAAGTTTGATATTTAAAAACTACACGACAAGACAAATCTAGAAAGATTTCACTTGATTATATTTTAAGCTATATAACTATGATAAAACTTTAAGTCAACTTATGTGGGTGAAGTGCTCAAAACTCCAATTGAGCAAATTTTTTTTAAAAAAAAAACAGAGGAAATATTATATATTCTATATAATTTTTTTATATATTTAAAAATATTAGTTGTTAAATAAATGCATCAAATTATGTGTCTAGGTGAAACAAGATATAACTGCAATATGCAAAGGGAATAGGGGTGGGTAAAAATTTGGAAACCGAAATTTATAAAAAGTTGATTTGGTTTTTCGGTTGATTTGTTTTTTTTTTTTATATTCTTAAAATTCCAATATGTTTTTTATAAAATAAAAAATAATATTGTATAGAATTTTTTTTTTTACTGAACAGCATTTACATGCTAGGAAGAGGTAGTGGAGCTCATGACACACAAATTACAAAAGGATAAAAGGAAGGAATAAGGACGGGCGGGGAATCGAACCCCAACCTATAAGGTGGGAGTTCGGGGAGTTAACCACTAGATTAAGTCCTCATTCCTATATTGTACAACTATAGAATAATTTTTTTTTTGGGTGAGCGTACTATAGAATAATTGAACACCACGTCATAATAATAATAATAATAATAATAATAATAGAGCATATGAAAAATTATTCCACGAAAAGTTAAAAATAAATATTCTATTTAAGAAAAACTTAGAAACAATCCAGTTGTAGTGAAATGGCAAAGGTCATTACATCCTTAATTAAGATCGATGAGGTGAAATACCATGAAAAAAATAAATCCATTCAACAATGAAAAAGAATCCATCCACCACAGTCGTAAAGAGTTCCAAAGCGACTTCCTCCAAGCATTTTGACATAATGAATGAATGAGAATATGAGATGTCATGAAGTATGTTAGTAGTAATTACTTGTCCCATCACACCACCAAACTGGTAATGCAATACGACAATCCACCGACGGGTTCTAATTAATTTTTCCATGAAAACCGAGAAAAGGACCATGGTTGCCAAGGAAAAAATGATAAATAGGTCATTTTTCTTTTCAAAAAATTCAAATCAGTCCTTTTTTCTATTTTATTACCAAAACAGTCCTATATAAATGCTAATTATGTTCAAATCAGTCCTTTTTTCACTAATTATATTCTAATTGCTGACGTGGCAAGGGTTTTAATTTAAACCTGACACGTGTGCATAATATTAGTCCTTTTTCTTTTATCTTTTGCCAATTCAGTCCTAAACTTTTATTTTGTTCTATTTAGTCCTCTACCCCAATCACTCATTTTTATATTAATTGGCATCAAACCTTTCAAATTATTTCATTTTAGGCCCAGAACCTTAAATTTTTTTATTATTACTAATACATTTATCAAATAAATGCCCAACATACTTCCGTAAATAAAATTAAATACCAAACCTCATACATTGGGTTTGACCGCCTTGTTACCGGATCTTTGAAGTTCCGAATTTTACGGACTCTCTCTAACCACCCGACCGTAACGATGGTTCATTGGTGCTGGTTTCCTTCAGCAACAATCAGCACAATCATACTTTGTGGACAATAAAATTCAGGCTATTTTTTTAATAATATTAATATTTTTCAATAAAACCAAGGCTTCCTGTATCCATAACCTTCCAAAAATTCAAGTTAAATCATTTACTCAAATATTGCTACATCCTAAGTTAGGACGCAAAGTAAGATTCTGTTGATTGTTACTGAAGGAAACCAAAACCAATGAACAATCGGTTGCGGTCGAGTGGTTATTAGAGAGAGTCCGTAAAATTCCGGTACTTGAAAGACCCGATAACAAAGCAGTCGAACCCAATATATGAGGTTTGGTGTTTAATTTTATTTATGGAAGTATGTTGTGCATTTATTTGATAAATGGATTAGTAATAATAAAAAATTTAAGGTTCTGGGCCTAAAATGAAATAATTTGAAAGGTTTGAGGCCAATTAATATAAAAATGAGTGATTGGGGTAGAGGACTAAATAGAACAAAATAAAAGTTTAGGACTGAATTGGCAAAAGATAAAAGAAAAAGGACTAATATTATGCACACGTGTCAGGTTTAAATTAAAACCCTTGCCACGTCAGCAATTATAATATAATTAGTGAAAAAAGGACTGATTTGAATATAATTAGCATTTGTAGAGGACTGTTTTGGTAATAAAATAGAAAAAGGACTGATTTGAATTTTTTAAAAAGAAAAAGGACCTATTTATCCTTTTTTCCATGGTTGCCAATATTTGAGGGGCACATGGGCACAAATTTTAATAAGGTAGGGGGTAATAGAGGTATTTTTCTCAAAGTTTTCCTAATAGAGGTATTTTTCTCAAAGTTTTCCTTTTATTATTATTATTATTATTATTATTATTATTATTATTATTATTATTATTATTATCTTGAAATTGTAGCTGTGTGCTGTAGCTGCGGACTGAAGCTGTAGGAAACTGGATCGATAGGGAGCTGTGGGAGCTGTAGCTGTCAGTTTTATTTAAGTGTTTGTTATAACTAGCTGTAGCTGTCATAAAATTTATAAAATGACAAATATTTATGTAAACTATTGGGTAGTCGGTTGGTTATTGGATTAAAATTATAACTAAACATTAATAAGCTTGCTAGTTTTTAATGAACGCTACCTTAAGCAGATTCTATTTGTAGAGCTTCAAATTATAGTTACAACTCTCATAAATTAGTGTACAACACATAGCTACAATTTTAATATTAAATGAAAAACTAATAAAAACTACCAAAAGCTGTGTCACCATAGTTATAACTTCTTTTGATGTGGTGGCAATTTATTCTGAAGTCTTAAGTCTTAACTCAGCATACAAAAGTAGATTTTATTTATTTATTTTTTGTTTTTGTGATGCCCAATTAATGGATTGGAGTAGTTTTTATTTAAGGAGTATGGATGGTTGCAAGTCACTTTTATTTTGAATCAATTAAATATTGGTACTATATTATATATTACTAATACTTGATGCGTAAGAATAGGATTCGATGATGCAAAGTGAAATCAACAAAAGCTGTAGTAGCTGTAGCCTCTAGTATAAATTATTATGCACTTTTATTTCACTATTATTGCCATTTTAAAGAGGAATCAAGATACTAAAATAGATGTCATTATTATTTGCCTGTGTACTTCCAACTTTATCTCTAATCTTATTAGTTAATAGTTTATCATTAAAAAGTGGGTTGGAAGTCATGATGTAACGCCCCAAAAATTTAAAACCAAATTTCTGTGACGTCACGGCCGTGTTACCTCTCTTAAACTGTTGGCCAATCAATTTAAGATCAATAACACGTAGCCAAGTAAACAGGAAGCCAATAAATCATAATACAAATCCAGAAAGGAAACCTCACATCATAACAGACGTCCGGCTTACAAGCCTTATTCATGCGACATAACCGTCGACATAACAGTCTCATCTCAACCTGTCAGAGATATTAAGTAACACACGAGACAGAACATAGTGTACCGATCGGTACCACCAGCAGTACGAGACAAGGTAATAGAGTCATAACATATTATTCAAGACAAGCACATAAGTCCACAACATGCTAATGCATCCCTAGGTAGATCACTCATCCCCAAACCCCACATCGTGCTCAGGCTCTGCGTCCTCCCCGGGAATATCTATACATAAAAACATAGCAAGGGTCAGTACAAGGTACTGAGCAAGAATAGAAGAATCGGCATAAGGGGAAACAAGAATTAACTTGATTCCCTAGAAGTATATTTATACATATAGGTGGAGGTATATTACGTTATTAAACATTTGTTAGGCATAACATAAAAATTGAACAGTGCAAATAAGTAAACATCACACCGTCCCATACCGGTGCTTCAACCACTGCAAATAAGATGAATGATGGATGATGAGATGAAATGTTATGACCTAGGATGTCTATCTACCCTAAATGCAACACATAAGCATGTCTAGCGCGCACCTAGGTACCATGGTCGGTATTCCCTCCCATATAAGGGTCCACACCCCTTAATGGTCGAGAGACATACCCACAGTGCCCCCGCCGCGGACACTAACAGCTGAAATCGTGGCTTACGGCAAGCGGGTCAGGCTAAGGGTCATGAGCCCTTTCTAGCCAAATACAGACTAGGATATAAATCCTTTTCAGTCTCAACATATCATCACAGATATTCACATATCATCACAGATATTCACATATCATCACAGATATTCAGATTCAATTCAATCACTCATCTCGAGTGAAGTATTTTCTTTAAAATAAATAGCTTTAAAATCAGACTGGGCTCTTTGAAATATACTACTAGTTTATAAATGATAACTTTAAAAATAATAATACTTGAAAATAATAGTTTTAACAAAAATAATCCGGGCTCTTTAAAATAGTAGTTTTAAAATATTCCGGGGTGTGCCAAGTCCCACATTTCGGCACCAACACATAATCAGATTCCACACATGTCAATACGTAAATTACGTGTCATGACAAAATAAACAACTCATCGCGAGTTAAGTGTCAAGGGTGTGACAAGCCCCACATATCGGCACTAACACTCACATCAACATAGAAGCGAAACAAGACTCGATCTCAACTAAGGCATAGTAGATCACCGCTAATCGCAACTAAGTTCAAAGATTGTGAGCATAATGATGGTTATGGCATGCTAGAAGCATAAGAAGAACTAAGGAAACACGAAGGACGAAGAACCGGAAAACGAGCGGACGAATCGCGCGGGCAGGGGAGCTGGCGCGCTCCCCGCGCGGTTTTCTCAAGAAAACCGCGCCAACCCCGCGCGGGTTTCGTCACGGGCGTCGTGACGTTCGTAACGCGCGCTGCTCGCGCGCTGTTTGGCTAAAGGGCGCCCCAACTGCGCGCCGACACAACAGAAACGATGGAAATGGCGGTTTCCGGCCATTCCACCGATTATGCCCCCATTTAGGCCTATCTCTACCCTTGCCTGGTATGTAGATGAGTCTCCAAGCTCCTCTTCTCAACCTGCAAGCTTCCAATCAACAATTCCAAGCCTATATTGCAAGAATCAAGCTCCAAACATCATAATTCATCCAAGAACACAAGATTTCCAACTTGCATCCAATTGGAAGCTTAAAAACTGAAATTACTCAACCAAAAACATTACCTTAGCTCCCAAAACTGATTTGCAACTCCCAAGCAAGGATTTAACACAAATTCCAAGCCGATCTACAAGAGTTCATCCCAAAATCATTTAATCCCGCCACCAACTTGCTCCCTTCAAAACCCACCTCAATACTCTTCCAAACCATGAAATACTTGATGTAAATTACTTACCTAAGGTAGTATAATGAAACCCCCAATTGATTTGAGCATAAAATCAAGGATTTGGGAGGATTTGGCACCAACCCTAGCTCCCCAAAGAAGAGTGACGGGAAAGAGAAGATGAGGATGAAGAAATGGGTTTCTTAACCCAACAAATCTGATTTTGAAGAGTCAAAATGGATCCGGGTCGGGTCACGGGTCTCGGTTCGGGTCGGAATGTGGGTTAAAAGGTTTACACTACTTGTCTTGACCACATTGCACCCATTTGAGCACTTGACTCTTATTATCTAGTGAGTTGAACTCACTTATTTCCCCCACTTAAATCTTCATTCCCTACAAAATAATCCACATACTAAGTCTTTTGCTAATTAACCATAATTAAATTAATTAATTATGAGTTAATTAAATCGGGGTGTTACAATCTCTCCCCCTTAGGATCATTCGTCCTCGAATGAAAAAGTATGGATTAAGGTCATTACTTCACTGAATTGGAGTCAAATCCAATTCAGGATAATGCCTAGCCATGCTTTCCTCTGTCTCCCAAGTGGCATCCTCTACGCCATGTCTCGACCAAAGTACTTTCACCATTTTGATCACCTTCTTGCGAAGTACCTTTTCTTTAGGGTCGAGAATCGCCACGGGGTATTCTTCGTATTCTAGGTTGTCATCCAACTCCACCTCATCCGGTTGTATAACCTTGTTAGGATCCGAGATAAACTTCCTCAACTGAGAGACGTGGAAAACGTTGTGCTCCTTTCCCACCTCAGTTGACAATTCTAACCGGTAATCGACCTTCCCAATCTTCTTAGTGATCTCATAGGGGCCTATAATCTGGGACTCAGTTTCCCTTTCTTCCCAAATCGTCTCACGCCCCTCATGGGTGACACTCTCAAAAGTACCCAATCTCCAACCTTGAATTCAATGTCTCTCCTGGACAAATCAGCATAACTCTTTTGACGATCCTGAGCTTTCTTCATTCTGTCTCTGATCACCCGTACCACTTCCGTGGTCTGTTCAATGAGTTTAGGACCCATCACCACTCGCTCTGAAGGATCACTCCAACACAAGGGTGTCCTGCACTTTCTTCCGTATAAGGCCTCGAAAGGCGCCATACGAATACTCGCGTGATAGCTATTGTTGTAGGAGAACTCCACCAAATGTAGATGTTCCTCCCACGATCCTTGAAAGTCCATCACACACGCCCTCAACATATCCTCCAAGGTTCTAATGGTCCTTTCGGTCTGTCCATCAGTCTGAGGGTGCCACGCAGTACTCATACTGATCTGTGTCCCAAAGACTGTCTGCAATTCCTTCCAGAACCTTGACAGGAATCTGGAATCTCTGTCGGAATTGATTCCTCGAGGAATACCAAAACGTCTAACCACATGTTGGATGTAAGCGCCAGTCAACTGTTGCATGCTCCAGTTCAATCTCATTGGTATAAACACAGCACTCTTGGTTAGTCGGTCCACAACTACCCAAATAGTATCAAAACTGCTCCGTGTCCTGGGTAGCCCGGTGACAAAGTCCATAGCAATGGATTCCCATTTCCAAGTAGGAACATCCAATGGTTGTAATAAGCCTGAAGGTCTCATGTGCTCGGCTTTCACCTTCTGGCAAGTGGAACACCTAGACACAAATTCTGCCACTTCCTTCTTCATGCCTTTCCACCAATAGTTTTGCCTCAAATCCTTGTACATCTTTACTGCTCCCGGATGTACGGAGTAAGGTGTGCAATGTGCTTCCTCCATAATTTTTCCTTTCAGCGCCTGATCTTTCGGAGGCACACACACCAACGGTCCCCAAACTTGATCATATCCTTGCTATCAATCACAAAGCCTTCCGCTTTACCCTTACGAATCTGAGCTTTCAAATGCATCATCTCTTGACTTACCGCTTGACTTAGTCTGAGTTCCTCGAGTAATGATGGCACCACTGTCGTAGCATTCAACCTCGCTATCGTGTCGTAAGGAAGAACCACAACACCTTCCTTGTCTAACTCTTGCCTCAACTTCCAAGGGAGAGTAATTGAATTCAGTACATGTCCTTTACTACTTAGTGCATCCGCCACCCGGTTGGCTTTCCCTTCTATGTACTGGATACTCGTGTCGTAGTCCTGCAAAAACTCTAACCACCTTCTTTGCCTACCGCTCATCTTATCTGCAGTGTAGAAACATTTAAGGTTCTTATGATCCGAATAGATTTGACACTTGGCTCCGTAAAGATAATGCCTCCAAATTTTTAATGCATGTACGACCGCTGCCATCTCCAGGTCGTGAGTCGGGTAATTCAGCTCGTGAGGCTTTAATTGTCTAGATGCATACGCAATCACCTTGCCATACTGCATAAGCACACACCCAAGTCCTCGATAATATGCATCTGTGTCTACCTCATATTCCCCCGATTCATCAGGTAACACTAAGGCCGGAGCCTCTGTCACCTTCTTCTTCGGTGAAGGAAATCCTTGGTATCCCGTAGTCTAATCTGGCTCGGTACTTAGACAGCCAATCCATTCCCAAAATCACGTCAAATCGGCCAAATCTAGCACCACTATATTCGCTCTGAACTCTCGCTCTTTGATGATTATCTGTGCATCGGGTTTAATCCACTGGCTCCGCATGAGGTCTCCCGAAGGTAGCTAACAGGGAGTTGATAAGCCTCCAGTGGTCCCATATCATTATTAGTTACGAATTCCGATGATATAAACGAGCATGATGCACCAGAATCATATAAGGCATAAGCAGGCACATTATCAACTAGTATAGTACCTACGCATTTAATAACATAAGGCACTACCTGGGGCACTTGTTACAGATGGTTACGTCGATCAAGATTGAAATTGAACAATGGGCAACTTACCAGTCATGACATCATCTCGCCCATCTAGCTCAGCCCGCTCAATCACATTGAGACGGCCCCCACGGTCCCCCTGGTGTCCACGACCTCTGTCTGCACCTCGTCCATGCGACGCATTCCCACCAGACGCATCTGAAGTAGATCCTCCTACTCGACCCACCAACTGTGGGCACTGTGGCCTCAAATGTCCTTGCTGCCCGCACTTCCAGCAGTGGGGTCCGCTTCTATACGGTAGCTGTGCATAAGTCTGAGGTCTAGAGGTCTCTCCACCGTTTCGCGGCCTCGTCTGTCTACGATGGGGTCTAATCGGCCCCCCTGACTCCCTGCGACGAGCGGCCCTCACGCGTTGCATATCAGCACGAGCTCTTTCAATGCATAAAGCCTGATCATATGCTGAAGCTAAGAAGGCGTGTTGGTTGCTAAACCCAGTCCGGATCTCAGCCTTCAATCCATCCACAAACTTCGAAACCTTATCTTCCTCATTAGCAACTAGCATTGGTACGTATGACATGAGTTCCACAAAACGACCATAGTATTCAGACACTGTCATATTTCCTGCTTGCTCTAGGTTGAGAAATTCCCTCTTTTTAACATTCATCATCTGTGTAGTGAAAAAGTGGGATCTCAAAGCATGACAGAAAACTTCCCATGAGAAGTTGGGTCTCGCCATAAGCTCACTCTTACGCGACCTCCACCAATGGAGAGCTGGTCCAGTAAGATACTGCTGTCCCACCCTGACCTTCCAATTCTCTGGGCAGTCTATATTCTCGAAGATCTCCTCCATATGATAAATCCAAACAGTCAGAGCAACTGGGTCTACTCCTCCACTAAAGACCGGCGGTTGATAATGCCTTGCTAGATGCACGTAATCCACGGGTCTGGGTGGTGGTTGTGCAGGTTGATTCGCCTGCCACTGATACATCCCATACATAGCACTAAACATATATTGCATAAACTGAGGGTCAATGGGCATCTGTACAGGTGGCGGCGGTGGTGGAGGCACTGGTTCGTCCTCATAGTTCCAGTCATCCTCCACCTCTACAGGTTCCTCAATTGGAACACCTTCCACGTGATCATTGCCAAATCCACCATTCTCATGGTACTGTCCATGACCCCCAAAAGCTGGCCCCGGATTCCTACGAGGCCTTCCCCTCCTCCTGGGCCTTCCATCCCTGCGCGGCGGCATCCTATATTCGTAACGTAACGAGACATTCAGTAACACTCGGTAAATAAGAATAATTCTTTACCGAACATCGATTATTAAGTATAGATCTCCCGGAATATCCCCAAGGATTGATCCTGGTTTGATTCACAAACCACAATCCACCCCTATAGGGGACGCAGATAACCAAAAGCAATGCAATCTACAAGAATATAAGCAGAGTTAGATGCAATTCCTACACTATATGCTTTCCCCCACACATCTCACCACATGCTTGTGTTAGAATTCTAAGCACATACGAGCAGACATGGCTCTGATACCAAATGTAACGCCCCAAAAATTTAAAACCAAATTTCTGTGACGTCACGGCCGTGTTACCTCTCTTAAACTGTTGGCCAATCAATTTAAGATCAATAACACGTAGCCAAGTAAACAGGAAGCCAATAAATCATAATACAAATCCAGAAAGGAAACCTCACATCATAACAGACGTCCGGCTTACAAGCCTTATTCATGCGACATAACCGTCGACATAACAGTCTCATCTCAACCTGTCAGAGATATTAAGTAACACACGAGACAGAACATAGTGTACCGATCGGTACCACCAGCAGTACGAGACAAGGTAATAGAGTCATAACATATTATTCAAGACAAGCACATAAGTCCACAACATGCTAATGCATCCCTAGGTAGATCACTCATCCCCAAACCCCACATCGTGCTCAGGCTCTGCGTCCTCCCCGGGAATATCTATACATAAAAACATAGCAAGGGTCAGTACAAGGTACTGAGCAAGAATAGAAGAATCGGCATAAGGGGAAACAAGAATTAACTTGATTCCCTAGAAGTATATTTATACATATAGGTGGAGGTATATTACGTTTTTAAACATTTGTTAGGCATAACATAAAAATTGAACAGTGCAAATAAGTAAACATCACACCGTCCCATACCGGTGCTTCAACCACTGCAAATAAGATGAATGATGGATGATGAGATGAAATGTTATGACCTAGGATGTCTATCTACCCTAAATGCAACACATAAGCATGTCTAGCGCGCACCTAGGTACCATGGTCGGTATTCCCTCCCATATAAGGGTCCACACCCCTTAATGGTCGAGAGACATACCCACAGTGCCCCCGCCGCGGACACTAACAGCTGAAATCGTGGCTTACGGCAAGCGGGTCAGGCTAAGGGTCATGAGCCCTTTCTAGCCAAATACAGACTAGGATATAAATCCTTTTCAGTCTCAACATATCATCACAGATATTCACATATCATCACAGATATTCACATATCATCACAGATATTCAGATTCAATTCAATCACTCATCTCGAGTGAAGTATTTTCTTTAAAATAAATAGCTTTAAAATCAGACTGGGCTCTTTGAAATATACTACTAGTTTATAAATGATAACTTTAAAAATAATAATACTTGAAAATAATAGTTTTAACAAAAATAATCCGGGCTCTTTAAAATAGTAGTTTTAAAATATTCCGGGGTGTGCCAAGTCCCACATTTCGGCACCAACACATAATCAGATTCCACACATGTCAATACGTAAATTACGTGTCATGACAAAATAAACAACTCATCGCGAGTTAAGTGTCAAGGGTGTGCCAAGCCCCACATATCGGCACTAACACTCACATCAACATAGAAGCGAAACAAGACTCGATCTCAACTAAGGCATAGTAGATCACCGCTAATCGCAACTAAGTTCAAAGATTGTGAGCATAATGATGGTTATGGCATGCTAGAAGCATAAGAAGAACTAAGGAAACACGAAGGACGAAGAACCGGAAAACGAGCGGACGAATCGCGCGGGCAGGGGAGCTGGCGCGCTCCCCCGCGCGGTTTTCTCAAGAAAACCGCGCCAACCCCGCGCGGGTTTCGTCACGGGCGTCGTGACGTTCGTAACGCGCGCTGCTCGCGCGCTGTTTGGCTAAAGGGCGCCCCAACTGCGCGCCGACACAACAGAAACGATGGAAATGGCGGTTTCCGGCCATTCCACCGATTATGCCCCCATTTAGGCCTATCTCTACCCTTGCCTGGTATGTAGATGAGTCTCCAAGCTCCTCTTCTCAACCTGCAAGCTTCCAATCAACAATTCCAAGCCTATATTGCAAGAATCAAGCTCCAAACATCATAATTCATCCAAGAACACAAGATTTCCAACTTGCATCCAATTGGAAGCTTAAAAACTGAAATTACTCAACCAAAAACATTACCTTAGCTCCCAAAACTGATTTGCAACTCCCAAGCAAGGATTTAACACAAATTCCAAGCCGATCTACAAGAGTTCATCCCAAAATCATTTAATCCCGCCACCAACTTGCTCCCTTCAAAACCCACCTCAATACTCTTCCAAACCATGAAATACTTGATGTAAATTACTTACCTAAGGTAGTATAATGAAACCCCCAATTGATTTGAGCATAAAATCAAGGATTTGGGAGGATTTGGCACCAACCCTAGCTCCCCAAAGAAGAGTGACGGGAAAGAGAAGATGAGGATGAAGAAATGGGTTTCTTAACCCAACAAATCTGATTTTGAAGAGTCAAAATGGATCCGGGTCGGGTCACGGGTCTCGGTTCGGGTCGGAATGTGGGTTAAAAGGTTTACACTACTTGTCTTGACCACATTGCACCCATTTGAGCACTTGACTCTTATTATCTAGTGAGTTGAACTCACTTATTTCCCCCACTTAAATCTTCATTCCCTACAAAATAATCCACATACTAAGTCTTTTGCTAATTAACCATAATTAAATTAATTAATTATGAGTTAATTAAATCGGGGTGTTACAATCTCTCCCCCTTAGGATCATTCGTCCTCGAATGAAAAAGTATGGATTAAGGTCATTACTTCACTGAATTGGAGTCAAATCCAATTCAGGATAACGCCTAGCCATGCTTTCCTCTGTCTCCCAAGTGGCATCCTCTACGCCATGTCTCGACCAAAGTACTTTCACCATTTTGATCACCTTCTTGCGAAGTACCTTTTCTTTAGGGTCGAGAATCGCCACGGGGTATTCTTCGTATTCTAGGTTGTCATCCAACTCCACCTCATCCGGTTGTATAACCTTGTTAGGATCCGAGATAAACTTCCTCAACTGAGAGACGTGGAAAACGTTGTGCTCCTTTCCCACCTCAGTTGACAATTCTAACCGGTAATCGACCTTCCCAATCTTCTTAGTGATCTCATAGGGGCCTATAATCTGGGACTCAGTTTCCCTTTCTTCCCAAATCGTCTCACGCCCCTCATGGGTGACACTCTCAAAAGTACCCAATCTCCAACCTTGAATTCAATGTCTCTCCTGGACAAATCAGCATAACTCTTTTGACGATCCTGAGCTTTCTTCATTCTGTCTCTGATCACCCGTACCATTTTTTTTAATTTTTATTGTATTAATGATACCATTACCGACCCCAATTGGGGGTCGGTAGTTTTTGTTTTCCAATTTTTATTATTTTTTCCTTTTTTTATTATTTATTTAATATCTTTATTAAATAATTATTTATTATTTTTATAATTTAATTAATTATTTATTTAAATCATTTTACTTAATTTTTATTTTATAATTTATTTATTAATTAATTAATTTAATTACAGAATTTTATACCATATTTAATTAATTTTATTTTTAATTTTTACTTTATATAGTATTTTTATTAAAAATAAATTTATTTTATGATTTATATATATTTATTTTTTCTTATTTTTTCATTATTTTATTATTTATTTTATATTTTATTCAATATATCTTTAATTATTTATATAATTTATTTATTTATTTATTTATTAAATTTAATAATTTATTTAATTAATTTAATATTTAATTTTAACTCATAGTATTTTTATTAAAAAAATTATGTTAATATAAACATTTATTTTAATTTTTAATAATTTTATTATTTTAATTAATTCATTGATTTCAATTTTTCTTGATTTAATTAATTTTATTTTTAATTAATTAATAAATTTTTATTATTTAATTAATTTAATATTTTATAAAATTTTTAATTTAATTAATATTTATTCATATTGATTTCTGTTTTATTACATTTAATTACTGTTTTAATTAATTTTACCCATTTAATTTAATTTTATATTTTATATAATTAATGAATTATTCTATTTATTTATTTAATTAGTATCAATTTTTATATTAATCTTTAAGTTATTAATTTACACATTTATATGTATAAATACTATATATATTTAATAAGTTGCATATGATAACATGAAAAGTTGTGTATCCGGATGGTACGCGCGCGAGTGAGAAACCTTCTTCACCTGGGTTCGAATCCCCTCTTCAGCATTGGGGATGAATTAATATATATGACACGTGGCGGCTTCTCATTGGCGGTGCAAAGGCGTAGCCCAGCCGGTTAAGTTGTGGCTAAGTGAGGCTGAGGTGGTGGGTTCGAGCTCTCCTGAGCACATTTTATCTAATATAAGGGATTTACCGACCCCACATTGGGGTCGGTAATGGGGTCGGTAATTTCTGGACCACAAGGTCCCAGTCCCTTAATTACCGACCCCACATTGGGGTCGGTAATGGGGTCGGTAATTTCTGGACCACAAGGTCCCAGTCCCTAAATTACCGACCCACATGGGGTCGGTAATAGGGTCGGTAAATCACCGACCACAATCTCCCGTGGTCGGTTTTGGATTACCTACCAGTAATTTACCGACCCGGGTTTGGGGTCGGTAATGGGGTCGGTAAGGGCCTAAACGACCCGTAAAACCCTGTTACCGACCCCATTTTGGGGTCGGTAATCCTGACTTTTCTTGTAGTGTCCTTTATTGATTTCTGTCGTTTTGGCTACCCCAAGGTTATCAAAATCTAGATCTTATGTAGGATCGTTTTTCCATTTGCAAGATCGGGATCGTAGGATCGTATTCAGATCCTAAGATCCTACGAAATTAGGACAAAAAAAATATTCATATTGTATATTAGCACATTATAATAACCAATATCAATAAATAATAATTTGTCTAGCAAAAAAGATAATAATTGAGCATTTAAGACATGATGCTTGAGCTAGGTTGGATTTGTCATTAGAATTTTCCACATTTTCGTCACTCTCAACCACTGTCTCATTGGATTAATCATCATCCATCTGGGCTGGAGGTTTAGAACTAAAATCTCCATCAATAAGGGGTGCTGGAAGGAGATGCTACGACAAGGGCGGTGGTAGAAAGAGGAAGGGGATGCGAGGACGACGATAGGAAGAGAAGGGGGATCGACGGTGACGTCAACAACAAGAAGATGAATTGTAAGAGGAAGATGTAGGGAATGCGAGTAAGATGGAGATGCAAACAAAAATCCCTAGATTTGGATTTTGGAAAACAATGGAGGACTGAAAAGTGAAAAAATGAGATAAAAAATAAGAGGGAGTGGGATCGGATTGTTCAAAGATTTTAAGATCTTGTATAGATCATATAAATCTTATCCAGATCCCACCTTAATTTAGATCCCATACAGATCTTGATCGTTTTGACTTTATGGGAACATAGGATCGTAAGATCATAAGATTTAAATCTAGATCTTAATAACCTTGGGCTACCCCACTATAAAATAGTACTGCTACTAATAAAACTAGATGTCACGTGATTTTAATTAATATTATATTAGTCGATGTGGTGCTCAAATTTGCACGTCATCATTTTTCAATAAGATATGAATGAAGCCAAGATATTATACTCAATGTGGTGCTCAAATCAGCACATCATTTTTCATGCTTCTCAATGTGGCCAAGGAATGAGCTAAACGATGACCTATTATTGCTTTTGTTTCTCAACTGATGATGGATCATCATTTATATGCTGTATATTTGTAGAAAAGAGACTCATACCTAAATTTAATTATCGTAAGGTAGTAAAGGAAACACATCACAACAATCGATGTGGGATACCAGGAGTAGTAGTAGTATGTTTCGTTTATTATAGAAATAGATAAGCAAGCTCCCCAAGTGAAGACCATATATAACCATTTATAACGTGCAACAATTTTCTCACTTTCACGATTAGAAAGCCAAAATCATACCACTACACAATTGACTCTGATCTATACACACACTACAAACATTTCCAATTATTAATTTGAAAAAGAGAGAAGATAAAAAGACGGATATCAAAATTTCAATCGCACAACTACCACACTGATGTTGTCCCTACTCCCTCGAGCCATTGCTAACTCACCCAGCTTTGCTGCTGCCGCTGCTTCTCTGCTCTTATCTTTCTCACCCGATTTAATCCGTGTACCGTTTTGGTCATCACGAGGAGGGCTTCTCCTCATTTGGCCATTGAGACACCGCCTCACAACTTGACAGGCTAGTTCGTTGGAGACGACGTCCCACAATCCATCGCTCGCTAGGACTAGGAACTCATCGGTCTTGCTTCTGGGTGTGATTGTCACTTCTGGTTCGGATATTACATAGGGTTTCAAGTAATCATCCCCTGCACGTACGTATGATATTAATAATATGCCATGTTACCGATTACCAACAATCATCATCATCATCATCAATCATCCATCCATATGCCCTAATTATTATCATTGGATTGTAAGATTGTTCAGGTGGTATGTGTATATGCATACCTAGGGATCTTGAGGTGGCAAGAACACCCAAGACTCTTTGTCCGTTCCAGTCGATGACTTTCCCTCCCGAGAGTTCGATTCTCTCCAATTCATCAGGCCTATCAGGCTGCACGATAAGTAAAAACATTTTAGAAAAAGACTTCAATTCTGCATATATATGATCACGAAATGAGGAAGGAGTTATACTAATTTGTTGAATGGAACACCATGAAAATGGTATCAAGGTCGAGTTATATGATAATGATACGTCCGAGTCTAGATATTAGATGTGAATGTAAAAGCATCATAAATTAATTATATATCACCTCCTATTTCACTATATATAGGTAATCGAAGTAATTATTATATTAACTTAAAACCTTTCATGGATGCTAATTAACTTTGAAATGCATTAGACATGAATCCATCCTTATATTGGCCTATACATATATAGGAGGGAGGGTATTATATAGTTATTAGTAAGTTCAATGAGGGGTAAAATCCTTTAGAGCCAAAGGTAAAAAATGCAAAAAAGAATAACTTACTTTTAAGTTGAATGATGAATTATTTAAGCAAAATAAACATAAAACCATTCAAAAATGTTCTCCAATCAATTTCACGTCCTTTATGTTAGATGGACTAGGATCCACAAATTTTAAGTTTAAAATTCCTAGAGCATCCACAACAATAATTTACCTTTTAAAGTTTATTACATTATTCATTCATTCTCTCTTTCCTAAAAAAAATATTTTAGGATCTTTTCTACTCAGCTATGACATTTTCTCTTCCCTACTTCTTCCCTAGATGGAAAAAGAATTAAGATTTTGGAAAAGTTGTGAGAAAATTGGTGTTTTTATTTGTATTTTTTGAACAATATTTTATAAGATATTTTAATTTTAAAAAAAATTAAAATAAATAAATTATTTTAGATTAATCAACATATGCCACATGCCACTCTCTTTTTTTAGGCTAATCAAATTTCGACAAGCCCACCCAATGATAATTTTGCACCAAATTTATAAACGATCAGTTGTAAAATTGTGTTGTCTTGTCTCTTGTGGCATTTTTTCCACACTATTTCTCCCCCACACTCTAAAATGGTAAATCAATAATAAAGGGTTTTAATTGTCTGTTCCACAAACAATTCCAAAATATCATGCACAAGAGTGCTATTACTATTATTAGGAAAAACAAAGAAAAAATCTTGAGAAATAGCTAGAATACTTCTAAAATCCTAACAAGATTGTTTCTTCAATTTTCATTCAAGAATTATATCCAATTCAACTTAAGAAACATATATATAGTACTATAATTCAAATGAAAGAACTAGCAGTTTAAATAATTCGAAATGAATTTCTGGCGCATTTCATGTAAAATACTCCATACGTATTTACCTTGTGATCGTCCGATAACGATACAGCAACGCCGCCGCGGCAAAGTACCGCCCTAGAATCGCCGCAATTCGCTACCACCAACTCCTCTTCCCCAACCACCGCCACAACCGCCGTCGACCCCACCGTCGCCACCTCCTCCCCGATCTTACTAATCTCTTCATCCATTCTTCTAAATCCCGCCGCCATCACCTTCCGCCAGTCCATGATCTCTTCGCCGCTACTTCCAGCTTCTTCCACAACGTTCGCCAAAACGTTATGCAACATCTCGCCACACGCCTGCGCCACGTGTCGCCCTCCGTGCCCGTCATACACGCCAAATAAATCGTAGCTCTTCCCGTCCCTCCGCAAAAAACCTAATTCCGCCGCCACCACGTCCTCCATTTCCCTCCTACGACCAATAACCGATATCGCGCCGTGTGATTGGCACGGAACTTCTCCCGATCCTCCTCCTCCGCCGATCTCTGGCACCTGAACCGATAACGAGTCCTCAACTCGTGGAACAACTTCAGATCTCTGTTTCTTCAAATTGTTATCACGAAACAACAGATCCATATCAGATTCATCCACCTTGAGCGACCTCACTCGCCGGAGATCCATTCTTTTCCGGCGAAGGACCTTCGATCCGTTCCCTTCATCGCCGTTACCTAATTCCCCTCCCCCATTCACTTTCAAATCCGACAACGAATCTTGCCGGTTGCACCCACGCTCCGGCGGCAGTGATCCTTGCCTCAAATCATCAAAAATCATCGCCGCAGTCATCATCAAACAAAACAAGAACCGTTCAGCAAAAGAGACGAAAAATAGGAAAACCCTCGCGCAAAGCATACGAAACGGAATCGTTGCATGAAAATTTGGAAAATCGTGTAGTGAAACGCCGCCCTCCACGAGGCTATTTAAAGAAATTCTGGGGCTTCCCGTGAGCGACACGTGTGGGAAATTCGGCGGGCAGGAGTAAGAACTTGGCGGACGGGAATGCGTGGACGGTGGGGATTGGATGAGAAACACGTGTAGGGTGGATCTGCGGCGTAGTGATTCGTCGAGAGCGATTTGATAGGGATATGCAGAGAGGATAACGTGGCAGGTAGGCGTGGTTGGAAATATTTTATGTTTAAGATTTGGAATATTGACTAGACACGTGTCTTGAGGTCGTCGCTCACCTCGTACCAGGTTACACTACCCCCTTCAATTTTTTATTCTCTTGGCAATTATTGCTTTGAGTCATGTGGATATTTTTTATTGGTGGGCGATGGGCCGTAAACGTATAAATAAAAGATTTCATCATAATTGGGCCTCTTCTAGTAGGCCCAATGGATTTCTGTTGATTTTTTATTTTTATTTATCGGCCATTAAGCTTTTTTCAGTCTAAACCATAGTTAGATAGCATCATACACAATGGACAATTTAGTTTTACAATATAAGTTACAGATAGTTATATGTTTTGAAATAGTTTTTTAAATCTATTTTATCTGCCCTTTATTTTGCATGAAAATGCCTGTCAACAACTCAACATATATAAATATTACAGTCAATTAAAAATAAAATTTATAATGTTACACCCTACACAATACTTACTTACAAGTAAGAGGACTTTCTTTTCACCTCAGTTTTAGCCAACCTTCCTTTTCCATTCTAAACTACAATGCAATGTAGGCAGCCTAAATTGCAGACACTTTACAATTTCTGTTAGTCAATGTTAAAAGAAGTGGAGTACTCATAACCATACAACAATGCAGATGAATCACTAGAAGTAACAGTGCTCTGAGTTTGGTTCCCATTCTCCCCAACCTCACTTGCTGCACATTCCTGAGGAGGGACTTGTAGAACTCCTTCCTCACCTTCCAGCATTTCTACTACTTCTCTCATTGATGGCCGATTTTCCGGACTCATTTGTATGCACCACAAAGCCACTATGATCATCTTCTTCTTCAGCCCCCCCGCCTCCTCATTGCCCTCATCATCTCCGACAACACCTTTGCCTTTCTCAAAACGGTCATATATCCAGTCTGGGAAGTATTGGGTCGAGTTGTTGGTGTCCACGGCTGTGGTTCCTTTCACCCCTAACATATCCATCAACATCATTCCAAAGCTATATACATCTGCCTTGTTTGAAACTCTGCCAATGCTTCTGTTGATCAGCTCCGGAGCAACATAACCTATTGTTCCGCGGATGGCAGATATTGCCACGGTGGAATTCTTACCTGAGGAGAACTTAGCAAGCCCAAAATCGGATATCTTTGGGTTGAAATCATTGTCGAGAAGTATGTTGTGGGGCTTGATGTCAAAGTGAAGGATTTTTATATCACAACCTTGGTGGAGATAATCAATGCCCTTTGCCACACTAACTGCAATCTCATATTTCCTCTGCCAATCTAGGGAGCTCGATTTCTCCCGACTCGATATGTATTTGTCGAGTGATCCATTGGGCATGAAGTCGTACACCAGGGCGCAAGTGGATTTTTCAGCACAATAGCCAATGAGTTTAACCACATTGATGTGGTGGATACGCCCGATAGTGGCAACTTCATTGATGAAGTCCTGTCCGTTGGATTTTATGTTGGTTAGTAATTTTACAGCTACATCGTGGCCACCACGAAGCTTTCCTTTGTAGACAGACCCGAAGCCTCCTTGGCCTAGCTTCTCTCGAAACCCTTTTGTCATCTTCTTTATGTCTGAATAGGAGTATCTGATTGGCGCCAGATTGTTCTGGTCTTGCAAGAAGCCTTCTATATCATCAAACTTGGATAAATGCCTGGTCCGGTATCTGTAAATTAGAATCACCAACAGGGCAGGGAGTCCTATCACAACCCTTGTTGCAGTACAGACCCCTGTTGCATACATTGTGACTGAATCACCATTTCTGGTTCAAATGTCTCTTTTTTTCATACCAACACAAGAATGATAAGAACTAGATGATGGGCTTACCGATCACAAAAACGAGGATAACGATAATATCTGCACAAAGGCACCAAACCAAGGAAATAAGGAAGCAAGCACATGGTAGGTAGAATCATAAATGTGGACTTCCAGAAGCAAGAGAACAACAAGTAGTTCTTACATGATACTGCCCAAATGAGCCACGATGATCTTGCTGCATACTCAACTCCTAAAATGAAGTGAGAAGCATTCAATGAGCAATACTAAGAACTTAAGCATGATATTAAATCATCATGCTACTAGGCAAAGATATGTGGATTCTATATCCCTGTTCTTGAGTAATATCTTTGAAAATCTCCAGAGTTACTTATCTGCGATATTTTGGTATAAAATTTATAAACCAGTAAAGTTAAATCAATATGTAGTAAACTGATAGAATTCTTACCACAGCTGAATACACCACCGTTCACTTGTGAACAACGCGTTACCACGCAGGTATCACCTTCAAGTGAGCAAATTGCTGCTCCTCTGCAGGCGGGGCATAGCACGGGGAACCACGAAAGCTGGAATCCATACACCAAAGAGGCATGTATTTCGTCGAGAGAAACATGATTGGGATTCCTGAATTGCATCGAGGTCAAGGCTACCAGGTCTGGGGTACACAACTCCTCCAGATCTGCTACATACAAGTTTCCAACTTGTACATATGAGTGCCTCGTCGAGATCGATCCATTGGCAGCAGCGCTTCTGTTGAGACAAATATCAGCCGGCACGAACCGAGAAGTATTCAAGGGATTTGGGCAGCTAAGGAAGTTGATAGGTGTTACCAGGGCTGGCCGGTTTGGGATACCGTATGGTTGAGTGCTGTAAGGTGAATCACTTGTGAGTGATAAAGAGTGGTTTGGGAAAGAGCATGTGTCATTTGGCAGTATTGATGCATCAGCTATATGGACAGTGTAGTAGTCGTAATTGATGGCCCTGACGATGTATTTGTGGGAGTCGAGGTAGATTACGGTTGTGTTGCTTTCGCATACCAGTGTGTAGTTTTGGTGGCCACAGCCTTGTGGATCATCCGTCAGCCTGAAAGGGTAGCTAATGTTCTGAATATTGCCACAGCTAGAAGGACTGCAGTTTGCATTTCTCTGTGCAGACGATTCCTGTAAGTGAAAGAGCAAGATCAGGGTAAGGATCACGCCAGGAAAACAATCAAGGAAGTGGTTTCTGCCAGACATGCCTTCTGCCATTTCTGGATAAAATTTTCGAACGGTTTATGGCTGAAAAAAGTGCAAATATGTAGAAAAGAAAGCCGCCTGAAGAAAGAGTCTTGCTCACATAATTGCAAAAATATACCACCCATTATCTGCAACAGCCTCACTAATAAGGTTCACATACCCATGTAATAAAGACAAATGAATTCATACCTGTCCAGTGCAGTCAATTACCCCACTTGGCCACCAGTGGAAAAATCCCACGTCTTATACGCGGTTGGAAAAGTCTATTTTGGCTTCTGGCTGGCGTACAATTTATCAATAATATTGATCAACATCCTGTAAGCCAAAGTATTAAATTTTATGAAAAATAAGGTCTCCACTTCCGTCACATTCAATCATCTAGCAGGAAGCAGCTTTAAGCTTTGCAGGTGCACCATGGAAATGCCTGTGGTCCTCTTTTGGGCATTCGTTGTGTGTTCCGTTCCATTTCTCAGTGCAGCAGAAAATTGCCATCCCACCAGATGCAGCAAAGATGGTCCAACGATTAGGTTCCCTTTCAGGCACAGAGATCTTCACAGACAAGAATGTGGATATTCAGGTTTCGACCTGTACTGCAGTGACAACAGAGAAACCATTCTCAGACTGCCCGTCTCCATAGAGGTTGTAGTAACAAAGATAGATTATGCATCCCAGAATCTCCAGTTTCATGATCCAGAAAGATGTATGGCTCGGAAGATACAGCACCTGAACTTATCTGCTTCTCCTTTCCATTTCAAAGCCACAAACCAGAATAACTATGCAACAAACTTGAATAACTATACACTCTTCAATTGTTCTTCTGATGTGCGGAAAGATCTACAGGGATCAATTCCTTGTCTTGGAGGCCCGGGATACCGAGTCTATGCTTTAAACAACTTTCCATTGTTTGGTATGTTCACGCAGGATCCATACACTTACTCATCTTCCCTGTCTTCATGCACCAAGATTCGTGAAATTTTGTCAGTTCCGTCGGCGGTACTGTCAGAAACAGAAGTTATACAGTTGGACTGGGACAAACCAGCGTGTGGCACTTGTGAAGTGCAAAGCAAGTTATGCGGGTGGAAAAATGGTACCGCAGAGAACCATATCCAGTGCACTGACAAACCTAAGAGAATTTCAGGTAAATAGGATTTCCAATTTCCATCATGTACTATGATTTGTCATGAAAAAGTACAACACATATATCTTTAGACTGATGACTGAATATATATATATATATGTAAACCTTCTGTCTGTAACAGGGCAATCAAGAAGACTACTAATAGCAGGTGCATTTTCTTCTTTTTAGAATTTCCAATGCTTATTAATCTGTGTTCTACCAGCTAAAAGACATACCGGCAAATCTGATGATGCAGGTGCTGCTGTAGGCTCTTTTCTTCTACTTACTGCAATTGGAGCACTCTGTTATTTTTGCTATACAGTTAGAGCAAATAAGGAGAATATTGAAAAGTTTTTGAAGGATTACAACGCTCAAAATTCAACAAGATTTACCTATTCTGATATAAGGATGATCACCAATCATTTCGATCAGAAACTGGGTGAGGGAGGTTATGGAACTGTGTACAAAGGAAGTTATCAAATGAAGCATATGTTGCAGTGAAAGTTCTGAGCAACGGCAATGGAAGTGGTGAGGAGTTCATAAATGAGGTCAATATAATCGGGAGAATTCACCATGTTAATGTGGTACGTCTAGTAGGCTTTTGTGCTGAAGGAGTAACGCGTGCCCTCGTGTATGAGTTCCTTGAAAATGGTTCGCTAGAAAAGTTCATTTTTCAGGATGGTTCTAAGAGAGAGCCTTTAAGTACAGAAAAGCTTCACCACATTGCTCTCGGGGTGGCACAAGGCCTGGAGTATCTCCACCATGGGTGTGATCAGCAAATCCTACATTTCGACATAAAGCCTCAAAACATCTTGTTGGAACATGACTTCAACCCGAAGATCAGTGATTTCGGTCTCGCTAAACTGTGCTCTAAAGAACAAAGTGCCATTTCGATTACTAGTGGTAGAGGCACAATGGGGTATGTAGCACCCGAGGTGCTGTCAAGAGCCTTTGGGAGAGTCTCCTACAAATCAGACATATATAGCTACGGAATGGTGCTGCTAGAAATGGTTGGGAGAAGGATATTTGACCATACGGACATGAATGCAGAGCAGCAGTACATGCCACAACGAATTTACGAACATTTTAGTAAAAAAGAGAACGCAGTGCAGAAGCCAGAAAATAATGAATCTATAATAATGAGGAAACTTACAGTCGTAGGGCTGTGGTGCATCCAGTGGAGTCCTGCAGACCGTCCATCCATGAAAACAGCAGTACAAATGTTAGAAGGAGATGGACACAACCTGATCATGCCACCAAATCCTTTTCCCGACGCAAATGCAGTAACGTCTATGAAAGGAGATTTTGCAGACATTATCAAACAGAAATTAGTAGAAATATCAGGATCAGTGTAGTTTAATTTATACAGTATATTTCAATGACGTATATCTTTTCAGTTTTGTTGTATAATCCAGAGAGATAATAGAGTAAACTGACCAAATCTGGAAGAAAGTTCGGCAATAACAGAGTTATACAAGAAAAAGCAAACCAAAATCCCCCCATTCTATTTAATTATGGGTGGACATTGAAGAGCTATACATATATTATATTTCCTGTACATTATTGCTTAATCCCTTCACACGACTCAAACAAACATGCCAAACACAAAGGGCACAACAACTACCATTACATCCTAAATCCTAGGTCCCACCTTTGTGGTTATTCTATGGGGTTACTATTGGTTCTTATCCAATGCATCTTTCAACCCCTAAGGCGATCATCCCATAAAGAGCCTCCTGAACAGGAGAGTTTGGATTTGGGTAAGAGTAATGACAAACACAGGCCAGATTATGTTCTCACTGTCTGTCTGTTGCTGTCTTGCTGCCTCTTGGAGAGCTCCTCCTGTGTTTCAGTATTGCTGGCATCACTTTTCATGAGATATTTATCTACTTGGGCAGCTGCTTGTCTGCCTTCTGAGATTGCCCACACCACCAGTGATTGTCCGCGTCTGCAATCACCAGCTGCAAAGATCCCTTCGACATTGGTGGAGAAACATCCATAATCAGCTTTGAAGTTTGACCGAGTGTCCTTTTCCAGCCCCAGTTTATCGGCAAGCAGCTGAAAGAACAAGAAATGTTAATAATGCAAATTAAACAGTACCAATTAAACAAAATCCTGATAAAAGAGAACATTAGAAGGAAACACAAAAAAATGTGTAGTGGACTTGATACCTCCTCAGGTCCAAGGAATCCCATGGCCAACAACACTAGGTCAGTTTCAATAACCTCCTCAGAACCTTCGATTTCCTTAAATTGGAACTTTCCAGTAGCATCCTTTTCCCAATGAACACGCACAACCTCGAGTCCTCTAACCGCTCCACTCTCATCTCCTATAAGACGCTTTGTCAAAACTTCATACGACCGTGGATCCTTACCAAACTTGGCAGCAGCTTCTTGGTGCCCATAATCCACGCGGAAAACGCGAGGCCACTGACAACATTTGAGACAAAAATGTGAATGGTATGCCAACCAGAAATTACATAATAAAAAACAAAATGTGTTCGTGTGAATTTGAATATAGAAAACATATTTGAACAGAACATATCAGACCTGAGGCCATGGGTTGCCTGGAGCCCTTGTACGAGGTGGCTCAGGAAGAAGTTCAAGATTCACAATGTTTGTACAACCATGTCTAATTGATGTACCAATACAATCGGTACCAGTGTCACCTCCACCTATCACCACTACTTTCTTGTCTTTGGCAGAGATGTATTTTCCATCCTGAAGATTGCTATCAAGCAAGCTTTTTGTATTTGCATGAAGGAACTCCATGGCAAAATGAACTCCTGAAAGGTCTCGCCCGGGAACAGGAAGGTCCCTGCAAAATTAGTTCACAGATTAAATCATCTTCAAAATCATACTTATAAGACAGAATTTACATATAGTAGGAAGGGGCAGGGGCAAAGAGTGTCTATATTGCATACCTTGGTTTTGTAGCTCCAACAGCCAACACGATGGCATCATGGTCCTCACGGAGTCGATCTAGAGAATATGATGGATCTTTTCCGACATTAGCATTGACAACAAAGTTTACTCCTTCCTTTACCATTAGATCAACACGTCTCTGGACTACATCAACTTTGTCAGCCTTCATGTTTGGCACTCCATACATCATTAGACCACCAATTCTGTCAGCACGCTCAAAAACTGTCACAGTGTGACCCAACTTATTCAACTGATCAGCAGCAGCCAAACCTGCAGGCCCACTTCCAATAATAGCAACCCTTTTCCTGAAACAGACAAAACAATTGTTAGTGCCAGGCAAAGAATATCACAATGACAAAGGCACAATTTAATATTGCAATTATAGAAATAACATGTACCCAGTTCTCTTTGACGGGGGTCGTGGAACCATCCATCCTTCCTCAAACGCTTTATCGATGATAGAGCATTCAATACTCTTGATAGTAACTGGATTTTCAATGATACCAAGCACACAAGAACCTTCACAAGGTGCAGGGCAAACACGACCAGTGAACTCAGGGAAGTTGTTAGTCTCCAAAAGCCTGTCTAGTGCTTCACGCCATCTATTCTGATACACCAACTCATTAAATTCAGGTATCTTGTTCCCAAGAGGGCATCCAGAGTTATCCTGCATCACATCGGGTTAGCATAGCCACATAGGTCAGAGATATAAAGAACAGGACAGGTAACAATCTTACAAGTACCCTATTATTTTCCTTTATTTTTACCTGATGACAAAAGGGAGTACCACAATCCATACAGCGAGCGGATTGCGTTTTCAACAAAGGCCCGGGTTTTGTCTCTTCCATAACCTCCTCCCAATCATTCATCCGAACATTGGGATCCCTGTATGAAATGCCCTCTCGCTCATAAGCGACAAAACCCCTATTCTTGATTGCATCAGGAACCCTAGTTGGCCTCTTTGGAGAATCTTCTACAACCTATCCATTCAAAAATCTCCTTTTAGTTGTTGAACAACAGGACAGTATGAATTTTTTATGAATTTGGAGCTGCCCACAAAATACTGAAGGCACTTACTGGAATGGGTTGTTCTATTACAGATTTAGCTGCAAGCTTCTTTAGCTCCTCAAAAGCATCTTTCTCCTTCAGCTCCACCTTCTCTTCCATCTCAGTCTCTTTGGCAGCATTTTCACCAGCTGCTTCTGACATTTTACCTGCTTTCTGGCTTTCAAGGATGCGTTTATAGTCACGAGGGAAGACCTTGATAAATTTTGGTAAAAGAGAATCAAACTGAGCAAGCACTTCTTTAGCTAATTGGCTGCTTGTGTGACGCTGATGTTGCTGGATCATCATCTTGAGTGTCAAAATATCATCCTCATCTTCAACTGGATCAAGATCCACCAACTCTAGATTGCATCTGGACCTAAAAGTTGAATCAGCATCAAGAACATATGCGATACCCCCACTCATGCCAGCAGCAAAGTTTCTTCCAGTCTTACCCAGGACAACAACAGTTCCACCAGTCATGTACTCGCACCCATGGTCACCTACACCTTCCACTACTGCTTTAGCCCCAGAATTGCGAACAGCAAATCTTTCTGCAGCCATCCCATTAAAATAGGCCTCTCCACTAGTGGCTCCATAAAGTGCCACATTTCCAATGACAATGTTTTCCTTTGGATCAAATTTGCTTCCTTTAGGTGGATACACCACAACTTTACCACCTGATAAGCCTTTACCAACATAATCATTGCTGTCTCCTTCAAGTTCCAGAGTGATTCCAGGGCACAGAAAAGCGCCAAGACTCTGGCCTGCACTTCCACTGAGTTTGATATGAATTGTATCTGTAGCAAGCCCCTTCAAATGGTAACGCTTTGTAACTTCATGGCTTAGCATGGTTCCAACAGCTCGGTTTACATTATAGATGAGTGATTCAATATACACCGGAACACTTTTCTCTAAGGCAGGCTTGGCTAGATCTATTAATTTGTTATCCAAAGCCATTGCCAAACCATGATCTTGTTTCTGCACACAATATTGTGCAGCATCGGGCCTGATATCAGAAGCTGGTCGAAGTAAAAGGGATAAATCAATGTTTTTAAGCTTCTCGTTGTTCTTGATCACATTGTTATCCACTTGAAGCATGTCTGCACGGCCCACCATTTCATCAAATTTACGAAAGCCAAGCTGAGACATAATCTCCCTTACCTCTTCAGCCAACATGAAGAAGAAGTTGATTACATGTTCAGGTTCACCAGCAAACTTTTCCCTGAGAACTGGATCTTGGGTGGCAATACCAACAGGACAAGTGTTTTTGTGACACTTTCGCATCATGATGCAACCCATTGTGATGAGAGGAGCAGTGCTAAAACCAAATTCTTCTGCACCAAGAAGAGCGGCAATTGCAACATCTCTACCAGTTTTCAGTTGGCCATCAGTTTGAAGGGTAGTTCTACCACGAAGATCATTAGCAACCAAGGTTTGGTGGGTTTCAGCAATACCAAGTTCCCAAGGAAGGCCAGCACTCTTTATTCCAGTCCATCTTGCAGCACCTGTACCTCCATCATGACCAGATATCAGGACATGGTCTGCGTGACCTTTGACAACACCACTTGCAATTACTCCAACACCAGATTCAGAAACCAACTTCACACTAATACGAGCACCCGGATTTGCATTCTACAAAAATCAGAGGAAATATGAAAGCTGGTATAATATCTAAACCTAGTATACAACATGCTGTAAATAATTATTGTTACAAGTAACATTTTGATTTAGTCTGAAATCAAGAAATATATGAACATCAAAATGCATCAAGTGCTACCTTTAGGTCATAAATTAACTGTGCAAGATCTTCAATCGAATAGATATCATGATGAGGAGGAGGACTAATGAGTCCCACACCAGCAGTAGAATGCCTAGTCACAGCAATGTCACCTACAACCTTGTGCCCTGGAAGTTCACCACCTTCACCTGGTTTTGCTCCCTGTGAAATGAAACATCCAGAATTATCAACAACAGCAAAATAAAATAAAATATACAGAAGAATGTGTCCATGGATTCAGATTCATAAGCAATATGTACCATTGTTCTAAGGGGAAAATCCACTTTTGGTCCCATAGGATTTTCTCTCACCCACTTTTGGTCTCATTAGATAGTTATTTTTTCCACTTTTGGTTCACCGGTCTATTTTTTAAGAAAAATTGGGGGGGGGGGGGGGGGTGCAAGGTTCAATGTGCAATTTTAAAAAATTTATCTATTTGCAAAATACCCAAAATCCAATTAAAAATCCATAACTCATTTAACTAAACCAAAATTTATTCATTTGTACCAAATAAAATTATTATAAATTTACTAGAATATAACTATAATATTTATTAAATAATAATATTAAAGTGTATTATAAATATTTACTATATATTATATTGAATAAAATTTATATAATTCCATATATATAATAAAAAATGTAAAAATATTTTAATTAATAATTATTACATAATATTTTAATATTTTTTAAATTTTTTATAAATATAGAATATTTTATTATATGTGTATTGCATTTATTATACTTTGATATTTTTTTAATGTTATTTAAAAAAATATTAATTAAAATATTATATTTAAAAAATTTCATAAAATATATTTATTAGAAAAATTAAAATTTTATTATTTAATAAATATTATTCTTTTAAGTTTTAATAAATTCAAAAAAATATTTATATTCGGTACAAATGAATAAATTTGAGTTTAATTACAAATGAGTTATGGTTTTTTAATTGGCTTGGGGCATATTGCAAATAAACAAAATATAAAACATTGCACATTGACCCTATATGAATTTTTTTTTCCTTTAAAAATATACAGAAGGACCAAAAAAGTGGAAAAAAATAATTATCTAATGGACCAAAACTGGAAATTTTATAAACTTTGTGACTAAAAGTGGGTGAGAGAAAATTTTATGAACCATATTTTTCCCTTGTTCTAACAAAGTGTAGGACAAATACCAGAAACAATGAATTTGTACCTGAGCCATTTTTATCTGTAGTTCATCTGCATTTGTCAGATAATAGCTAGAAACTCCAAACCTTCCACTGGCAACCTGCTTAATAGCACTCCTCTTTGGATTCCTCGAACCATCTGGAAGGGGCTCCATGCGTGAGGGTTGCTCACCTCCTTCACCTGAACACAAAAATGAAAAGCTTCAAGTGACTGAAATCAGAGGTTGGATATATAGGGAAAATAAATGTTGTGAAACAATTCTCTTGTTGCTACCACTGTTCATCAGATTAAACACAACTGGTTCCAGGGCTCGACCAGCCATCCAGAATAACACGTAATTTTTTATTTATTTTTTCCTGGAAAGGAACTAGTATAGTTGACAAAGTTTCCAGAGGAGGGCTTCGCAAATAACATGATAAAATGTAGGGCATACCAGTGTTTGATTTTCCCCCAAGTTTGTTCATTGCAATAGCAAGAGTAGTATGTGCCTCCAAGGATATTGAGCCATAGCTCATAGCTCCAGTACAAAAACGCTTTACAATTTCACTTGCTGGTTCAACTTCTTCCAAAGGAACCTGTACCTCTGCCTCTTTAAATTTCAAAAGCCCCCTCAAATTACAAGACTTATTCAATTCATGGATACGCCTAGAATACTCTTTATATGCAGATACACTATTGACTCTCGCAGCCTCTTGTAATTTTGACATTGCAAGAGGGTCATTTAGGTGAATTTCACCACCTTTCCTCCAGTGGTATTCTCCAGGATTTGGTAGAGCAACAGCCTCAGCACTACCACTTGGTAGTGCACGTGTTGGGAAAGCCAGCTCATGCAACTTAAGTGCATCATGTGCGAGCACTTCAAAAGTTGCACCCTCTACTCTGCTGGCAGTTCCCTTGAAACACCGCTCCATGACCTCTGTAGATAGACCCACAGCCTCAAATATCTGAGCACCCTTATATGAAGCCAAAGTTGATATACCCATTTTAGCCAGCACCTTCATAATGCCATAATTGCTTGCTTTAAAATATTTTTTGACAAGCTCCTCCTTTGTGTGGAATTCACCAGTATCTTTTGGAGAAATTTTCCCATCCACTTGCAATCTCAAAATAGCTTCAATAGCCAAATAAGGACAGATTGCATCAGCACCAAACCCAACCAATGTACAAAAATGGTGCACTTCACGTGGTTCGGCAGATTCAACAATCAATGCAACACGGGTTCGCTCAAGCTTATTTACTAGAAAATGATGTACAGCACCAACAGCCAAGAGAGAGCTGACAGCAACACGTTTTGGTGAGAAATCTGCATCAATCAAATGGGGATACATTGGTTTGGTTAACAGAAATATGTGGGTAGAATACGGAAACTATAAACTAAATGCCCAGCCAAGCCATCTTTTCCCTGGACAATATTGTTTACCTCTATCAGAAAGTACAAGGGTTGTATAACCCTCCTTGATTGCATTATGCGCTTCCGAACATATTCTGTCTAATGTTTCCTCCAACCCCTTCCGACCACGATTCTTGGAGTAAGTGATATCAAGAACTTTGCTTCGCCAACCCTTGTAGTTCATCTTTTTCATTGCTTCCATTTCTTCAATGGATAGCAAAGGTCCTTTTAGTGAGAGGCGGTGACATTGCTCCTCTGTAGTCTCAGTAAGATCACCCTCTGGGCCAATCATGCATTCCATTGAGGTAACAATCTTTTCTCTGATAGGATCAATGGGAGGGTTAGTGACCTGGGCAAACATCTGCTTGAAATATTCGAATGTAAGTTTCTCCCTGTTGGACATCACAGCTAATGGAGCATCATTTCCCATTGAGCCAAGAGCCTCAATGCCATCTTTAGCCATTGGTAGCAACAGCATCTCCAATGATTCAACAGTATAACTGCACCCGTGTGAGCCCATAATTATCCCTCTGGTGCAGTGTAGGGAAAAAAAAATGTTTCAAGCACTAAGAAATGCTTACCCAAATGCCTTTAATGGTGACAATAGACCATGAATCCCCATGTTCTCCATATTTTCATCATCTAGAGATGCCTAAAATAGTAAATTACTCGTGTTAGCCAATGAAAATGAATAATGATTCGACAGAAAACATTATGAAATGCTAACCGGCAGAACACCAGCAATAGGGGGAGAAATCCTGTCAGATTCCCCAACAGATTCAACTATGTCATTCAACTGGATTTTTTGTCTTTTAAGCCACTCATCATAAGGTCTTGCAAGTGAATATTGCTGCTTCAAGGCTTCATCATCAACAACAATATGTTTCTCAAAGTCTACTAGAAGCATCATACCAGGATTTAGTCTTCCTTTCCTGGATACATCCTCTGGGGGAACATCAACAACCCCAACTTCACTTGCCATGATAACTCTACCACTGTGCGTGATGTAAAAGCGACCTGGACGTAATCCATTTCTATCCAATGTGGCTCCAAGATACCGCCCGTCAGTAACTGCAAGCAAATCTTTCGTAAGAACATATTTTCTATGTCAATTTAATAATCATAAAAATTTGTTATACTATCTAGAAATGCATACATGATATCAGAGCAGGCCCATCCCATGGCTCCATTAAAGCTGAGAAATATTCATATAGAGCTTTCCTATGCGGGTCCATGTTCTTATCATTTTGCCAGGCTTCCGGAATCATCATCATTACTGCTTCAGGAAGACTTCTCCCAGCTCTAACTAATAACTCAAGTACACCATCAAAAGCGCCTGAAAGGAAGTTAGATAGATTATATAGAAACCAAAACAGCAACAGACTACAGTAGAGTAATTAAAGATTGTACTGTAATTTGCACTTTGTAATGAGGACGTGGAGTCTGGAGAAGCTTTTGAAAATGCAACAGTGCAAGCTTATGAAGTACTACTATAAAAATTGAGCCAATGCACAACCTGAATCAGATGAGCTGGCATCAACAATGGGTAGAAGCTTTTTCATTTCTTCTTTTGATAGGCCAAGTTTCTTGCACTGTAGAAGACCCTCACGTGCCCTCATCCTAGAAGTTGAACACATGATCAGATAACCTTTCATCTCACAACTCAAACTAATCATATATGAGAATGGTCATCAAGAACAAACTAATTTCCCACGAAAAACAATAAAGGAGTCAAAACTCGAAAAAAAGACCTACCAGTTGACATTACCCCTAAGTGTATTTATTTCACCATTATGTCCTATGACACGCATGGGCTGGGCTCGATCCCAACTAGGAAATGTGTTTGTTGAGAATCTGGAGTGCACCTACAAAGAGAATTCATAAATAAATACACTTCAATTAATTTTTAGAAATAATAAGCCATTGGATTCAAATCGCAAACCCTGGGCTAAGATCAAAAGCACGATCACCGTTCATCAGACACAGCAGAACAACACTGAGTTTCCACGAACATTAATTACTTCATAAAGAAGTTCCTCACCAACTCACCCAATTAATCAAATCCAGCATCCAAAATCAAATAGTACCGAGTTGAAGAACATAAGAGATCATTCATACAGCAATGCCTCAGAAGTCATTCCTCAACATTGCATCTTTCCATTCATCCCATGCTGTTCGTTGTGGACTAAGAGTCAGCAGAGTAAAAATACAGAGAATGGATAAATATTTACCAGGGCCATGTAGCTTGTGAACCTTTCATCACCAAGATCAGCATAATAGTATTCTTTCAATTGTTCAGGCTTTAATTGACCTTTGTAGACAACAGTTCTGGGAAAAAAACAGCAGATAAATTAAGATTCAATTTTTTTTCACAAGCAGATTATTTTAAACAGAAACATATCCACAGGCAACGAACCTAGAGGACAGTGAACAAATGTAGAAGTCTCTGACTGCACCATGTTGAAGGTTTAGCGCAGATCGGATAGCTACCATAGAAACCCTCCTTAATATGTACATCTATCATGGGAATAAAGCCATGTAAGAAACAAATGCATAAAGTGAAAACTTCATTTTGCATGAAAGTTGCAATATCTTTTCAGGGCCCGAAATAAAAACCTGTTCCTCTAAATCAGCATTTGATCTAGGAGACAATGTAAGAAAAACTTGCTCAATAACAGGTTCCGTTTGGAGAGCTGAGTTTCCCAATCCTGAGTTACTTGTGGGGACAGGCCTCCATCCGAGAACGGTATGGCCTAGGGATTCAGCCACCTATAATGCAGTCAGCCAAGATAATTTATTCATCATGATGTGCCGAATAATTAAGCTACTTAAGCTTCAGTCTTAAATTACCTTGGCGAATACAACTTTACTCTGTTCCCTTCGACTGTCTAAAGTAGGCAAGAAAAACATGCCAACTGCATATTCTCCCGGCGAGGGCAACTCAAAGCCAGAAGCTTTAGTAGCCTGAAATTAAACCGAAAGCATCAGCACCAGTTAGAAATCTGACTGCGAATTAAGTACAGAAATCACCCGCTGGTTGGCTAGTCTAATGAAATTTAATAAAGTTACAATTTGATTATTCTAATTTAGACTGTTTGTTGATTGTAATCAGAAGCACATTGACCACAGTAATAAAAACACGCTGCAATTTTGCTCATCTCCTGAAGCATTTTTAATTTCTTTCAACAGTATGATATATAGTAGTAATAGCTAGTAACTGGAAGGGGAAAAATAGAATCAACCTCTCTGTAAAAAGCATGGGGAAGCGCCACTAGAATTCCAGCCCCATCTCCTGTATTGGTTTCGCACCCACATGCACCTCTGTGCGACATGCGCACCAACATCTCTATAGCATCTGTGACCTACACACCCAAAAGCAAGAAAGCAAAAATGCATGTAAATATACGTCTAAATCTCTCAAACTACCCACGCAAACAGTATTTACCGTTTTCCTGCTGCTGTCACCAGAAAGCTCCGCGACGAACCCCACACCACAGGAGTCCTTGTCCAAGGAAGGATCGTACAACCCAAGCGGCTTTTCGGGCACTTGGGATAGAGCATTCTTCACCAACGTTCGTACCTTGCGAGAACGACAAGAACCAATATCCTTCTGCCGGAGAAGGAACATCGAAGCAGCAGTATCCCGCAGCTTCGCCCCCTGAACGAAGCTACGTTCCAGGTTTACCTTTCTGTGCCTCGCCATCGATCCCTGCGACACCCTAATCCTCCGGCCCAGAGCTGTCACAGCATTCAGTTGATGACTCGGCGCGCAAGCCGGCTTCGCCAACCCACCGCCTTTCACCTGCATCCCCGACCCTGACACAGTCGACATCTCCACCGGATTTCCCAAATCAACCGACCAATTCAAAGAGTCCTACCACACCGTTTATTCAATTACATAAACCACCACCAATTATTCAGATCTGATAGAACTCAGGGCAATTCGAGCACGAAAATCACTCAATTACACAAAATAATCCACTAAAGGATCGGAGCGCAATTCTGAAATTCACAAAGAGCAAATAAATTTAAACCGAGTGTTCATCAACCGTCAAACACTAGGCCGAAATCCTCGAAGCGAGTTCCGAGGCGGAGCAATTTGGTGAGGAAGGGTATGGAGAACGGAGAAATTGTTGGAAGGAGAAAGTTGGCGCCGTGAGCTGGAGGATAGCTGTGCGCCTGTAAGGCAGGAGCATCGACGAGGCGCCGAGGTAGTGTGTTATTTATAGTGAGCGTATGAAATGATGTGCTTATGTATTGCTAACATGCGGGGCCCGCTTTATGCTCACGGCCTCCATCCCAAATTAAATTAACCAAATATTTTTGTGTTTGTCTTTTAAAATATAAAATGATTATGACCATTTTATGTCTGTAATAAAAAAATAATAATAAAAATAAGAATAAAAAAATAGTGTATAAAGGCAGTTACGTATCTGTCTGTAGACTAGTTTAACGGTTGAACGTTGTTTAAAATTTAAACGATCCCTATATTAGTATAATTATCTTTCATTTAAAATTATGTATATAGTAGTATATGTTTATTAAACTTAAATAATTATTATTTTTAAACATAAATTGGAACTATCTAAAAACTCAATAAATACTTATCCTTATTTTATTAACTTTTGGGTATTTATAACATTTTGTCAAATTAAATAATTTCATAATATATTTCATGCATTATATTTGTCAAATTAAATAATTTCATAATATATTTCATGCATTTAATTAAATATGCTTTATTTTTTTTCTGGGTAATGTACTAATGGATGAGAGGTATAAGTGAGTAGACCAATTACAAAATATTTTTCTACGCATGGAATTTATAATCTTGAAATTCACTTATACAATTAAAGAGAACAGATAAATAAGGGAATACTACTGTTATTTTGATTTTTCAAAAAGAGGAACGCACTTTATGTAGTAGTAGTAGTAGTTTATAGTAATATAGATTTGGAAAAATGAAGAAAGTGAATATTATACCATAAAAATCACGTGTGCTTTGCAGCCGAAATAAATTACGGAGCAACCGCTTTCTAATTTCTATGCATGTTCAGTAAAAAGAAATTCTTAGGTACGTTTTAAAATTCCTTTTGGATTCTAATTTAAAATAAAATAGTGTATATATATAAAGAAATATTTAACAACAATGTAAAATATAATCATACAAACGGTAATATTTAAAATGTAAAAGAAACTATCAGTTATCATCGTTTATGTTTTTCATATTTTTTAAAGCAACTTCACTGAAAAAAAAAAAAAAGGAAGAAAGAATGAAAAACAGTATACAGTAATTTTTTTATTTGAAACGAAATTTAGAAGTAGCTGTCGTTTCTCTAAAAAATTTTATCCAAAATAAATAAAGGTTTAGTAATGTAAATGTTTGTGTTCGAAGAACAAAATTAAAAATTGGTATATGGTATTGAATTAATCATCATACTATAATTAATTATTTAATTTTGTAATCAAATTATAAAAATAATAGTGTTATAATCGTTTAATTAACAATATAATACCATAATTTTTTATTTACTTTCTAATCTGGATTGATCAAAATTCTGGTAAATTCAATACTATAGCGTGCAAGTTGGCTAATTTTTTAAAGTTAATTTGCGCGGGTAAAGGAGGAAATATAACATCACCAAAACGTAGTTGGCTTGAGTATATGAGACTCTGACAGCTTAAACAAAGATTTCGATTTCAAATTTTCGATACCTGATATTCACCTAAAAAAAGAAAGGAAATATAACATCACATAATTTTTTTAAAAAAAATAACTATAGTAAAAAGAAATAAATAAGGTGAAAAAAAGTTCAGGAAAAAGAATAATAAGGTGAAAAAAAGGTGGCTAACGATAACCGCCGGCTGTTTTTTTGCAGCCAACAGCAAGTGATGAAAACAAGAATTGTTTCTATGCTTAGCTTTTCTTGTTTCTTCTTTTTTTTTTTGATTTTGAAAAAATATTCGGAAGTTACAATAGGAGATCAATTTTTTATATGATTAGGAATTGTTGTGGAAATCGGGTTAGTTTCCACCTAAAATTATACCCGAATAATAGAGCTATTAATTAAACAATAAAGAGAACACAAAGATTTAACGAGGTTCGGCACAAATATGCCTACGTCCTCCGGGCCCCACCGAATTATTATTTCACTATGAGGGAGAAACAATATTACAAAAGGCTATAGGAAATAATCCTATACCGCAAAACCCTCTCGACAAGAGACTTACAAAAGCTACTCACTAAGAAGAGCCTACACTAGCATTTGGTGTTTATTGCTTTCTTTAAGATTGCTATGAGATGAATTGGCTTGGGGGTTATTGAAATGAAATATTTTGCCTCTATTTATAGGCATTCATAGCCGCAATATGCATAGTAGTCCACAGCCGCAATATGCATAGTAGTCCAAAGCCGTAATATGTATAGTAGTCTACAGCCGCATTTTGAATAGTAGTAGGCATGTGAACAAATCAACACCTCATTTTGGAAGGCAACAACTAACAGGGATGAAGACTTAGTCCAAGTGGTTAAGTCCTTTGACTTCCAACGGAATGTTGGAGGTTCGAATCCCCACCACCTCTTTCCAGGTCTTCAATGCCTCCTCCAAAAAATAATTATTTATATGATTATAATTATCTTTTGGGGTGTATTCGATTGAGAGTTTATTAGATTTTTATTGACTTTAAAATGTTTGTGGATTTAAAAAGTCCATAGACTCCATATATAGTTGATTGATTTAGTGATTTATATAGAATCCGTGAAGAGTTTTGAAGAATCTGACTGATTTTAGAGATATTTGGTTTAGTTATATTTTTTAAGAGAATCCATTAAAATTTATAAAGAATTAAAATCCATACACTATTGAATACCTATAGATTTTTAAAGACTTTTAAAAATCTGTATTGAATACTTCAAAATTTTTAAAGACTTTTTAAAATCTAGATTGAATACACCCCAACTTTAGAAATCCAAAAAACTCCAACACAGTCATGATTGAATACACCACAACTTTAGTATAACTCAAACAATGCACTATTACTATAATAAATGGTGTATTTTGGATGAATCAAATAACTTTTTTTTCCAAGTATATGTAGAAATTTGTCAATTCAATCCGTAATTCATTTGTTTAAATAAAAAAAAAATAGTTGTAGGTTATATTTTATTAAATTCGCCATAAATACCAGATGCAGTTGGCCTGAGTGGTATGGGGCTCTGACAGCTTAAGCAAAGGTCTCGGGTTCGAACCTTTGTGTATGCAGAATTCTGCTTTAGGAGAGGCAACCCTTCAATGCCCATCACATCACATCCTTGATGGAGTAGTCTTGGGTCCAATGTGGCCTGGGGATACCGGTAGACGCAAAAAAAAAAAAAAATCGCCATAAATCTGCTGCCCACATTTAAGCGACCAAAATCTAAAGTGGAAGCCAGTAAACAAAAGGAAAAAATAAAAAGATTATATTCCCAAATGAAGAAAAATCATACTAGTCATATTTAAAGTACTTTTTTTTTAAAGCGAACATAGTGAATATAGAGGAAGTATTTTTTGACTTTTATTCTTCAATAAATAATATAAATGAAGTTCAATGCTATTATCATTAGTTAGGAATCAATGCGCAAAAGACAATGCTTTGAAAAGAATTTTAGCCCCCAAGAAAGTTCCCATTCATTTAATTTTCTTTTAAGCAAAATACGACCACAAGGAGCCCTATAATCAATCATTATTGTTCAAGCATCATTATATAGAGTCAAAATAATACTGGGATGAGGACCTAGCCCAAGCGGTTAAGTCCATTGACTTCCAACGGAAGGTTGGAGGTTCGATTCCCACCGGCCCCCTATCCCTCTCTTTAATTTCCCTTTGTAATTGTGTGGCATGGGCTCCCACCACCCTTTCCAGGCCTTCAATGGCTACTCCAAAAAAAAAATAAAAAATAATACTCTATTTGTAACAACTAAAATGTCATATTTGATTTCTACATATAATTCAATATAATTTTTTAATCGTTAATATCTCAAAATATATATAAGTAAAAATTATATAAAATATATATTCTAAAACTATACAATTAAACAAATTTAACAAGCCAGATTCAACTATTTTCCTTCAAATATATACTTACAATAACATCTGATGAGTACAGGTATGATGCTGTCTCCAAGGTGCTGGTAGGCAGTGGCGGACCCAGGAATTTTCGGCTGGTAGGGCCGAAATTCCTTTTTTTTCCCCTTTTTAGAGGGTTATTCAATCCAAGAGTCCGTAGGATTTTTTTGAACTTTTAAAGTTGGGGTATATTCAACTTAGATTTTAAAAAGTCTTTAAAAATCTAGGTATATTCAATACAGATTTTAAAAAGTTTTTAAAAATTTTGAGGTATTCAATAATCCATTGATTTTAAATCTTTATAGATTTTAGTGGATTCTCTTTAAAAAAATATAACTAAACAAAATCTCTCTAAACAATCAAAGATTTCTAAAAGACAGTCAAACTCTAGCCAAAATATAACAAAGTAGTACTTCGAAGTTGTTTTAGTGAATCGATTCTTCATCCTTACTTCAATAAATAGAAAGCCCTTGGAATAATATTCAAATTAATTCAAAAATATGTTAATAAAAGCATAATTCATATGTCAAATTAAAATAATAAAAATACTAATTTTGAATTGAAACAATATAATTTGATTCCAATTAATTAAAAATAAATTAATAATATAATATAATATATATACTATTTTAAAATTTTGAAGTGGGGCCCGGGCCCCACCTGGTGCTAGGTCCGCCATTGCTGGTAGGCTCGATTGAATTGGTACTGAATTGGGTGACCAAATGCTGATGTCTCTGGCCGACCTTATTGGCTTGAACCTTTTGAACTTTAATTTTGTTGTAGTCTGGAGTGATGTAGAATTTGTTGTAAAGAATGACTTTGCTGTTGAGATATGCCTAGTTTGGCTATGAAATAAAGTTTCATTACTCTCAAAAAAAAAAAAAAAAAAAAAACATTAAGTCAAAGTAGAGTAATAAATAGTGTCAAAAAGTCAAACATAGCGTTTGAGTTGGGACTGATGGAGAGTTTTTTTTTTTTTTTTTTTAAATATCGGATATCCTCGTACCATATTGGAGTATTGGATTCAAGACTAATTTCTCGAGGATCTAATACGCATTGAAAGGCGAGTCAAAACAATATTTTGGCGATGAGTAGAAATTGATTTAAAGCACATTTAATTAGTAAAAAATTAAATGATACTCCTAAATCATAAATATATACACCAAAATATATTATAAATATATTAAATTAAATTAACAGATGAATTAATTATTAAAGACCTGATATAAAGATTTAAGTGTTAGAGATTACAGTAATCAATATAAATATTTTTTAAACAATTAGTATTACAAAGTCTTCATAATAATTAAAGGGGTAAGGTCACTGGTCAAAAGAAAAAAAAAAAAAAAATGTGTATGTACACTTTAACATACAAAAATATTTTTTAGTACTAATGATTTGAATGTGTTAGGTGAGACACCTACTGGCTACTGATTCTTTGATCCCATGGCCTTTACCTAACACAAAATTTAGATTCAAATCTCTTTTCTTTTTTGCGTGAACATTTAATAGAATCTTATAAAAATGCTAACCCAAAAAAAGGTTAGAATCTTATAAAAATAGTATATTTTTGTAATTGTTATAAGATTTTTTTTTCTTTTCCTTTTTTTTTTATATCGAATTTAATTTGATCATGAGATACGTGGGTCTGTTCTGCACGTAGTTTTTGGTAGCTTTAGTTTTTATTTCAAAATAAAAGCCCGTTCTGTACAGTAGCTTTTGGGAGCTTTTGGAAGCTACTTTCCAAATTTAGTTAATTTTTCTATTCAAATTATAATTTTTGACAGCTACAGCTACTTATACCGAACACTTATGCAAAAACTGATAGCTACAACTCCCAACAGCTACAGCTTGCATCTACAGCTCGACGTGCAAAACGGGCCCATGATCAATAACTTAATAACTTAACAAGTGGGTTGGGTACTGTTAACCCACAAATTATTGGTCCATTTATTTTGAGCCCAATCCATGTGTAAACCCCGTTTCTCATACTATGTCGGCCCAGGACTCATGAGAAGACGACGGGAATGGTCCTTGGAGGTTTCTTTGGAGTGCCAGCGTATGGAGACAGGTGTTGAAGGCGTCCGTTTCAGTGCCAGCAAGAGGGGTGGTGTGAAGACAAGTGTCCTAGAAGGGATCGTGGTGTCTGACGGTTGAGTGGTTCCGTCTATAAAAGCCGAAGGAATGCTCACTTAGAGGGGTTCCTTCAACTCTCCACAGAGAACCCACATTTTATTTTTTCCTTTCTGCACTTATTTTCTGCAAATTCCTTTCCTGCAAATTTAATTTTGTTCTTCCATTCTGCAAATTTATTTTCTTTTACAAGCTTTCGTTGAATTCTGTAATTGCTTTTTGCAAACCTTTCTGTAATCTCTTCAATATTGTTCAATCAAAAAGAGGTTTCGCTCCTCTGCAAATTTCTTGGTAAACAAATTGGCACGCCCAGTGGGACCGAAGTTAAATCCATATCCGCTTCAAAGAAGTGTATGCGTCTAAGATCTGGACGTTTGGTGAGTGATTTAACGCAGAAATTCGAAGAGATGTCTTTACAAGACAAAACACCAGGGAGGACGTCGTCTGAGGATGTGATTATGACGACGAGTACTGCCCAGCCACAACAGGGGATTATGCAGACCCCCGCATTGACGGAGCAAATGCGGCTTTCGATGACAGAATCGATGGCCGAGTTCAAGCCTGTACTCACGAGTCACTTAATAGAGGTATTGCGGTCGGCTATGACCGATCAGATTGATAGAGTATGCAGTTCCTTGCGTACTCAACAAGAATTAACCGCTTCTGCAACCGCTCCCTCAAACGGCACTAACACGCCGCTTAGCATCCCGTGTCCAGGTCCGTCAGGCGGCCAACAGCGGACATGGGGAACAACACCTAGCCATCTGCCACTCCCTGAGGCTGGAGGCTTGGCTAGTCCGTTTCCAAACCCGTATCAGGCTGCTTATGCCTTCACGCCAGCGGCACCCATGATGCCGAATTTTGGGTATGCGGCACCTCCAGTGCCGATTTATGCGGCACCAGGTTGTTTAGTGGCTTCCAGTGTGTCTCCAGGCTGTACAGCGGCCTCTGGTGGCATTGGAATGCAGCCACGACAAGCGGCACCTCATGTGCCGAACGTTCCAGTAGGACCCTTTGTGGCGACGCAGCCTTGGGGACAGGCATCTCAATCCTGGGGGCAGACGCCACCGCCAGGGGGGGCAGACGCCACAACCTTGGGGGCAGGTACCACAGAATGTATCACAAGCCGCCGTGGCTCCTACTACAACCCCAGTGGCGATGCCGCCTGTGCAGGCACTAGCAGTGTCGCCCGAGTTGCTTGCTGACATGATGCAGCAACACTTTGGCATTCAACTGAGGCCGATGGAGCGGCCTACATACCGCAGCCGTACCCTGATTGGGTAGATATCATGCAACCATACCCACGAGGCTTTAAGATGCCTGAATTTTCCACATTCTCGGGGGATGAGGGTAAGTCCACCGTGGAGCATGTGGGCAGGTTCACTGCGCAGTGTGGGGAAGCAGCATCGAACGACTGGCTGAAGTTGAGGCTCTTTAGCTCATCCCTCACTGGCTCTGCTTTCGCATGGTATGCATCGTTGCGGTCTAGTTCTATTCAGAATTGGGCTGATTTGGAGCGAGCCTTCCATGACAGGTTTTACACACCATTGTCACAGGTTAGTCTCGCAGACTTAACTAATGCAAGGCAATATGCCGATGAAACGGCAAGTACCTTCATTAACAGGTTACAGCGGCTCAAGGGCCGATGTACTATGGCAATCCCTGAGAGGGAAATAGCCAATATCGCAGTATCTAATATGTTGCCTAAATTGAAGGAACATTTAATTGTACAGGATGCAACTGATCTTGCCCAGCTGGCCGAGAAAGCAGCCTGACTGGAAAAATTCCTGGAAGAGCAGGAAGAAAAGCGTCCTACACGTCGAGTCCACTTCGAGAAAGTGAGGTTCAGCGACAAAGAGGATGAACCTGTGGAGGTGGCTGTAGCGGAGTTGGTCCAAACAGCTAAACCACACACTTGTGTGGCCCTCAGGCCGCCAAAACAGAAAGAGGCCAAGTACAGGCCTGAGGAGGATCTCTTTGATATTAGCAGGGCGGACCAAGTGTTCGATGCTCTACTCAAAGACGGAGTGATTAAGCTGCCTGAGGGGCAGAAGTTACTAGCGGCCGAGGATATTCGAGGCCGATCTTTTTGTAAGTGGCACAATTTCTATACTCATAGCATTACCAAGTGCAGGAGTTTTAGAAGTGCTATTCAAAATAAGATTAAAGAAGGACGATTAAAAATTGCAGGTATGAAGGTGGACATAGACCCATTCCCTCAGCTTCACGTTGGTGCGTCTGGATTCATTCCAAGTCCAGAGGATGGCGGCTCAAGTAGCCGGACTCCTCGAGGTGAGGAATGTATTGAAATCAATGAGCAAGACGAAGACTTGTTGTCTGGTGAATCTGAGGCTGAGAAAGACAGAGAAAAGGAGCTGCACAGCAAGCAACCTAGATTTAGAAATATGTCCCAAGAGGAGTTCAAGAAAGTCCTCGAGGCTGAGGATAAATAGTTCCAAAAGAAACAGAAGCCTCCTTTGAGGATTGAAATCCCCAAACCTGCATTGGAGATCCGTGAAAACGGAAGACAACAGCTTGTAACTGGGGACTACAGGCATGGAGTGCACGTAGTACCAACATTGATGAGACGTCCTCAGCACCCCCACTGAGACTGAGAGGTGGATGAGGAATAGGGCAGAAAGCAGACCTGCTCCGAGGGAGCCGCCATCCATCACCAGAAGCCAGTTTAGGCGAGCTCAGAGAAGGTATGCCGAAGAAATGCGGCAATGGGAGGCTCAGATTAATAAATTGGAATCCTCTAGACCTCGGAAGCCAATACCGCCAACATACTTCCGACCTCAAAGGGAAACATCCGAACGACGAAGACCGGTTCAGGAGGGGTTGCAACATCCGGAGGGAAGGTATCCTACTAGGAGGCTCAATTCACATGTACCACCTCGCAGACCAGTTCATGAGCGGCTTCAACGAGGCCGAGAAAGCGAGAAGAGAAGGTCACATGAGGCATCCAGGAGGGCACCCCAGTCGCCATCTTCCTCTAGGCCTAATTCACCTACACTACTTCGCAGACCATTTCATGTGCGGCTTCAACCAGGCCGAGAAGGCGACAGGAGAAGGTCACATGAGGCTCCCAGAAGAGCATCTCAATCGCCATCTTCCTCTGCTAGAAGACCAGTGCGGGACAGGCTTCAGTAGGCAGAACGGAAGCGACCATCACCTCAGCATAAGGTCTCAGAGGGTGCGCCTTCTTAGAATAAGATTCAGCCTTCATCTTCCCAAAACAAAGGCAAAGCGGCTGCCTTGGCCGAATCAAGTATTGAGAAAAGTGTGAATATATCTTGGGCGGATAAATTCATGGAGAGGTTTGAGCGTATGGGTGAGCCAGGTACATCCAGTACGAGGGAGATGACCATGATGAAGGTGCTTACCAGATACTTCGCTTACATAGCGGCCCACCAGGCCGGTGAGTTGGGGAGTGAACCTGACAGCTATGAGGGGTTCCTGGCTTACTGTAAGACTGTTGATGAATCTGAACAGACGAAGTCGCAGCTGGAGGTTCAGCCTACCCACGAGGCTGCACGAATGAGCTTTGGTGTGGTCACCCCTGCGGAAGTGGAGGCTGCCATAGATGCCAACATAGAGGAGCCTAAGGTTGGGATTAGTGCCTTAGAAATTATCCCTGATGATATTAGTATGTTGGATGGTATGGAATTGGATGAAGAGGCTAACATGGATGCTTTCTGGGAAGACCTGGAAAATAAGTTGAAGGAAGAATGTTATGAGTATGGGCAGGAAGAGGAACCGACAGACCCGGCGTTGTCCATGCAAGTTGTGGGATTGGCGGAAGACAAGGAGATCAGGTTGGCAGTTGGATGGCGGCCAAAGGGATACCTCGATGGTGGCTGGCGGTTTCGTGGTGGCCGTTCGAATTGAGGTTGGCGGGACACATTTTGAGGCTGCTTAGTGTACGTGGACAGCAGATTAGACACTCACGGAGATAGCCAGGCAAACGCAGATGGCGGCCAGGGAGGCCTAGACGGCGGCCAGGCAGCTTGGTAAGTGATCTGACTACATTAGCCGCTATTGCTCGTGACAAAGTGGCGGCCAGCAGGGGCGAAGTGGCGGCCAGCGAAGGCGAGCAGAATGGCAGCCTGGGCGTTGTGGATGGCGGCCAGCAAAGGCAAAGTAGCGGCCAGCGAAGGGGAGCAGAATGGCGGCCCGGGCGTTGTGGATGGCGGCCAAAAGGCTTTAAGTGGCGGCCAAGGATCCCTTGGTGGCGGCTGAATACCTCACGGTGGTGGCTTGACGAACACAGCTGGCGGCCAGGGAGGCCTCGACGGCGGCCGGGCAGCGTGGCGGTCAGCGCAAGCAAGGTGGCGGCCAGGGGCGTCCAGACACGGTTCGTATTCTGATTGACGAAAAAGGAGCTTCCGAGGGTGTGGACGCGTGAGGCTCGGAAGAGATATTTGAGTAAAAAAAAAATAGAAAAAAGAAAAGGTGACTGATGGGGTCTGACATCTTTTTATAATAGCCTAAATGGGCCAGGCCCGTATTGAACGCGCAGATTTGTCTTGGGAAACCCTAATCAGACAAATCACGCGATGGGAACATCTGTTAACCCACAAACTATTGGCCCATTTATTTTGAGCCCAATCCATGTGTAAACGCCGTTTCTCATACTATGTCGGCCCAGGACTCATGAGAAGACGACAGGAATGGTCCTTGGAGGTTTCTTTGGAGTGCCAGCGCATGGAGACAGGTGTCCTGAAGGCGTCCGTTTGAGTGCCAGCAAGAGGGGTGGTGTGAAGACAAGTGTCCTAGAAGGGATCGTGGTGTCTGACGGTTGAGTGGCTCCGTCTATAAAAACCGAAGGAATGCTCACTTGGAGGGGTTCCTTCAACTCTCCACAGAGAACCCGCATTTTATTTTTTCCTTTCTGCACTTATTTTCTGCAAATTCCTTTCCTGCAAATTTAATTTTGTTCTTCCATTCTGCAAATTTATTTTCTTTTACAAGCTTTCGTTGAATTCTGTAATTGCTTTTTGCAAACCTTTCTGTAATCTCTTCAATACTGTTCAATCAAAAGAGGTTTCGCTCCTCTGCAAATTTCTTGGTAAACAGGGACTTATTCTATTGGTAACTCCCCCGACTTCTAACCTATAGGTTGGGGGTTCGAATCCCACCTGGCCCCCTATCCCTCCCCTTTGTCCCCTTTGTAATTTGTGTGGCATGAGCTCTCACTATACTTTTCCAGGCCTTTAATGGCTCCTCCAAAAAAATAACTTAATAAGTGGCCAATTTCTATTAGACTCTTAGGACTAAATTAGCGACTGAAAGTTCGCATTATCTAATAGCAATTAGAGATAAAAAAAACAGTTAATTGAACAAAGCTCGGTTCGACTTGTGTTCGTTCGACGATACTTGTTCGTTTGTAAAGCTTAACGAATCGAGCTCGAACATGAACTCGAGCTCATTTACGTAACAAACAAATACGAGCTTTGTTCGCGAACAGTTCGAAATTGTTCGTAAATGTTTGTTAAAAAGATATTTTTGTAATTTTATATTATTTATTTATTTTATAAATATCTTATGACTAAATTCAAATCAATATTTAATTGACCAAACGAGCTCAAACGAATTGAGTTCGAGCTAAATGAGATGAGCCAAACAGAAGAGTAAGTTGGCTCGTTTGAATTAAACGAGCCGAGTCGAACAAGCTGGAGCTCATAAACTTTTCACGAGCCGAGTTCGAACAACATTTTAGGCTTGAACTCCTTAACGAACGAACATGAATAGAGTTCAAACTCTTAATAAGCCGAGCTCAAACCCTACAACTTGGTTCGGTTCAGGTTGTTTACAGCAAGTCACCAACTACCATTCCCAATAGATCTAGGAAGTTTAAAAACATATTATTGGTATTTTGTTGAATTCTTTTTATTTTTTATTTATTTATATTTTTTGGTAAGAAACGCGAGTACGCAACCTTAACCCATAATACTATAAGCCCCAAGTTTCGCATCAATTAGTAAACCCAATTGGGGCATGCAAAGCCTTGGAATATTGAAAGTTTGTTTGTCTATCCCAATTACCATTACGAGATATCGAACCATAGTCTGCACTACCATATCACTGAACCAATTAACGGTTGATATAAGAAAGAACATTCCTTTGATTTATCCAAAGGGCAAAAAAAGTGATTTAACTAACAAGTTGATTTATCATTATGGTGTTGTTTGGAAGGCAGTAGATTTAAGAGCATATCTAGTTTTAGCAAATTTGACTACCATCTGTTATTTTATGGTGTTTGTTAAACGGTATATCTTAAGAGCATATTGGGTTTATCTGCTAAAATTTAATCTGCTTCATTCTCAAGCATATTTGGTTAGACTAAAATACTCCTTTTCTCTCATCTCTCATTGTCTTCCCTCTTCTTTCTCCTCTCACATATTTGTCCTTATATGTCATTTACATACTATATATGCTATCTGTTGATTAATCTACCAAACATCTTTAATGAAATCTGCTACTAATATCTACTGGTTAAATCTGCTCATCATATCCGCTGCTTAAATCTGCTGGTCAAATCTGTTATCTGCTTCTACTATGTGCTAAACTCCCAAACAGAACCTATATTTGAACCTATATAAATTGAAGTTGGTGAAAATAAGTAATTACTATATAAATAGGATCCCAAAATTAATATAGAATCACTGGAATTATTATTTTTACACAATTACAAAACCACACCCAGTTCTTAATTAAATTTGGTCCATTTCACCGAACTTTAGTTTGTAAGTTTTTTCCTTTTAATTATACTACTTATCATATATAAATAACAATTTAATTTGCATGTATCGTAACGAAATTATAAATCATGAATACAAATAATTTCACATCATTACAAGAAAAATATAATATCCTATTATTTGTAATTTTATAGAATTAATACGTAGTATTTAGTACTCTATTAGTTACTAGTATTCACGCCAAAATGTAATAATGAATTTGTAGTGTCATATAGTAGTATTAAATTTTAAAGTGCAAACAAAAACACTAAACATGGGTGCATTTCCGTTGCTGTCCATTGCCAACAATATGTGTCCTAAAGCCAACGAACAACTTGCAACCTATACATCATTATACATACATGCAGGTTGCCGCGAACTCACACGTTACTCCAAATTAAAAAAGACAAAATGAAAAGTATACATAAAGAAGACGTGTAATTGAAAATTATACTATTGGGATGTGGATTTACCCTAACGGTGCGCGTTTGGTTGGAGGATCTTAGATTACCAGTGGGAATGTGATTGCTGGGAATGTAAGATTACTGGGAATATGAGATTGCTGGGAATCTTATTTTTTGATGTTTTAAGATTATGACATTCCCATATGAAATATGCCCCGAACCAAACATGGGCATGTTTCATTCCCTATCCAAAGTTCCCACTGGGAATCTTGGATCATCCGAACCAAACGCCACCTAATGGTCAAGTTCCCGGCCCGATTCACAACCTATAAGTTGGGAGTTCGATTCCCCACCCTGCCCCCTATCCTTCTCTTTTATCCCTCTTTGTAATTTGTGTGGCTTGGACTCCCACATATGATTGTCAATTGTCACTGTTTACCAAATATATATATATATATATATTATTTAATAAGGTAATGTAGGATGTGGACACCAATTCCATCGTCGTCTCCCATTTCTTTCCCTATAATAATGTTTTGGTATTCACAGGACGCTAGTTTTTATTTAACAATTGTATATTATTAGTCAAAACCTTATTGTTTAAGGAAGATTTAGAGTTCAAGTTTAACTTTGTGTCTTGATATATATGAGTAAATTTTATTGAATTTGAATCTCATATTATGTGTGTGTATACATGATTTAACTGAAAAATGTCAACTCCATTATTATATCTTAATAATTGTATATATAATTGACAATTGAGAAATTAAGAATTGCCAATAATCTAACCCAAATCAATCACAACTTTTGCACTAATTCAATGGGAAGAGACCATTGAGAATAAAATCATATAATTTGGCTTACGTTGCACCACATATTTTAAGTGGCAAAATTACGTTTGCTTTGCATTCATATCAAAATCGTATGGTACTATGCTTAAAGTAAATGTTTCAAATAACCATTTTCAGCAAATATTAGAAGTTAGTGAAATACTTCCTCCGTTTTGTTTTTTAAAGTTTACATTTCTCATTTACACTTATATCAATACATATTTTCAAAAATTAATAACTCAAATTCGGTGCAAGTAAAAACTCTAAAAATTTTATCCTCAACAGGTGGAGTTTCAGACATCTACAACCAGAGAGGTAGATGGTCAACCAATAGAAGACGATGGTCCAAGTACCGAAGAAGAGCCCAGATAAAGTGAGGTTTTAATCCAAGAACCTCAGGAGCAACAAGACTTACCAATTGCAATTAGGAGGCCAAGAAGAGAAACTCGGAGACCTGCTCGATTCGAAAACATGTTGGCCTATGCACTTCCTGTTATTGAAGAAGGTATACCACAAACTTTTCTTGATGCAAAAATTAGTCCGGAAAAAGAAAAGTGGAAGAAAGCCATGGACGAGGAAATGCATTCCCTTGAAGTAAATCACAAGTGGAAGCTAGCTAAACTCCCAGAGGGAAAGAAAGCAATTGGTTGCAAGTGGGTCTATGCTCAGAAAGAGGGATTTCCATAAAAGAATGGCGTTCGCTACAAGGCAAGATTGGTAGCTAAAGGCTATGCTCAAAAGGAGGGAATTGACTACAATGAGGTATTTTCCCCTGTTGTAAAACATTCATCCATTCGTATTTTGTTGGCCTTGGTAGTGCAGTTGGACTTGGAACTAGTTCAAATGGACGTAAAGACGGCATTCTTACATGGTGATTTGGAGGAGGAAATCTACATGACCCAACCAGAAGGATTTGAAGTTGCTGGAAAAGAAGATTGGGTTTGCAGGTTGAACAAATCGCTTTATAGATTGAAACAATCACCAAGACAATGGTATAAACGATTTGATCAATTTATGATTGGCCAGAAGTACATCAGGAGCAGTTTTGATCATTGCGTATATTTCCGTAAGCTACATGATGGATCCTTCATTTATCTTCTTCTATATGTAGATGACATGTTAGGTGGTCCGCCCAATATAATGGGTTAGGTGGACATTGATTGTTGATAAAATTTTGTCTCCCAAACTTGTCATAGTGAAATAATAATTCGGTGGGGCCCGGAGGACGTAGGCAAATTTGTGCCGAACCTCGTTAAATTTTGGTGTTATCTTTATTGTTTAATTAATTGCTCTATTATTCGGGTATAATTTTGGTGGAAACTAACCCGATTTCCACAACAATTGGTATCAGAGACTTGGTTGCATAGTATGCTCTGTGGTCGCAGCTAAGCTGATCTTCCACATCAGAAATGCATCTCGGTTGAGCTACTATTTGTGAGCTATTAATTAAACTTTGAAGCAGAAATGGCGGATAGGTCCGGTGAAACGTCAACTTCAGATTCGAAGCCGTTGGTGACATCGTCATCACGGACGATGGTTTCAAATGCCAAATTTGACGTCGAAAAATTCGACAGTACCAATAATTTTGGTATGTGGCAATGCGAGGTGTTGGACATCTTGTACCAGCAGGAGCTGGATGGGGCACTTGAAGAAACCAAACCAGATGGTGATGATGATAAAGACTGGACTAGGATCAACCGCCTTGCGTGTGGTACAATTCGGCTATGTCTCTCAAAGGAGCAGAAGTATCCGCTTATGAGAGAGACGATGGCGCACAGACTGTGGAAAGAACTGGAGGATAAATTCATGAAAAAGAGCACGGAGAACAAGCTCTACATGAAGACGAAGCTGAATCGATTCCAGTATTTGCCCGGTACCACGATGAATGAACACATAACAAGATTCGATTCTTTGGTCACCGATTTATTGAATCTCGATGAGAAGATAGATGAAGTTGACAAGGCGTTGATACTGTTAGCTTCGCTCCCCGATGAATACGAGCATATAATTGTTAGTATGCTGACTGGAAAGGAAACAATTTCCTTTAAAGAAGTTACCACTGCCTTATATTCTAACGAGATCAGAAAGTATGATAAGTTAAAACACAGAAGTTCGACTGGTGAAGCCCATACCGTTCGGGGCCGTAGCCACAAGTACAAGCCGGACAGAAGAGGCAGATCCCAGTCAAGAGGCAGAGTGTCAAAAGATGAATGTATCTTTTGTCACGAGAAAGGACATTGGAAGAAATATTGTCCTAAGCTGCAAAAGAAAAAGGGGAAAGCAGTAGCAGAAGCTTGTGTTGCTGATAGTGATGACACAGAGTATTCTTTAGCTTGTGTCTCATCGGTAATGCGCACTGACAACTGGTTGCTAGACTCAGGATGCTCATTCCACATGTGTTCCAGGAAGGAGTGGTTTGTCAACTTTGAAAGTGTTGACGGTGGAGTTGTCTACCTAGCCAACAACGGATATTTCCAGATAGCTGGAGTTGGCTCGGTATATCTGAAGAACCACGATGGAACAACCAAGGTGCTGACAGAAGTTCGGTACATACGGAAATTTGCTAAGAACCTCATATCAGTGGGAGCCCTGGAAGCTAAAGGCCACTCCATCAACATTTAGAATGGGATTATGAAAGTGATCTCGGGAGCACTTGTAGTCATGAAAGGTATAAGGAAAAATAAATTATACCACTTCCAGGGCAATACAGTGATTGGCATTGCAGCAGCAGTATCAGAAGCAGACAAAGAAGAGAAGATGGCCAAGTTATGTCATATGAGGCTTGGGCATGCTGGGGAAAAATCCTTGCAGACTCTGGCAAAGCAAGGATTATTAAAGGGTGCAAAGACTTGCAAATTTGAATTTTGCGAGCAATGTGTTCTGGGAAAGCAAACGCGGGTGAAGTTTGGAACATCAATCCATAACACTAAAGGCATTATGGATTACATCACTCAGATGTGTGGGGACCTACCAAGACGGCTTCTTTGGGAGGAAACCACTATTTTGTAACGTTTGTTGATGATTTTTCTCGGAGAGTATGGGTGTATCCCATGCGAACAAAAGATGAAGCATTCGGGAAATTTTTCGCTTGGAAGAAAATAATGGAGAACCAGACGGGGAGAAATATTAAAGTGCTTCGATCTGATAACGGCACGGAATATAGAAATGACCTTTTTTTTTATTTATGCAAGAATGAAGGTATTTCCCGACATTTCACTGTGCGGGACACGCCACAACATAATGGTGTGGCTGAACGGATGAACCGAACCTTGTTGGAGAAAGTTTGGTGTATGTTGTCCAATGCTAATTTGGGCAAGCAGTTCTGGGCTGAAGCGGTGACATATGCGAGCCATCTAATCAATCGACTACCATCAACTGCACTTAAAGGCAAGACACCTTTGGAGGCATGGTTTGACAAACCTGCAAATGATTGTGATTCTTTACGTGTGTTCGGTTCCGCTGCTTATTATCACGTGAAAGAATCAAAGCTAGATCCGAGGGCGAGAAAAGCTGTTTTCGTAGGGATATCTTCTGGAGTAAAAGGATATCGCCTATGGTGCCCTGAGATGAAAAAGGTGATCTTTAGCAGAGATGTTACCTTCAACGAATCGATGATGTTGAAGAAGGTAACCAAGCAGCAGCCGGATAGTACTCCCCAGCAGGTGGAGCATTATCCTCAACAGGTGAGTTTCAGACATCTACAACCAGAGAGGTAGATGGTCAACCAATAGAAGACGATGGTCCAAGTACCGAAGAAGAGCCCAGATAAAGTGAGGTTTTAATCCAAGAACCTCAGGAGCAACAAGACTTACCAATTGCAATTAGGAGGCCAAGAAGAGAAACTCGGAGACCTGCTAGATTCGAAAACATGTTGGCCTATGCACTTCCTGTTATTGAAGAAGGTATACCACAAACTTTTCTTGATGCAAAAATTAGTCCGGAAAAAGAAAAGTAGAAGAAAGCCATGGACGAGGAAATGCATTCCCTTGAAGCAAATCACACGTGGAAGCTAGCTAAACTCCCAGAGGGAAAGAAGACAATTGGTTGCAAGTGGGTCTGTGCTCAAAAAGAGGGATTTCCATAAAAGAATGACGTTTGCTACAAGGCAAGATTGGTAGCTAAAGGCTATGCTCAACAGGAGGGAATTGACTACAATGAGGTATTTTCCCCTGTTGTAAAACATTCATCCATTTGTATTTTGTTGGCCTTGGTAGCGTAGTTGGACTTGGAACTAGTTCAAATGGACGTAAAGACGGCATTCTTACATGGTGATTTGGAGGAGGAAATCTACATGACCCAACCAGAAGGATTTGAAGTTGCTGGAAAAGAAGATTGGGTTTGCAGGTTGAACAAATTGCTTTATGGATTGAAACAATCACCAAGACAATGGTATAAGCGATTTGATCAATTTATGATTGGCCAGAAGTACACCAGGACCAGTTTTGATCATTGCGTATATTTCCGTAAGCTACATGATGGATCATTTATCTTCTTCTATATGTAGATGACATGTTAATTGCTTCGAAACATAGAGAAGAGATAAACAGGTTGAAGTCCCAACTCAGCAAGGAGTTTGAAATGAAGGATCTGGGTGAAGCAAAGAAAATTCTCGGTATGGAAATAACGAGAGACATGAAGAGGGGCACTCTGAGTTTGACTCAGAAGCAATATCTGAAGAAAGTATTGCAGCGGTTTGGCATGACGAACAAAACCAAACCTGTAAGTACACCGTTTGCTCCTCATTTCAAACTTAGTGCTTCACAATGCCCGAAGACGGAAGAAGAACGAGAATACATGTCAAAGGTTCTTTATTCAAATGCGGTGGGTAGCTTGATGTATGCAATGGTGTGTACAAGGCCTGACATTTCACATGCAGTTGGAGTAGTGAGCAGGTACATGCATGATCCCTGTAAAGATCATTGGCAAGCTGTGAAATGGATTCTAAGGTATATCTTGAAAACCTTAGATATTAGGTTGATATTTGAGAAGACTAATGTTACTGGTCAACATATAGTTGGGTACTGTGATTCAGACTATGCAGGAGATCTGGATAAACGTCGATCTACTACTGGATACGTATTTACTCTTGCCAACGCACCAGTTAGTTGGAAGTCTACCTTACAGTCAACCGTTGCTTTGTCAACAACGGAGGCAGAATACATGGCCATTACAGAAGCTGTTAAGGAAGCCATTTGGTTACAGGGATTGTTGGATGACTTGGGAGTTGGTCAGAAATACATAAAAGTGTTTTGTGACAGTCAAAGTGCCATTCATCTAGCAAGAACCAGGTATATCATGCTAGAACCAAGCATATCGACGTGCGATACCATTTTGTGCGGGAAATAATTGAAGAAGGTGGAGTCAAGGTACAAAAGATCAGGACCACTGAGAATCCTGCAGACATGTTGACGAAGGCTGTAACAAGCATCAAGTTCGAACATTGTTTGAACTTGATAAATGTCTCAAGATTTTGAAATTGGCGCTGGAAAGCGCACTTGGAGGTCCTGCCAAATTTTTGATGAGGAGAATTTTCGAAAGAGATACTGTGGTTGAGTTTTGGGACGCAACAAGGTGGAGATTTGTTAGTTGTTGCCTTCCAAAATGAGGTGTTGATTTGTTCACATGCCTGCTACTATTCAAAATGCGGCTGTAGACTACTATACATATTACGGTTTTGGACTACTATGCATATTGCGGCTGTGGACTACTATGCATATTGCGACTTTGAACTATGCATATTGCGGCTAGGAATGCCTATAAATAGAGGCAAAATATTTCATTTCAATTATCCCCAAGCCATTTCATCTCATAGCACTCTTAAAGAGAGCAATAAACACCAAATGCTAGGGTAGGCTCTTCTTAGTGAGTAGCTTTTGTAAGTCTCTTGTCGAGAGGGTTTTGCGGTATAGGATTATTTCCTATAGCCTTTTGTAATATTGTTTCTCCCTCATAGTGAAATAATAATTCGGTGGGGCCCGGAGGACGTAGGCAAATTTGTGCCGAACCTCGTTAAATCTTGGTGTTATCTTTATTGTTTAATTAATTGCTCTATTATTCAGGTATAATTTTGGTGGAAACTAACCCGATTTCCACAACAAATTTAATATTTAAAAACTACAAGATTAGACGAATCCAACAAGATCTCACTTGGCTATATTTTATCTTCTATAACTATAACAAATATAAAAGTCAAAGTGCTACAATAAACAGTAAAAAAAATCAAAACGTAACCTTTAAAAAAACGGAGGGGTATATTATTAAAATTTAAATATTTAAATCTAATTCCATCTCAGTTTCTATGCTCTACCAATCACTTTCCCAATTATATAAGTTAACAAAGAAAAATAATAGTACTCCATGATAAAGAATGAATAATTTTGAATTATATATATAGCTAGTGAGTACAAAGAATAAATTATAGGATTAGTTCAAAATAATAGTGTGTTTGAAACGTATAACTTCTCCCATCTAAACAAAAAAATCAACAGAAAAGTTTAGATGTTGAAAAAGAAAAAAGTAAATCAACACTATATGAAAAGTATTTCGAGTGCTAAAAAGAGCACAAGGGAATGACCAAGTAGTCGACTTCACAATTTATGGTCAGGGGTTTAAGGTTTAGGGTTCAAATTATGACCTGTATTTTATCTCTTTCTTTTATTCTGTTTTGTAAATATGTATAGCATGGTTTATTAAAAGACTTTCCGATTCATTAAAAAAAAAAACGTTAGATAAAATAGTTCACAAAATATTACGAAAACGTACCCATACTGCTGTTTATAGCAAGGTTATCAAAATCTAGATCTTATGTAGGATCGTTTTTCTATTTGCAAGATCGGGGTCGTAGGATCGTATTCAGATCCTAAGATCCTATGAAATTAGGACAAAAAAATATATTCATATTGCATATTAAAAAATTACAATAACCAATATCAATAGGCAATAATTTGTTTAGCAAAAAAAAGGATAATAATTGAGCATTTAAGACATGATGCTTGAGCTGGGTTGGATTTTGTCATTAGAATTTTTCCCATTTCGTCAGTCTCAACCACTGTCTCATTGGATTCATCATCATCCATCTGGGCAGGGAGTTTAGGAATAAGATTTCCATCAGCAGGGGTGCTGGAAGGGGATGCTAAGGCAAGGGCGGCGATAGAAAGAGGAAGGGAATGCGAGGGCGACGATAGTAAGAGAAGGGGGATACGACGGTGACGTCAACAACAGAAAGATGAAGGAGATACAATGACGACTGTTGGAAGAGGAAGATGAAGGGGATGCGAGGAAGATGGAGATGCAAACAAAAATCCCTAGATCTGGATTTTGGAAAAGAATATAGGACAGAAAAACAAAAAAATGATATGAAAAATAAAAGGGGGTGGGATCGGATCGTTCAAAGATTTTAAGATCTTGTATAGATCCTATAAATCTTATTCAGATTTTACCTTAATTTAGATCTCATACAGATCTTGATCGTTTTAACTTTGTGGGATCGTAGAATCGTAAGATCTATATTTTAATAGGTACTCACATAATTTGTGTCACGACTCACGGTCAGCCGGTCAAGTTGGGACCAAAAAGTCATTGTGGCATGTCATGAGATGGACCGTACTTCTTACCTATCCGAGTCCGCGGAGTTCAGGTCTAGACAAATCTAAACCCTTGATTGACCCTTCACTGTCAGGTCTAGACAAATCTAAACCCTTGATTGACCCTTCACTGCTTAAATCGAACGTTTTGTTCTACCTTATCTTTCAGGTCCTGGACTTTTAGCAATCACACAGTCAACATCAAATACACGAGTGATGGTTATTTCTTGGTACTCTGACTAATGAAATCACGTGGCAACCCTTTTGTAAGAAAGTGGCAAAATTGAACTGCACTTGGTATCATATGCTCTATAGAATTTTAGAAGTAATAGCCTCTGTTGTCCTGTCAGACATAGCAAAAAAGTTTTTTACACCCACCGCTTAAAAGATAACTTTTCTACCCGAAAAAGACAAAAAACCCTTCGGTCGGGGACTTCGATCGGACCGATCGAAGCAAAAATAGCCGACCGAAGTGCCTATTACTTAAGCATGATTAGTTGAGCTTCGGTCGTGAGAAAAAGCTTCGGTCGCTCAATGTGATGACTTCGACCGAAGCAAGAAATAGCCGACCGAAGCTATTTTTTTATTGAAAATTTATTTTGTTTTTGTTTTCATTAGTATATATTATATTATTTGAAATTGTATACATTATTATTATTATTTATTTCAATAGTGTATATATTATATTTAAATTATATTATATTATTTGAAATTTTTTATATTATTATTGAATTTATATATGACATTTATTATATTTTTGGTAAATTTATTAAAGTATTAATTATGATTATTATTTAAATTATTATTTGATTATTATTATATTTACTATATTTATTTTATTTTAAATTTTATATATTATTATTTCTAATAATAATTAGTATTATGGAAATCATTATTATTATTTTGATGTATTTATTATATAATTATTATTATTATTTAAATTATATATTATATTTATTATATTTTTTGTGTATTTGGACATTTTAAAGTATTAATTATATTTATGATACCAATAATGATATTATTGTTATTATTATATTTATTATTTAAATTATTATTATATTATTATTATATTGACCATATTTTATTCTATTTGTAATTGTAAATATTATTATTTCTAATATTAATTAGTATTATGGAAATTATTTTTATTATATTTGATGTATTTATTATATATTTATTATTATTTAAATTATATATTATATTTATTATATTTTTGGTGTATTTGGACATTTTAAAGTATTAATTATATTTATGAACCAATAATGATATTATTGTTATTATTATGATTATTATTTATATTATTATTATTATATTTACCATATTTTATTCTATTTTAAATTGTATATATTATTATTTCTATATTAATTAGTATTATGGAAATCATTATTATTATTTTTGATATATTTATTATATAATTATTATTATTTAAATTATATATTATATTTATTATATTTTTGGTGTATTTGGACATTTTAAAGTAATAATTATATTTATTATACCAATAATGATATTATTGGTATTATTATGATTATTACTTAAATTATTATTTTATTATTATTATATTTACTATATTTTATTCTATTTGAAATTGTATATATTATTATTTCTAATATTAATTAGCTTTGTGAAAATCATTATTGTTATTTTTGATGTGTTTATTATATAATTATTATTATTTAAATTATATATTATATTATTATATTTTTGGTGTATTTAGACATTGTAAAGTATTAATTATATTTATTATACCGATAATGATATTATTATTTATTATACCAATAATGATATTATTGGTATTATTATGATTATTATTTAAATTATTATTTTTAATTATTCTATTTACTATATAATATATTATTTGAAATTATATATATTATTATTTCTAATTTTTATTAGTATTATGACAATTGTTTTTATTATTTTTGATGTATTTATTATATATTACATTTAGTAATGGATAATAATGATATTTATTATTAATAAACACGATTAGTTGAGCTTCGGTCGTGAGAAAAACCTTCGGTCGGCCAATGTGATGGCTTCGATCAAGCCGATCGAAGTTGTAATAATTGCTATTTTTATTTTTATTTAAATAATAATTTATTTTTTATTTTCCGTTTATATAAATTACTATTAATATTATTAGTATTATTATAATAGTAATAATGATATTTATTATTAATAAGCAGGATTAGTTGAGCTTCGGTCGTGAGAAAAACCTTCGGTCGGCCAATGTGATGGCTTCGATCAAGCCGATCGAAGTTGTAATAATTGTTATTTTTTATTTTTATTTAAATAATAATTTATTTTTTATTTTCCGTTTTATATAAATTATTATTTTTATTATTAGCATTATTATTATGGATAATAATGATATTTATTACTAATAAACAGGATTAGTTGAGCTTCGGTCGGATAAAACCCTTTCGGTCGGTAAATAAGATGGCTTCGATCAAGCCGATCGAAGTTGTAATAATTGTTATTTTTTATATTTTATTTAAATAATAATATATTTTTTATTTTCCCATTTATATAAATTACTATTATTATTATTATTATTAGTATTATTATAATGGATAATAATGATATTTATTACTAATAAACAGGATTAGTTGAGCTTCGGTCGTGAGAAAAACCTTCGGTCGGCCAATGTGATGGCTTCGATCAAGCCGATCGATACGCTAATAATTGCTATTTTTTATTTTTATTTAAATAATAATTTATTTTTTATTTTCCGTTTATATAAATTACTATTTTTATTATTAGTATTATTATAATGGATAATAATGATATTTATTATTAATAAAAAGGATTAGTTGAGTTTTGGTCGGATAAAACCCTTTCAGTCGGTAAATGAAATGGCTTCGATCAAGCCGATCGAAGTTGTAATAATTGCTATTTTATATTTTATTTAAATATTAAATTATCTTTTATTTCCCATTTATATAAATTACTATTATTATTATTAGTATTATTATAATGGATAAAATGATATTTATTATTATAAGTGAAAATATTTTTATTAAAATTGTATTATTATACTATTATTCTTATTATTAATAATATTAATTATAAATTAGTTATAATCATAAAAATATTAATCATATAGAAGAGTTTCCAAGAAGAATAACAAGAACAAGAAGAACAAGAAGAAGAACAAGAACAAGAAGAATAAGAGAAGAAGAAGAAGAAGAAGAAGTAGAAGAAGAACAAGAAGAAGAAGTAGAAGAAGAACAAGAAGAAGAAGTAGAAGAAGAAGAAGATATGCTTTAGGTTTAATGGTGTATGATTTGAAAATAAAATTATGATAAAAAATATTTATTATGAATTATAGTTATAAATTAATTGAAGGGTTTAGGTTTTAGGGTTTAGGGTTTAGCGTTTAGGGTTTAAGGGTTTAGGGTTTAGGTTTTAAGGGTTTAGGGTTGTAAAAGCTGATTATTAAAAAATTATTTTGGGTTTAGGGGGTCAGGGTTAATGCCCTTTAGGGTTTAAGGGTTTAGTTTTAGGTTTAAGGGTTTAGGGTTTAGGGTTTAGGGTTTAGAATTTTATAAAACAATTATTTAGGGTTTCATGGGTTCAGGGTCTAAGGGTTTAGGGTTTGAAGGGTTCAGGGTTTAGGGTTTAGGGTTTAGGGATTTAAAGTAATTTCATAAATTACAGACTTCGGTCGGGCTTTTTTTATTTCGATCGGACCGATCGAAGCCTTTAAAGGCCGACCGAAGGGTTAAATTTAAACACAAGCTGGGCCATTCCTCATTTCCACTTTCCCTTTCCACTTTCCCTTTCCCATCTCGACCGAAGCCCTCCAAACTCCGATCGAAGTTTTCTCACCCACCGTCCAAAATTATCCCATTTTTCAGGCGAAGAAACCGTCGGCAATGGAGGATCCGGTACTGGGCGATGTGGGCGACGCGGGGGACGAAAACGTTGGAGGAATGGCTTTAGTCGTCGCCACCGTCGAGGAAGAGAGTGGAGCGGCGCCGCCTCCGCCACCGCCGGAGGCTGCTTCTGGGCAGCGACGCCGGGAGCCTCGTCCCCCTTCCGGCAGCGACGCCATGCGGGTAAGTCGCCTCCCACCCGCCCATCCCCACCCCCGCTGCAGGATCTGTTCTTCTCTGTTTTCGTTTTCTTCTTCTTTTTTTTTTTTTAAATTTTGAACCTAGAAATTATATGGATATGTTTAAATTTAGTATATTTTTTAATTTGCAATTATGAAATAGGGATGATTATTGTCCTAATTAGGGTTTAGGGTTGTGCTAATTAGGGTTTAGGGTTCTCTACTGCGTTTCGTTTTCTTCAATTTTTTTTTAATTTTTAAAGTTATATCCTCATATTGGAATTGGCTTCCCATGGTAGTGCCTTTATGTTTCCCCGATTTGTTTTGTCTAATTGCTCTGCTATGCTTGCTCTTTTCCTCCATTTTTAAAGTTAATTTGCAATTACGAAATAGGGATGATTATTTTGCTAATTAGGGATGGTTATTGTGAGTATTTAAATTTGTTAGGTTGTGAATTGTTAAATTTGGTATCAAAATTGCGAATTCTTAGGGTTGTAGACTTATGGGTTTAATATGTTCGGATATAGATTGTCCATAAAGTTATAAAAAGTATTATAAATTAAATATACTATTTATTGTAAAGTTTTAAGAAATTAAATTTTTTAGGGTTTAGGGTATAGGGTTTAGGGTTTAGGGTTATAAGGGTTTAGCAATAAAGATTTGATAAAAATTATAAATAAAAAATACTATTTATTTTAAAATTTAAAAAAAAATTAAATTTTTAAGGGTTTAGGGTTTAAGGGTTTAGGGTTAAAAAATTATCCATAAAGATTTGATAAAAATTATAAATAAAAAATACTATTTATTTTAAAGTTTAAAAAAATTTAATTTTTAAGGGTTTAGGGTTTAGGGTATAGGGTTTAGGGTTTAGGGTTTCGGGTTAAAAAATTATCCATAAAGATTTGATAAAAATTATAAATAAAAAATACTATTTATTTTAAAGTTTAAAAAAATTTAATTTTTAAGGGTTTAGGGTTTAGGGTTAAAAAATTATCCATAAAGATTTGATAAAAATTATAAATAAAAAATACTATTTATTTTAAAGTTTAAAAAAAATTCATTTTTAAGGGTTTAGGGTTTAGGGTATAGGGTTTAGGGTTAAAAAATTATCCATAAAGATTTGATAAAAATATAAATAAAAAATACTATTTATTTTAAAGTTTAAAAAAAATTTAATTTTTAAGGGTTTAGGGTTTAGGGTATAGGGTTTAGGTTTAAAAAAATTATCCATAAAGATTTGATAAAAATTATAAATAAAAAATACTATTTATTTTAAAGTTTAAAAAAATTTAATTTTTAAGGGTTTAGGGTATAGGGTATAGGGTATAGGGTATAGGGTTTAGGGTTTAGGGTTTAGGGTGTAGGGTTTAGGGTTTAAGGGTATACGGTTTAGGGTATAGGGTTTAGGGTTTAGGTTTAAAAAAATTATCCATAAAGATTTGATAAAAATTATAAATAAATAGTACTATTTATTTTAAAGTTTAAAAAAATATAATTTTTAAGGGTTTAGGGTTTAGGGTTTATAAAAATTATCCATAAAGCTTTGATAAAAATTATAAATAAAAAATACTACTATTTTTTTAAAGTTTTAAAAAAATTAAATTTTTAAGGGTTTAGGGTATAGGGTTTAGGGTTTAAGGGTTTAGGGTATAGGGTTTAGGGTTTTAGGTTTAAAAAAATTATCCATATAGTTTTTAAAAAAATTATCCATATAGTTTTAAAAAAAATTATAAATAAAAATACTATTTATTTTAAACTGCATGGAGATTGGTGGTTTGTTCGGCCCGAGGGACAGGGATGCGCCCCTCACCTTATTATGTACTTTAGAGGCCTAGTTCTCCCGATCATAGTGCATGAGTTGCAGGAGACTGACCCGGATGGATTAGCGGAGCTCCGGGCTTCATGTTTTTCATATCTATACAGAGGAGCGTCACGAGAGGGGGCCGCGTTGGTCTGATAGCGTTATGGCGGCTCAGGCCATGGCCAAGATTTTACACCGTGAGGTGGCGTTCCGCTTCCCTGCCGATGGTGAGGAGTGGGGTGAGGACGATGCTGTCTGGTTTTTTATATGCGGGCGATTTGTGCGATACGGACGGCAGGAGCACGCTTTGATTACTGGTTTGCGGTATGGCCGGTCTGAGTTCCAGCTATACTCGGACGATGGTCCCCCAGCCGGGAGCTTATTTTCGAGGTACCAGGACGTTCTCGCGAGCGCCTCCGCGGATAGGATCCGTACAGCCTTTAGGGACGGGCATTTTCGTACGACACCTGGCGACGGCTTGAAAGTCGCTAGGGTTTTGACAGCCTTCTATCTCGTTCTCGGGCACGATGGGCACAGTCGTGGTCCGGAGCCATGGATGTGGCGGTTGGTGGAGGACCGGGATGCTTGGGAGGCATTTCCGTGGGGTTTGATTAGCTGGCAGGTGTCACGACATGGCTTCAGGCGTCTCCTCACCGCGACCAAGCCTGATGGTTCAGTGCACTTCTACGGCCATGCACTGGCATTTATGGTACGCTACTGTTACACCACATATTATAAATGTTTTCATTTGCACTGGTCTAATGATTTACCTGACGTAATTGGTTCGTGATCTCTGCAGGTCTGGGTCTGCGAGGCCGTCCCAGAACTGATGAAGATTTATTGCAAGGAGAGATTGGGGGACCCGACGGAGCACCGCCCCAGGATTGTACAGTACCTATTCAAGAGGGTGACGAAGGCCCGAGATTGGCGAGCGTTTTTCGATCAGACGGTTAGTGGGCATGCACTTCGTTATCTCGTTCACATTACGTATACTAACAGTATTATTTTGATTGTGTATACAGTGGGAGTGTTTTGAGACACTTACACCCACCGAGGTGGAGTCGAGGGAGCCCTATATGGCAGACCTTGATGTTGAGATCCCACCCGGATTAAGGTGGGTGCGAAAAGACGATCGAAAGAAGGGTCGCAAGCGGAAGACGGGCGACGGGGATGCTCCGGTGGTGGACGAGGCAGTGGAGGAGGCCGATCCGACAGTTGACATTGATCAGGGTGGCAGCGGCGCTGAGGCACCGAGTCGGCCCACCCAGCGCCCGCGCACGGATACACCCAGCGCCGATGCAGCGCCGAGCGCCCACCCAGTTCCTCCGGATTTTGAGACCATTATGGCCCGTCTACTGGAGGGTTACGAGCGGCGCACCGCGGACATGATCGCAGCGTCTGATCGACGGACATCGCAGAGGGTCGCGGAGGGGGTGTGACAGATTGCGGACATGGTCGCCGCGACGGAGCAGCGGCTTATGCAGGAGATTCACCGCCAGCAGGAGGCTACGAGATTGGTGGTGGCGGCGGAGGTCAGGGCCGTACTCCAGCGGAGCCACATCCGGACGCCAGATGTGGGCAGAGCTGGCATGTCGAGTAGCAGGGAGGCGGGGGTGACTCCTGGAGTACGTGCGGGTGCTGCATCGGGGGCAGATCAGGCCCGCGCTACGAGAGAGTTCACGGGAGTGCGAGCGGCCATGCCGCAGGTGTGCTCGGATTCACAGGATGCTTCCGGATCCGATCATGCCGCCGACGCCGAGCAGCGTACACCTCAGTCCGGCCATGACGAGGCGACTCCATCCGGCACAGGTAATTATATTTATTCTTGCTAATTTACTATCATACTGCAGACGAGTTAATATTTGAGATTTGTTGAATGATGTTGTGACTACATATTCGCAGGTTTTACGTCACCACCTCCCAGTGCGCCTACTGTGCATCCGAGTTGCGACGTCACAGCTGCAGGTATTTTACTGGCATTTATGGGATTTATTTAGTATATTGATTGATTCTTGGAAATTTATTTATGATTCACTAAAAATATTTTTTCAGGGTCTGTTACACTACACTTAAGCATACCTCCACTGTCCACTGACCCGACACCTTCCTCCACCACAACTGCAGGTATTTTGTTGTTGTTTAGTTTAAAGTTTGATTGTGTACTTATTCTGCTTATAGAATAATTGTTATTTTTTAAACCCATATGTAATTTCCCAGATTATGTTACACCACCGCCAAGGGTGTAGCCACCGTCCACGCTGCATCCAAGTTCCTCCACTGTCCACTTAGCGGGTATGTTTTCGGTTTTTTGTACATACATTTTAATTGTTTATTATTTTCCCTGATGAGGATATTTGCGTAGGAGGTTCCGGACATACGGACCCCGCCGAGTACCGCACTAGACGGGAGCGACAGGAGTCTCAAGCGCTTAGAAGCCCGTTCACCACCAGGCTTGATTGACCGTGAGGGCGAGCTGGGAAAGAGTTGTTCAAGACTTATCTGGAGCAGGGCGGATATAGGTAATTTTGTAACCAGTTAAATTAATAGTGCACCTCACTACGGGAATACGAATCATGTGTACTTCTTGTAACACCCCCATTTTCCTCAAGATCAACGGAAGCAAAACATGGGTTAAATGGGCGAGTGCTACCGCCACGCATCCCGGGGCATCCCGAAATACGCTAAGGCTAACATAAATAAATATTTGCAGAAAATCAGAGTTTAATTCAGGTATTGAGTGTTTCGCACAAAAGCTGCAAATACAGGCATTCTTGAGAAAATAGCATTCATAGTCGATGAAGTAGGGAGGCGTAAAAGTTTCAAAAGTGGGTAGACACCCAAATACACGTCCTCAAGTTAAATCAAAAACACATGCCAAGTTACTCCGTCTAGGAGACTTAAAAGTTACACATACTTTAAAATCCAGAAATACTTTAAAAATCCCCGAACCGTGCCCAGATGATAGAAGATAACTATCGGTCCTTACAGATGTCAAAACCTGAAAAAGGAGTAAAGTAAAATGTAGAGTCAGCGAAAACAATCGCTGAGTAAGTAGACCCTTACTCCCGGAGGAGGTTGGGTTGCAGGGAGTGCTTTTAAAATGCAGTTATGGAACATGGCATGCTAAACGAGAATAATTTATACATAGAGACAATATTAATCTATATCCCGGGAAAAGATAATACAGCAATATGTGTTACCGAAATTTAAGTATTTCAGCCACCGTGTGTGGGGTTCCGCTCTAGGGCTCTAGTCCCACTCGAAGGTGGGGTCCCTGTTTTGTCGGACTCTAGTCCCACATACACTCAAGGGTGTGGGGGAGGTAAGAAATTTCCTCAGGCCCACTATGAGAAAAGACCGATGACGCCGAGCTGTGGGTCCCAATAGTCCCCGTGTGGCTATTAAGTGCACAACGACGTGGGAGTTGGGCAGCTGCGACCCATGGCACCTCGCTCATCCCCGTAACATTGGGCGCCCCAAAAATCCGTAGATTTTGAGGTAAGTTATTAGGATCGTAAAGCACAGTAAAAGAGCACACCAGTATTCCAAAAACAGTAGGGAGCTATAAGCATAAATTTAAAATAATAAAGCGGTAGTAAAAATTATGCTTTAGCTAAAATAAATTTGGGCTATCCCCAAAGAGCAAAAGTCTACTTACAGTTACCGCAGATAGTTGGGGAAAATAACACGACGCCGGCTACGAGCAGATAAAATTTCCCTAACGAACAGCTACTCCACTACAGTGATGCAAGCTTCTCACAAGTTTGATCGAACTATAACACTAAATATTTTTATTCTTTTAGAACTCAGCAAACATTCTCTAGAGGCTAAAATAAAAATACAACTATGGAGATGAAAAAAAAAAATTTAATTACCTAAGCTTCACCTCCTAAGGCTGCTCCAACTGCTACAGAGATAAATCCTCCTTTCCTAGCTAAGTTTTCTCGCTGCAATGCAGAATGGAGTGGAATAGTCTGGACAAGAATTTGGAAAACTGAGAGAACAGAAATGAGGGAAGAAGAGGCGTGGGTAAGCTGAAGGAGAGGGGAGGTCTTATAGGTAGAAGAGTGAAGGTCTTTTGTCTGGTTAAAACCCAATTCCCAGCTTTATTCCCCATTACCCGGTTACCCACTCAAATCACTTCCCTTTCAATCCCTTCACTTATAGCCTGCACCCTTTTTCCCTCTCTTCCCATCTCCCATCCGCCGCCCCCCCCCCCCCCCTTCCCCATCAATCCCTTCATCTCGTTTCCCCATGGCAGCCCTTAGGAAGAAACCAGGAAGCTCCCAAGTGCACATCGGTAGGGAGAAGCCTTGGTCCCTGCACTGCCTCGTCCCCTCCCTCCTTCTACGCCCCCTTTCTCCCTTTTCTTTTTTTTTTTTTTTCCTTGAATCTGTGTTCTGTTTTGGTGCAAATCAGTTGGGGGAAAATGGTAGGAGTGGTGGCGGAAATGGAGGTCGCGGTGGTGCAAGGGTGAAGCGGTGGTGGCGGCGGAGGCTATGGCGGCGATGGTGGCGGCCTCGAGCGGCGGTGGCTCGGCCTCTCCTTCCTGCTCCCCTACTTGTCTTGTTCTTTCTCCATTCTCTTTCTTTTCAATTTTTTTCTTTTTGACTTGTTGTGGGTTGAGGGAAGAGTTTTCGGTGGGATTGTGATGAGGGTGGAGGCCGGCCGTGGCAGCGGAGGGGGAAGAGGCAGCCGTGGTGGTGGCCTGGCCGCGAGTGGATTCGGGAAGGGATGGGGTGGTGGCGACGGTAGGCGGAGGATGGTGGTGATGGAGCTGGCGGCAGGGGCCGCGGTTGGTGGTTTTGGGGTTTGGGGGAAACAGTGGCGGTGGTGGTGGTGTTGGCGGCGGCAGGCGGAGGATGGTGGTGGTGGAGCCGGAGATGGACTGAGGAGTGTAGAATGGTGGTTCGGGTGGTGGCCGGCCGGCCGGTGGGCAGCGCCGGCGAAGCTCCGGCGATGGCGGCCGGAGGCAGGGCGGCGGCAGGGCGGCGGCAGCAGCTAGGCAATTTAGGGTTAGGGTTTGTGATGTTATGGGCTTGGGCCCAATCTTGGTGTTGGCTCTTTTCCTCTTTTAATACTTGGTATCCATTTTAATTGTCCAAGCCCAAATATCTAATTGAGACCTAATTAATTTATTGGACTTAATTAATTTATTGGACTTAATTAATTTATTGGACTTAATATTAATTAATCTTAATTGTGGACCTAATGTATGCTTAATTTTTGGACTTAATATTTTATTTAATTTACTAATTGGTTTGGTTCCATTTGTCCAATAAACCAAGATCCTTGATTTTTTTCCACTCCGGAACGGTCATGTATTATAAATTTGACAACCGTTAGTTTCCCAACAATTTAATTGAGTCGAGTATTTTTAATTTGATTGTACGACCTTAACCCTAATTTAATATCGTTCGGAATCCTCGATACATCGAACATTTTATTAACTAGTTGGCTTAGTGGTATTGTTCAAGTGATTAATTCAATTGTACCCTAAGCTTAAGGGAGATTCATATAACCTTAATTGAAATTTTTAAGGATTCGAGCAAGCTATTACTTAAGTTTATTTTATTATAATTTTATCCCTATTCTTGCTTTAAATTCTTCGGAGTGTTATACTTCTAATGCAGTGTACACGTCGGGGCGATGTTTTCTGTTACCCATCATTTTTTCAAGTCATGGTGCACCACCATCTTCCACCTGGAAGACGAGGTAAATTTACTTTTCGTTTCTCTACTGGGTGTGTGCGTAAAACAAGACTTTTTAAGTTCATATCTACTCAGTCCACACTACATTTATTTTTTCAATTTAGCGTATCTATCGACCATTTAATTATTGATTTTTAAACAGTTGGTGTACCCGTGGAACATTCGACAGCACTGGGCTATCATTCGATTTTCACTGAGGGAGCAGTGCATATACCTCCATGATGGTCTGTTACCGCCGAGGGCCCTGACAGATCCGATTAAGGAGAAGTTAAAGGAGTCGCGCAAAGAGGACCTCCTGCCATTCAGGACACTATTTCCGGCGCTACTGCAAGTTGCCGGATACCACCGACATAGACCGGATATGCCTACTGTACAGCAGTGGCCAGTAAGTCGACTGCAGGACAGCACAGTTTTACCCCAGGATGATTGGTATTTTATTGGTTTTTTATTTTATGCCTCATTGTTATATAATTATTGCTTTTGTAGTTTTGTTTAATTTAAAGACTAACTGCAACAACTCCTCTTGCGGCCCGTTGGCTCTTCTCACTGCATATTGTTTCCGCATGGGTACCTTCCCCGGTCGGGGCGTGCCACTGGACATGAAAGTTATTCGTTTCGAACAGGCGTATGCAGTGTGGCGTTTTAGCTTGGACGCCTCCGCGGACGAGTTCTATGAGGCCGCTCTATTATGATCTGATATATATAGTTCCATATTTTCGTATTTTGTGATTATTAAGCGATGTAGTATTACATTCTATTTCATGGTATGATATGATATATATATTGCTATATGATAACACAGATATGAATAACAACTGCATTATAACCAATATTCAAATAGATCCAGACGAGTTCTTCCCACAGTTATTCAAATGATCTATATATTGCCATATGATTACACATTTCCAATTATTCGGATAGGTCAGAATCTTCCCACTGCTGATTGGCATCATTCAAATTGGGAATTTCCACAACACTGGGCATTTGACACCGTTTCACCGTGTGCCCTTCCTCACCGCAACGACTACACTCTTCTTCCTGCGTTGACGTGGTTGAGATGGTCCAGGAATGTCATTTGGATCGACTGGTAGTGTGCACCTTCTCTCTTTGTGCCCGAACTCACCACACCTACGACATCGCTGACGCCTTCCGGCACGCGAAGCTTTCTCGGTGGCGGATGGAATCCTGCTCTGTTTCGGTCGTCCTGCTTGCCTTGGGCATTTTGGTGTACCGCATTTTACGTCTGCTATTTCTTTAGGTATTTGCCAAACATCGGGGTGTTCCATTGGAAAGACACGCTCGCCCCATGCAGCAAGTAGTGTATCACGCGTGTAAAAGGATGGCACGTAGTAGTTCAACTCCCCTCTAAAGGACCTGTACATAAAAAAATTGATAATTCGAAGCCAACACCGGACTAATCAAGCAAATAAGAAGTTGTAATATCTAACACATACTTGATTGCGGCAACATCGTGGGCGCACGGGATGAGCTCGGTCAGGAACAAAATGCACGTACATGTCCGATCAATGCCAAGGTCCACCGTGTACGTCTTATTGTTTTGCTTCACGTGATACACATTTGGGCGGTTCGTTGGCCTGACAGGTAGCGTATCCCCCATTTCTCTCGCTTTTGATAAACATATATTCGCCCATTCTGTAAGAGGACCGGTGGTAAGTGCTGCCAAATTGTGTCTCTTCGTGAACCATTCACTCAGAATGGCACGGATAACCTCGAATAGGGAGCAAATTGGTAGCTTCCTTGCCCACCGGAGCCGGCGGTTCATGCTCTCTACGATGTTCGTCGTCATCATGTCGTAGCGACGAACGACGCAACGCACCCGAGCCCACTTCTCCGGTCCGATAACGTCCACAAGGTAGTGATACGCGCCAGGATAATGATCTTGCAACGTCTTCATATGACGCTCGTACTCGGAGTTCTTGAAGGCATAGACGGCTGCGGTGAATGTGTCAACCGCTGACTTCCCTCCGTGCTTTAATATTTTCGATGAGAGGTGCACACAACACAGAACGTGATGCGCCGTCAGCATGGCTTCATAAACTGCTCTCCTTATTGCCGGAGAACCATCGGAAACTATAAGCACATCGTCAGAAATGTCAAGGGCCCGTCTCAACTACAGAAGAAACCATGTCCAGGATGGGACCGACTCGACTGCCCCTACACCGAAAGCCAGTGGGTAAATCATATTGTTGCCATCCTTCGCTACGGCCGCGAATAAGATACCCTTGTAAGATCCTTTCAAGTGTATGCCGTCTATTACAATGAACGGCCGCATATGATTCCATCCTTTAATGGAAGCACCAAGCGCGAAGAAAGCGTATTTGAAACGACCCTTTCTGTCCAACATGTAATCCGTAACAGTACCCGGGTTCTGCTGCTCCAACATGTATAGGAATGATGGAACCATCTGGAACGAGGTGTCGTGGTCCCCGAACAGCGATGCTATTGCGTGTGCCCTAATTTTCCTAGCTAGGGCTACCGACACAGTGACGCCCCTCTTCTTCAGCGTAGCCTGAACCTGTACAGGTGACAGTGTGCTCTCATCGAGCACTATTTCATCTCCGAGGAAGGTACCCAAATATCTGGATGGGAGTGTGTTGGGTGGGGGACAGTCTGGATTCATTGTGCACGTATGTGGAATTAACTTGTACACAACCCACGTCGATCCACTGCCTCGCGCACGCAGCTTAAATTCACAATCTTCCTCACGACAGCACACCCAATACCTGTGCGGCTCTGACTTAACCGTCTTCATGCCAGCTCTCTGATCCACCAAATACTGAACGAGCTTCTCCTTCAGCCTGTCTTTAGTCCCGAAAACTGACCCACGCGCTAGGATTCTATCAACTGAATCGTCCATGTACGGATCCACGTCTCGCTCGGGCAGATCAAAATGCGGTCGCGGCAGATTCCACATCCCGCTGGTCATGTCGGGTACAACAAACGCTTCTTCAGTATTTTGCCAAAACGGATTCTGATCTTCATGCAACCCCCGCCCTCCACGCGTCTTTCGACCACGATTTTTGTTTTGTATGTCCCAAAAAATTTGGGCATATTCCTCAATCTCTCTCGTACTGAATGACCGAGACCCTTCTTCGTCGCCGTAGTCTGGGTCGTCCGACTCGTCGTCCATCGAAGATCGCCATTCTTCCTCTTCACTCTCCTCTACCTGCACCTCCTCTTCGGCGCCATCTTCTCCCATGCGCTCCCCTTCATTGGACTCCGGAGGTGGGATGTTTTCTGCTTGCCCTGCATTCCCCTGCCCGTATTCATCTCCATACATGTTACTCCATCCTGCGTGCCCACTCGTATATCCGGGTACATTTCCCATGTTGCTTGCACCATACGCATTTTTCCCTCCGTCAAAAAACTCGCTGTCGTTTGCACCAACATTCGAGTAATTGTAAAAATTATGCATCGGTTGTTGCCCGAATATCGACTCTGTCCAGCTTCCCGGCTGTGGAACGAATGGATAATTGAATTGTTCGTTATAATTTGTAGACGGTTGTGGAACGTCTGTACCTAAAAAAATTATTTAACACGTATTAATATTCATTAACATGTAATGGAACCTCCCAAATAATCGAAATTAAGCCCATATAGAAAAGCTTACGGTTCATGTCTTCCGGATCTCTATTACTAGTGGTGGAATCGCCCTCGAACCAATTGGAACCGAACTAAGACATTGTTCCGTCTCAAATAATACACCTGTCAGCAATTTGATTCACAAAACTACTTTTAATAACAATAATCTAACAATAACTGTATACATTTGTTATTTTATTATACCAAATATTTTTAATATAACGAAAAATGCTTATAATTACTTTAGCATTTCTAAGTACAAATAACAACAATTTCCATCTAATTAACTACAAACTAAATTAATCACCGTTTAATTTACTAAATTTAAACTTAATTAACCTACAAATTCAATTAAAATGAAACTCCCATTTTGGTTCATCCACATATAGAAAAATTCTGTATACCCACATATAGAAAAATAATAAATTTTAAATTCCATAACAGTTTATTAAAATTGACACCATTTTAAATTCCATAACATGATATATGTACCACAAATTTAAACTTAATTAACCTACAAATTAAATTAAAATGAAAACAGAAAACTTTACTAACATTTGTGGTACATATATCATGGCATCTACACTTCTTAAAACAAAATCTTATAGAGATGGTCAAAACATAAACAAAAATAAACATTTCTTAATTATAAAAATAATTCGACCATAACTTAAGCAATAGAAACTTAGAAACTTACGAGTTATCCAAAATGACACTGGATCCGGGCCTTCAAAGAACCACAATAGCAATTCCAAAAAGCACAAAATGTATTATTTAAATGCAACTTGATTGGGTTTTTGGAGCAAAGAAAGAGATGAAGTTTCGTTTGTGAATCTAGATCTGAGATGCAACTTGAAGTATATTATTTGAGCTTTCCACCAATAATTGAGCTGTCCACAGTTGTCCACCAATAATTGCACTTCGATCGGCTATTTTCCTCTTCGATCGGACCGGCCCAACTGCTCAAATGGATGGTCGCAGTAAAACAGCTTCGGTCGGCCAATTCCGCTTCGATCGGCCAATTATACACCGACCGAAGCTCCAATATAGCCGACCGAAGTCTCTTAATTATGTTTAATTACGTTAATCAGCTACCTGACTTCGGTCGGCCTTTTACGCTTCGATCGGACCGATCGAACCTTCCGACCGAAGGGTTTTTTGTCATTTCGGGTAGAAAAATTATCTGTTAAGCGGTGGGTGTGATAAACTTTTTTACAATCCCTGACAGGGTACTGCGGTTTGCATCCCATCTTTTTTTCGATTTATTTGGATTCAGTTCATATGGAACCTTTTACCAATATTCTAAGAAGATAGAAGTAGTACTTAAAATAAAGTGATTGGCTGTTGGGTGGCTATGCAGACAGCAGTAGTCACCAGTGAAGAGCCACATGACTGTTGGCAGATCCATGGACCTCAACACCCAGTGGGCAACGCCTATAGGGATATCTCTTTCGAGCGTTACGGACCATGGAGTTCCAGATCCCAATCTTCAAAGGAATACTTACTTGACTCCGGTTATATGCACACAACATTTTACTTCAAACACACAAAAATACACAAGGATTGGGGCACACAATAAATATTTACCCATTTTACCATTTCAACAAATAAAATGGAATTGGAGTCCTGGAGTCTTTCAAACACACAAAAGGTCCCGATTATGTAAAAAGAAAGAAAGTTAGGGCACTCCATAGATTTTTATCCATTTTATCCTTTTAAAATAAGAAAAACAAAGTTAAGAAAAACAAAGTCAGAACATGAACGCAAACGTCCAAGCAGGGGCGTTTGCCCAGAAGGATAAACGGCCATGTGTGGCCGATCATGTGGGAGTTGGAACGGCTAGAGCTGACCGTTAGGGTACTGATATTACCGACCATTCATGGCCGTTTGCAATTGAAAGGCAGCGGCCACCGCTGGCAAGTGTGTGAGTTCATTTTTTGTTGTCTTTTAGTTTCCTTTTAAATTTAGCTTGATTCTTTCTTTTGTTGACTTGGGATTATTAATTTAGTCTTAGCTTTATTTTAGTATCCAATTTGAATTTGCTTTTCAGAATAAAATATGTGTTTTCTTTCGCCATGAATATGAAAATGTGTAAATGTATTCTTCTCTTGGTTCTTTTTTGCGGTGGAAATGGTTGTGATGGAGTGCATGGTAAAAATCTGAACATATAATTTTTTCTTTGAAACACATAAATAACAACAAAGCAATCTCATTACCATCGTCTCAACATTTTTTTTTGAATTTTTTTTACAGTATCCGGTCATCAATGGCCGATTTGGATTCATGAGAAACGACCATACGCGGCCGGTTGCTGGTCGCGATTTACGGATTAAAACGCGAAAATTTTACATTTTTAACAGCAATGGCTTAGGATTCATCTTCCATCATATACTGTACTATCGATGTATAATATTACATAGGTATCAAGAAAGAAGAAGAATAAGGAAGTTTTGGATTTAGTGAGTTAGGGTATTTGGGTTAGATACGGAGAAAGAAGACGAAGAGATGTAGGGGTGTCAGTCAACACAACACTATTCTATTTAATAAGGTTATAATGGTCATTTTGAATATTTAATGAGTGCCCATAATATTTATTGTGTGTATATATCCGTGGCCTACTTACTTAGACCATCTTCATCCATGATAAGGTCCCCAACGGTCTCCCCTCCATGTCATTAACTAATAAAAAAAAAATTCTAAAATCATAAGACCCAACCTTGAGGAGGTCGACCAAAAAATAATTCCAACCCCAAGGTCTCCCTGTCTCCCCTCCCTTGGCCAATGGGATGGAGACCTTTGTTCTCTTCCCATTGGTCAACTAAAATTTTAATCAAATCTCATTAAAATCATTATATTTTTTATATATTAAAATAAAAATAAATAAATAATATACCAAATTTTATAATTTTTCATTCTCTACAAATAGAGATCACTCTTGCTATATTTTTTTAAATACATAATATATCAATTTTGATTTATTTAACCCATTTTAAAATTTACAGAAAATAAAAATAAATAAAAAATATATTAAAATTTTAGATTTTTATTCTTTACAAGTAAGACTAAAATATTTATATTTTTGATACATTATTTTTTTTAATATTCCAACATAAATTAAAATAATTATATACTCCCTCCATTTAGAAAAGATAGCTACATTGGTAAAATTGGCACTATTCACCTAAACACATTGATTTGAAGTTTTATCATAGTTATACAAGTTAAAATATAGCCAAGTGAGATCTTGTTAGATTCGTCTCATATCGTAGTTTTTAAATATCGAACTTTTAGAATTTTTACTTCTACCGAATTTGAGTTATTAATGGTTTAAAATGTGCATTGGACTGCGTGCTGGGTGGGTCCGTAGCTATCTTTAAAAAACGGAGGGAGTATAATATTGTGGTTGGATGGTTGGGTGGTTATTGATAAAGTATGTAAAATTTGGGTGGTTGGGTTGGGATGTATATTGATGAGATGGATGATAGAGAAATTAATTAAATAATGAGATGGTTGGATGGTTGGGTGGTTGGAGTGGTTATGGATATATATAGTCTTAGAGAATCTCCATTGGTCATTGCAAAATTGTGTCTACCGCTAATTTAGGGTCTGTTCTGCACGCAGAACTGTAGCTGTGAGCTGTAAGGAGCTGTGGGAGCTGTAGCTGTCAGTTCTATTTAAGGGTCTGTTCTGCACGCAGAGCTGTAGCTATGAACTGTAGCTGCAAGCTGGAGCTGTAAGTAGCTGTGGGAGCTGTAGCTGTCAGTTCTATTTAAGTGTTTTGTACAACTAGCTGTAGCTGTGAAAAAATGTATGAAATGACATAAAAGGATAAATATTTATGTAGACTATTGGGTAATGTGTTGGTTATTGGGTTAAAATTGTGATTGCTAAAAAATAAGCTCCTAGCTTATTTTTAAACGCTACTACAGGTAGCTTCTAAAAAGAAGCTTCCAAAAGCTCCCAAAAGCTACCAAAAGCTAGTGTGCAGAACGGGGCTTTTGTTTTGAAATAAAAGCTAAAGCTACCAAAAGCTTTCAAAAGCTCCCAAAAGCTGCGTGCAGAACATACCCTAAGTGTTTTATACAACTAGCTGTAGCTGTGAGAAAATGTATGAAATGACATAAAAGGACAAATATTTATGTAAACTATTGGGTAGTGGGTTGGTTATTGGGTTAAAATTGTGATTGCTCAAAAATAAGCTCCTAGCTTATTTTTTAACGATACTACAGGTAGCTTCTAAAAAGAAGCTTCCAAAAGCTCCCAAAAGTTACCAAAAGCTAGTGTGCAGAACGGGGCTTTTGTTTTAAAATAAAAAACTTAAGCTACCAAAAGCTCCCAAAAGATGCGTGCAGAACAGACCTTTAGAGTGATGGTCTTCTCCAGCAATACGGTTCCTGTACAGGCAACTATGTTGCAAGCAGGTGCACGCAACGACAAAATGATGTCCACGCTATGAAAAATGATGTTAGCTCCATGTTGTTTATTTTATAATATTCATCATTTTTTCATGCGCACACATCATTCCACACAGTCATTATTTTTCATTGCTCTGACATCATTGTTATATGCATATCCATCATTTCATTTTTGTCAGTATGTACTGTTGACAACACACAAGCCATATCCCTTCCCAGCGGTAATCCGTAAACGTCAAACGCTTCACTATTTCCGTGTTAAATGAACAGTGCCACTCTATTTTTCCTGGGCCACTGTTGCCCAACGCTACCTTTTTTTTCCCTTCTGTTTTGACCTTTTCTATATTTTATTTTATTAGTTTTTTGAATTACCGGGTATTCCCATGATATATTGAACCTAAGATTAATCCCTCGAGGACCTAAATTATAAATGTATATTTCTATTATTAGGTAATTTTTTATGTGAATATTTAGTTAAATTATACATATATATACATATAAATATTAAATTAACAAAAATATAAAATTTAAATACATTACATTAAAATTAAAATATGAAAATACAAAAACAGATGTATTTTAATAAAATTTTAATTACTAATTGTAAATATATTATATAAGTAAATAAATGAAATATATTAATTTGATATATAAAAAGTGAATGAATAGTATTAAGAATCAAAATGGAATATCCTTAAATAGAGGGATGGTTGGAGATGAAAAGTAAAAAACTGTAAACTTGACTGCGAAATAGAATAGAGTTGACTGGAAAATAAAGTTTGTTGCTGGAGATGGCCTTACAACGAACAAACTATGTATGTCCGTTCATTGACGCGCCGATTGCTACAGTGTCTTCTCTAAAAAAATCATAAAAAAAAACATTAATACGGAGTAGTATAGAACATTTTTCTCATCATATACAGTGATATACTTATATTTTTGCATAGTAGAAAACATCCCTACTATGATATACTCCCTCCGTTTCAAAATAAAACGTTTTGACTTATTTTATTATTTATTGTAGTACTTTGACTTCTATTTTTATTATAGTTATATAAAAAAAAATATAGCCAATTGAGATCTTGTTGGATTCGTCTCATCTTATAGTTTTTAAATATCAAATTTTTAGAATTTATAGTTGTACGGAATATGAGTTATTAATAGTTTAAAATGTGCATTGGCAAACGTGCTGAATATAAACATTACACTTAAAAAGAAATGGAGAAAGTACATCAGAACATATTCTTCCACCACAATGCACATAGCACACTTCTCTTATCACAATATTTATCGATATTCCTCTCGACTCAATAAAAGTGCTAGTGTGGGGATGGGGAATTACTCTAATGGTCAAGTTCCCAACACCAAACCTGTAGGTTGGGGGTTTGATTCCCCACCCGTCTCGTATCTCTTTCCTTTATTCTTTCATAATTTGTGTTGTATGGACTTCCACAACCATTTTCTAACTTGTATAGGTTGTTCAAAAAAATTAATAAAAGTGTCAGTGTGCTACTTTCTCTAAGAAAATGTTTATATATAAAAATTATAATTCATTAGTCTTAAGGTACTAAAGGTATTTTGAATTTTTATTGTTATTTATTGATCAAGTTTAATTTAATCTTATCACAATTATATAATAAAAAAATATAATGTATTGTAATCGTATAATTATAATTTTTTTTATAAATATATTTGTGTTATTTATATATAATTTTGATATAATAAACGTTAAAATAATAAAGACAATGGCATGTCTGTCTTTAATTGTTAAATTGTGTGAAACTACCATACCTCTGTTGTGTTGCCCCTGATTGCTCATACCAACGGTCCATTGTTTTACTCTTCTGTAGCTTTTGTAAATATACAGTTACGGATAATCCAGCCAAAGTAATAGGGCAATTGAATAGCGCCTAAGACGATTCCAAATAAAAAAAACTTCAATCATTTCATTTTTTTGAAAATACTTTAGATTGATTTGATCCCTAGTTCGGATTCGGAAAGGCTCTGACTCTTTCACCGGTTAGGTTCCCGGCTTGTGCCCCTAGCTAGTAGGTAGGTGAAAGCACTTTTGGCAATGGCTTTTCGAAAAGCCTTTGAAGGGATTTGTTTTTCAGCTTTTCTTTTTTTTATATAATTAATAATGCGTGCTTTTTCCAGTATTTTTTTTCGAAAAGGAGAGTAAGAAATCCCTATGCCCAATCTATGCATTACCTTTGTACGTTTCAGTTCTTTGCTTAAAGACCATCCGTAGCTCTTGCTATTCCTATTCCTATTTAACGAAAAGGAGAGAGAAAAAGTAGGCAGAGTGTTTTACTCCCTCCGTCCCAGCTAACGTGTCCTGTTTGACTTTTTGATACTGTTCATTGTTCTACTTTGACTTGATTTTATTGCATGTATAGATTTCGAAAAAATAATCGAGTTTGGTCTTGTTAGAATCGTATAGTCATGTAGTTTTAGAATATATATTTTACATAATTTTTTGTTGTACACATTTTGAGATATTACCGGTTGAAAAAATGCATTGGATTGTGTGCAAAAGTGAAATAAGACAAGTTAAGTGGGACGGAGGGAGTATTTATTTATTTAATTATTATTTTTAAATGTATTTCAGGCAAAAGTGTAAAACCAACTGCAAAATATATATGCATATTGACCATTTTAATGTAAATTAAAGCACATTGTATGATAGATATGAGTTGAATGTTGGACTTTCATTACACACACCTTCTGACATTCTTATATTATTACTTTACGCTTATAATTAATATTTATGATCTAGTACTATTAATTATTACTACTAGTAAACCGTAAACGACATGTACACTTTAATGCGTAGTTTGGATTCTCCAGCTTGCAGGGGTCGACCACTGGCATCATATGACCCTTTGCCATCTTCACAAGCTATTTATATCCCTTCTACTTTATCGTTGCCAAAAGTCTAAAACCATCTTGGATGTAAATTATTTAAGACTACTTTCCATATAAACTATCTAGCAAAACCCTTGAAGTATTATTTAAAGGGCGTTGGGGAATCTACAGGGATCCACCGGATTCTCGAGCTAGCTGTATAAAATACCCTAATTATTGCAAATTAATCAAACAAAAATTAACATACAAAGGTTAGTAGTAATATTTAGACCAAGGTTATCAAGATCGGGATCCTATATAGGATCGTTTTTATCTTTGAAAGATCGGAATCGTAGGATCGAATCAGGATCTTAAGATCCTATGAAATTATTATTTATATTTTAAAAAATTAATATTGATTAATTATCTCACTAAACTGATGACATGTATAATTGAAATATGTATTTTAGATCAATTTTTAACAAGAATTTAATAGTTAATTGTATGCTTATTCATGATCCAATAGAAGTTAAACACTGACATGAAACCCAACAATTTTAAGTTCAATATATGCAAAGTTACATTAAAGAAAATTGACAAAAATAACATCATCATAATCAAAACCACAAAAAGTTAGAGACAATAAGTAATTTTTCTCCCAAAAAAAAAAAAAACCCTAAGGAGTAGGATCGTAGGATCCTGCAGCGATCCTACGACGATCCTACCGATCTCACCCCGATCCTATCACATTTGCGATCCTACGACGATCCGAATCGTTTTTCTTTGGTATGATCGTAGGATTATGCGATCCTACGATCAGGATCGCGATTTTGATAACTATGATTTAGACTCCCCAAACGCGGAGGACTGCAAATGCAAGATTTCCATGAAAGCCATAAATCTATTAGGGGGAAGGGTAGCGCATTCGGCACTAACCTTATCTTAGTTCACCAAAAGATGGAATGATGACATTTATATTTATAGAGAGGTAAAATGAAACTCTAACATCAATGACCCAGAACCACAGTCAATAAGCCAAAAATCCCAACAAAGAGAATATATAAAAAATATCAAACTTTTTTTATATTATTTGTTTATTTTTAAAACATCCCTTGATTTAAAAGCAGCTCAACAACGACAAATTTTTGAATAAAATGGCCTCCGGCCCTCAATTTCTTCGAAAAAAGCGGCTCAACAAATATTTAATAATAAATTTATAGGATAAAAATCGGTGCTGGATTCAGAAAATGTTATTAGCAGTGTCACAAAGGAAACTCAGTGGAAGTTGGAGATATGGTGGTAACACAAAATAAAATTAAGAAAAACTAGGTTGAAATTAGGAGTACTGGTGCCAAAACAAAATTTGCGTCGGTGCACTAAAACCGAATTTTAAAAAAATATTCTTGAATCAATTTCACCGATTTAAGTGGAATTCTGTGGCCCGCAAGAGTCCACGCATATCCGCCTATGATAAAAATACAATCAATCTACATGTTGAGAAGCTCAATACTATTCGATGCACTTGATCATTCAAAAACGATTAGCTATGCACGATATGGCAATAATACTCGTCGCAATTATATATAGCTCGAAGAGTTGGAGCTATAATTTTAACTATTTTTTCGATAAATTAAACAACAGCAGCAGCAGCAGCAACAACAACAACAACAACAATAATAATAATAATAATAAAAAATAAATAAATAAATAAGTTATATTAAAAATTAATAAAAAATAATTTTGACTGGCTTCACAGGTTTGAGGAGGTGCATGATTGCTCCTCCGTGTTCCTCCATAGGTTCAGCACTGAGTTTTGGGATCAGTTTTGAGTCCAATGAAACCTGAGCATATCCGGAAATTTATAAAAAGAACATTGTTGTTCGACCCAAAATCAATAAAAATAAAAGGGAAAAAAGAAAAAAATCCGACTTGGTTAAAATATAAGGTTGGATTTGGAAGCTATTTTCGTCACGTAGAAGTATTATGAAATAGAGGAAACACAACAGCGGTTGCCAATGTGTGGGAATATAAGACATAACACATATTACATACTCCATCCGTCCCATATTTATCTTCTTACTTTCCATTTTTGGACGTCCCACATTTATCTTCCTACCCCAAAAAATGAATTTTTTTTTTTACTAAAATGTCCCTACATGCCCATATATTTACAGAAAAACCAATCCTTAATTTTACTAACAATTGCACTACAAGACAAAAAGAGACAAATTTACCCCTCAAAAAGTACACATGAAAATAATAAAATACAACTTTCTTAAACTCCGTATCTACAGTGTCGAAGAAGATAAATATGAGACGGAGGGAGTATACAGTAACAGAACACAGTACTCAACCTAAAAGAAAGATATTGTAAGAAGGAAAATATCAGCACTAAAATGTACTATCATCCAAAACAGCAGGGAAGAACTGTGGTGGTGTTGACAGGCGAAGCATACCAGAAGCACAAAGAGAGATGAAAAGTAGTAAGAAGACTTATCATTGTTTGGTTGTTGGGATTGAAACCAGAGCACCTACCTTCTTACTGTACTTTACCTACCACAATGGAAATGGTGGTTACACTTACACATAAACAAGTCTTCCAAAGTGGTTTTTCTTGTACAATGTCACATAAAGAACAAAGCCCACCAACAATTTTGGGTCCACCAGGTTGGCATTATCAATTATTTTACAGAATGATTGCATTTTGACAGTCTACAATGGCAGCCAGGATGCCATAATCCAAATAAAATTTTCATCAGTGAAGTCAAGCAATTTGTTGGGGAGTTTAATTTAATTGGCACAGTGGTATAAGAGGAATGAAGCTACACATGGTGTTGTTGAGCATGTTCAGGTTCAAAGTCACATACAGTTGTCAAACTGAAAGTGGTAATCCTGAGTCAATCTATTGGGGACAAAAAAGAATCAAAAGGAATGATGCACATAAAATGATTAAAAAGAGGCCAAGACCAAACCACAGTCACAGCTCAATTTTTCTGAAGGTGATGGAGATATTGGTTGTGATATCTCTAAATTTCAGTGTCGAAGAGGCGAATTGTCAAATCAGAAACCATCCTGCGAGCAAATGGGATGTAACTCAAGCTGTACCTGCAATGAGGCCCAAGTTTGTTGTGTAAATAATGCATCAAGAATAGGGCATCTATTATGATTGGATATTGTCTCAGCCTCTCAGGTATCATTTTTAAGAAATGCACGAGCAATGATAGTACCACCAGAGGATATAACTGCTAAAAATGCAAGGCTCGATAACTCAAACTTACCAAATGAGGGCGCACATTTCACAGATGATGGCAATGAGGGTAAGTATCTTGCTGTGGATCTGAAAGGAAAGGAAAAAAGAAAAGATGAACCATGTAGTGGAAGTGCATTTGATATTACAAAATAATGAACAAACAAGAAAGTAAACTGCTTTATGGGGGCATATTAAGAGTTCATGTGAGGAAAACGGGTTAGCCTGGGACACGTAGGAGCTAGCACATCTACTGACTAGTAGATTCTATGACTTTGCTGAGAGAAGGCAAAGCATATCAGTTTTGTAAAACTTCACGCACATAACCATTAATTAATGGTACATGTGAAAAAACTTCCAATTTGCTAAAGTGATCAATGACCGAGTTATTTCAATTCAACAAATGCTTTCATTTCAATTCATCCTGTGCTCTCAGAGCTTTGATTATGGTTCTAGACTTCTAGTATAATGTTAATGCCAAGAAACTTACCAAAAGTGCACAGACAAGAGCCAAAATTACACATCCAACGTAAATTGCAGTGGCATAGATTCGGACAGGATCGAGCATCATTCTAAGCTGTTGTGTTGGTCCAATTAGGAAAGCTGTGCTGCCGATTATATGTCATAATTTAGAAACTCAGAAAGCAGATAGAAGGCAAAAGCACATGAAATATTTTCTATATAACTTCAAACAAATAATATTAAGTTATTATGTTCTTGTGATGCTAACAGTATTGGGATCAAGTAATGTTAGTTCTTGCATGAAAGGAGCTATTTATAGCCAGTAACTCTATTAAGCATCTTTAGACAGCAAAACAGCGGCCACAAAACATTTGCTTTTGTTGGAGTGAAAAGTACTTCTAACCTACTACACTTTGATCCTAATAGAACTGTAGTTTTCAGACAAGAATAAGCAACCATGGACATCGCTTGAATTCAACAAAAACCAGTATCTTTCCCGTCTTTCGTTCCCTTATTCTCCCGTCTAAGATCCTCCCCAAATCTATTTCTACCAAGAGTTACATGCTGACAAAAAGACAACTTCATATAATCTACACATTGTTCCAATGTCTCAATTCTCTAGCTTTTATCTGAGGATAGCATACTCCTCTTACATTTACTGCACCAAAAGTATTGGGAGAAAAAGCAAAAAACGTACAAGGAAATAAGTCATACAGCATACAGGTACACTCATACTATCAGCTTATCTGAACAATACAAACCTTCCAATGGCCATCATGTTGCCAAAGGTAAACAGCAAAGCAAATTTGATGGGCTTTACAAAAACAATAAGCGACTGCAAAGACAAAAGTAAGCAAACGAAACACCATAAACGTTTTTAGAAATAATGATTCCATAATTTTGGAGAAAATGTAAATTTGAGCTGTTTTCTTCGACTGGGGTTTCAAATTTTATACATCGATGATGGATTCTCAAAACAATTGAATTATTTCTTACCAGGAACATACACAAAAGTCCAGCGAGCAAACAAGCACCAAACCCATAAATCCTCTGTTCAACGCGAAAAAAAAGAAAAAGAACCAAGGGTAATTGCAGTGGGGTTTCAGTTAACAATTCAATCTTTGAAGTTTGAACTAATACATCGATGGCAAATTAGGTCGTTAACCATTAACTGGTAATCATACCTGCAAAGGGGTCAGAGAACAGATGCCTTCAGTGCCCTCAAGCAAGTAGTCTTGCTGCTCCTCATCTCCACCTTGGAAAAGATTCCGCATTGTTCAATTTTTCTCAGTCTTGCAGCTGTGAACCTCAGATCAACTTTCCATGCCGTTTTTGTGTAGAATTGAGAAATTTCTGTGTTTAAAATGTTGGGGTAAGTTTGTAATAAATTGAAATAATATGTAGTGAATGAATTCAATTCACATAAGAATTGTGTAAATTTCAATGTGAACCTCCTAGTTTAAAATTAATACGAAGAAGCCCAAAATAATCTTTACTAGGCAAACTTATCATTATTTCCCTCCTTCTCCCCTTCGCAAAAATATTTCCGAAACCCTAGCGAATAGAGAGCAGAGACCTACTGCTGAATTAGAAAGGGAGAAGAGCAGCGAGAATGTCGTCGACGCTGCTGGAGGTGACGCGAGCTTCGCATGAGGAAGTGGAGCGGCTGGAGCGGTTAATCGTGAAGGATCTCCAAACGGACCCGGCGAGCAACAAAGACCGGCTGTATCAGAGCCACCGCGTCCGGAATATGATCGATCAGATTACTACCACTACTCACAAACTCGTATGATTTGAATGTGTATTTATCAGTTTTTGGGTGCTCAATTTGTGAATTTTGGGGTTTAGTTTTCTGTTAATTGTCGTTATATTTAATGTGTGTATATACTTGGTGGGTTTTGGGTTATAGGTTGATATTTACGAAGATGAAGACAATGCTAGGAGGGATGAGATTGCTGCACTCGGTGGACAGAGCTCGACATCGACTAATGTGAATGTTTTTAGTGCATTTTACGATAGGTTGAAAGAGGTATGTGATGAATTTAGAGCTTTTTTGATTGTATGGTAATGTTTCTATTACTATTGTTAATTTTGATGGACCTTACTGAATGTATGCAGATTCGTGAGTACCACAGAAGGCATCCTGCAGCACGATACGTTGATACAAATGATGAGTATGAGCAGCTTCTCAAAGAGGAACCAATGATTGAGTTTACTGGGGAGGTAAGGCACTCTTTTTAACATATATATGCTATAAATACAATAATAAAGAAAAATATGGACTGCTCGCAATATTTCAAATTTCAGGATTTATTTATTTATTTATTATTATTATTATTAGTTTTTTCATTTGAAAGATAAGCGAACACTATTGGTTATAAACTGATAGAGAAGTTTGAATTTCCAGAAATAATGATTACTAAACGGATGAGTGGCTTAAGATACCTTACTGACACATTCTTATATACTGAGGAAAATATGGGCTCATAGTTTATGGAGGAGGATGGATATCTAGAAACAGTGAAAATATAGCTGCGGGGGCCAGGGGAAGATATTATTAATTGATCTTTGTAGTTCAACAATTGAAAAGTTCTTATTGCAGAATGTATGAAACCACCACTTCTTGATGACCTAATGGTGCTTGACATTTTTTGGTGAATAAGACTGGATATTTTCATTTGCTGCAGAATTTTGTTAAGTTTACTCTAGATCATAATCAATTAATTATTAATCATTAATTTTGGCTCTATCATTTCAGGAAGCCTTTGGACGGTACCTTGATTTGCACGAATTATACAATGAATACATAAACTCCAAATTTGGGCAGCAAATTGAGTATTCTGCTTATCTTGATTTGTTCTCTGATACTGGAAAAATATCCCGAAAGTTGAAGTTGACCAGGTAAAGTGTTATATGTGTTTCTTTGGATGCATTCACTAAATTTAAGTGCGTTATATTTTCTTTGCTACTTGAAGTATTTGAGTATAAGAACAGGTTATCACTGAACAAACTTTGGCTTCTGGTTCAGCAGTATCTAGTATCCACCTTACCCTGCAAAAGCAAAAAGTACTTGATCCCGAAACTTTGTCCGCACATACCAACGACCATCTGTTACACCCCACACATTTCTAAAAGATATACTACCTCCGTTCTCAAATAAATGATCCATTTGCATAGTAATCACTATTCATTGAGTAACTTTGATTAATTTTTTTAACATAGTTATATAAGAAAAAACATAATCAAGTGAGATCTTATTAGATTCGTCTAATCACGTAGTTTTAGAATATCAAATTTTTATAATTTTTATTTATGTACAATTTGAGTTATTAACCTTTAAAAATGTATCTTGAACGACGTAAAATACAGAAATGGTGCATTTAAAAGAGAACAAAGGGAAGTAATAAACAAAATCTGATGTAGCAGTAGGAGTGGTTGTCACCAGGATTAAGCCCTTCTTTGTAACATGCTTTTAGCTTTTGCTTTAAAGTTTAAAATAAGTATAATTTTTTTTTTTTACAACATAACCATTAGCCAAAAACTGTTACCTCATATGCTTGCTTATTTGGATAGATTTGAAATTTTTATTATAAAAAAAAATTTCGTTTTTAAGCAGAAGCCAAATATGCTCCAAAAGCCCATCCAATGAGGTTGACGTTAACTTTGTAACCCATAAAAAATAATTGTTTATGTGCTTAAAATTGTAAACTGTGATCTCCATCCATTGTTTTTCAACAGGCAATATCGGGAATACATGCAGAAACTTCTTGAAAATCTTGTATACTTTTTTGAGCGCACAGAACCTTTGCAAGATCTTGAAAGAATATTTTCAAAGGTGAGCTTTAAAATCCATTGTGCTTTGCTGCAAATCCTTCGCTCTTTACTTTGAGTCTCCTGCTCTTTTTTGTACTGATCTGACGATTTGAGCCATGGTCACAGTTTTGAGAGTCATTGTTGTAACTTGTAAGAAGCATGCACAGAGCCTAATTGCTTTACTTCTTTTGTTGTGTTCCCTTTGTGGTGATATCCATCTCTTAGTAGCTTCTATATGTTTTGCTGCCTCTGGCAGGTAACTACTGAATTCGAGGAGCAATGGGAGAAACAACTAGTGGAAGGCTGGGAGAATGAGAGTCATGAAAATGGGTCTTCACATCCCCAGGATGCAAAGATAGACCTCGATTACTATAGTACTGTTGAAGAGCTGATGGAAGTAGGACCTGAGAAGCTAAAGGAGGTTGTGTTTGCTGGCTTTCGGTGCTTACTTATTTTTAATGCAGATTTATAAACATTTAGGGTGTGTTTGGATTGATGGATTTGGATTTAGACGAGGACTTGGAGAAAGGATTTGAAATCCCTCATTAAGGAGGAATTTGAAATCCACCTAAATATAAAAGAAATTAAAGGATGGGATTTGAAATTCACCTAAATATTATAGAAATTAAGAGAGGGGATTGAAATCCATTCATAAATCCTTCCAGTAATCCAAATAAGTGGAAGGATTTGTTCTTATGTCACACTCTCCCAAATCCATCCAAAGTAACCTTATATTTTTCAGAGACCACATCTCAATAGACCTATGGTGTTTTGGGAATATAATATGGGATGTGGGAACATTTATTTATGGAGCAGAACTTATATTCACTGGTAAAAACTGGATGCTTAACTGCATTTCAGTTTTTTTTTTTTTTTTTTAATTAATTGGTGTGGTTTCATTTACTTTGAATACACACTTTGTAAATCTCACTTTCTTTCATATAAGCTGTTCATTTCGTTGTTGTGCTTATGCATGGGCTTATTTTGCTTTTTAGGCATTGGCTGCACTTGGTTTGAAGACTGGTGGTACAGTACAACAGCGTGCTGACAGGCTTTTCCTTACAAAGGTGAGACTCTGTTTTACGTAAAAATATTCCTGATTAGACAAGCTGATTCATTCTCTCCTTTCCAATTGTTACCCACAGTCTTTTGTTTAGTTATGTGTGGAACCTTGATAGCTTTTCTCGATTTAATTGTAATGGAAAAAAGTCCTATTTGATTTCCTTCACCTTCATGTTCTCTTAAAGTCTTCTTTCTTGAGTGAAAATGTAAAGCTCTCTCTCAAGAGTTCTTATCTTATTCCCGGAGTGACCACCTTCCAGAATTAGATGCTGATCTTTTACTATATTAAATAATGGCAATTTTCTTTTTTCCCAGCATACCCCTCTTGACAAGTTGGACAGAAAACATTTTGCCAAAAGTTCGCGTGGGCCTGAACAAAATGGTGGTGCTATAGTGGTACAGGCCAGGGAAGAGGCTAAAGAAATTGCTTTGATGGAAACAAAGATGAAAAAGTTATGTGATTTATTGGATGAGGTCAGTGAATATCTGCTTTGACTCCTTTTTCTGCTGGCATCCTCCCCTCAAGCCTTGTTTTATTTTTATTTCCCCCATCTTCATGTTCCCCAAATGCTTTCTCCATCTATTTTTGGCAATGATATATTACTGACTAAAGCTTCTTAATTTATTTTCTTGGCTTTTAGTTTATAAGGAATTATGCGTTTCAGGAATTGTGACCCTTAACTCTGGTATAATGATTCTTTTCAGACTATTGTGCGGACGAAAGAAAATGTTGAGAAGAAACATGCCTTGACCTATGATGAAATTGTACAAGAACGTGAAGAGGTACTTTTCTTGAACTCGGAAAGACTGAGAATACAATAATACCCAAAACAGGAAAAATGACATATGCCATTGTTAAGATGAAATAACACCAATATCGCTGCCTAACAGATAACATAGTGACTTGAGATCGAAGGGAACTGTGTGCTTCTTGGATGTCTTAGGAACAACTTAATTTTCATCTTTTAGGCATCATTTTATTTACTGTGATGCGTCTCTCTCTCTCTCTCTCCCCTCCCCCCCCCCTCCCCCGTCTCTCTCTCTCCCCCCCTCTCACACACACACACACATGTGCACCCGCACTCGCGTTTGCGCCTGTGTGAATGTGCGTGCGCATTCTTTAGTTTATGTCATGATCCCATTTGTTGAGTGGTATTTAGTTATTTACAACTCTTGACATTTTGTAACTTATAATGTCCTGCTTTATGTATTGTGCTGTGCAAGTTTAACTATTTATTTGTGCAAATTGATACTCCATATTTTTGTTATTTCAAATGCATCAGTAGTCTAACTTTGTCTTGTTTGTTTGTCAACAATCCTTTGGACCCTCAATTATAAGCCTTTTTGCTTAGTACATGCCTGCAGTCATCATAAGTCAGGTTGCTTCCATGCAGGGTATAAGACTTGGACTGTGATGTATCGGACTTGGACTGTGATCAATGTGTTCTTTTACTGACCAGATTCATAATTTTTATTTTGAATTCTACTTAGGATGAGGTGGAACCTGAGCCGGAAAGTGATGATGAAGATCAGCAGATCTACAATCCCTTAAAATTACCCATGGGTTGGGACGGAAAGCCTATACCGTACTGGTTGTATAAGCTTCATGGGCTTGGTCAGGTAAGTGCTGCTTCATTTTCTTTACCCACAAGTAGTGTAACTGATATGCAACTCAGTTATAAATGACCACTTGCTGCTTTGATGCATGAATGACTCAGTTTATTTGCTTCCTTTGCTATTTTGTTATGTTGGAATATATATCTATTTGAGTGCCCTCGGGGTTTATCTAAATACTACCTCCGTTTAGAAATAATTGTAACATTTGCATAGTTGTTACTATTCATTAAGTAACTTTGATTCAAATTTTTAATACAGTTATACAAGATAAAACATAGTCAAGTGAGATCTTGTTAGATTCGTCTAATCGCGTAGTTTTATAATATCAAATTTTTATAATTTTTACTTTTACAAATTTTGAGATATTGAGCGTTAAAAATGTGCATTGGATAACGTGAAACGCAGAAATGTTAGAATTTTTAAAAAACGGAGGGAGTAGATAACTAACTATTACAAGAACAATACATTCCATAATCCCTATACGTATGTTAATTTGTTCTGTAATTTTTAATGTCCTTTTTGATCTCAGTTGAATACTCACATGGAATTAGATTGAGAGAATATGTTTATGTTGGCATCACCCACCATATCTGTGATTGAATGCATAAATAATGATAGAAGGTAAAAACACTGTAAAACTTAAGAACTGATCAAACTTAAATGACCTATGGAAGAAAGGACAAATTACACTGAAAAAGTTGCAACTATGATGAATATAAAAAGCTACTTTTTCTTTCTAATGTTACTGGCCAAACCAATCTTGTTTCATTTTCAATCAAGGTGTTAGGACGCCAGGAATGAGGAGTGTTAGTTGTGACTGATAGAAGAATTACTATATGATGCCATTGTTGCAACTACTGTTACTGTTGCCTTTTTTCCGGCAGTTTGCTTGCGTGTTTGATATTTCCACTTGGTCTTAGAATATTTTCGTTACTCTCAAGAACTTGCATGCACGTTATTAGGAATTCAAATGTGAGATCTGCGGGAATCACAGTTATTGGGGCCGTAGAGCCTATGAGCGCCATTTCAAGGAATGGAGACACCAACATGGGATGAGATGTCTAGGAATTCCCAACACCAAAAATTTCAATGAAATAACATCAATTGAGGTATTATTCCTTATAGTACATTTTTTCCACTTTATCAACTGCACTTTCACATATTATTGATAGTTTGATTTTGTGCTTAGTGGCATTATGTAAATTTGAAAATGATAATGATTGTTGCCTGTGCATTGCAATTTTCCTACCTATAGGAAGCAAAACAACTTTGGGAGAGAATCCAAGAAAGGCAGGGTCTAAACAAGTGGCGTCCTGACCTCGAAGAAGAATATGAAGACCAAGAGGGCAACATTTACAACAAGAAGACATACACTGATCTACAACGCCAAGGATTGATTTAAAACATTCCCTTCACTGGAGGACTAGGCCATCAATTCAATAGTATGATCTAACAGAATCACCCGAGTCTCTTTGGCTTCCGTCAGTAATGGCTCAAGGATTCAAGAAAAATGGTCCATTAGCACCTGTGTTGTAAGAGGCCTGAAGCTGTGGCTCTGATGTTGGCTTTGATCTCTATGATCTCTCATGGTGTAAAAGCTTAACTACTGAAGAAGCTAGCTTTATAATCTTTGTTTCTCTGAAAAGAGAAGGATGGACAGGAGCTTAAGGTGCTCATGTAATTTTGTGACTCGATCATCTAGTATTCTGTGTTTCTTGAGACATTTTATTAAATTGTTGCACCTGGTATTATTGTTATAAGTTGAAGTATATTATTGACCTTGATATTGCCAAGGTATTTTCGTGCTATATGGGATTGTCATGACCAAGGTGAGGAGGAATTTCTTGAGGTCTGATTATCTGAATTATTTGGGAACTAAAAGTACGAAAAATGAAAACTATATAAATACAACTACACGCTACATATTGAAATTCATTGCTCATGGGAACTTTACAATTTATTCCCAATGAGAGTTTCCCTCTCTTGGTGAATGAGTGAACAGTTTGGTGCTTCAGATACCAAACTGAACAAATCATACCAATAAAAGAAAAATTTTCATGCAAGTACTACATATTCCCATTAAGTTCTGCAATTTGATGATTCAGATATGCCTACATTCGAATGATTCTACTTTACAAATTCGATAACTACGGTCTACCCTCAAACATTCCGAAAAAAACCACTACTTATTCTTGTACCTTTAGTCGTCGCTGGGATAGAATCCATTCACAGACATACCCCCATCAACACAGATAATCTGGCCAGTGATATATGATGAAGCAGGCAAACACAGGAATGCCACAACAGCCGATACCTCTGCTGGATCTCCAAGCCGCTGCATTGGAGTTCTATCATATACCTGCTTCAAGTATTCTTTGTTGCTCAGTACCTGAGGAGTCAATCATAAACATAATGAATCAACAATTCCATACTTCTTTGAACAGCACAGATATTGTGATGTGAATCGGCTACATTTACACACTTCTCCTGGCAGAGCATTGGTAAAGCGCAAAATGATGGTCTTTAGACATCTAGGTAATGTTTCATAATGATAAAAAATATGATGGATACGAAGCCAGTCACATGCAAATATATGTTGCAGTTGGTTTGCAGAAAGAAAATATTTGTGCATAGCAGTATAACACCGAAGAAAGAGAGATTAAAAAGAAAATAAAAACAACACCTACTCGCTCCACCATCGATGTTCTGATGTACCAAGGTGCTACGGCGTTAACCCTGATACCATCCTTCGCCCACTCACATGCCAAATTTCTAGTAAGTTGATTGGTTGCTCCTATTGGTGAAGGAGACATTTAGACTACCATTACAATTCACAGCATAAACCAAGCAATAAAAGAAATTAATGTTTCCAATACCTTTGGATGCTCCATGTACAGACATATTCTTCAAAGATACAAAACCGGAGATTGAAGAGGTGAACACAACACGACCAGCACCGGATGCTTTCAAAAGAGGATGTGCTAGTTGGCACATGTGAAATGCAGATTCAAAATTTGTTCCCATTAGCATTGAAAACTCTTCAGATGTGAAATCTACCATGGGCTTGCGGATGTTTGTCCCAACATTGTTTACCTACTGGAACAAAATACAAACACAGGATTAGTAAATCAGTTTGTGATAAAGTACACACAAAAAGTGATGGGAAGAGATGGTTTGCTATAACAGTTTTGCTTGTTAGAATTTCTCATTTGAATAGGCACAAGCTGTAATATGCTCTAGTTTTGTAATTTGCGCTTTTATTGAGTCATTGATATTAACACATTGACATACGGAGGGAGTATGAATTAACAACACATTTATATTTTTTTAAAAAATTCAAAACCTTTCTCATAATCAAGGAATGGACCAACATACGGAATTAAGAAGGAACTTATGAGTAAATAAAATAAGTATAATACCATAATAAACCTACAAACACCCCATTATCATACTTACCTGAATCATATTCTAAACTCATTGTAATGATATAATTGGTGTCTGTCAAACTCAACATAGCTGAAGCCAGATGGAGGATGGAGAATTGGAGATCAAGTCATAAAATTAGTCCACGATAGCTAGAAGAAATCAATTCACCTTCGATTCCAATCTCCTTGAGTTTGATAACGATCACACAACCATGAATCACATCTTACCGAACAAGTGGAAGTACAGAGAGCACCAAAGTCATTCAATAGAATTACTCAATCAAAGATATGGTAACAACAATTAAGAAATGAGATTCTAAGGTCATGTTTGATACCATTACTTATCAATAATCGTAATTGGTTATGTTATAATATCCCACATCGATTATATGTTGGGATGCCACCCTGTTTATATTGACATGGATCACTCTACCTACTACCAATTGGTTTTAGGTTGAAGCCTAGGTCCATCTTCTTTCTAACATGGTATCAGAGCTATGGTTGTTTCGGGTGTTACAATGTCCCGCATGATGTTGGGATGCCACCCTCCACTTTGTTTCCGAGATGAATATCATCTCGAGGATGGGTGTTATAATATCCCACATCGATTATATGTTGTGATGCCACCCTATTTATATGGACATGGACCACTCTACCTACTACCAATTGGTTTTAGATTGAAGCCCTAGGTCTATCTTCTTTCTAATAGGTTAAATATTTATTCATTAAATATGCTTAATAACTACAACTGCAGTCGCTAAAATGAAATCAGGCATTAAGTGATATAATTATCACTTATTACTATTGAACAAAAAGAAGTTCAAATATTCTTTTTAGTAACAATTTTATTCATTTAAGAATTACTACAATGTAATGACTCAAATTCAGTCACTTAATAATTCAGCAGACTTCAGATTTAGGTCCCATTCAATTTTATCAAAATGCACTAAATGTCTAAATTGATGAGATATAGTTAAATGGCAAAAATTAATTTCTATAATACAGTATATTTATGCATACACCCTGTTTCTTATTAGTTGTCTATGCTTAGATGTTCTATTTTGGGATATGTTAAAATAGTTGTCCCATTTCTTTTGTGGCAATTTCTACCTCTGTCCATTAAAGAATATTATATTTCCTCTCTCCTTCTACAAGTAAAAGACGAGGAAAGTACAGGCATTATTGATTCCCTTTCAACTCCAAACTTGCTGGTTTGTTTTACCACTTGATTCTTGCACTGTTGATTACACAAAAATAGACTTATTTGCAAATTATAGGCCGGAGCATATCGGAAGGAGTTAGAAAATTAGAACCCCAAGCTTAACAAGGAAGAAGAAAGTCAAAGGATAGACTGAAGGATAGACTGATAGAGTAGTTATGGTTTAGAATCTCCCTTGGTACTCATACATATAAAAATAAAGAAGTACATGGCAAATTTCTCATCTATAAAATAAAGAGAATGAAATAAGCTTCATAAATCACTATTTAACAGTTCTTCCATCTGAAATCAGCTATTCAGCTAATCAATATGTTTGACTGTGAGCCTAGGTCATACTGGCATAAAAGATCACTACCACACACTAACATCAAACAATAGGCACAATAGGTCTACTATGTGACTTGTTTGATAGATTAGTAAAGAAAATATGAGAAAAGAAAAGGGGAGGAAAGGAAAGGGAAAGCAGAGAAAAGAAAGATCTTATTTTGTTTGAAAAAAATTTCTACCTTTTCACTCGAATTATGGAGTAAAAATTTAATGAATTTGCGGAGTTTCACATCTACCCATTTCCTTTCCTCTCTATTACCCAAAACTTACAAAAGAGGGAAATTACTTGATTTCCCTCATGATCCTTTTTTTCTTTCCATTTTCCTTCATCCAAACAAGCCTAAGCACTGTAATAAATAAAATGTTAACAATGAATAAGGGGAAAAAGCCGAAAAAGAACTAAAATTTGACCCTCCACAGCATGAACTAACATAATACTACAAATGTGCTGTGAAGTATTGGTGAAATGAAGTGTACTGAAGGGAAATCATAAACTTACAAGAATATTGAGCTTCCCATTAAATAAGGAGGAAACGGAATCCAGTAAATTCTCACGGTGTTCGTTAGAGGATACATCACACTCAGAAACAGTGATCCTAAGACCTTCATCCTCCCAAGTCCTTAAGCATTTCTCCAGCTCATCTTTGTTCCGTGCACATGTGTGCACAGTGGCTCCAAGTCCGGCCAACTCCTTCACAATTGCATGCCTATGGTAATAAAATAAAATAGTATAAAGAAAAGGTCAAGAAAAACTGTAAAACCATAAAAGGTGCAGTGTAACAAATTACATAATTTAGCCAGAAACCAAGTAAAAGAAACCAGTGCTTTTGGAGTGCAACAGAGTAAACAGAACACAATATAACCATATAAATTAGTTAACCCACATTATTATTGTTCAGCTTCAAGAAAACCAATAGTCATCACGAGTCACAACCTAATGAACCTAATTCTCATTACCTGTGAGAAACTCAATGATCAGCTCATAATATAATCCACTCATACTAGAAAACATTAAGTTGGTCGTGATACTTTACAAGTCATATATTTTTAATTTTTATAAAATTCAAAGATTATTTGTTTGTAAAATGTGCATAATAAAGTAATGTAATTAATATTAACAATTAAAATATTTGATTTTAAACTCATCTATTTAACCTTTTAATTTAAAAGCACAAGCAATTTTTAATTTTAACAAGGTGCGTTCTTACTTTATTTATGTAAGTATAATCATTATAGAGTGTAGACAGATATGAAGCACGTAAAAAAAACATTGCATCAAAAGAAGGCCTCAAGCACGTTGGTACTGTATCTCAATCTCAATTCTCAAGCTATAAACAGCATATGCGCAGAAACACACAACCAGATAATGCGCATGCCCAAAGTTTGGACCTTCCACAAACCACTCACGAAGATCGCTAATTCGCTATAGCCTATAGGGTTGGTTTCGCTATGCAAGATAGAATACACCAAACACGTACGCACACACACCATAGATAACGTAACTACAAGTGTAGTCTACAACGAAATGCAGCAAAGGAAAACCAGTTGGAGATATACCCGATGCCTCTTGTGCCGCCTGTAACGAGGGCTGTAGATCCTTGAAGCGACCAGGGGGATGAGGTTGTGGCAGAGGCAGTTATCCTGAAGCAAAGGTTGCTGATCGATTGCCGAGTTGATGGCGACGGTGAGGGACAACGGCTGAGCAAAATACCCCCGACATTCCTCTGCCGTGGCCTATTCAGTATTCACTATTCAGACGGGGAAAAGATTTGAGCTCCGGGTCGAATAAACAAATATCCGACCCAAATTCTGACCTTTGTGTTTTACTGTTTAGGGAAAGGGAACAGCTTAGCAAAAAGCCCAACTCTTTAGAAGCCCAAACCAGGCATAAGTTTACTGTTTTCCAAAGCCCAGGTCAAAATTCTCGAACCAATAATTTATTTCCCCTAAATTAATTGTGCTCTCTCGTGTTTCGCAAAAAAAATTGTGCTCTCTCGTCAATGTGGTTCCTGAGCTAAGGGGTGGGCATCGGTTCGGGTACCCGACACTATTGGGTTTTCAAAATGGCTACCCGAATCCAATCCGCACAAAACCGGTATCGGGTCGAGTTGATCGGGTACTTGATACGGTGATAAAAAAAATATATATTTTATTTATTTAGTTTTACTTTTATTAAAATACAATTACTAATCCAAATTATACAATTCATAAAAAACTATGATTACTAATATTTAAGTAAATATATAGGTATATTAATCTATATTGTTATTAAAATAATAACAAATATCAATTTTTTATTTAAAAAATATAAAATTTTAGTTTTATTTATTATATTATTTAATGTTATCTTATTTATTAGTATTATTTAATTAAATTTTAGTGTTCAACGGCGACATTATTTATTAAAATAAAAAATATAACTCATCAAAGTTATTTTCGATTATTAAAAATTCATTATCATATTCAAGGTTAATTATCCATTACTAATTCAAAAAAAATTCAATTTATGAGACTTTACAAATTTTCCAAGCTTATACTTGGCTTTTCACCACATAGAATAAAATACTACTATCAAATAGTATAAATATTGTAAAGCAAAATAAATAAATAAATATAAAAATCTATTATTTATTTATTTTATCGGGTACTCGACATAAACCCGACACCCGACCCGATAGTTAGTGTCAGGTTCGGGTACCCGAAATTCGGGTTTTTAATATCAAAACTGGAAAAAGGCTAATATAGTCATTTTTTTTACAAAAAAGTCAAATCAGTCCTTTTTTTAATTTTTTGGCCCAATTGGTCCGCTACATATACTAATTACGTCCCAATCGGTCATCCATCCACTAATTATGCCCAAATTATATATTTTTGGCCAAATCAGTCCTTTTTTTTTTCAAAAATCTAAATTGGTCTGTTATTAATTTTTGCCCCCTTTCATGCAGTCCAACGCACATTTCAAACCATTAATAACTCAAATTCGATATAAGTGAAAATTCTAAAATTTCGATATTTATAAACTACACGACGAGACGAATCTAACAAGATCCTACTTGACTCAGTTTAAACATAGATATACAAGTTAAAATGAGCCAAGTAGGATCTTGTTAGATTCGTCTCGTCGTGTAGTTTATAAATATCGAAATTTTAGAATTTTCACTTATATCGAATTTGAGTTATTAATGGTTTGAAATGTGCATTGGACTGCATGAAAGGAGGTAAAAATTAATAACGTACCAATTTAGATTTTTGAAAAAAAAAGAAAGGATTGATTTGGCAAAAAATATGTAATTAGGGCATAATTAGTGGATAGAGGACCGATTGGGACGTAATTAGTATATGTAGCGGACCAATTGGGCCAAAAAATAAAAAAATGACTGATTTGACTTTTTTGTAAAAAAGGGGGGGGGGGGGGGGACTATATTGACCTTTTTCCTATCAAAACCCGAACCCGACATGCCGGGTTAGGGTCGGGTACGCAATACACGACAAAAAATGTCCACCCCTACCTGTGTTGCGAAGCACATGCTGGAATCATTTACAGCCGTTAAATTAAAAGTTAGTATTTGAATTGTATGGTAGTAGATCATATGAGGATAAATAAGTAATTAATTATATTTTAATATTTTATTTTGTCACAATTTAAAAGTTTGCAGACATTTTCAGTTTTTTCTCGGTAATGATGACACCGGATAATTATTAGTGCACACGAAAGACAATTGGAGGAGAAAACCGACCCTTCAATTGAAGTTAACACATTCTGTCCTGACTTATCTAACATTATGTTCTGGATTGCTTAACATTCTGTTATGACTTCAAAAGATAAAAAGATACTAGAAGATTTACTTGAAGATTTATATAATCTCTTCGTCATAACTCACCTTCCGCCGTAACTCACCTTCACAGTGTCGGTTCAAAAGTTTGAAACAGAATGTTTAAAAGTTTGGGATTGAGACAGAGTGTGTGATTGAGACATAATGTTTAAAATTTTTAAAGAGTATGTGATCCTAATTCATACAGAATGTTATATCACAAAGTGCAAATTCAATTTCCTGACTTACTGATATATAGGGCTATTATCTATAAATAATGCAACTCGACCATGAATCTCTATTTAAATCAAAGCGAACCTGGAAGCATATTTATTTAATAGAAAGAGTTGGCCCAAAACTGGACTTTACTAAACAAGCGAGAAATTTCGACTTTATTAGGAATCTGCAAGCGCGCTAAAATAGTTACATAATGGTTGGATCTTAGCCACAACATATGTTGTGTTCTAAACAGAATGTTTTCATCTTAAAATCAATAAATCACATATTTGAAATTCAAGGTTAAAGCCTGACCCGAAAAGCTTACTGGCGGTGGAGCCTTGATTTAAGTTAGTGAGTACAATATAATGTCTATTAATACAAATCGAAAGAGCTTACTAGGTATGTCTCATCTTTGGCTTCATTGACTATTGGAGTATCTTCAGTATTTACCACATGTATTATCTTCTTCTTCCTCCAAATTCAAAAGCTCACCATTTTCAGGCTTCTGACGTGAAAAAGAAACAATTGCATACTCTCAAATAAAAGAAAAAAGCACGATGATGATAACGTGGTCCAATGGCCAATAAGTATAATTACACATTATTTAATATAAATGAGTATAATTACATATTTACCCTGCTATGAATCTCAACTATTAAGTATCAGTTCAATATATACTGGAAAAGTCACTTCTAGTAAAGGAACCAAATCGGCTCTCTGTGGGCAACTCTTGTGCTTGTGTGATGTGTCTCATTGGGCAATCATTAAACCAAGCAACCCTTTGGGCAATCAGACGTATTTTCTCGACACAAGATGTGTCTCATTCTTTCTTGAAATCATTAACTAAATGTGGTTCTCTTATCATTTGTCATTTACACAAAATCCCTAAAACTAACTCTCAACCCACCTTCACATGTTATTTGAGCCTTGGAAGAATCCCTAGAGCTCCTACATCAACCCTGTCTCCTTCCATCCCCTGACAACAAACAAAAAGCTAAAAGGAATTCCCTCTGTGAAAAGAATAAAGGTTTCTGATTTTGGTAAAACTAACTGCTATGGCCTCTGCGTGGAAGGGACAACTGTTAGGAATGCCTATCAAGAAACAATTGGGTTATGCTCTCTCTAGTTCATGAATTTCCTGCAGTTTGGCGCTTTACATAGGCATGGGACCTTGGATTCATCAGGCTCATCCGGATCAAACAAGTAGTCGTACCTGAAAAACATGCCCCAAAGTATAACAGTGTGAGCCAAACCCAATCCAGTAAATACTGAGAGAGAGAGAGAGAGAGAGAGAGAGAGAGATTATACGTTAATTCATCGCCAGCAGTTACATTTGTCTTAGCAATGAGCACAATCCGGCTCTCATCGTCACCTACACTCATGATCCTTGCATAGCAGTTGGGCATACACTGGCAAAAGTGGGACACAATAGTAAGGATTTGTATGGAAGCAGTTGGAAACAAGTAGTACTGTATTACTTTTCCGTCTTCTAGAGATGAATCAAATCATGTGGGGCAAAAATTGAGATGAAGCAATGAAAGTAGAATGCAAGGCTGCAGCACTACTTACGGAATGGTTTATCAACCGAGCAATATTTCCTGCATCTGTTGCATCCACCACAACTTCTTCGCTGATTTTGAATAGCTGTGGAAGGCAATTCCCAAACTTTAGATTGACTTCTCACATCAGGAAATATTATAAGCTCAACGTTAAATATAGTGGAGAGAATATAGATCAGAAAAGAACTCACATAGCAATCTTTACCCTCTGCACGATAACGAGCCTCTCTAAGATCTGCAACACTGCCTCTGACCTGTTCTCCACGATATTCAACAACCTGACCACACAAAGACGGAGAATGAATGACTAAGGTCCAACAGTGGAGAATAACTCAAGAATGAAATATTGTACTCAATGCATTTCTTTGTAGTTTTAAATTAGTACAGATAAGTAACTAATCAAAGGGATACCATTTCTCCTTCAACAATGTTCCTACGTGCAAACAGGCCCCACCCATGTATTGCTGATCTGCCAAAGCATACCTTGTCCATTTCTGTTTTCTGGATTCAAGATGAACATGGAGAAGGTCAGAGATAAGTTTTGACTTATAGCAAAGGGAGATGAACAGTACATATTACCTGTAGATGCTGAAGCCGTTCTCTGAAGGTGGAGAAGGTCTTGGGCTTCTCATTTTTCTGCTCCTGACAGAAAAGAATAAGCAGATTTGGTATGTGCAAAATAAACCAATCATATCTACACAGGGAGCACGTCAAGAAAATTTACTCTATTTGAATTCAGGTTCTGCATTGCACTGATAGAATGAATTTGAGGGCCCATAATTTGGTGGACTATCGCCTCCTGTTTTGTCTGCTGGTAAGAAAGAAAAAACTTATGATTATGAAGCTTTAAAATTGTTAAATTCCTATTTAATAAGATACACTATGAAGTCCCATGGTCATTTGCATCGATATACTTATGGTCTTGATATGACAATTTCACTTAACAAACCTTGTGTGATCTATTGAAAACACGGCATCTGGCAGCAGAGAATGGGTCAACCACTTCGTTATCATGTACTGCGAGAGGCTCCCCAGGTTTCAACCTGTTGGATGAAATCCGTTTGGCACCTATGTGCCTTTGGTTTTGAAGCATGCTTTTAGCCGAGAAAGTTCCCTTGGAAGTCTCGACGATAAGAACCGTATCTGGATTTGGGGTCCTGCAAAAAATTGTGAAATGAGGAAACACATATTTGCATACAGTACACAGGACATCAAGGTCCCATCTGATCTTTGGAATGAACAAAAGAAAAGAAATCAGCAAAAAAGAAACACACAGCAGTACCTGTGATACGCGCAATATGATACCATTTTTGTAATTTGTTTTCCATTTTTTTCCAGGCAATGCAACTGCAATTTTTCGCAAAGGAATGTAGACCATGCATTAATGATATGATGATACACTGCAGACACAAACTTAGATGAATACCGTTAAATGACATTACATGAGTGCAAAATCACATTACACGAGTGTGCAAACTTCACACAAATAAAGACATTGGATCAGATGCACATTCCGTGGTTATCACGGAATACACATATATTGGACTAAAAAGTTCATACAAATATTTCACTTGTATACCCAACTAACAAGTTAATTCACCTAGTCCTAAACTAAAGGGTTAAAGAACTTCTAACATACTGTTGATATTTCACAACCAGAGATATCTGGATAAGTAAGGGTGGTTGAACTTCAACTTGTATGGATTCAAATTTAAAACAGAAATAAAAATATACAACAAAATCACATTTCCAAAGGGAATTAACTCAATGAGAAATGATTAAATAAGTACTAAGACTAACCTCCATACGGTACCCTGCTCTTGATGCACACATAGCATGGTAATAGGTGGAACACTTGCTACATTGTGTACAAGAACCATGAATTTGTTTGCAAACTACACAAATCTGTATTATAAAAATAAAGAATCATCCTATATTAGATGAACACATTCATCCAAGAGTCTAAGACTGAAATGGGGAGAACTGAAAAATGGGTAAGATTAAAATGAGTCACGTAACTAACAGAACAATACCTTCACAAAAGAGCTTGATGGGATTCTTAGTATCCCAAGGGCAGGTTCCATCTTTTCATCACTTGCAAAAGAAACTTGAGGTTGAAACCAAGCACAAGTAACATGAACCCATAATGGTGCAACATCTGTTGGCTTTAGAGCACCCCCTAAATTTTCCAACAAATGCAAGTCGAAAATTATCAGTTGAGTGAAAATATTGAGTTAAACTACAAACGGCTATGCTTCCCTAAGTGCAATGCTTTCAATTATGAATGGAAAGTTGTCAACAAAATTATGAGCACTGTGATAATCTGAATTTGAAAATAATTAACAGAATTTTTCTCCTCATTAAGTTTGAGGGAGAAAGAGGGTTTAGAGGATAAATTAGCTAAACTCAACCAGAAAAAGTAGACAACAGGGGCATCAAAAGTAATTTTTTTTTTTTGTTACCTTCTTTGATTTCTCATTTAATGAATCCCACCAACTTAAATTTTTTAAAACTTGTGATTAATGAGAATGAGTGACAGTGATAATAGATTTGGATTGTTTCTTATGGGACTAATTACATACAAGTGAGACCACAGAAATAGATAAAAACAAGCAACCGCGCTAACAATTTACTAAATAGTAAATTCATTCCTCAGAAGGAACATTAAGTAGAGTATCATTTAGTGTAAAATGTAGGGATCCGTGCCTTTCACAGGACAGAGGCAACACTGCCGCTCAATATCTGGTGTCTCACAGGCTTTACAGACCCATGAAGTGAAATCCCGAACATTTCTTGCACCATAACATTCTTGATGAACGGCAATTTGACATCTGAGAATAAGAAAAAGTAATCAATTCTACACAATATATACCTGAGTGCAGTTTAATCACAAATCAAAAGAATATGATGTAAATTATTTGACCTAACAAAAGAATGAAAAGATCATGATGAAATATAATTTGGCTTGAAAATACAGAAAGATATGTCTGACAAGAAGAGAACTAAGATCGCAAATAGTATCTAAGGTGCGAACAAACTGAATACAAAACTTCGCCACAAAGAGTAGAGAAACAACTTCACAACGCTAATCAACACACTTACCCAAAAAAAATTGCATTAGAGTGTAGAAACAATACTTGAACAGTAATTAAAGCAATTTAATTCTGAAGTTTTATGCTTCTAAGATTGACTTTAGTGGCAATACAGGCTAAAATTTATAATACCTAATGCAGATGATAATTTTGTTGAAATCCCAATCTTCAACCCATCGACAAACTGCACATCTCTCTGTTGTCCATTTCGCAGGAACGGGTTCATAATGTTCTATCTCACCAAAAAAAATGAAAAGAAACCAAGTTAAACTTATAATTGACATAACTGAAGTGGTGGGCTGGAGTAGCACAAAATTTTAAATGTTAAGGCATAAGAGAGAACCTTGTAGGAAAGTAAGCAATTTCTGCTTCCTCACTTTCATAGAAGGGCGTTTGACAGGTTTAGCATTAACAAGACTGCGTTCATGGTACTCAGCCATCTGTAGCATCTATGAAGGAAAAGAATATCTATCAGGTGAAATGCAATAAGCGCATTTAGGTCAAAGAAGTAGGTGCGAAAAGGGAAAATCATCATTCATCATCAGACAATTGCCCAAACTGCAAAAGTGGAATTAATGAAGTAAGACATGTGTAAACATAAATATTTCACACTTCAAGAAATAAGTAAAATATGAATTTATCAATAAGCTTCAAGAACAGACCCATTGCTCAAGAGGTGTCAAGGAACCCTTCACTTTAACACTTGACTTCCAGTTTTTAGTTTTGGAACCTGTGTGCCTTTCCCATTCACTCAGTGCCTGTTTTTTTGTCCCACAAGATCCACAGTTGCAAACAACCCTGCAATATGGAACAAGACATCAGTTTTTCATCAAATTTAGGAGTTGAAAAATATGCTTATTGATTGTGGGATGAAAGAACACTGTTCTTACAAATGAAGACTGGGAAAATAAATCCCCTCCACACCCGCACATACAACAGAAACCTTGTCCGGCAAAGCAACTTTGCTGCTCGTTTTGTTATTTCTGCACAAACCATACCACTCATAAATATAAGAGTCACAAAGCAATTATGCTGGGAATAAGGTAAGGCATTTTCAAAGTAATAAGGGAGCAGAGCTTACTTAGATTTAATCTGTAAAGTTTCTGAATCTGATAACTCAAAATTAAACCTTGCCTTGCATTCGGGGCAGTAATAATCACTCGTGTCCAAATCCTATATTCAAAACAAAATAACAAATATGGAACTTCTGAAATCAGTAAATTTTAGGTTTAACATAGAGATCCATTGTAGATATGTATACAGAGAAGAAATCAATTTTTTTTTTTTTTTTGATGAGCGAGAAGAAATCAATTTGAATACTGGGAAAGAAATAAGACCTTGAAATTGCGGTCGGAAAATTTGTCACACTCTGCATGGACCCACACTTTACAACCTTTACATCGCACCTATTTTTTAACAAAAAATCCAGAAATTTACAGTTAACAACCACAAATCAAGAACACATCAAAACAAACAGAACAGAAAAACATAAGTGCGAGTGGTACCCAAGTTCCATTGTCTGATTGATTCCGAATCTTTTTGCATATGCCGCAATAGTGTTTCATCTTCTTTAACTGAAATATTTAAGAGAGCCAAAAGACAATCAATTGTCACAATCATGGAGTTGGAAGAAGACACAAGTACATTCCAAGGTGAAATAAGCAACATACCCTGGTGCAAGCAGCGCATAAACGGTTGGTACCAGTATCTGAATGGCTTGATTTCCTTGAGAAATTAGAAGAAATACTTGTGCCACAGGCTTCACAGGTTTGTGATCCTTGCTTCATATTTACAGCCTGATTAGAATATACAGTAGCTTCTTTAATTGACTGCTGTTTATTGTTTAAAAAATTCAGTAGTAACATTCTAGATATAAGAATTGCAACGCAACCAGTGTCCCTGAACTTACTTGTGCACCAGCATTGCAATGTTGAACCTGGTTTAGCTCTGAAGCTTCGGCGACCCCTCTGTTGAAGGAACGGAGAAAATCCACGTTGCCAGCTGCTGCATTGATTTCGAACATCAACATTTCATTGAAGTCGTTTTCTGCTAGAAATGCCTCTTCTATGGCCGAACGAAGATCACCTGGTTTGTGATCATTTAGTTCAGTCTGCCCCTGAAACCTAGACCGACAAATTTTTCATCACAACTTCTCGCACCTCACATTTATGAGTGCACAAAAAAGAAAATAAAATAAACCAACATATAGGCACCTGTCCACATAATCTACAAAAGGAAATATCATCCCTCCTTTAATCCAAGCATAATCCTGTCCAAAAAAGAGACGGTCAGAAAGCCTTCCGACGTCATTAAACTCACTCACTCGTTCACATCAATAAAACGTCGTTAGATACTACAGTTGGCAAATAAATAAAGGAAACTAAACCACATTTTACCCTTTGCGTTCCATTCCCAGAATAGCCAAAGAACATTACACAAATTGTGCCAGCAACCCGGAAATTATAAACTTGCAGAGGAACTTGGGACTCTTGATTAAGCACAATCCCCGGCCAAGCAGGACAGTGTTTCCCGGATACAGCCCACACTACGTCGCCCTCAACAAAGTCCTTCGCACAGTACCATTGATCAACACCTCTTAGTGCTATCCATTCGTCCCGGTCTTCATCATCCTCGAACCGCTCATGCACCGCAGCTGATGAATTTCTAAGCTCAGCTATCTCTTCCTCCGATAAGGGGGAAAACTTACGGCATTGGTTCCCATTCCGTTTTCCAGCGGTGGTTCCATCGCCTCGAACCCTCGGGGTTTTGACGCTGAGCTTGTTATCCTTCTTTTTAAATGGCACATATTCAGTGTCCAAAGCGGAGTCTTTCTCCTCATTCTTACCAGCGCAGCTCTTCTCTTTCTTCCAATTATCAAGAATTGAATCGTTGAAGCGCGACGGCAAGACCCGAACCCTCCCCCGCGAAGTTCTAACCAGGGGGGGCCGAGATTCCTCCTCCGATTTCGGCTTTCCGCCCCTTACTTCCGGAGCCGCGCCGCCTCCGCCCTTGCCGTCACCTCCAACTTTCTTGGCGGCGGCGGAGTTTGACAGGATTGTCTGAATTCCATACCCATTGAATCGAATTACACCCGCCGCAACGTTATCAAGAAGATGCACAGGATAATAACCATTTTCAATCTTCCGCCTCTTTCGATTAGACGAAGACGACGACGACTCATCGCCGCCCCCCGAATCCACGACTCGGCAACGTTTCAAAATCGGCATTACCGATTTCAAGCTCCTCTTTATTATCATCCTCCTCCCAAACACCCAAATTCACCAAACTCAAAACCCTAATCAACGATTACAACTTGCCTCTCACGGCATGCGATAAAACCAAACCCAACAACCAAAAAAATCTCCAGAGTCGAAACCGAATACAATTCCTCAGAGCAATCAAGGCGAATTCGGAAATTCACGATTCTTGGAGTGGAGAAACGCAGCAGAATTAGAAATAGAATAGGGATCTCTGTTTTCTCTCCAACTGCTCCGCGTGCCGATGAGAGAGAAAGAAAGCTATCAGGGCTCAATTTTTATATAATGGCGCATATACATACAATACATGCCCTAATGTGTATGTATATGTGTGTATATATATATATTTAATTATGTAATTTACCGTATTTATTGAGCTCAAACCCACATAAAAAAGAAAAAGAAAGCTCCGATTTTTTGGAGCCAAATTCGTTCTTCCACACACAATGTGACTTATAGATACAGAATTGTAAATGTATAGGTGTAAACAGTTTCCTATAATTCGAAATATTTTGATGTGGATGACCACAATGAGCTGAATTTGTATCATTCGAATTTTGGGAATTTTTTATTTGTTGTTGCAGAGGCTGGCAGAAAGAGAGAAATATACATACACATATATATATGTATAACATCGTGGGCTTATATTATCTTGCAATATTAGTAGCAATTAGCATAAATTTGGATGCACGAGGAAGGGAGCGTGGAGCCGGAGGGATGGGCGCAGCCACCATTGTGGCGGCGGCGATATGGCGGGAGTGGCGGGGATGGTGGTTGTGGGCTATGTTATGTTGTAGGTATGGCTAAAGATACTGCTTCATTCATATGTTTTGTAATAAGATTTGTAGAATATTACTACTATTTGTAAGTAATGTAGCATATCTATGTAGGAACGAAGTGTGGACTGTCAGCTGTGGAAATTGGAATTTACTCGGCCCCAAATGAAAATTGAATGGCGGGGGGCACAAGGTGAGTTATTAAATTTTAAAATTCTGTTAAAAGTAAAAATGTGGGTTTTCTACACTTTGTGGATGTGAAATAAATTTAATTTTTGCGTTACTGGACACTGGAGTATCAAAATGGAGTGGAAGTTAATTGCACACGACAAGTGTAAAGTTTTGGTGCCTTTTGCGCTTTTTGATTCGGGAGGCGGCGGAAGGGCGGAGAACCGCGGTGGAACTCCCCGCCGCCGCTGTAGATGCGACAGGCGCGCCAGGTAACAACTTTTTCCGGTGCGTCATCTCAACGCTGTAGCCGATTTCTTTCCTGGTTTTCGATTTCTTTTTCAGAATGGCTTTACTGAAATTGGAAAATGAAAATAAAAATTGGGTGAGAGAGTAGAATGGCCTTACGGACTGGGAGCTTTTTGAGGTTACGTTTGTTTTTTCTTAGTGATGGAAATGGGTTCGGGTCAGAACCGAGAATCGAAAAAGATCCGACTTGGGTCAGGTCTTGAGTTCTTACAAAAATGGACCCAAAACCGACCCGTTGCCATCCCTAAGAATGGCAATGGATCCGGGTCAGATCCGAGACCGAACCAAACCCGAGCCCTGGGTTGGGTCTTGGGTCTTGGCGGAACCAACCTAGACCCGACCCATTGCCATCCCTATTTTTTCTGTTCGAGACTGGAGAGAGTTTCTTTTTTCTTTTTGGTCTTTTACCATATCAGCATCCAATTATATCATGTTTTATTATATTTACATTTATATTTATTACTTCCTCCGTTCCTTAAAATTGGAACAAATGAATAGTACTTACTATTTATTAAGTAACTTTGATTTAATTTTTTAACTCAGTTGTATAAGATAAAACATGGTCAAGTGAGATCTTGTTAGATTCGTCTTATCGCATAGTTTTAGAATATCAAATTTTTAGAATTTTTATTTTTTCACAATTTGAGATATTAAGCGTTAAAAATGTATATTGAATTGCGTGATATACATAAATGTTTCAATTATTCAAAAACGAATGGAGTATAATAGTAGATAGATATGTTTTTTTTTTTGATAAGCCAATTTAATGGCCGAAAAAATACACAAACACCATACGAAAGTACAAAAGAAGAAAACAAAAAGAAAGCAACACAGAGGAAGAGACTAAAGAGCAAAAGACATAAAGGAAAACAACAACATGAATTAGAACATAGGCTAACAAACATCCCAGGCTTCCGAATTAATGCTTCCCAAGACGAAATCCGGTGGGAACGCCCAGGTGGTAAAGAATTTCTCTTTCGAATCGCCATCCTTAGCTAGACGCTCCTCCACCCTATTCCCTTGCCGCTCAACCAAGAAGATCATCTCCGGCTGAGATTTACGAAGAGTAATCATCCAAGTCATGTCTTCAGCCTTCAAATTGAAGAAGATGTACATATTAAATTGCATCACATATAGACATATATAGATGTAGATACAGATATAATTTTATAAATTTTCTACTCCCTCCGGTTTTTATAATTGTAACATTGGTAAATTTGGTAATGTCCACACATGCATTTTGACTTAAAGTTTTATCATAGTTATACAAGTTAAAATATAGTCAAGTGAGATTTTCTTAGATTCGTCTCGTCGAGTAGTTTTTAAATATCAAACACTTAGAAAACGGAGGGAGTATTAAGTATATACTGAACGCTCTTATGTGCCCATTATTAAAGAATTATTAGAGTTGTGGTAAATCATTAATCACGAAATAGTTGCATTTGCTTCGTTAGGACTTAGGAGTATCAAAGTCAAACTACTATCCCAACAATTTTGATGTGAATATAGTGGGCTGGAATTAGGCCCAACATGCCACATAGTTGGCAGCCCATTAAGGACCAAATAAAGCCAATGTCGAATTCACTACGACCCATTCCACTGACCTAGAAATGATTAGCTGGTTCATGTGACTCGTATTTTTTTCCTTCACCCTGGCCCAAACCCCACTCAAACCCGACATTAAATACAAAATTTATACCCGGACATTCAAGTTTTGGGTGGTTGAGCAGGGTGTACGTATAACCCAAAATTTATAAACCCAAATACGATCCGAAACACAAAATATCAAATCCAAACACGACCTAAATTTTTTTAGCTCAGATTGGGTTGATCTGGTTTGGGAAAAATCCAAAATGACTAAACTCCAACCTGAATTTTTTCGTGTCGGTCGGGTTCGTTTTTCGGGTTGTGTTCAAAATTGAAGACTAGGAATGTCAATTTCAAGTTTCGGATGGTGTTCGTGTTGGGTTGCGCATTGGGGATAACACAAAATCTGTAAACCCAAACACGATCCGAAATCTGAATAAATCCGAAATAGAAATCCGAATACGACCTGAAAATTTTCAGCTCGGATTTTGGGTCAATGTGATTTAGGAAAACCCAACATGACTAAACTCAAACCTATAATTTTTCGTGTCATGTCCAAAATTGACACCACTAGTTTGGAAGATGCAGTGCTCTGGAAACTAACTGAAGCAACATAAGTTCTACCGTAGATCGAAACTTGTTTAGTGACAATATCCGGATTAGTGGTAATGAATTTTAGGGTTAGGTAAATGATGATTAGAAGGATAGAAATATGGAAAATGATGAAGAACAAGAACACACACAAAAGATGGATATAATATAAGATGATGAAACTAAATTGTGAGATAAAGGTTAAGAAAGCTTATGAATAAAGGGGACCCGAACTTGCCAAGGGAAATGAGATTAACTCAAGACAAATGGCTTCTTTCAAGTGCATCATTCATTGACAATCCATCGAGCAAGCTTCCAACTTGATGGCGTGAGGGAAATGAACATAAGTTCAAGACAAACACGAATGGGGGAGAACACTTTTGAGAGAGTGTTCTCAGTTGTGAACTTTGAAAATATGAGAATGGATTTCAATATTAAGAAAAGTTGTTTACAAATGAAGGGAGAAGACATATATATAAGCCAACCCCTTAGAAAAACAAAAGAAAAGAAAATACAACAAAATAGGATCTGATGCGGTTTTAAGGGAGGGGTGCGGTTTATACCGCATCGATGCGGTATAAACCGCATTGAAGGAGAAAGACCGCATCAACCGAAAATAGGCCTAACTATTACGAAAATATAAGGCGATGCCGAAAATAAACTTCATCGAGCAATAGACCGCATCAAGGACTTAAATTGTGAATACCAAACTGATGCGGTTTTAAGTGTATTTCGCATTGGGGAAGACCGCATCGAATTTGGGTTTGAAAAGTACGCACGAAGGATGATGCGGTCTATGGCGATGCGGTTTAAGGAGACCGCATTGCCTAGACCGCATCGAATTGATAAAGGCAGGGAGAGGTCGATGCGGTTTAAACCGCATCGACTAAAGCGCATCGACTTTCATGCCTTAGTCAATTCTGATGTCCTTATTCCTACACTATTACAATTATATTATCCGACGTCCGGCGGTGGTTTCGGCCGACCTCCGGTCACTTTTCTGACGAGCTCCTTTTTGGGCCTCTTCATGCTTGTTGAGCTTTCTTATGCATCCTAAAGCCTTCTTCCATCTTTATTTAATTCCAATGTGGGGAATCCATAGAATCCATGTTAATGGATTCCGGGTTTGTCCGGGCTGGATCTACCCGGATCATTATTTGCAGTTTTTGGGCTTCCTGGGGTTTCAAGTTATTTGTTTCCTGCAAGAAAAATTTATACAGTGCATCAGAAAATTTTTTGGCCTTTTGTTTGGAAACTGGCCCTTCGGGGATTATTGGAATAATTAATCCATTGGTTCTGGCGACTACGCCATCCCCACCCCCTTGGGAAGGTTGAGACATCAACCGACCAGAATCCAACTCATCATCTCTTTCGAAAAGAGATAAATCAGCAAAATTGAAAGTCGGATTAATATTAAAATCATCAGGAAGCTCAATCCGATAGGCATTGTCGTTGATTTTCTCTAGGACTTTGTAAGGTCCGGTTCCGCGAGATGCGAGTTTGCCATGTGTCTGTGCAGGAAAACGTTCCTTTCGCATGTGCACCCAGACCAGTCTCCTGGTTTCATCAACAACCTTTTTCTGCCCCTGTTGGCAAATTTGGCATATGTCTCCGATGCCTTCAGCAAGCTATTCCGAACATTCTCGTGTAGATCCTTGATTGCCTTGGCCTTGTCTCTGCCATTGAAGTTAAGACGCTCACTACTAGGTAGTGGCAGAAAATCGAGGGGGGTCATCGGGTTAAATCCATAAACAACCTCGAAGGGTGACATGTGCGTAGCACGATGAATGTGATGATTATAAGCAAATTCAATGTAAGGCAAACATTCATCCCAACTTTTAGAACTTGAAGAAGTAATTATGCGTAAAAGGTTACCCAACACACGATTTACCGCCTCTGTCTGGCCGTCCGTCTGAGGATGGTAAGACGTTGAGAACAAAAATTGTGTGCCCATCTCACGCCAAAAGCCCTTCCAAACGTAGCTTACGAACTTGGCATCTCGGTCTGAAATAATTGACTTTGGTACTCCATGAAGGCGTACCACTTTTCTGAAGAATAAATTCGAAATGTGCCTGGCATCATTGGTCTTCGCACATGGTATGAAATGTGTCATCTTGGAGAATCGATCAACTACCACAAAGATTGAATCCATGCCTCTTACGGTCCGTGGTAGTCCAAGCACGAAGTCCATTGATATGTCCAGCCAGGTATTTCTGGCATAGGTAAAGCTTGATATAAGCCGTGGGGCTTAACAGTTGACTTGACCTTCAGACAGACCAAGCATTTAGCAATGAAGCGAACAACCTGGGCTTGCATTTTCGGCTAATAGAACTTTTCAAAGAGAATCCCCAGAGTTGCATCCTTTCCAAAGTGCCCCATGAGGCCACCACCGTGAGCCTCTTGAATTAGTAACTCCCTGACGGATCCCACCCATGCCTGTTGGGAGACCTTGGTTTTGCCACTGTTGTTCATCCAGTGCAGTAAGTAGGGACTAGAGTTGGTGTGACCACCATATTGAAGAAGCTTGAGGGTGAAGGCTACATGAGCTACATCATTGCCAAGCTCGCCCGTGAAGCAATAACCAACACCGGGATCGAAACAAAGCCAAACCGAAGCAAGATAGATCACCTTGGGCACCCCTTTGTTGGTGCAATGAAAAAAGGAGGCAGACACATTTTTGGCCTTGGTCGTGGGCACGCACAAGAGGAGAAATTAGACTGGTTTGTTAGTGAATTGAAGAAAGGAGGCAGGAACATTTTTGGCCTTGGGCGTGGGCACGCACAAGAGGGATCCGACCCCCATTACCCTATTTTAGCTTATTTCATTTTCTTCCCCACTTGTTCCATGTAATTTCAATTGGTATTCACTAGATTTATCATGGGATCATTATGTTAGGGTTAAATCCCATTTCTACCTTAGTATTTCTTGGTATTTGCATTTCTTGTTCCTAGGGTTATATATTAGGATTGGGGAAGGATCAAACATAATTGAACTATCATTCATCTATCAAAGTTTATCTTTCTTTTGTTCATCTTTTGAGGGTATCAAAGGTTGATCATTTTGGGGATCAAGGGTTACTTGATTTCCACATCAAAACCGGGTCTATTCACATTGAATTTGTGTTAGGTTCGTCTTACTCAATTGGATTGCAAGTTTTGATTGAGTTAAGTATGTTCATTGATGCATTTTAGGTTTAGTTCTTGGGAGCTTGATCCTCATATCAAGTTTACTTGATCAAAACCCATTGTTTCATTGAACCCACTTGCCCTATCCTTTGTTTTGCTTTTGTTGCTTGTTTTCCCATTTCTTGCTTGCATACATCACACTTGCCCTATCCTTTGTTTTGTTTTTGTTGCTTGTTTTCCCATTTTCTTACTTGCATACATCATAATTAAATTTGGTATCAGAGCTTGATTAGGACTTCTTAGCTCCTAATTAGATTGTTATTCTTGGTGTTGATGCATTGTGGAATTCCTTTGCCATCTTTTCTATTTTCAAGAAAATACCCAAAAATATTGCCCACAAGGTGTTTGTTGAAATGCCAAAGTTGATTTTCTTGGCAAGATGGAATGCTTGATGCTTATATGCTTTGATTAGCTTGATTTTTGATTGATAGCATTGGGAGTTATTGAAAGATACAAAAAAAAAAGAGAGATTGTTACAAAAAAAAAAGTGGATGAAAACCGTTGGCTCATGGTTCCTATGATGTATCAAGAGCCAAAGGGTTGAAGTTCCGTCAACAATTTTTTTTTGATAGTGGAATTCCCCTAAACATTGTGAGACCGAACGGTTAAAAGGCATTAGAGCACAAAAGCCAAGCTCTACAAAAAAAAAAAGAAGAGAAAAAAAAAGAAAGAAAGTTGAATACTCCCTTAGCATTTGTTGATTGATCTTGTTTTCTTTGTGGGGTTGACATTATCCATCCTTAAATCCATTTGAGCCTTGATAGCCTTTCTTGTTTAGCCTTACCTAGGAACTACTTGATATGCATTTGTGAATCATCATCTCATCCTTGCTTGATAATTGTGTGCTTGAATCTTGTGAATTTGGTGTGAACGACTCAAGGGTTGAGGGTGATCAACTAGAGAGGAACACTTGAGGGTTGTGTGAGAAGAAAAGAGAGTTGTGAGGAATAGTTTAGGCAAATATCTTCTCATCTCTTTTTCATACTTCTTACTTTTTATATTTTTTTGATTCGTTGACGATTTCACTTGGTATTTGGAGTATTATGGCGGAGGATTCAAGTGCAGGGAAGAAGATCACCTTGGAGGATGTGAGCCACCAATTGGCTCAAGTGATGGATGTAATTGGAGGCTTCCGGAACCGCCTAGCTACTATAGAGGAGAATAGTCGAGTCCGGGAAACAAGAGAAAGACCTCCAAGACAAAGAAGAGAATATGAGGATTATGAGGAAAGGGATGAAGAACAAGAAGAAGAGTTTGATGGCTTGGGAGATGAGTCGGAGGGGCAAGACTCATATGATGGGAGGGGTTATCGAGGAGGTAACCGCCAAGGTCCCCAAAGGAGGAACAACAACAACAACTTCAACTCCAACTACAAGGTCACCATCCCACATTTCGACGGATCAAGTGACCCCGATGTATATCTCAATTGGGAGAAGAAGATGGAGTTGTTTTTCTTGCAAACACCCATGCCGGAGAATGAAAAGGTTAGATGTACTGTTTTGGAGTTCACGGGCTATGCTCTAGAATGGTGGCAACATAGAGAGCTCAAGGCTAGGAGAGGAGCAATCGGGAGAATTGTATCTTGGAATGGCTTGAAAATGGCAATGAAGGAGAGGTTTGTGCCAAAGCAATATAAGAGAACTAGCTACAAGAGGTTGCAACAACTCATTCAAGGCCAAAGGAGTGTGGACGAGTACTTCAAGGAGATGGAGACTTTGATGACTAGAGCCGAAATTGATGAAGAAGAAGAGGACACGGTGTCAAGGTTCATTTCTGGCCTACATTATGAATACTCCGATGTTATGACTCTTCATAACTTGGAAACGGTGAGTGAAGCCTACCACATGGCAATAGAGTTGGAGGGTCAAGCCAAGAGAAGAGGCAAAATGGTTAAATCCTATTCTAAGGATTATACGAAAGATGCAAATGCTAAAAAGCCTCAAGTTGAGTATAAAAAGACTTATGTGGAGTACAAGAAGCCACATGGAGGGAATGAAAGAGGAAGAGGCCAAGAGTACAAGCGTGATGACAAGGGGAAAGGTGTGCAAGTGCCTAATATTGAGAGACACCGAGATGTTAGATGTTTCAAATGCCAAGGAAGAGGCCACTATGCTAACAAGTGTCCTAACAAGAGGGTGATGATTGTGGATGCCTCGGGAGAGTACTATTCGGAGTCGGACAAAGAAGATGAGGAGGATCCAAATGAGGTACTAGAGGATGTTGAGGAAGATAGTAGTGAGAATGGAGATGGAGATTTCCCTAATCTCAATTGTGTTTCATTGAGGAGTTTGAGCACAAGGATGGCCAAAGATGATTCGAGGGAGCAAAGAGACAACATCTTCCATTGCCGTTGTGAGGTGAATGGCAAGATTTGTAGTGTCATCATTGACAATGGGAGTTGTGCCAACATTGTTAGTGAGATGATGGTGAAGTCCTTAGGGCTGCCGACATCACAACATCCCGATCCATACAAGTTGCAATGGTTGAGCCAAAGTGGAGAAATGAGAGTTAGGAAGCAAGCTACCTTTCCCATCAAGATGAGAGGATATGAGGACCAAGTCACTTGTGATGTGGTGCCTATGCAAGCTTGCCACATACTTTTGGGAAGGCCATGGCAATATGACCAAAGGATTGTCTATGATGGATTTGCTAATCGGGTCACCTTCAAGAAGGATGGAAAGGATGTGGTGATCAAAGCTTTGTCAGTGAAAGCAGTTGAGGAGGACCAAGCCTTTCTACATAGGCAATATGTGAGTGAGATGAGGGAAAAACAAAAGAAATGTGAGCTTGAGAAGAAAAATGAGTGTGAAAAGAATGATGTGGGAAACAAAAATGAGAGGAAGGAAAAGAACAAAAAAGTTGAGAATAAAAATGTGAGAAGATCAAAAGGTGAGGTGAGTGAGGTTAGGAAAGAGGGCTTATTTGTAAGCATGAAAGAAGTGAAAGAATGAGTGTTGGAGAGGAAGATGGACATTTTTGCTTATTACTTACTCCTTATTTTTGCCTAAATGTTGATACTACATTTGATCTTCCTGGCGAGTTGGTGTCTGTTTTGCAGGTTTACAAGGATGTCTTCCCTGATGAAGTACCTGGAGGCTTACCACCCATTCGGGGGATTGAGCACCAAATTGACCTTATTCCGGGAGCACCATTGCCCAACCGGCCTGCCTATCGAGCCAACCCCGAGGAGACTAAGGAGATACAAAGGCAAGTGGAAGAATTACTCTCCAAAGGTTTTGTAAGAGAATCCTTAAGCCCTTGTTCAGTTCCTGTTTTACTTGTTCCTAAGAAGGATGGTGGTTGGAGGATGTGTGTAGATTGTAGGGCCATTAATGCCATAACTGTCAAATATTGTCACCCCATTCCTAGGTTAGATGATATGCTAGATGAACTACATGGAGCTCAAATCTTTTCTAAGATAGATCTTCGTAGTGGCTATCATCAAATTAGGATGAGAGAAGGGGACGAGTGGAAAACAGCCTTTAAAACTAAGCTCGGGTTGTATGAGTGGGTAGTGATGCCTTTTGGGCTTACAAATGCACCTAGCACGTTTATGAGATTGATGAACCACATTCTTAGGCCTTACATTGGTAAATTTGTTGTGGTATACTTTGATGATATTCTTATATATAGTAAAAACATGGAAGAGCATGCACATCATTTGTCCACTATTCTTGAAGTTTTGAGGCATGAGAAATTGTTTGCTAATGAAAAGAAATGCACTTTTGGTGTATTATCTTGCAAGTTTTTGGGATATATTGTGACAGGTGAGGGGATTAAAGTTAATGAAGACAAGGTGAAAGCAGTGCAAGAATGGCCAACCCCCACAACGGTCAAGGAAGTGAGGAGTTTCTTGGGATTAGCGGGCTTCTATCGACGTTTCATCAAGGATTTTAGCACTGTGGCAGCCCCTATGACAACCCTACTCAAGAAGGAAGAAAAGTTTGAGTGGAAGGAGAAGGCTCAACAAGCATTTGATAAATTAAAGTTTCTTCTTACACATGCACCTATCTTAAAACTTCCTGATTTTAACTTAGTTTTTGAAATTGAATGTGATGCCTCAGGTGTGGGAATTGGAGCTGTGTTGATGCAAGGGAAAAGACCTGTTGCATACTTTAGTGAGAAACTCCAAGGAGCTGCTTTGAGCTATCCGATCTACGATAAGGAATTCTATGCCTTAGTAAGAGCTTTACATACTTGGCAACATTATTTGAGGCCTAAAGAATTCATTATTCATACGGATCATGAGTCTCTTAAGTTCATGAAAGGTCAAAATAACATTAGTAAGAGACATATTAAATGGAGTTCTTTTGTTGAAACTTTTCCCTACATCATTAAGTATAAAAGAGGGAAAGAGAATGTGGTAGCTGATGCATTGTCTAGGAGATATTATTTGCTTACCATGTTAAATTCTCAAGCGTTAGGATTTTCTCATATCAAATCTCTTTATGTGGATGATAAGGATTTTAAGGAAGTGTATGAAAATTGCCTAAAGCATGGTTTCAAAGATTTTTACTTGCATGATGGCTTTTTGTTCAAGAGTGACAAATTGTGCATTCCTTGTGGTTCTATGCGTGATTTATTACTAATGGAACTTCATGAAGGGGGTTTAGCGGGACACTTTGGTGTCACCAAAACTTTAGGTGCTTTGCAAGAAAAGTTCTATTGGCCAGGAATGCGCAAAGATGTAGAGAAACATATTGGAAGGTGCTTGGTGTGCAAGAGAGCCAAAGCTACCTTGAAACCTCATGGGTTGTACACTCCACTACCGGTGCCCGAGAGCCCGTGGAAGGACCTTTCCATGGATTTTGTAGTGGGACTTCCCAAGACAAGGAAAGGTAAGGACTCAATTTTTGTGGTTGTAGACCGTTTTAGCAAAATGGCACGTTTCATACCTTGTACTAAGACCACTGATGCTGTGCATATAGCTAACTTATTCTTTAGTGAGGTGGTGAAATTGCATGGCATTCCTAGTACAATTGTTTCTGATAGGGATACTAAATTCTTGAGCCATTTTTGGAGATCCTTTTGGTCTAAATTTGGGACCAAATTGATGTTTTCAACTTCATGTCATCCTCAAACGGATGGACAAACAGAGGTTGTGAATAGAACACTTGGAACTTTATTAAGAACCATGTTGAAGAAGAATTTGCATGCTTGGGAGGATTGCATTCCACACATAGAGTTTGCATATAACCGTAGTATACATCGTTCTACTAATATGTCTCCATTTGAGATTGTGTATGGTTATAATCCCCAGTCCCCCACTGATTTGTTGCCATTGCCTCGCAATGAGCATTCTAACATGAATTTCAGGGATCGAGCTGACAAGGTGAAAAAGATGCATTTGGAGGTTAAAGCTCATTTGGAGAAGATGGCCCAGGTGTATGAGAGACAAAAGAATCGAGGGAGGAAGCATGTGGTGTTCCAACCTGGAGAGTGGGTATGGTTGCATCTTCGCAAGGAGAGGTTCCCAAGTCAAAGGAAATCCAAGCTCCAACCAAGAGGAGATGGCCCATTTCAAGTGTTGGAGAGAATTAATGACAATGCCTATCGTCTCGACCTACCCGGTGAGTATGGTGTTCATGCAACCTTTAATGTTGCTGATTTGTCTCCATTTGATGTAGGTGATGAGGAGATGGTCGTGAAGGAAGTGGAGCAAGAAGGCCAAGAAGAGATCAAGGACAAGAGTGCCAAAGAGCCGACGGTGATGCCAATTGGACCTATTACACGTAGTCGAGCTCGTAAGTTACAAAGTGCTTTGAATTCTTTAATTCAATTTTGGATTTCTGATCTTGGTGACGTAGATATTACTGATGATCTCGTTGGAAAGTCGAGTTTGGTACTTTGTGTTGTAGGAATTGGAGAAGGAGAACAAAAAAGCTCGAACTACAATCTTTTGCTCTTAAAAGAGAAATGGTTTGGAGATGAGGAAACTTCAGGTTTGGATGACCTACATAAGTCACAAGTGATGGTAAGATTTTATAAAAATGAAGACTTTGAGGTAAGAAAGCATTTTTTCAAATTTCAATCATTTTGGGACAATTTCGGTAGCAAAATGCTTGAGAAAAATATGTCAAAATTGATGAATGATGAGGATTTGAAGGTTTCTATTTTTTGCGAGCTTAAACATAATTTTTATGATGTGTTGGTGAAAAGAAATCTGATAAAACATGCCTATTTTGTGTTTTGTGCAAGTTTGTTCGAAAAATCAGTCTTTTCTGAAGAAAAGTGGACATTTCATGCTCTGTTGCTAAAATCTGTGAAATACCTTGCTTTTGAGGTCATGGATGAATCATTAATAATTGTTGGAGACTTTTGGAACCAAAGTTTTGAGGGAATGAACTTGATCTTAGAATTTCACCATTTTTCGGGTCAAGGCTATGAACCCTTACATGTGGAATTTTGTGATTTATTTGACTTGAAATTTCTTGAGTTTGAGTTCATATGTCAAGGCTATGTTTATTTGAGAGAAACTAACTTGGGAATTTTCTTATATCGTAGGTTGGCGGAACAACCAAGCTCTAAAGGAGGGGGAGATGGTGTGACCACCATATTGAAGAAGCTTGAGGGTGAAGGCTACATGAGCTACATCATTGCCAAGCTCGCCCGTGAAGCAATAACCAACACCGGGATCGAAACAAAGCCAAACCGAAGCAAGATAGATCACCTTGGGCACCCCTTTGTTGGTGCAATGAAAAAAGGAGGCAGACACATTTTTGGCCTTGGTCGTGGGCACGCACAAGAGGAGAAATTAGACTGGTTTGTTAGTGAATTGAAGAAAGGAGGCAGGAACATTTTTGGCCTTGGGCGTGGGCACGCACAAGAGGGATCCGACCCCCATTACCCTATTTTAGCTTATTTCATTTTCTTCCCCACTTGTTCCATGTAATTTCAATTGGTATTCACTAGATTTATCATGGGATCATTATGTTAGGGTTAAATCCCATTTCTACCTTAGTATTTCTTGGTATCTGCATTTCTTGTTCCTAGGGTTATATATTAGGATTGGGGAAGGATCAAACATAATTGAACTATCATTCATCTATCAAAGTTTATCTTTCTTTTGTTCATCTTTTGAGGGTATCAAAGGTTGATCATTTTGGGGATCAAGGGTTACTTGATTTCCACATCAAAACCGGGTCTATTCACATTGAATTTGTGTTAGGTTCGTCTTACTCAATTGGATTGCAAGTTTTGATTGAGTTAAGTATGTTCATTGATGCATTTTAGGTTTAGTTCTTGGGAGCTTGATCCTCATATCAAGTTTACTTGATCAAAACCCATTGTTTCATTGAACCCACTTGCCCTATCCTTTGTTTTGCTTTTGTTGCTTGTTTTCCCATTTCTTGCTTGCATACATCACACTTGCCCTATCCTTTGTTTTGTTTTTGTTGCTTGTTTTCCCATTTTCTTACTTGCATACATCAAGAGTGCTCTTCAGTTGGTAGCTGTAATCTGCGCACAGTATACAAGCTGACAATATTAGTGCAGCTACCGTTATCAACAATGACAGTGGCATTGTAACACCCCGGTTTTGGTAACCCAGGCCGGGACGCCACCGCCACACCTCCCTAGCAAGACACGAACTCTCCGAGCTTGCTAAAGAGATGCAAGGCTATGGGTATTGAAAAGAGTTTTAAAACAAGTCCGGAATTACTTAAAAATAATAATATAGTGTAATATCATCCACACATGATAATAATAATAAGTTGCAGCGGAAATAAAGTTTATGCAGAGGAATTTAAAATATAGGGCCGACATGGCCAAAACACGGGTTAAACAGGCCCGTTCATGCAAGTCATGTAAAATAAATAATTAAATATCCAAAATGATCCCCCAATGTATGATCATGCTCCATACTCTGTAATAGAAAAAAAAATGAACAACGTTTTTTTTATCAGTATTATAAAATAATGAGTAAGTCAATCCTGACATAGCAATAAAGGGGTTAAATTTTAATAATTAAGATTAAACTTCTAGTCATGCATACAAAACATTTTATTTACCGATTTAAAAAAAATAAGAATTTAATTTGCATCTTTAAAGATACATTTAAATTCATAATAATAATTTAAGCATGGGTAATTATTTAAAACATGATTTAGAAACATGAATAGTGACATAAGTAAATAATTAAAAATCTAAGCTTTTTAATTTTCCCGTTACGCCACCATCTCAACAATATTTAATTTAGCTGGCAATCCGGTGGCCTCAACCAATTTAATAAGTATCATTTAGCCGGCAATCCGGCGGCCGCAGCCAATCTCACAAGTTTCATTGGTATTTCAAGTATTTCTCTATTGCATCACAATCTCTACCGCAATTCAAGTAATCGTTGGCCGTAGCCAAATCCGCCATACCCAGAACCACTCCGTCGAGCCTCGGGTAACCCATACGGATACACCCGAGAGGATAGGCCCAAAATAAAGTGCCGTTTTGGCAATAGTTAATGCTGTTTTGGCAATAATTCTCATATTTCGCGCGGGGTCACCATCGTCCATAAAGGCACGAAGTGAATAGTTAGGAGGGCACCCTGCAGAGCACTCACCCCCTAATTTTATTTGATCAATGTAACCGATATCATTTCAACTTTAGTGTAACGGGATTTCCAAAAATATAGCTTTATCATATAACAAGATTTCGATCGTTTGTTTAGAAATTTCAAGATCTCACAAGTTTAAAACCGTTCGATGTCACAGTTTACGCCTTTTCAGTTTAAAAATCCATTCTTTAGGTGATTGATCTGAAATATTCACAGTATCACAAAAACATTCCAACGAACAACTTTTATATTTTGAGTTTTTTTGGAATAATGAAGGAAAGCATGTCAAAAATCAAGTTTTCTAAACAAACGGTATGCTGCCAGGATTTAGGTTTGACACAATTTCAAAATCCGATTTTTCGACTCATCAAATGGACTCCAGAAATTCTAAAATTTTACGGACACATACTAGACATGATTATCTACAATGTTTGTTTACATCACAAAGATTAGATCGGACTGAAAATTGTAGAAATATGCTCATCAAGTTTGATAAAGTAATCTGTCAATTTTTTTTTTCAAAATTTCTTAAAAACGCAGAATATGTCCGACACGATTTGGGGTATCAAAACTCGATGAAAATATGTGAAATTTTTACACAGTATAGCTTAAGATCTTAGGATCAAAATCTTAGTTTGGAGTTTTTCGGTTTGAACACTCGAAGTAGGAGTTTTGGTCGAATTTCAGAAAACACGTAGATTGGTTTTTGTTTTTTTTTTTTTTTAGGTTTGATTTTAACGTTTCGTTTTAGATCCAATGCTTCGGATGCCCCTAAACCACCCATATTGATATGAAAGGTATTGACTTACAGTAAGTGAGTTCTTGAACGTCCTAGGGTCAATTGATTTGTCCAAAATCGCCACGAACGGATCTACGCAACACGTTCTTCTTCTCCTTTGGCCACGAACGTGTTTGCAAGTAAAGATCCGCAAGTTAGAATGATGGTTATGATCTTAAAACAATAAGGAAACCTGATTTACATCTAGGAGTATAGACTCTTACAATCACTAAACCATAATAACCATATTTTCCGTTTTGGCTACAAGAGGGGGCGGCCCAACGAGCTCCACCAAGTGAACTTACCCTCTAAATACATTGGACACCCAACTCAATCAAAACTTACAACGTTTCAAAATCTACATTTTTAACATTTCCAAACCATGACTACATTTCCAGAATATACGCATTTCAAAATGAGTGACAATCGACTCGTCGCTCACCAAGAACACACAACATGGATTTTACCGAAAGAATTGAAACTGTGACAGATTTCATAATCGCACTGGAAATTTATCAAACCATTTTCAAAAATTCCAAAAATTTTACAGGAGCTAGAAAACACCAAGATGAACATTTTTTTATAGAAATAGGCATATTCAAATTCGGACTCTAAATAGGCCATTTAAATTGATTTCAGAAAACCCTGATCCAAGGATTTTAAAAGCTTCAGGGAATGAGACCATAGTATGTTCAAAAATTCATAACTTTTACGAGAGAGTTTCTAAAATCATAAAATTTGACGGAGACATTCTAGACATAATATGGAACAAAACTCCTGAAGACATCAACCAAAAATAACCAACATAGGCTGATCTAAAATGTACATCAAAATCGGACTCATCAAAAATCAATTCTGACAGCACATCTGTAGCAGAATACCAGATCGGATTTCAAGTATCAAATAGACTCCAAAAAATTCTAAAAATTTACAGAGATCATACTTAGAATGTTAGGAACATTTTTTGTTTAGAAACGATTTTCCAAAATTGCTCGAATCTAAGTCAAAAACGCGAGACAACAGAAACTAGCATCATGAATCCTATGTTGACAGATTTACACGGTTATGAGGAAAGGGTTGTAACTCGGTTTCTACTCAACCAAAACCTCTAAAATTCGACGTGTATATATTAACTTACTCTAGATGAGATTGGTGTCGAAAACCTCTTGTTGGAATCTCCCAAAAACGTCTAAACAGCCACACGATCTACAATCCTCCAAATAGACCTATGATTTAGTCGATTGGGCAAATCCTTAGATTTAAAGCATGAAATCCGAAATCTAAAACCAAGGAATCGAAGAGGAAACCTTCCTTACCACCCACCTACGTTTGAGAAATGCCAAATCTCGTCCAAGAGGTCGCCTTCTCCGTCAAAAATGGTCCAAGAATGCTTGCAACTTAGTGTTTTTGGAAGTTTGGAAGTGGGAGGGAGTTTTGGTGTTGATGGAGTGGATCTAGGAGTTGGGTATGTGGTAATATCAGTCCACAATACCCTCCACACTCCCCTAGACCAGATCCCAAAATCATGGGTTGAAAAAAAATGGAGATGCTTGCCGATTCCCGACAAATGCGCGGCTGCTACAGTAGCCGCGTGCTACAGTAGCCGCGTGCTACAGTAGCCACGTGCTACATTAATTTTTTTTATAAATATATATATATATATTAAGATTTCTTATCTTAAAAGAAAATCATAATGTGGGAATTATCCGTGATCGTTGGGATAATTCGATAAACTCGTTTCGAGTTGCTATCTTCCGATAAATAATTAATTCCGCTCTCTCGGAATTATTTCGGTTTTAATAATTAAATCAAATTCTTTTATTTTTAAATTTAAATTTTCTATGGCGATTTCTCGGGTATTACAGGCATTATTGCCTTGAATAGTGCAACGACAATGGAAGAGATTCTCCCTTTGTTCGTTGGGTCATATTTCTGGCTCTCTGTCAGCATTTAAAGCTCTCATTGCTACTAGCAGATTTACGACTTCTTCATTGTCCTCATCGACTTCTGGATTGACTGGTTCATCAACTTGATATCATCTCAGATCTTCATCACAGTCATCCTGTTCTTCTAAATCAACAACCTGGAACACTCCTGGTTCAACCTCGATCACTGGTCTTTCCTCTTCGCCAGTATTGAGTATCTCCACTCGTCTTGGGTTATTGCATTCATTGGCATAATGGTCTTTCTTGCCACATTTCCAACAAGCAATTTCTCTTTTGTCTTTGGCGGGTGTATGTTGTTCTCGACCCTGGTTTCTGTTTATATCTTCCCGGTTGTACTCCCTGAAATTCTTTCCCAATTCAGACCATTTAGGCTTGTAACCTCCCTCATCACGAACCGGCGACGGTGTAGGCTGTGGATTTTTGGGTCCCTCTGTCCGCTCAGGTGGTCGAATCAACCAAGGTTTATTTGGGTTGTAACTGGTGGAAGTCCGATGGGTTCTTCTTTTGAGTTGGGCCTCGAACTTTGCCGCTTTTCTCACCAGATCAGTGATATTCACATACCCTCTCATGTCCATCTCTTCATTGAACTGTGCTCTCAACATTAACATTTCCATTTCGCGGTAGTATTCTTCAACAGTCCTTGACTCCTGCTTTAGACTGATCACCTTCATGTATATATCTGGTTTGTAGGTAGGAGGCACGAATCTTCTATCCATGAGTTGCAGAAAATATTCCCAGTCGGTGACTTGAGGTTGTCCGGCGTTGTGATGATCAATTGTGAACTTTTGCCACCAGAGTTGGGCATATTCCTTGAATTCTTGAACGGCCAATTGGATCTTCTTGAAATCAGAGTAGTTGTGGCAGTTGTAGATCATTTCCATGGTGTTTCTCCAGTCATGAAATTTATTAGGGTCATCGGTTCCTCTGAAAGTATGAATGGTGAACTTAATGCATTGCAGATTGTCGCCCACGTCATCTGATCATCTCTGTTCATTACAGGTGCATTTTGGGGTCTGTTTGACATAGGTGGTGGGGGCATGGCCAAAGGATCATTGATGCGCAGTCCTTCATCGACTGGAGGAGGAGGGATGGGTGCCATCGGAGGTGGCCTTGGAGCACGGGGCCCTTGTCGTCGATCAAATGTCCCGACCGCGACCTGTTCTTCTTCCCTTTCAGCTAGGGCTTCCTCTGCATCAGCCATGTCAGTTCCTTGGACTTGGCTATTGCTGTAATACCATAGAAATTGCCCGATATATATGTATGAATATATATATTTTGATCAATTCACTAAGTAGATTTTTAATCAAATCTATATATATTTATATGTTCAAATATGTGCTTAAAGATTAGTATATTATTTTCTACAAAACATACTTTGAAAAAATTATATATATTTGTCTTTTCAAATAAATATATGGATTTCAATATCAAGTGTAATAAGTATATGGTTCATAGAATATTTTAAATCCATATACAAGTTTATATACACATATATACCTTGGTCTTGAAATAATCTTTCCAAACATGTACACATGTATATACATGTATATATTTACATGTTTAAATTATAATGAGAATTATCTATTTTCTATATATCATTGATTAATCATTCTACCCATATTTTTTTTATGAATTATTCTAGAATGCCATAATATAATTGGGAATAATTTGACTATGGTTTGAAATTGTAGGGTGGAATATTAATCATATCTTGTCCTTTTCAAATAAAGAATATATTCCTTTTTGAAGCTATGTATGACTTACAAGATCACAAAAATTCCCACATTATGATTTTTTTTAAGATAAGAATCTTAATATATATATATAAAAAAAAAAAAAAAATTTAAAAAAAAAAAAAAAAAAAAAAAAAGTTACTGTAGCATGCTACTGTAGCACGCTACTGTAGCATGCTACTGTAGCAGTCGGGATTTATGTGTTTTTGGGACTTTTTGCCATTTTTTTTGGGTCCCAAAGGTGGGAATCTTGATCTATCACGGGTGTGGCATCTTTTTGGATGTTATGTAATCAATCCCATCCCCATTCTCAGCCATTTTCATCAATCATTCACCCCAAACTCTCCAAAAACTCTCCCAAAAGCCAAACACTCTTCCGACGAACTTCCGGCGACTTTCCGACGAGTTTCCGGCAACCAAATCCAACCAAGGAAGTGTGTAGATCAAGGATTGCAGGCTTTGGATTGTTGGTAAGATGTTATTCAAGTTTCCTTATGATTTTAAGATCATAAACATCATACTAACTTACGAATCTTCATATTCGAACACAAATCGGAGCCAAGGGAAGAATAAATCGGGTGGAAGAGATTCGTTCGTGACATCCCGTGGATTCCGGACGACCCCGTGACTTCCTAGACATCATCCCCACTGTAAGTTAACCTTACTATGGTTTTGGGTGACTTAAAATGCAACCAAACATAGAGATTCAACTCAAGGAAATTAACAAAAATCTGTCAACAAGAGAAACCCTCAACGCAGCGTTTTCGTATGAATTTTTCGAACCTCTAAAGCTGCTCAAACAATAAAACTCAAAACATGAAAAGTGTTCCTAAGACTTTGATTTAGCTTCTGTAAAAATTTCATAATTTTTCATGAGGTTTTGAAACCTGAAACCGACCCAAAACCGAAGATCATTAAATCTGGATTTTTAGAACTTGGACAGATTTCACTCTTAATCTTGTTGGTTATTTTGACCATGGATCTAGGCCGATCTAGGATTGGTGTTGAACATGAAAGTTGTAGATCTATGAGTTTAGAACATTTCTGTAAGTTTTTAGAATTTTTCGTTGAGATTTGAGCCTCCGAATCTGAGCCAATCCAATCTGCGTTAGTACCGAAATCAAGAACCTTGATAGATTTCATAATCAAACACGACGAGCAAAACTCTTACTTCGAGTGTTCAAACCTGAAAACTCAAAACTAAGATTTTGATCCAAAGATCATAATCTATATTGTGTAAAAATTTCAAAGATTTTCATCAAGTTTTGATACCCCAAATCGTATCGGACATATTCTGCGTTTTTAGGAATTGTCAAAGGATGACAGATTTCATAACCGATCTTGAGGAGCTTATTCCTATCATTTCTAGTCCGATCCAATCTTTGAGTTCTAAACAAAAGTTGCATATAATCATGTCTAGTATATGCATATGAAATTTCAGAATTTTTGGAGATCATTTGATATGACAAAAAGTCAAATCTTTTAACGTTGTCAAACCTGAATCCTGACAGCTTTTTGTTTCTGAAGAAAACTCGATTTTTGACATGCTTCCCATCGTTTTTCCGAAAAACTTAAAACACGAAAGTTGTTCGTTGGGATGTTTTTGAGCTACTGTACAAATTTCAGAACAATCGCCTAAGAAATGGATTTTTAAACTAAAAAGGCGCAAACTGTGACATCGATCGATTTTTTTGAAATCTTTTAAACAACGATCGAGACGTTGGAATTACGATATATCTATACTTTTGAAAAATCCCGTTACACCAAATAAAAACACATTTTCTTTAAAAGAATTCTTTTGAAACATTGGGGACTTGTGACCAAGTTTGACGTTATCAATATGATTCATGCGGGTTTGATTCCCAATGATGTATTTGAGTTCTTGCGGGTTAGATTCCCCAAGGGCGATTGTATGTTTTCCTGCGGGTTAGATTCCCCAGGATGTATTGAGTTCTTGCGGGTTAAATTCCCCAAGGGCGATTGTATGATTTCCTGCGGAAATATTGAGTATGAGGATTGCGGTCACAAGAGCCCTGGTGAATGGTGAACTATAAAAGAAACGAAAAATATTTTGAGAAATGATACTTTTGAAATTGGCTGAGGCCGCCGGATCACCGGCTAAATGATACTTTTGATATTGGCTGCGGCCGCCGGATCACCGGCTAAATGAAATATTGTTTGATGGTGGCGTAACGGGAAGAATTTTTAAAAGCTCAAAACATCTTTTTATTAAATTTAATTAAAGGCTTTGAAACCCCTAACCCATGCTATGTGTTAACTTACTCAGCGCGTTTTTGCTGACCCAAACCATATATCTTCTTTTTCTTACAGAGTACGAAGAATATGCATCGTCATATGCATACATGGGAACATTAGGGGAAATCTTTATTTTAAATCCCTGCATTTAATTACGACTTGCATGAACGGGCCTGTTTAACCCGTGTTTTGGCCATGTCGGCCTTATACTTTATTTCCGCTGCACAAATTAAAATTTCCGCTGCAACTCTGATGTATTATTATATATGAATGGGCTGTTTGAATATTTTTAAATTCTGAAAAACCATAGCCTTGCATCTCTTTAGTGAGCTCGGAGAAACCGTGTCTTGCTAGGGAGGTGTGGCGGTGGCATCCCGGCCTGGGTTACCAAAACCGGGGTGTTACAAGTTGGTATCAGAGCCCGGATTATTTTGAAGCTATTATATTTTAAAGAGCCCAATTATTATTTTGAAGTTAAAGCCCAAATTTTTAGCCCAAAATTTTTTTTTAAGCCCAAGAAATTATTTTGGCCCAATAACCTTGTTTTTAAAATTTATTTCTTTCGGCCCAATATAGTGGCCCAAACCTTTTATCCTTATTTTAACCTATCCATGGAATAAATTTATTTTTTTAAAACCCATGGATAAATAAATGCGTGCATAAAATTTTTTTTGGGGGGATCACATGTGCATAAGCATTTATTTTTGAAACCCGAATAGTTTGTATCCCAAGTAACAAAAGGACCCTAACTCTTAGCGCGAGAAAAGCCGAAACACAACTTCGGGGACGAAGTTGATTCTTAAGGGGGGTAGACTGTAATACCCCAGATTTTTATCAACGTCCAAAGGAATAAAATTTATTCCGATCAATGTCGAAACATCTCCGAGAAGAAGAAAATAATTTATCACAATAAATTATTGCTCGGAAATAAAACGCCGATAGATTCAAATTCAAAATGGAATAAAAGAGGGAAAGGAAGCCCGAAGACATTCCATCAATTGAGTCAAGACAATTGGAATTAAATTCAAGAAGGAAAAGAATTTTAATTCCAAGAACCCGTGAAGTCGGAAGAAATTTAATGATACAATCGCAATCAATCAATCGGTCAATAAGTCGCGCAACTTCGGGGACGAAGTTGATTCTTAAGGAGGGTAGATTGTAATACCATAGAAATTGCCCGATATATATGTATGAATATATATATTTTGATCAATTCACTAAGTAGATTTTTAATCAAATCTATATATATTTATATGTTCAAATATGTGCTTAAAGATTAGTATATTATTTTCTACAAAACATACTTTGAAAAAATTATATATATTTGTCTTTTCAAATAAATATATGGATTTCAATATCAAGTGTAATAAGTATATGGTTCATAGAATATTTTAAATCCATATACAAGTTTATATACACATATATACCTTGGTCTTGAAATAATCTTTCCAAACATGTACACATGTATATACATGTATATATTTACATGTTTAAATTATAATGAGAATTATCTATTTTCTATATATCATTGATTAATCATTCTACCCATATTTTTTTTATGAATTATTCTAGAATGCCATAATATAATTGGGAATAATTTGACTATGGTTTGAAATTGTAGGGTGGAATATTAATCATATCTTGTCATTTTCAAATAAAGAATATATTCCTTTTTGAAGCTATGTATGACTTACAAGATCACAAAAATTCCCACATTATGATTTTTTTTAAGATAAGAATCTTAATATATATATATAAAAAAAAAAAAAAAAAATTTAAAAAAAAAAAAAAAAAAAAAAAAAAAAAAAGTTACTGTAGCATGCTACTGTAGCACGCTACTGTAGCATGCTACTGTAGCAGTCGGGATTTATGTGTTTTTGGGACTTTTTGCCATTTTTTTTGGGTCCCAAAGGTGGGAATCTTGATCTATCACGGGTGTGGCATCTTTTTGGATGTTATGTAATCAATCCCATCCCCATTCTCAGCCATTTTCATCAATCATTCACCCCAAACTCTCCAAAAACTCTCCCAAAAGCCAAACACTCTTCCGACGAACTTCCGGCGACTTTCCGACGAGTTTCCGGCAACCAAATCCAACCAAGGAAGTGTGTAGATCAAGGATTGCAGGCTTTGGATTGTTGGTAAGATGTTATTCAAGTTTCCTTATGATTTTAAGATCATAAACATCATACTAACTTACGAATCTTCATATTCGAACACAAATCGGAGCCAAGGGAAGAATAAATCGGGTGGAAGAGATTCGTTCGTGACATCCCGTGGATTCCGGACGACCCCGTGACTTCCTAGACATCATCCCCACTGTAAGTTAACCTTACTATGGTTTTGGGTGACTTAAAATGCAACCAAACATAGAGATTCAACTCAAGGAAATTAACAAAAATCTGTCAACAAGAGAAACCCTCAACGCAGCGTTTTCGTATGAATTTTTCGAACCTCTAAAGCTGCTCAAACAATAAAACTCAAAACATGAAAAGTGTTCCTAAGACTTTGATTTAGCTTCTGTAAAAATTTCATAATTTTTCATAAGGTTTTGAAACCTGAAACCGACCCAAAACCGAAGATCATTAAATCTGGATTTTTAGAACTTGGACAGATTTCACTCTTAATCTTGTTGGTTATTTTGACCATGGATCTAGGCCGATCTAGGATTGGTGTTGAACATGAAAGTTGTAGATCTATGAGTTTAGAACATTTCTGTAAGTTTTTAGAATTTTTCGTTGAGATTTGAGCCTCCGAATCTGAGCCAATCCAATCTGCGTTAGTACCGAAATCAAGAACCTTGATAGATTTCATAATCAAACACGACGAGCAAAACTCTTACTTCGAGTGTTCAAACCTGAAAACTCAAAACTAAGATTTTGATCCAAAGATCATAATCTATATTGTGTAAAAATTTCAAAGATTTTCATCAAGTTTTGATACCCCAAATCGTATCGGACATATTCTGCGTTTTTAGGAATTGTCAAAGGATGACAGATTTCATAACCGATCTTGAGGAGCTTATTCCTATCATTTCTAGTCCGATCCAATCTTTGAGTTCTAAACAAAAGTTGCATATAATCATGTCTAGTATATGCATATGAAATTTCAGAATTTTTGGAGATCATTTGATATGACAAAAAGTCAAATCTTTTAACGTTGTCAAACCTGAATCCTGACAGCTTTTTGTTTCTGAAGAAAACTCGATTTTTGACATGCTTCCCATCGTTTTTCCGAAAAACTTAAAACACGAAAGTTGTTCGTTGGGATGTTTTTGAGCTACTGTACAAATTTCAGAACAATCGCCTAAGAAATGGATTTTTAAACTAAAAAGGCGCAAACTGTGACATCGATCGATTTTTTTGAAATCTTTTAAACAACGATCGAGACGTTGGAATTACGATATATCTATACTTTTGAAAAATCCCGTTACACCAAATAAAAACACATTTTCTTTAAAAGAATTCTTTTGAAACATTGGGGACTTGTGACCAAGTTTGACGTTATCAATATGATTCATGCGGGTTTGATTCCCAATGATGTATTTGAGTTCTTGCGGGTTAGATTCCCCAAGGGCGATTGTATGTTTTCCTGCGGGTTAGATTCCCCAGGATGTATTGAGTTCTTGCGGGTTAAATTCCCCAAGGGCGATTGTATGATTTCCTGCGGAAATATTGAGTATGAGGATTGCGGTCACAAGAGCCCTGGTGAATGGTGAACTATAAAAGAAACGAAAAATATTTTGAGAAATGATACTTTTGAAATTGGCTGAGGCCGCCGGATCACCGGCTAAATGATACTTTTGATATTGGCTGCGGCCGCCGGATCACCGGCTAAATGAAATATTGTTTGATGGTGGCGTAACGGGAAGAATTTTTAAAAGCTCAAAACATCTTTTTATTAAATTTAATTAAAGGCTTTGAAACCCCTAACCCATGCTATGTGTTAACTTACTCAGCGCGTTTTTGCTGACCCAAACCATATATCTTCTTTTTCTTACAGAGTACGAAGAATATGCATCGTCATATGCATACATGGGAACATTAGGGGAAATCTTTATTTTAAATCCCTGCATTTAATTACGACTTGCATGAACGGGCCTGTTTAACCCGTGTTTTGGCCATGTCGGCCTTATACTTTATTTCCGCTGCACAAATTAAAATTTCCGCTGCAACTCTGATGTATTATTATATATGAATGGGCTGTTTGAATATTTTTAAATTCTGAAAAACCATAGCCTTGCATCTCTTTAGTGAGCTCGGAGAAACCGTGTCTTGCTAGGGAGGTGTGGCGGTGGCATCCCGGCCTGGGTTACCAAAACCGGGGTGTTACAATTGCTTCCAGATGCTTCATTTTGTCCGGAGGTAGAAGGATGGTAGAATGCATCCTCCAGCCTTCGTTCAACCCATTGCATCAATCGCTGTGCCAAGGCCTCATCTTGTAATTTCATGCGTCCTGCAAATTCATTGCTCAGATGATAAATGCGCTCATTTACAACAGTAATATTCGAAACATTAGCATCAAAAGTCTGCTTAAGGTTTTCGATATTAGCCCTTTTAACAGTATTCTCGTTCATTGCTCGTAGCATCTCCATGATGCCAGTCAAATTTAGCTCTGCGTTACCTGCCATGATACTCAGATTAATAATATAGATATAATGTGGGTCAGAAAAATAAGTGCTAAAATATGTAGAGTGAACTCTCAGATTTGCACCCAGTCTTGGTCCTCAACACCACTTCAGTTCGTCACCTGCCCAGATAGTTCAACCAGATGCAAGAGAAGTATACACAGATATTTTGTACGCACAGTTCAAGAGTCAAATGAACTGTTCGACTCAATCAAAGAACGCACAGATATGTATGTATGTACTGCAGTCTGATCAAGTTCACATTTTTAAACAGATATTGCAGGCAAAGAACAGTGATATTTGTGCCTAGGGGTGTAAATGAGACTGATAGGCTCGTGAATTGTTCGAGCTCGGCTCGGTCAAAATTCGGTTCAAGCTCGACTCGAAATGGCTCGGTTCGAGCTCGAGCTCGGCTCATAACATACATGATCTCAAGCCGAGCCAACCACTATTCGGCTCGAAAGCTCGATAATAGGCTCGATTTATTTTTATACATATATTTATTTATTATTAAATATAGAAATTATATAAAATATTAAAAGTATAGTATTATTATTGTTTATATCTTTTAATTTTTAAATTAAAAATATATTATTAATTAAACATATATTTTTAAAATTATTTAATATGTAGATTAGACGATTAAATATAATTAAATATGTACAATATATTAAATATAATCTTTTATAAATTATGTAAGAATGAAAATGATACTAGTTCGAGCTCGGCTCGACTCGGTCAAAGCTCGGTCAATGCTCGGCTCGAAGTAGCTCGGTCAACGCTCGGCTCGAATTCTTATGGGCTCAAGCCGAGCTTACCACTATTCGGGCTCGACTCGGCTCGTTTACACCCCTATTTGTGCCAATTTAGAAGTGGAAAATAAAGCTCACAAGAAAATGCACTCGAGGAATAAAACCCAATTTACTAAATGACTTCTCGGGCTAGGTTTCACAAAATGTCAGTCACGATATAGACTTTATTGTACAAGTACTCAAGTGGCTTCTCGGGCTAGGTTTCAAATTGTGCCAGTCCGATATTCACTTTATTGTAAATTCACTCAAAACACTCAAATATATGAAAGGAAAAATAATACTGGAGATGGAATTGCACCACAAACACTTGAAAATTCTGGGAACAATCGATGCAGTTTAATGGAGGCCAATGCGGTTTATACCGCCTCGTAGTAGACCGCCTCAATGCCTTGACAGATTTTTGATGCTTGGGTGAGGCGATGCGGTTTAACTGATCTTGATGCGGTTTAAACCGCCTCAGAATACCGCATTGACGTTGATAGACCGCATCGAGGGGAGATTCTCCACACTTAGAAGATTTTCTTGCTCAGTTGGGGTTGATGCGGTTTACTTGTATGGGATGCGGTTTTAACAGACCGCATCAACTTGCATAGACCGCATCGAGGAGTGAGGAATCCTTGGCCTACAATTTTTGACTTTGCTCATCTTTTTTCGGTTGTATGTCTTGTACCTCATTGGGGAATTAAATGCAGTGGATTTCTTACAATATCCTCACACTAAACAAGGTGCCGAATTTGCATATGATTGGACATTTAATGATCATGGCTACACATACTAGCCCTTCCCATGCAAGATCAAACTATACTATTACATCAATTTGCCAAGAACAATATGAGTCTTGGATGAACAAATTTGAGTATCAATATGAACACCAAGAACTCAAACACAAATCTCACTCCCAAACCCACAAAATACTTCACTGTTTGCTCTTAACAATCTTGTTTAATCCAACAAACTCAAATAATCATGCAAGCACATTCATACATGAGATTAGGATAACAAGACTAACATCAACAACAAACAAAAACATACAAGATATGGAGAAGATGGTATGGCCGAGAGTTATAAAGGCACAAATATGTCCGGGTATATTATTAGAGTTGTGGTAAATCATTAATCACGAAATAGTTGCATTTGCTTCGTTAGGACTTAGGAGTATCAAAGTTAAACTACTATCCCAACAATTTTGATGTGAATATAGTGGGCTGGAATTAGGCCTAACATGCCACATAGTTGGCAGCCCATTGAGGACCAAATAAAGCCAATGTCGAATTCACTACGACCCATTCCACTGACCTAGAAATGATCAGCTAGTTCATGTGACTCGTGTTTTTTTCCTTCACCCTGGCCCAAACCCCACTCAAACCCGACATTAAATACAAAATTTATACCCGGACATTCAAGTTTTGGGTGGTTGAGCAGGGTGTACGTATAACACAAAATTTATAAACCCAAATACGATCCAAAACACAAAATATCAAATCCAAACACGACCTAATTTTTTTTTTTAGCTCAGATTGGGTTGATCTGGTTTGGGAAAAATCCAAAATGACTAAACTCCAACCTGAATTTTTTCGTGTCGGTCGGGTTCGTTTTTCGGGTTGTGTCCAAAATTGAAGACTAGGAATGTCAATTTCAAGTTTCGGATCGTGTTCGTTTGGGTTGCGCATGGGGGATAACACAAAATCTGTAAACCCGAACACGATCTGAATATCGAAATAAATCCGAAATAGAAATCCAAATACGACCTGAAAATTTTCAGCTCGGATTTTGGGTCAATGTGATTTGGGAAAACCCAACATGACTAAACTCAAACCTAAAATTTTTCGTGTCGTGTCCAAAATTGACACCACTAGTTTGGAAGATGCAGTGCTCTGGAAACTAACTGAAGATAAATTCTGCCGTAGATCGAAACTTGTTTAGTGACAATATCCAGATTAGTGGTAGTGAATTTTAGGGTTAGGTAAAAGATGATTAGAAGGATAGGAATATGGAAAATGATGAAGAACAAGAACACACACAAAAGATGGATATAATATAAGATGATGAAACTAAATTGTGAGATAAAGGTTAAGAAAGCTTATGAATGAAGGGGACCCGAACTTGCCAAGGGAAATGAGATTAACTCAAGACAAATGACTTCCTTAAAGTGCATCATTCATTGACAATCCATCGAGCAAGCTTCCAACTTGATGGCGTGAGGGAAATGAACATAAGTTCAAGACAAACACGGATGGGGGAGAACACTTTTGAGAGAGTGTTCTCAGTTATGAACTTTGAAAATATGAGAATGGATTTCAATATTAAGCAAAGTTGTTTACAAATGAAGGGAGAAGACATATATATAAGCCAACCCTTTAGAAAAACAAAAGAAAAGAAAATACAACAAAATAGGATCTGATGCGGTTTTAAGGGAGGGGTGCGGTTTATACCTCATCGATGCGGTATAAACCGCATTGAAGGAGAAAGACCGCATCAGCCGAAAATAGGCCTTACTATTATGAAAATATAAGGCGATGCGGTTTATGTAGTCGATGCGGTTTAAACCGCATCGAGCAATAGACCGTGTCGAGGACTTAAATTGCGAATACCAAACTGATGCGGTTTTAAGTGTATTTCGCATTGGGGAAGACCGCATTGAATTTGGGTTTGAAAAGTACGCACGAAGGATGATGCGGTCTATGGCGATGCGGTTTAAGGAGACCGCATTGCCTAGACCGCATCGAATTGATAAAGGCAGGGAGAGGTCGATGCGGTATAAACCGCATCGACTAAAGCGCATCGACTTTCATGCCTTAGTCAATTCTGATGTCCTTATTCCTACACTATTAGAATTATATTATCCGACGTCCGGCGGTGGTTCCGGCTGACCTCCGGCCATTTTTCCGACGACCTCCTTTTTGGGCCTCTTCATGCTTGTTGGGCTTTCTTGTGCATCCTAAGGTCTTCTTCCATCTTTATTTAATTCCGATGTGGGGAATCCATGTTAATGGATTCCGGGTTTGTTCGGGCTGGATCTATCCAGATCATTATTTACAATTTTTGGGCTTCCTGGGGTTCCAAGTTATCTGTTTCCGGCAAGAAAAATTTATACAGTGCATCAGAAAATTTCTTGGCCTTTTGTTTGGGAACTGGCCCTTCGGGGATTATTGGAATAACTAATCCATTGGTTCTGGCGACTACGCCAAGTTCCCCCCCCCCACCCCCCCCCCCCCCCCCCCCCCCCCCCCCCCCCCCGCGTAACTTAAAAATGTAACATTTGTAGAGTAAACACTATTCACTGAGTAAGTTTGATTCGACTTTTTAATACAGTTATATAAAATAAAACATAGTCAGGTAAGATATTGTTAAATTCGTCTAATCACAAAGTTTTATATAATATTTCTTTTATAAAAGTTTAGATATAACTATTTAAAATTATGTATTGAATTGAGTGAAAACAATTAATGTTAACTTCTTTTGATCGATGAGGGAGTAAGTTCCTAGTTCCTACCAACGACTAGTTGCTATTATGCTATAACATGTTCATGGCCCCCAAAAGACATGACTAGCTTTAAAATACTAGTACTAAGAAGCTAAGGTAAAAGTACACTAGGAAAATTTCAGTCTCATCCTTGCCCAATTTATCTTTGAAATTCAATTGCCAGCAGCCATAATTTCAATGGTGATTTTGATTCTTGTTTCATACTCTCATTTACCTAATGGAATTTTTTTCCCATTACTTTGGTCACTTTTAGTTTGGTTGTATTAATCTATCATCATTCATATTCCTTTTTGTCTTGGTCATAACAATATTCTGTAATAACCAATAGTGATAACTGAATGTAAATGCAACATCGAGCCATCAATAAAGCTGTTGAAGATACTATACTGATATATCCAACGAATGATCTTATCCTCAACAAACACCTTTCTTCCTCATTGCAGCTTCCTTAATAGTTTCAAGAGACACAGCCAAATCATCACAGAGCTGATGAGGATCTGGAATCAGTTTCTCGTCAGCGCCCATGACTATGACAAGCTTCTCCCCATAGCTTTGGTAATGTATTACCAATGCCTGAATTCATTCATCCACCAAATTATACATATACTCATCAACCAAAACAATTGACTTCAATTCATCGCATAGAATTAAGTTTACACGAAAATATTGAATACTAAAATACTGTACTAATTACCTGTGGAAACCCATGAACAGAAGGAGCAATGAAGGCCACAGGATGTCCGAATAATGAGATCTCCTCCTGCGGCCCAACCACGTTCGAGAAAGTAAACGTTGTGTTTTCGAAAATTGCCCTCGTCACACGTCCAGCCATCTATGCGATAAGAATTATAATCCCATGATTTAAGACTAGCTAATTCAAAGCGAATACTTCCCCCAACTGTTATGTTTTTTACGGACCTACTTTTCATGCAGTTTAATGCACATTTCAAACTACTAATAACTCAAGTTCGGTATAAGTAAAAATTCTAAAAGTTTCATATTTTAACTTGTATAACTATGATAAAACTTTAAATGAAAATGTGTATATGAATAGCAGCACATTAGACAAGACAGACAGAGGTAGTACTACTATATGATTACCTTGGTTCCGAAGAAGGACACCAATAGCTTCATTACAAAATACACGCATCTGGGTTCGAGCGAAAGCTTCTTCCTGTTCATGGTGGCTTTAGCCCTATGTACGTAATTCAAAGGGTCATCTTCAACAGCAACCCTGTGTGGAAGAAGAACAATGCCCAACAAATTGCCCCACAGTCCCTTTAGTCCCGTTTCATTATTGTTCTCCATTAACTCTGCCAAATCCTACGCATACAGAATAATAGTATAATTGTACGATTTTGTCCCATCCTTTTTATTGCAATATTACATCGTACATAAGCAGAATCGATTCATTAATTGATCACCTCAATGGTCGCAGATGGTCTCAGGTTGAAAACAACAGCAGACCTCAGCAGGACATTCTTGGGCAAAAATGTTTCCTTCTTACCATTTTTTGGATCCATTGAAACAACCTCACTGCTGTATCTTCTGTTGAGGTACCGACTCAGGCCGGCTTCTGTCACTCCCAGCACCACATCATTAATGCTCTATTATTACATCATGTCAATTTTATGTATGTCACATCTCTATAAAAATCAAAGCAACGAAAAATGATATTTTTTTTTATTATTATTATTATTTTTTTTTGCATCAAGTGTGTATATACTCCCTCCGTGTCCCAGTAGGAGTGTCATGTTTGATTTTTTGATACTGTTCCTTGTTTAACTTTTGACTCAATATTATTATAAGTATATATTTGAAAAAATAGTCAAGTTCGGTAATGTTAGATTCGTCTACCTATATAATTTTAGAATATATATATTTTGCATAATTTTTAGTTCATTAACAATAAAAAAAATGCATTGAATTGTTTGCAGAAATGAAAAACATGACATTTGATTTTAAATGGGACCAAGGGAATATATATGTTCTGTTAGTTTACCACGTTCATGGCGTTCTTGACGATCTTGACATCATTAAGGTCGATAATCCGGTGCACGAATCGCTTGCGGCTGCTGCCTTCTTCGATCCCTGTCGGGGCCCTGATGACGGTCTCTGTGTCCTTATAAAACACCAACGTCGCTATAAGCAGCGTGCAGTCGATCAAGGTGTTGTACGCAACCAAAAGCACTGTCCAAAGCCGGACAAAGAATTGCTTCATTATCGGCCTTGTCCGAACATCAGGCTTGTGCTTCTTCAAAGGCGGCAGGGACGGCAACGATTCCGGATCGGAAGTTTTGGTGGCGCAGGCGAGGAGAAGGGAGACCATGGAGACGCCGTCGCCCAGGGAATGATGAACCTTGAATACGGCGGTGGAGATCGCGTCGGAAGTCTCGACATTGAGGATGTGGACCTCCCAGAGGGGCTTGGACGGGTCCATGGCGGCGCCGGACAGTGAAGACACGTAGTCCTCCACGAATCTGTCGGGGGAGTACTCCATTCCTGCAGGGTCCAAATCAGGGCAGACGACGTGGCGTTCCAGGTCGACATCCGTCCGTTCCCATCTCGAATCGGCGCCGTTTCTGGTCGAAACCTGAAATCGTCACGACCAATTAACACTGAATCAATCATGCCCAACACATGTTCGACGAAATGCCAGGACCAAAATAGCTAAAACTATATACTATACTGATTTAACATTTTATTAATAAGTAGTATATTTATTTTCATTGATTATTACGAGGAGACTGGAGAAACGGGGATGCTTGAGGAGAGTGTGGGATAAGCCTTTCTTGAAGGCAGGGACGTCGATGGAAATGGCGAAGCCATAGATGCCTATGATGGAGAGATTGAAGGACGGAGACTGCATCAGACGGGAGCAGGGGCTTGCCGGCTCCCACTCCATTGATGCTTCTTCTGCTGCCATTACAACAAGCTAAGCTTTCTATGTATATCTGCAGAAACACATGTACTCATGAACAGCCTTTCGGACAGGTGATGCCGTAATGGAATTATATTGAACAAAACTAATACTACTACATATATAAGCTTATAACATGGAATACAGGATTGTGGAATGTCTTATTTATTGTGCACATCGACTCTATTATATTGACTACTAGTCTACTATAATGCTACAATATACTATAATTGTTCAAGGTGTTTGTTATTGGTGTATAAAGATTTAATTTTTAACGTTTGGTTTTGAAGTGAAAGTGATATTTGCCGCCATGAATTAAATTGTGAGATTTGATATTAAATATAGTAAAGGAGATAGAGAAAACCCTAAAATGAATTCAATGGACGGATTGAAATTCAATGGCCCTATCGTACACTCAAGGTATAGAAATGGGTATAGAAAGATGTTCAAATTGAATTGGTTTTAAAATCAAAGTGTTGGGGGTAATCCTAAATATGGTTGTTGAATATAGCCACCACACCAAATGCATGATGACCTACAGATTATTAATACATTAGCTTGTAATGTTGTGGATTGAGATAATCCCACATTTCATTCCATTTTCAGATTTGGTTTGAGAGCTGAATCAGCAAGTGTTGAAGTGCTGAAGTAGTGCTTTATATGTGTTGAATGAGTGATTTGTATGTACTGAGTGTTTTAATACAGCTCAAACACTATTAAATACCTAGCACACATCCCATCGGATCAACACATCAGCACATGTTGAATGTCACACATTCAGCACTCTATCCAAACCCCCATTTTCCCTCTTGATATTTGTATCACTTTAATTAATGTTTCGATTATTAATGGGCTAATTATTTATTACTCCCTCCGTCCCACGAATTGTGACTCGTTTCTTTTGGGCACGATAATTTATGTGGTGGGGTGTAGTGAGGTTTAGTGGTTAAAGTAATGTGAGTATTTGTATTTAAAATTTTAATGAATTTTGATTTTCTTTATTGTTTAACTTTAACAAAATATTATTGTAATGATTTAATTAGAGAAAAATATTCAAGTGTGGTCTTGTTAGAATCGTCTAAACGTCTAGATTTAGAATATATAGTTTATATAATTTTTATTTGTACCAATTTTAAAATATGAAGAATTAAAGAAATGCAAGAGACTTTGTATAGAAAAATAAACGTGTATTGGGAGTTGTGCAGAATAGTAAAAGTGATTACTTTTAATGGGATTTAGAAACCATTAAGATTCTAATCATATTTATATTAATTAAATTTATCTAAAAAGGGAAAGTGACCACAATTCGTGGGACAGCCAAAAAATGAATACGAGCCACAATTCGTGGGACGGAGGGAGTATAATAAAGCAAAACAATACTTAATGACTAGTAATTAGGGAATGGTGGGGAATTTAATTTAGTTGCTGGAAAAAGGAAGTTAGCGTTGAAGAATTAATGGGGCGGGGTGGGTGTGTTAAACCTATTTTGGATGGATTATCATGTCATGCCTCATGTCTGAATCTGACATATGCAGCCTCTCCATGATAATATTCCCCAACTGTGTAGTCGTACTTACTAATGACGAAATTAATTTCCTCAACCACTTCACAAGTCCATTAATCACGCTAGGCAGTACTTCATTGTTCCACTAACATCGCACTTTTAATATTTTAAAATATGTATGAACAAAAATTATATACTTCCTGTGTTTTTTTTTTTTTATATTTGTTATGGACCCACTCAGCATGCAGTCCAATGTACATTTTAAACCATTAATAACTCAAGTTCGATATAAGTAAAAATTCTAAAAGTTTGATATTTAAAAACTACACGATGAGACGAATCTAACAAGATCCCACTTGACTATATTTTAACTTGTATAACTATAATAAAACTTTAAGTTAAAGCGTATGTGTAAACAGTACCGAAAACTCAAATGGAGCAATTAGAAAAACGGCGAAGTATATAGTAGTAACAAATTTACTAAATTTTTTTCTGAAATGATGGGCTAACTTTCAAAGTTGTCAAACTCCTATCCTATTGTTGCCAAATGCTCAATAGCCATTACTAAAAAGGTTTATTGACAAAAACAAATTTAAATTTTTAGTAAACCAAATAAATTTTTAAGACTCTTTAAGATTCAAGAGTAATACTACCTCCGTATCGCAATGTTTTTTACATTTTGTTATGTGATACTATTCACATACAAATTTTTATTTAAAGTTATATCATAGTTATACAAGTTAAAATATAGTCGAGTGAGATCTTGTTAGATTCGTCTCGTCGTTTAGTTTTTAAATATCGAACTTTTAGAATTTTTATATATACCGAACTTAAGTTATTAATGGTTTAAAATATGCATTGAACTGTATGAAAAATGAGTGCGTAATAAACATTGTGAGACGGAGTAAGTATATATTAAAGTATCTATGGGAACTTAAAAAGGTAAATTTGTTCCAATGCAATTCTATGCATTCACTTGATTATCTTTTCTTTTTATTATATTGCTGAGGTAAAAACTTTAATCAATGTTGCTTAATAAATAATACTATAGTTATGCAAAATGTGCAAATAATAATATCAAAGTTGTTGGGTTTTAGGACTTGGCTTAGTGGTCAAGTCCTCTAACTCACAATCTTCGATTCCCCACCCGACCCCTATCCATCCCATTTGTAATTTGTGTGGCATGAGCTCCCACCACTCATTTTCAAGCCTTCAGCAAAAAAATACTTCCTCCGTCCCATTTGAGATGTCACATTTTCTTTGGGCACGATATTTTAGGTAGAATGAGTTATTGTGTTAAAGTGATGTAAATAGTTGATGTAATGTTTGTTTGAAAAAGTAAAAATTTTCTAAATAAGGGAATATGACAATTGAAATGGGACAGACCAAATTGAAAAATGAGACATTTGAAATGGGACGGAGGGAGTAATAAAAAAAAAAAATCAAAGTTGTTAAAAAGCTCTTGTACGAGATGCATCACTTTTCTCATGGATATATTGGGCTTGTACTAGGCCCAAAATTTATTAAGTGGGCCGATGAATTACCATAAGACGTAGTAAAGCCCAAACATGTCCAACCTAGTCCTTGAAGAGGCTACTTGCCTTGGCGGTAGCCCAAATTACATAGGCCTACTTGCCTTGCAGCTTAATTGTCATTTTGTTACTCATAGTTTCATATTTTTCTCAGCTGGACCCTTTTCCCCAATCCCCATATTCATTTATTTGTTTAGAGCGAATATAATCCGCAATCAGAACTATATTATTTAGCATGACAAATAAATACTTCCTCTGTTTTTAATTTTTTGCTACGGACCCACCAGCACGCAGTCCAATGCACATTTTAAATCATTAATAACTCAAGTTCGGTACATGTAAAAATTCTAAAAGTTCGATATTTAAAAACTACAAGACTAGACGAATCTATCAAGATCACACTTGACTATATTTTAACTTGTATAACTATGATAAAACTTTAAGTCAAATTCATCATGTGAATAGTGACAAATTTGTGAATGGGGCAAGTATTTGAAAACGGAGGAAGTATATTATTACCATGAATTTAAAATAGGTTGGAATATAAGATTATCAAAAGTCCAATTTAATGGAGTATGAAAAAGGATGAAGTGTAATACTTCCTCTGTTTTTATATATTTGCTACAGACCCACCCATCACGCAATTCAATGCACATTTGAAACCACTAATAACTCAAGTTTGGTACAAGTAAAAATTCTAAAACTCTTATTTAAAAACTACACGACGAGACGAATCTAACAAAATCACACTTGACTATATTTTAACTTGTATAACTATGATAAAACTTTGAATCAAAGTGTATATGTGAACAGTGACAAAAACCCCAATGGGGCAAACAAAAACAAACGGAGGAAGTATAAGATTGCATGGACTTAAGTGGAAATCACATTTCTACTCAAAACAACCAATATTCCTACTTTTGTTTGGAATGTAACATTTCCACATATAACATACCCAAACCAAATGAGAAAATGTCACATCTCCTACCCAAAAGTCCCACCTGCAGGAATCTAACATTCCTCGAACCAAACTCCACCCTTTCATTAATAAGACTTAGATAAGATATTGGGCTTGTTTGGGAGGAAGCATATTGATGAGTAGATGGACTATTAGCATATTTGACCAACTAAAACTGTTATTTTACAGTGTTTGGTAAACAACAGATTACAGGAGAGATTTGGTTCAATCTGCTCAAATCTAATCTGCTATGTTTTGAAGCAGATTAGAAAGCATATCGATGTTGGACTAAAAAAGCCCCCGAATACTCAAAAGTCTTTAGTTTTCCCTCTTTTTTTTTTTTTTTTTTTTTTTGGGTGAAGTGATGCATGGTATATTAGCCAATGCATAATACTCCCTCCGTTTTTTTTTGTTAGCTACTGTTGATTAATGGGTACTGTTCACTTATATACTTTGACTTAAAGTTTTCTCATGGTTATACAAGTTAAAATATAGCCAAGTGTGATCTTTTTAGATTCGTCTCGTCTTGTAGATTTTAAATATCGAACTTTTAGAATTTTTACATATACCGAATTTGAATTATTAATGGTTTAAAATGTGCATTGGACTGCGTGCTGAGTGGGTTCGTAGCTATCTTTAAAAAACGGAGGAAGTAATGCCAACAAAGCTTGGAAAAACATACGAGAAGACATCACGAATTTATAAGAACATTACGCAAATACCGAAAACACTTTTGTCTCTAATCGACGGCAACATCTTCCATTTAGTTTTCATCATCTTTATCACTGCAATAACAAGTAAAAGGAAATACTAAAAATAAAAACAGCAATGGGATTTCTTTCGGTGTCATTCCATCATTAATCCAACAAAATGCTAAAAAACATGTGCAGCAAAATATAGAAATTTCCATTGCCATCAAATATGATTTTAATATTGAAAGAATTTTGTGGCTGGCCATGACTCATGAGCGATCTTGTGGGGTATAAGTATTGAATAGTTTGTGACCATTTTCTCTAAGAACATTCAATGCTGAATTGGGCCCCATAGTAGGACCAGATGTAAGAATTGGTCACTCTAACAAAAAACACAATGGGGGCACAATGCACATGAAAGATAGATTTGGATGACTACTTATCCAATTATTGGATGTATGAATTTCCACACATCTTATTTATGTTAAGGGGGCCGGTTTGGGTGGAGGCCAGTAGGTGCTGACACATTCAAAAGTGATGAATATGTGTATATGAAGTGATGCGTGAGTATAAAAAAGTGATGGATGAAGGTTATAAACAAAAAACTAACAAAAAAACAACCTACCATCTATACATCAATTTATAAGGCTTACACATCACTTTACAAAGGGCTACACATCATTTTTAGCGCTGTCTGCACCTGCTGACAATTGTTATGCCATTACAAAAACCGGATTGTATGTTAAGAGTATATATATTACCTGGCCATGTTTTTGCAACCTAAATTTTGGTTAAGTGTAAGAACTGAAGTTAGGTAATATGGGATAATATGGGGCCAAAAGTTTTTTCCATGACATGACATACTAACAACTGATTAGTGTATCATATTCCAATCTCCACGAGATTTTAGCTGAGGGCATTATTTATTACTGTTAATTGTCAAAATCTCCTAAATTGCTGAATATAAAGGGAAATCACGCGACGAGACAATCCATCTCACTTTAATAATGATATTTTTGTTTTTATTTTTTTGGTAAACATTGATACCTATATGTCGGAAAAAATGTGTGGTAGCTCAAGCCACACAAATTACATTAATCAAATAATATTAAAACGTTTGAATTAATGTTACATAATAATAGTAGTACTATAAAATATCAAAACGGAATGCAATGTCTAAGACAAAAAAATAGGTCCGGAAAGATGCTGCTAGCCGTAATTATTATTATTATTTTTTTCTAACGCATTAGAAACATAATTAAAAACGTTACCAAATGCAATACTTTTGTAATTATATTTTAAAAATGCTTTTTTAGATTTTTTTATTGTCACGGTATATATGATTGTAATAAAAATGATAATTTCATGTAATTATAGTAATAAATTATTTTGATACATATGAAATATACTCCCTCTGCCCATTTTTATTTTGACTACTTTTTTCATACAGAGTTTAAAGTATTTATTTAATGATTAATATCTCCAAATATGAAGACCTAAAAATTATATCAATATGTATTCAAAAACTATACTATTAGAGGAGTCTAACAATATTTCAACTTAACTACATATATTTTTATTATATTTACAATTAAATCGAGTTAAATTTTTTTTTTTTTTGGTGAAGCGGAAGCCAGAAAACAACACACAAAAAAGAAAAGAGAAAATGGAAAACAACACATAAAAATTAAAAAGGAACCAAAAAAACAATAATATTTGGGGAATCACACGCCGGAAGCATCCGCCGCTAGGTCCCCAAGCACGAAATCTGGAGGAAACGCCCAGGTGGTGTAGAAATATTCAATAGAGGCCTCATACTTGGCAAGCCTATCAGCAACACTATTACCTTCTCGCAAGACATGATAAACAAAACACTCCTCAAAAGAGTCACGAAGCTCAAAAATGCGCGAGATGGTGGCCGCCAAGGGATGAAAAGAACTGGAGGTCTCGAGCAGCTCAATAACAGACATGGAATCCACATAGCAGCATACCCTCCTCACTCCCATATGAAATGCAAACTTCAACCCAGCTAACAAAGCATAGAACTCAGCAAACGTATTGGAATGAAGCCCATGGAAGCCACGCCCTCCACCAAGCCAATGCCCCATGTCATCCCTAACCACAAAACCATACCCCGAGCAACCAGGATTTCCCAAAGCACATCCATCAGAATGGAGTATAGTACCTCGGCTACCCCTCATGTTCCAATGAACCAGCCTCATTGGCCGAGAGGAAGATTCAAACATGAGCCGCGCCGAGTGCAGCTCCGCAGCCAAGGTCACAATGTCCCGATGAATCTTCCAAATCGTACGCTGAACACCCGGGAAAATTCGAGCATTTCTCTCCAACCACAGGACCCAAACAACAGCCAAAAACAGATAATGATGTAAGCGGAAAAATCCAAGCAAGAATGTCCGAATTTGAGCCTTAGGAATGGAGCAGCAATCTGGGGAAACTGAGATGCGAAGCAAGAACCAAACCTGTCGAACCCATTTACAATAAAAAAGCCAATGACACCAATTTTCTACTTCCACACCACACTGAACGCAGAGAGGGGACGAAGCCAGCGATCTTCTAAACCGAAAATCATTCACTGGAGCAGCATCATGGCCAAGCAACCACAAAAGAAAAGAAATTTTTCTGGAATTTTCGTCTTCCACATCCAACTCCAATTAGTCTCTTCCTCCTTCTCATCAAGAAAATGAAAAGCTGAATGGACAGAATACATACCAGAGCGGCTGTGTTTCCATGTCCATAAATCCGGCACCGACATATGCAAAACTGGAGGCGGTGAGCTACATATGGCTTGTAAGATGTGAGCTGGAACCGGAGTTTACACCCTATCCCAATTCCAAACACCATCTGAAATGACATCTTTCAATTTAAGAGTAAGGTCTTGAGCAGCAACATAAGGTACTCGAGGCCCAAGTTGTGAGGATTCCCACCAATTAGAGAACCATAAAGAGATATTACCCTGCCCTACGCGTAGAGAGAAACCTGGCTTCAATAAAGGAAGTAATTTATGCACCATCTTTAACAACCAAGACTTTGCTGGCAAGGAAGTGGCCATTAAGAAATTCGAACCTGGAACTAACCCTTGAATTAGTTGACACCATGTTTTATTATTCGAATGAAGCAGACCCCAAAGAATTTTCCCAAGCAACGCCACATTCATTAACCACACCCGACGAAGTCCCAATCCCCCAAACTGCTTAGAAGAGGCGACCTTATCCCACCGTACCAAGTGAAGGCCCTTGCCCGCATGATCTTTCCACAAAAAACGATTCACCTATCTATCAATAGCATTACACACAGATTCAGACAACCAATGCAACTGCATAAAGTAAGTATGAATGGCAGACAACACTGCTTGACATAGTGTAAGACGCCCCGCCTTATTCAAGAGTTTACACGCCCACCTTTCAAGCCGATGATCCATTTTATAAAAAATAAAAGCAAAATCCCTACATCGTTTCCTTCCACACAGCATGGGAAATCCCAAATATGTTTCAATATTCCCAACCACAGGCATTTGAAGCATGTCCTGTATCCAGCTCCTATCCGATCCAGAGACAACAGTAGGAATGAAGACAGAGGACTTAACTGGATTAAGTTGCATACCAGACAATTCCCAAACTTCTTAAGGGTCTTAGAAATAGTTAAAACACTATCCTTATCCACCATAGAGCACAAGATTAAGTCATCCGCGAAAAGGAGATGCGAAATCTCAATCCCATTATTAGAAATCCGAACAGGTTTCCAAGCCCCATCACTGACCAGAATAGAAAACTTCTCCATTAATCAGAAACAAATAAGGCGACATCGGTCACCATGTCGTAACCCTTTCCCAGGTTTGAAATCCTCTAAAGCACTACCATTCCATAGGATGGAAAAAGTAGGAGAGGAAACACAAACCATAATGAGTTGGATCAAAGGCTGCGGAAAATCCAACTCATTTAAATATGCTTCAAGAAAATCCCAACATACATTATCATAGGCCTTTGCAATATTAATCTTTAAAATAATACCACGAATCCGCCCATGTGCACCTGCCATATGACTCAACATCTCCTGTAGAGCAATAGCATTGTCGACCGGTCCCCGGCCCGGCAAAAAGGCACTTTGATGATATGAAATCTTGCACTGAAGAACCTCCCTTATTCTATTAACAACAACTTTAGTCACGAACTAATACAACACATTACAAAGCGTAATGGGTCGAAAATCTTTGAAAGACACCGACTGTACCACTTTCGGAATCAGACATATGAAAGCTTTAGTAAGATCCTCTGGCAACCTCCTAGTTACAAAACTCCTCTGCACAAACTCCACCACAGAAGGCCTTAGCGTAGACCAATATAACTTATAAAATTTCCCAGGAAAACCATCCGGTCCAGGGGCCGAATATCCCTTCGTTTGACAAACAACATCATCAATTTCCTTTTCTGTAATAGCCTTACCAATTCTATTCTTCTCATTATCAGAGATTAGCGCTAGACATAGAAGGTTAATAGAATCATCCCCAGCTTCCATTCTCTGCCGCAAAGAAGCCCGAGGCGGAGAGAAAATCATTTTATAATACTCTCTAACTTGAGCCTGAATTACTGCCGCATCCTCACTCCAATTCCTATCAGGTAAGAAGATCCCATGGATATGCTCCCGATGCTGTTTACACTTAACCCTCGCATGGAAGTAGGCAGTGTTCTGATCCCCAAAACGAACCCATTTATCCCTCGCTCTTTGAAACCAATGCATCTCCTCTTAAGCTAGGACAACCTCATATTCCCTCTTAAGCTCTTGCTCCCAACATCACTAACCTGCTCGAGTCCACATGCTCCAGGGTTCTAGTAATACCCTCAAGACACTTCAAAATTTTCAGCTTCCGCCATTTAAAATTTGTTCCATGGGCACGCTTGAACTCCAAGGACGACGACCGAACATTTTGAAGTCTCCCACAAATTGAATTCGCTGGCATACCCCAAGCATTAGTAACCAATGCAGAATATTGCGGAATGAGAGACCATGAAGCCTCCCATCGAAAGTGAGGTGGGGGTAAGGGAGAAACCACTCCATACTTAAGAATAAGAGGGCAATGATCTGAACCAACCCGAGGCAGTGTCTGAACAAACACGAGGGAAATAGGGATAACCAATCAAGATTACCTACGACCCTATCCAATCGCTTAAAAATTCGCTCTCCATTACCAACCGTCCTGGACCATGTGAAAGTACCCCCTTGGGTATTTAGAGTTGACAAACCGCAGGCGTGCAGAACATTACATAACTCTTTAGCTCTCACCACATTAAACAACCCACCATGGACATCCTCTGAACTTAACACCTGATTCCAATCCCCGAGAACAACCCATGCCCCCTCAATCAAAGCAGAGATTTCATGAAGTTGATCCCAAAGTAACCGACGAGCTGCGTATTAAGGATGCCCATACAAAGCAGTAACCACCCAGCTCTGCTCACCACAAGAAAGCTGAATTGTTAAAAGTCGGTCCCTTTAGTCTAAAACTTGAGCGTTGAAGTGCACACCCCGACGTTGCAGAATCCACAACCCACCAGACCTCCCAATAGACTCCTGAATACACAAGGGGCTAAAACCTTTCTTAAAGAAAAACAATTGCGAACGAACGAACAAATACTGGGGCTCCATAATAACCAAAATATCCGGAACCATCCGACGAACAATATCAAGAATTACAAGCCGTGTAGGCCTACCCAAAATCCCTCCAACATTCCAAGTAACCATCTTGAAATTCCTAAAATCCATAAAAAAAAAACAATAAAAATTAAGGAATAGGGAACAAACCCTAGGTTTCCATCGTGTCCGACCGATCTAGTGGCCTACCCCCAAGGAGCACGAAGAATCCCCAATCTCCGACGCACGAGAAACATACTTGCCAACCTCGTTCTTTCCAGAAGATCAAGCTCGCTTCGCAAATTGGTTAAGCTCTTCATTGGATGGAAGGGAGCTCGTATCAATCTCCTTACCTTTGTGCTGTGGGACAATAGCAGTCTCTGTCCGCCTAAACACCATAGGCCCACCCCCATCTCATTACTCGGCTCAGAGAGTTTTCGGCCCACCCCAGCAGAAGATCTAGACTCAGCAATAGAAGGCCCAAATGCTTTTTAGGCCCAGACTGCCTTTTACTGATAACTTTAACCCATTCCTCACCACTAAGCTAAATAGGGAGTAATGAAGAAGTGGTTTGACCACCTTCTGTAACCGCCGCACCATTTTGAGAAGGTGGAATATTCCCAATATCACCTGCCATTGATTTCGCCACAACTGTCGAACTTGCCAATAGGACATCCTTCACACCTGTTACCGGTATAGAGGCCGGCGACACAGCCACCGCCGCAGGCCCTGCCTGACAAGCATGGTTAGCATGACCATACCTCATGCAATGCGAACATAGGAGGGGTAAACCTTCATACTCCACCTTATGCCAATGACCCCCGAGGAAAAATACTAGAAACCACCGGCAACTCTAGATCAATCTCCACACAAAACACGGGCATACTTGGCACGACCAACACCCCGTGACATAGCATCCACTCGGACCGGCGTACCCAAGGCATACGCCATCTGAGTGAGGATAAACTCATCGGAATATTCAATACAAAGTCCAAGAAACCTCACCCAGACAATTGTCTTCTTCGGCGTCACTTCATCCGCAATGAAATTAGGGCGCCAGGGAACAATAGTAAGGTAGTTGTCAAACGCCTTCCAAGGACCATTTCTCATCACACGAATGCGATCCTCATTTTTATCAAATTTCACCAGGAAATTACCGGCATCCAATTCCACAATTTTGTATTTCCCATCCACCTTCCATAGCCTAGTCAACCTTTCCTCCAAAGCCTTGAATCCCACACGCTTCCCGAACACCGATATAATAAGCCTATTTTCCCACGGCTTGCACATACGTTCCATAGCACGCGGATCAATAGATATCCTAGGCTTAAGCCTATCTCCATCAATATGGTCCAAGACCACCATTGAATGCCGGTTCGGATCATCCATCGACGGGGTAGGAACCGCACTCTTACCATCAATAACCATATCCCCAAAAGATACCGGAAGAGAACCAGAGAAAGGAAAACCCGGCGGAGCCGTCGACGAGGCCTCCGGCGGAAGGGGGTCAGGAGCAAGAGAGGAAGAGCGAGACATCTCAATACTCAAGTCAACTATTATTAAGTCAAGTTAAAATTAAAATTATAAACATTATATAAAAATTAAACTGAACACAATAAAATTAAATTGACCACAATAAATTGGACAGAGTATAACAATATTTGTGAATGTAGAAAAACGTTGAATGAAAGAGTGATTAATTGCGACCGAACAACCTCCTATCCAAAATGTTTCTACTTAGACATATGAATGATGAGTTGATGATGATGACCCACCAATTGGGGAAAGTTGAATGCCTACTCGTGTAGTGTTTGGTACTGTGGCATTAATTACAAACAAAAATAAAATAAAATAACCAGCTATATATGCCTATTTCAACTACTCCTCCGTTTCATTAAAAATGACCACTTTCTTTTGGGCACGAGAATTTAGGTTGTGGTGTTTAGTAGTTAAAGTAGAGTGAGTAAATTTGACTACTCCATCCATCTAATTTATAATGGTTACATTTGACTTTTAACCATATTTATTATTTAACTTAGAATTAATATTATCGTAATGATGTAGAAAGAAAAAAATAGTCAAGTGTGGTCTTGTTGTAATCGTCTAATGGTATAGTTTTAGAATATATATTTTATATAATTTTTATTTATACCCATTTTGAGATATTAATGGTTAAACATATATAGAGACTTTGTGCAGAAAGTACAATTGTCATTATTGTGGGGTTTTTAATCATGTTTATGTTAATCTAATTTGCTTAAAAGGGAAAGTGACCAACCTTATTGGAACACCTCAAAAAGGAATAGTTGTCACTTTTAATGGGATAGAGGGAGTATTACATTGTTGATTTTGGCTTAGGCTTTTCAAAAAAAAAAAAAAAAAAAACTATTACGTAGTTGATTGATATACTTCTATGCAAGGTTTTTATCTACAACAATTTTGTGCGTCTAGAGAGTGTAGCATTGTAAGATAATACAATCCTATGCACACAATCGCAATTTTAAGAACCTTGCTTCTATGAAAACATTCTTTCTTTGTTTCTTTCTTTTTTTTTAAAAAAAATTTATTTAAAGGGGGAAAATCAGAACTCAGCACTCAGGAGTACGGTGATTATACTACAAATTGGTTCATGCCATACTTGAAATAATAGGAACGTTGAAGAAACCCGTTGGGTAATGAGGAATTATCGCCAAATGGAGTATATAATAGTGTGAGTGTGAAAACTTGGACATGTTTGTGTGAAGACGACCAAGTGAAGATTTATTGACTATAAAGTGTAAGAATGGCAGCTGGAAAAGGAGCCCATTTTTTTCAAGGCATTTTTTTATTTTTGGTGGAGGCCATTGAAGGTCTGGAAAGGAGTGGTAGAAGTACATGCTACACAATTACGAAGGAATAAAGAAAATGGATAGAGGGCCGGATGGGGATTCGAACCCAAACTTATTGGTTGGGAGTTGGGGAAGTTACCATTTGAATAAGTTACAATCCAACCCCATCTTCAAGGACTTGTTAGTTAATTGATTGGATTTTAAAAATACTCAGTATGTTATAGTTGTAGTGGAGTATTTTGTAGAGGATATAAGAGTCCTCATTAAATAGGAAATGTGTATTATACAAATACATGTATGAAAAAAATATAGGCTTCGTTTGGTAAATAAGTAGACTTTAGAGTTTGGTTTCAGATATTAGAGTTTGGCTTCAAGTTCCCAAAACCACGATTTGTGGAGAAAATCAGCGATTCCAAATCTTATATTTCCGGGAAAACAAACAGATATGAATCTCTTAGAGTTGGGAATGGGCTTTTAGCGTTTGGACCGCTTATTCCAAACGGGGCCATAGTACTACTTCATAAAAGAATGTCGTTGAAAATATAATTTTGTTTATTGTTCTATTTTTTTCGGTTACTTGTTTATTGTTCTATTAATAATAGTATTCATAAATTAATCAATATTCTCTACCGTGTTAGCATCTAACTTGCATATAGAAGTATATGTTATATCAATATTCGATACTGTTTACCATGACATATTTTATTATATTATTATAATTTGGTATATACAGTTAAATCCAAATCAAACGCTCCTAATCCACTGAAATAAATTTCTAATTAAAAAGTCGATATCTTGTTTTAAAACCTTTATTATATATATATATATATATTTTAAATATATATTGGATATATGTGGATGGCGTATCACATAGTCCATTATTATAACGATTAAATAGGTACAAATGGAAAATAAATAATATTAGAAAAATAAGACAATACTCTCGGCGGCCAAGAGATGAGTGATATTACCCGGTAGTCCTTTATTTATTCTTCATTTCTTCTTCTTAAAAAAAAATAAAAAATAAAAATAAAAAATAAAAAAATGGTGAAATAAAAGGGGTTTTTGGAGATATATACCCTCCAACAATAGGAACTTTAAGTTTAGTACCTAGAAGTTTCATCCTTTAGGTTAGACCCACGAATGTTTTCAAAACTTTGAGTTGGGTACCTTGCATTTATATTTTATTTTTATTTGCTTGTTTTTATTTTATATATTATATTATTTATTATTATTTTTATTATTTATTTATTTGTTTATTTTTATTTTTATTATTATTATTATTATTATTATTTTATTTTTTTTATTTTTTTTATTATTTTTTTTATTATTATTTTTTTTAACCGGTATAATTAACCTGCCACTGTTTTCTTTCCCGGTCTATTCCCTTTTCATATGCCTGTAGGTTGTTGATTTCATCATTTATCCAAAAACTTAAATCTAATTCTTCTATTATGAGATTTTTTCTGTTTAAGAGTTGTAAGCATTTTATTTTTGCTTCGATTTGGATTTTCACAATTTCTTTTTTAATGCGATATCTTTCAATTGCAGTTTTCTCCCATTTACTGTAGTCTCTTATTGTTTTATAAGTCATTTTTAATGTTGGTTTTTGATATGGTTAATGAATTCTGTTTTGGAAGTATTCAACTCTTCTATTTTTGTTTTAAGGTCAGATGATTGGTAACTAATCACTTCTTCATATCTGTGTATTGAATTACGAATGATATTTATTTCTTCTTCATGGTTTAACCCATATATGAGTTCTTGTACTTCTTCTTCTTCGTCTTCTTTATATTCTTTTAACCTTATAATTGAATCTTTAAGGTCTTTTATTTCTTTTTCTGTTTTCCACATGGTTTCTCCAAGTTTTCCACATTCTGGACAAATATCAAAAAGTGTTCGTGCTTCCATTAGTTATTTCTGGCTAAATGTTCTTCTTGTAATTTTTTCCACATTTTTTCTTCATATTCACATGCTATGAAATAGTTGTCACATCTTTTTATATGGTTATCCTGTAATTTTTCAAAAACATTATAGATTTTAGTATGCTTTTGATAACTGTTTTCTAGAATTTCTATTTCATTTTTTAGAAATTCAGCCTCCTTAGTCACTTTCCATTTTATAATATTTTCAAATAATCTTTGTTTTCTGCAAATCATGTCTATTTGATTTCGCTTATTCATCAGTCTAATAAGCCAAATTTCACATTCTTGGCATAGAAAGTGTGTTTTCGGATAAGGTACAATAACAAACCTTGTTTCTGTGTTTTCAAAAGTTTCTGCTTTAAACAAATCTGTTTTAGAGTTTTCAGCAGTTTTAGTCATATTCTCCATTTGTTTTGATAAAAGATATTAGTTATTTCAGATAAAAGTTTTAAAAACACTGGTTTTTGTGCGCGAAAAACTTATATGTCGTGATGTCTTACTAGGTACTTGCCATCTCCTATTATTCCCTTGGTCGTGTTAAATTTCTGATTATGTGTTATGGGTCCGATTGTCCTTTGTTATGGAAATATTATCATAAACATTAAGTCCGCAATCCTCTTATTACTGTCACTGATGAGATATTTTTCTGGGCCTGTTTCGGGTTTCAAATTCAAATTAGCATTATCCAGACCTAGATCTGAAATGTAAGCAGGGGGTCTAAGGGGCAAGTCAAAAGGGACAACAGTAACAAAACACCATTATGTTTATCAAACATCCCTGAATTGTGGTTCCCCTAACGAGTCTTTCTTACAGCTTTTATGGCATAAAGCCTTTTAAATTTTTATCTTACTCCCCTAATGGCATATCTCATCAATTAAGTTTTAAAAGGTCACATATTCATGTTTATAACATTATTATCCATACATAGAACAATCATACCATAACATGAATCATAAACTAACCCATACCTTGAGAGAGGAGAGGCTTTCCCGTTCAGACGGGCCCCTGTATTTCAGAAAGTAAAGAAAAGAGGAAGCAATCCACACCGGGTCTTTCTTTACAAACTGAAATTTTATTACTGAAAGGGTTGGGAATACAAGAGAATTAGAGAGAGAAAGAGCTTTCGAGAGTAGCAAGAATGCAGTCTCAAAAACCTTAGAGAGCTAGAGAGCTAAGAAGTGGGTGTGTGTGTTACAAGTGAAGACCATCCCTCTATTTATAGATGGGAATGTCATCTAAGTAATCCACAACAACCAATAAAAACGTGCCAAGTGGCAAAGTTATCCGATAAGGTTCGGATGAAAAATCAAACAACTAGTACAATAATACAACAATATAATAATGTAGTAAAGAGGGGCCTAGTGCCCATTAACGCGGTTTTCAAGAGTCACATGGCTCTTGTCGGATTTTTGACCTTTTCCGCCTTGGATTCCCGCTTTCACATGGTTAGTGGTGCTTTTGGCTCCACTAGCATTTTTGTTTTCTTCTTGACTTTTTCTTTTCCGGATTCTTTTCTTCACATGCTGGTATTTATTGTGAATTCCAGCTCATTTCTTCGTGGCTCCATTGGTATTCTTCATCATTGTGGGGGCCGCCACTTTCTTTTTTCTGATTTTTTATAATTTTATTGGCCTGGAATTTTGCTTCATTTTTTCTTAGTGCCACCAGTGCACTAAACCTTCCACTTTTTCTGGTTGCCATTGCTTCAGCAAAAGTAGGCTTTAGTTCCATTTCAAGCTTATGAAGAATTTCTTCTTCACTGAGGTTTTCAAATTTTCCAGTCTGTACTGGACTCATAGTTTTTGGCAAACTACCAGCCATAACCGGAATTAATGTGCTTTTACCATCTACCGGACTAGATGGGCTTAGTTCAATATTTTGGTCCTCAAAGACCTCAGGGTTAGAACTTCCCTGGTTTGGTTCAAAATCATCTGAACTTATACTTTTTAGCAAAGCATCAGCTATCAACGGACTTGACTCGTCTTTACCGTCTGCCGTTTGAGACGGACTAGATTCAAACTTTTGATCCTTAAAGACCTCAGGAGTTGAATTTTCCTGGTTTTGCTGCATCCAGGCTTTTGCCAATTCTACTGCAGTCATAGAACTGGTGGGTTTGGGTTCTGGACCATAAACTGGTTTTTCTTCTGGCTTTGGTGTTTTCAGTGTGAGGGACACAATTTTTGAGGTCAATTTCTCATTTTGGTTTTGAAGGATTTCAAGTTTCTTGGTGAGGGTTTCAATCTGGGCCTCTGCTTCAAGGGTTTTCATTTTTTGGTTTTCAAAATTTTGTAACCATTCGGCCTTTTGGGCTTCATATTTACAGACTTCCTTGGCCATTTTTTCACAATGGTCACAAAACACAATGTGGGTTTTAGAAGAATGTCCAATTGAATATTGGACTGGGCCTGTAGGATTTTGGGTTTTTGGCCTCAAACCATCAACAATGTTTTTCAAACTTGGGCTTACAAAGAAATCTGGGCCCATTGTGGTTTTTGCAAATTGAATTGCAGACATTATGTCATAAAATCCTTTATGAAGAGGTTTTTCATTATCTTCATTAAGAGGTAAAATATCATTTTTATCATAAATTCCTTTTTTATAACCTTCATAGATTACATAATATAAAAATGATTTTATGTTATTGAATTTCTGGAAATACATGCTTAAAGCAGAGAGACAAGTAACAATATACCTGCTGTTGTTTTTGTCAAATGATGCTCTCCAGATGTTATCACAAAGGCAGATCTGTTCCTCTGTGTAGTTCAACCATGTGATAGGCCTGTACTTCATGTTATCAAATAAGATTAATTCTACATTATTGCCTGTTTCTGCTCTTTTGCCAAAGCAGATTTTCACTCCTTTTTCTGGGAGTTTATCTTTTTTCTTCCCTTCTGGGATGCTGGTTTTAGAAGGGATTGTGTAATATCCCTCTGGGGTTTTCACCATCCCTGTGGTTTTTACTCCATTTTCATTGCTGATTTTCAAAGAGTTTTTCTGGGAGTTTTCTGCCATTCCTGTAACAATATTATTCAATTCTCAATATTCCAATCCTCCCTGTAAAATTGATCCCAATTTAGTTTATATTTTTCCTCATCATTTTCATCATAATTATCAGTTGATTCGTTTTTAAATTCAGTGTCATATAATGGTTTTTTCATTTCTTTAATCAGAATTCTAGATAGTATATCAGCAATTTTGTTATCTTCTCCTTTAATATGTTCAAATTTTATTTTGTAGCCTTTCTGACTAATAACATCTGTAAAATTCAACCACCTTCTCCTAGACATTGATCTTTTTTCTTGGAGTTGGCTATGAAATTTTACTATGGCTTCACAATCAGTTCTTACTGTGAATCCTGGTTTTCCTGTTAAAAACAGTTCAAATTTATCAAGTGCATACTTTATTGCTAATAGTTCTGCATCAATCGAGGAAATGTTACCCTTTTCTCTGTATTTTCCTGATGCATATTGGCAAATTTCTTCTTTACTTTTAGGTGAGTAGACATCCTTTTTTCGCAAAAGGATAGCTCCCCATCCTTCATGTGATCCATCAGTTTGCACAATAAGATAATCACTATCTTCTGGCAAAACCAATTCTGGAAGTGTTTTTAATGCTTCTTTAATTTTTTGTACATTTTTTATATCTTCTTGATTAAAATATCTTTGACCGTTTTTTCCCAGTTTGTTATATAATGATCCTGTTAATGAGGATAAGTTTTTAATGTATGGTCTAGCATAATTAACCAATCCCAAAAATTGTTGTAATAGTTTTGTATCTTCCATTTTATCAGGAAATTCAACAGCCTTTTTAGCAATATGATCTTGGAGTTTTATTTTTCCTTTTCCAATTTCTGCCCCAAGGAATGCTATTTTAGTTTTATTAATTTCCATCTTTTTCTTTGAGATGATTATTCCATGTTTTTCAAATAGCCTAAACACTGTATCAAGATGACTCATATGTTCAGTACTATTTTTTGAAAATACTAGAATATCATCAATGTATACCAAAACAAATTTTTGGTATGGTTTGAAAATTTTATCCATTTTTTGTTGAAATATAGCTGGTGCATTTTTTAGTCCAAATGGCATTACTAACCATTCAAATAAACCTTCTGGACATGTGAATGCAGTCCATTCAACTGATTCAGGATGCATTTTTACTTGCCAGAATCCTGACTTACAGTCAAATTTGCTATATACTTTTGAGTCTTGAATTCTATTTATTAAGACTGTTTTATCTGGTATATTGTAAGCAAAATCTTTTGTATTGTCATTAAGTCTTTTATAATTAATGACCATTCTTGATTTTCCTCTCACAATTTCAGAATGTTTTCTTACAATAAAAGCTGCAGACCTATGTCTGGAGTTTGATTCTCTAATTACTTTTAAAGTTTTTAATTCATCAATATGCATTTTGAAATCTGCTATATCCAGATTTGTAGGATTTATTTCTGCAGTTGAGATTCTTAATTCTGGATTTATTATTTCAAGCTTACATATTGTTCCATCTTTTTCCCAATATTTCTGGATGTTATCTCCAATAATTTGGGATTTTTCTAACCTCTCAATCCATTTTGTTATGGTTTCTTCAGGCTTAAATCTAGTTATACTTATTAGTTCTTTCAGTTTTGGAGTTTCAGGAATGTATTCTTCTTCAAACTCTGTAATTTGTATGTTTTCTTTACAAGTTTGTTTACATGCTCCTTTTATTTTACATTTACAGTTTTCAATATCTTTATCTTTTAAAAGTTTTTTATTTTTTGTTTTTGTATTAGTAGGGGCTCCACCACGCTTCTCTCGCAACTCTGATGTTGTTAAGAGTTTGGTTCCCGCATTACTAATACTAGGTGCAAACATTGCCAAAGTTGCTTTTTCAACAATTTGGATATAATCTTTTGTAATAAATAATCCTCCATTATTTTGTAAGAAGAATTGTAATCCTAAGATTACATCTGCATTTATTACTAAATCTTTTATATATGAATTATCAGGAACTCAGGAACTCCATAGGGTTCTGATATTCCACAATTGGTTTCAAAAAATATTTGTCCACCTGAAATAGGTTGTTTTGTTGTATATGATATTCTTCCATCCATTAATTCTGATTTAATAGGTTTTGCTAAGTTTTTCTGTAGATGTTCTGGGATAAGTTTCTCATTTATTATTATTCTTGTACATCCTGTGTCGATTATTGCATTAGTACGAAATACCAATTCTCTTAATTTAAAGATTATTGGTACCCTTAATGTAGTTAATGATGAAGGATCTTGGCACACAGGTATGTACTCAGGGTTTTGTGCTAACATATACTCTGTAATAGGATTTTGTTTATCATTAGATTCTTCTTCAGGAACTTCTTTTTCTTTATTTTCCGTATTTTTAGGACTCAACATATTATATTCTTCTAAGTTTTCTTCTATGTTTTCAATTCTGGTTTTTAATTCCTTAGGATTCATTATATCTTGTAAATCAAAAAGTTTTCTTTCTATTATATCTATTCTTTTTGTGATGAATGTATAATTATCATCAATTTTTGTTATTGGCATTTCTTCGGGGAATTTAATTTTATAATATTTTAACAAGCATATTTGGCATATTTCTACATGGCATATTGTACATTTAGCTCTAAGTTTTCTTGATGGGTAATAAGAGCATTTTATACAAGGTGTAGAATCAGTGCCTACCCTGAAAAGCCAATTATGGTTTTCGCATTCATTAATTTCTCTCATCATATACTCAGTTTCATATGGCATCATATACTCTTTATATGTGATACCATTATATGAGTTTTCATTTGCAAGCATATTAATCAATTCATAGGGATCATCATCCCCTTGTTCTTCCATAACATTTTCTTCCACTGTTACTATACTATATATTGTTTCAGTCTCAGAAACATCTGAGTCTACATCCAATATATCTTGTTGTATACATTCTGTAAGAATTGCTTCTCTTGAATGTTGGTTTTTTCTTTTAGGATATGCTGTTGCCAAATGGCTTTCATCACCACATGTGAAACAAGCAAGTTTCTTTGTATAATTTCTACTAGGATTATATTTTCTGACGTGATGTTTTTGTTTTAAGAAAGGTTTCCTACTATTTGATTGTTTTATGAAATACTTCTTTCTTGTTATGAATTTAGGTTTTTTCCTTAATGGCTCTGGCCTACCATATCGTTGAGGAGTGTATATCCTCTTACAGAATGAATAATCTGTTTTCTTAAGTTGTTTTTGTGCTATTATATTTGTACACTTATCTTTTAATATTTTTACCACATGAACGGCCCTCATACTAATAGTGTATTGTTGAGGATTCTTTTCAACCATTTTATTCCATGTATCTTGAATTTCTTGACCAATTGGTCTTGGTATTTTCATAAATAATTTTTCACCTAACTCTTGGTTAAAAGCACCTCCTGCTAGGCCTGTATAGTAGACATATTAATTTAAGAAGTCTACTGTTCCATATAAGTCATCTACGTGCATTTGGTCTAGATGGATTAAGGCATCCATTTGTGTTGTTATATGTCCTGAATTACCATCTTCACCCGTTATTAGACTTGATATTTTATTTACAAAGTTATAAGGATTCGGTCCTCTTTCTATTAAGTCTTGATAATCCATTGGATAGTCTCTTTTAAATACTTCCCACATTGACTGTGCGAATTCTCCTAAATAGGTTTCAAGATATCCATACATTGATTCAGCTGTATCATTATAATCATTTTTGTTTTTGATGTAATCAGCTACAACTATGTTTTTCCATTTTGCAATTACTGAGCCCCATTCTTGAGGGCTTACATTTGTTACTTCTAATATTGCTGGGTTATGATAATATCCTCTTTCTAAGGGTTGCCTAATTCCTCTAGGTTTTGTTATCATCCCAGGTTGTATCTTTCCATAAGGATATTCTGGATGAACATGTGTGATTGAGTGTCTAGAATTGTTTCCAGTATAATTAGTTCCAGGTCTCCACTCAGTCCCTCTTTGGTATAGGGCAAAGGGAGTTCCAGGGACTCTTGTTATACTGTCTCCTGTATTTTTCATGACAACATCTTTGTTCATGAATTCTTTAGCTGTTTTATTTGTTTTCTCAGAATGTAAGGAGATATGGTCTCCCATATATTGTTCCATTAATATATTATCAGAACCTTGTCCTACTTCTGGTGAGTTTTCCTTTAAGAACAAGTGAGCTTCTATATCTGCTTGTTGTTCTTCTTTTATTTGTATTTTTTGTAATCTTTTCTGTACTTCTTTCTCAATAATATCTTCTAAATTATTCTTCCATTCTTTATTTTTTCTTTTCATTTTATCCTTTAATTCTTGTTTTTGTTCATTTAGTTTTGATATTTCTCTTATCATTTCTTCATAATTTTCTATCCAATTCTCAAAATATCCACTATGTTTTGGACATTCTATTAAATGGATCATATGTTTTAACTTATCAGAATATCTTCTATCAAGATCAATTTTACAATCTTGACAATTATGAGGTAATATTCCTTTGTTTTTGAATTTTTTAGTTAGTGCAGAATGCACATGTTGTGAGAAAACTCTTTCATACCTGTCATGGTACTCTCTTTTATTTAGAATTTTTCCTTTCTTAAAGTTTTCAAATTTTCTTGTTTTTAAACAAATATGTTGAATGTCTTTAGCAATTCTTTCCACTTCATCTTCACTAGGGTGGAATATATGTTTTCCTTCATATTTTACATAGTTATCTGTTACTGGTTTTTCTACAATAAACCTTTTCATTTGTCTATTCATTTTCCTGACCTTCTTCTTCTGTAAAATCTATTGGTCGTTTTGCAGTTTCATAATCGTTAAACCTTACTGACGTTTCTCCTCTGGAGTTAATGAAGTAATTTACATTTTTTGGAGTTAAATTTTTAACATTTGGTTTTTCAAAGAATTTTGATAGATCCCAATTTTTCCCAGCATTTTCTTCTGATGATATTTCAGTTGGTCCTATCATTTTTACTCCTTCACTTCCTATGATACTTACCACAGTTTCAATTTTTGTTTTATGCCTGGTTTGGCCATTGTTTGTGATTCTTCCTAAGAAGCCTACACATACCATTAGGTTGTGACCAGTTTCCATTTCTTCATATCCTACAGTTTGAATTCCTATTTGGATATGCTTCATAAAATCTGTTATTTGTATCATATAATCTGGTGCCAAATAACATACTCCCACATTAGGGTTCATATCAATTTCCATTAATCCTATGATAGCTTGGGTTGGATTAGTCCACCTTGTATCTAGAACAGTCATTAGGACTTTAGTTCCTAAGTTTTTTCTAGTTAAACCTTTTACTCCTATGGAGATTAATCCCATATGCATGTATTTTTGTCCTTGTCTTTGAAGCCTAATTGCTTCATTATTGCTTATTAATTTTATTAATTTTTTGTCATCTTTTAGACAGCTTATTGGTTCCGTATAATGATATTTGTAATATCCTGTGTTCCAATTAAGGAATCTTTGGTCATACAATAATCTTGGTTCCAATTGGATTAATGTTCTTTTCTTGAAGTTTTCAAATTCAATATCAGGGTCAATTATTTCTTCAATTATTGTTGGCCCTTCTTCAAGTTTGGTTTTTTCTCTGAACATTCTATCTATTAAGGTTTTTTCAAAGTTTGAGCTTTCAATCCTTTGAGAATTACTTCTTTCTACTAGACTGTTTTTGGATTCATTAGTAAGAGAAAATGATCTCCTACTCATTTTTGTAAATATTTTTCGTCTGGTTTTACAACCCAGAAGTTCAGTTTTTCTTGTGGTTTAGTTTTCCTTCTAGCTTCTGCGGGTAATTTTGCAATTTGTTCAGCTAGTTGTTTTATTGTATTATCTTCAGGTATTCTAACAGCTTGTATTCTTTCAAGTTTTTCATCTATGCTTTCAATGGCTATTCTTAATGCAGGGTCTTGATATTTTTTCATGTTTTCCATTTGAACATGTACATCATCAATTTTTTTCTTTAGTATTTCAGTTGTTACAAGCTCTTTTATTTTCTTGTCAATTAGACTAATATTTGTATTATTTGTTTTATTATGGTCTGTTATTTCGCCAATCTTCTTATGAAGATTATTAACATTTAGCTTTATTTCTACTAATTCTTTGTTTATTTCTTTGAATTTATTATTAATTTCTTGTTTAAAGTTTTCTATTGTTTCTTTAACCTCTTTCAAAGCTGCTTCCATTATCCTTTAATGATTTTTATAATTTTGTTACACATTTCATTTACATTTTCAATATTGTTTTCAACAATATTTTTAATTTCCTTTATCTCTTTATCAAGTTTTTCAACCTTATCTTGTAGTTGTTTTAATTCCTCACTATGGTTAATGATTTTTCTCGGATTTGGGATATCACTAACTAGTTTAGAACTTTCATATTGAAGTGTTGTTATGGTTTTAGATAAATTTTTCATTCCACTGGATGATTTATCATACTGGGTTGATAAGTATGTTTGGTTTTCTAATATTACTTTAAGATTTGTATTATTTTGTTTTCCTAATAATTCTAACTTATCTAATTTTGCTTCAATTGATTGAAGACTTCTTTGTATATTATGCTAATAATATTGTTGATATCGTGCACCATGCTGATTGATATAGTTTGTGTTTTTTGGGCACTTTTTTAGAGAAGTGTTAAACTCATTTTATAGTTTTGGTTATTGGGTACCATTCTTAAATGAAGTAAAACTATTGGGTACCTATCTTAAAGAAAAATTCAATTGGGTACCTATCTTAAACTTTGAAAATTTTGGTGGGTTTTTCTTAAATTTCCCGGAAATAAAATAAAATAACTTTAAAAATATTGACTATTTTCACTTTTTGAATCATAACTTTTTACTACATAGAAGTATAAAATGAATTGAATGGGTTTTCTTAATTCATGAGCCTCTCTCTCTATGAAGGGAGTATAATTATGTATTGAAATATAAAAATCGATCTATGAAGACTTTGGCAATTTCATTTTCAAAAGTAGGGTGGACCGAAACTATTTTATACCACAATTTGTCTATTTACACACCAAGGTTTTAAATATCGGTTTCGGTGTCTGTATTGGACATATAAATTTAGGGAAATTTTGAAAATATTTGAAATTTCGGGGGAAATTTCGGAGATATTTGCAATTTTCGAGAAAACCACATCGAGTTTCTGAGATAATGAAAATGAAGATATTTCAAATTTCGTCATCTATGTTACTATATAAATTAGTAATATGTTAACAATACTCATTCAATGGTATATTATGCTAATAATATTGTTGATATCGTGCACCATGCTGATTGATAAAGAGATGTAAAATCGATGAAAACAAGTTAATTGAATGGCATATAATCAATGTGTCGAAACATAAATTTTAATTTTTAATTTTTTTAAAAAACCATATTTTTAGAATTTAGAAAAAAAATTTAAAAAATAAAAAATTTTGGGAAATTTCGGAAAATTTCGGTCAAATTTCGGGAAATATCGAGTTTCGGGTGAAATTCGATGGATATTTTACAAAAATATATTGTAGGTGAAATTTCGCTTTGGGGTGTCCCGAAACCCGAAATTTCGGTCGAAATTTCGGTGATTTCAGGGATATTTAAAACAATGTTTACAACTATGTCTTTGTACGCATTTATTTACGAAACCTGCCACCCAACTATGTGGACTAGCTAGCAAACCTAATCGTTTGTTCAGTTATGAGTTCACTTTACTAAAGCATTCACGGCTTTATTTGCTTCCGGAATACTACTTTGGAATTTTTTTCCATCCCAAACGTCCTATACATTTTTTTATTTATTATTATTATTATTTTTTTTGTAATAGCCTATACAGATTATAAAATAGGTGGTGCGAGCCCATGTCATACAAATTACAAAATAAAAAAGTTAAGGGATTGGATGGAGAATAGAACATTTAATCTAAAAGTTTAAAGTAAGGAACTTGACCAATTAGCTAATTCCTCATCCCTAAGATCGTATATATTTAGACTCGATTCACAAAAATTAATTAATTAATTAATTAATTAATTAATTAATAATCATAATAATTAGTGGGTGAAAATGGATGGAGGACGGAGACATCACGATCATCAGATGGGCTGACTATTTCAGTTTGACAGCTGTTGTGGACACCAATCACCCTATATAGCTATGGGCCCATTACATACCCAACAATTTATATACTACATTAGGTCCATAATATCAATATGAGTGTTCCATCACTTTTTCTCAGCTACGATTTTTGGATTAATTATCATTCTTAAAAACTAGCATACCCGCCCGCGCAATGCGCGGTAAGTAAAATATATATATATAATTTTAAAATTAGATAAGATTTCAAAAATTCAAATATTGTACTTATTACATAAAATTTGATTCATGCGGTGTTGGAAACTTAACCATGTGGTAACTCCCCCAACTCCCAACCTTTAGGTTGAGGGGTTCGAATCCCCATCCGGTCCCCTATCCATTCCCTTTGTTCCCTTTGTAATTGTGTGGCATGAGCTCCCACCACCCTTTCCAGACCTTCAATGGCTTCTTCAAAAAAATTTGGTTCATGCTAATTTTCTGACCACATTATTGAGAAAAAATGTGACAAAGTGGTTTTGCAACTTTGTCAATTAAGTTATTTTCCTAATATTGTTGTTTTATTGATTTAGCGGGCGTTTGTTTGTGCATTTTGGGCGGAATTATCTGATTATTGCGTTTGCAAAACGCAAATAATCAGTTAATTCTGTTTTTGTACTAACTTCCAATAATCTATTATTTGCCTTTTGAGGGAATGAAAACGCTATTTTCTTGCAGCCCCACTTTGGTGCTGCAAGAAAATTGCGTGTAGCCAAAAATATATTTTACTATATTGTTGCCTTTTGAGGTAATGAAAAATACAAATCCAAACACTTTTTCATGATTATCTGATTATTGCGATTTGAAACAACATAAGCTCATCCAAACACTTAATTTTCTACAGCATGTTATGTTACAACAATTATCTGATTATCCTTTTCTAAATGCTGCAGCACTTTTTAAAACGCGCATCCAAACATCCTCTTAGCCCATAATCAATTTGATTTTACATTATTTAATTTATATTAATACATTTTTGCCTGATACGAATTATGTAATATATTTGATTTTACATTTTTAAATTTATAATTTCCGAGATATAATTTTAACTCCATTTTATATTTTATATATTAATTTATTATTATATATTACACTAATAATGCTACTGGACTACTCGACCAATGGCATGCCTCCCGCACCTGGCGAGACGTCTTTGACCGATGTTCAGTTCATCATGTACTTTGCAAGTGTAAAATGGTCGCGGATTGTCTAGCAAAATGTGGTGCATCTTTAGAAGAATTCTACACTACTTGGACATTTCCCCAGACTTCACGCACAGGGTGTTAGCGGCGGATTCTTCCGGCGTATGGTTCCCAAGAGCCAAAGTGTTAGCTCTTTTTTTCCTTTCTGCTTTTGGACACCTCTTTTTGTTGCTCTTTTTTCCCTTTATTTTCTTTTCAATTTATTATTTGGCGTCAGCTTCCCACAAAATAAGGTTAATAATTTTAGAACATTGTTCACATATGTATGGAGTGACTAATACAAATCTAATCATGAATATATAATTATCATATTATACTATATTATACTTCCTCCATTTTTTTTAAGTGTTACACTTTCTTTTTTTGGGTGTTTCATAATAAATGTTACATTACCATGTATAAATGCTTTTAAGGGTATAAAACTTCCACTAAAGCACTTTTATTCCTTGCATTGAATCTCGGGTCATTTCCTTATGTTACACTTATTTTGAAATGAAGGGAGTATTATATTATATGTAGGGATGAAAACGGTATGGATATGATCAGAAAGTATTGGATACGAATATATATTATCCCACATTTTTTTTCTCGGATTCGGATCGAATATAGATATGCCGGATACAAATACATGTCGGATATAGATTTAATTGGATACAGATTATCGGATAATTTTTAATCTTTTTTGAAAATTTGATAATTATATAGGAGTAATAATTTTATATTTTGTTATAATTATTGATAATTTTTAATTAATAAATAATAATATATTAATATATTTGGATATCCATATTTCAAATCTGGATAATATCCTATCAGTTTTTATATAAGGTCAGATATTTTTGGATACAAATACGAATGCATATATTAAATTACAGATTCAAATTTGGATGCGACTATTGAAATATTTGGCTGGATAGTTGGATACAGATTCGGATTCGAATATAATCGGACACAGTATCGGATCGGTCTGATATTGACCGTACCCCTTTCACCCCTAATTATAAGTATATATATTATACAAATATATAGTACTATATTTATTCAATTAGACGAAGTTAAAAGATGTATATCATAGTAAATCTTTTTAGTTTATGTAGTGTTATTATACCGTTTATATTAATTAATAATTTCTTAAAAATATAGGATTGGTATCCACCTTATATATATATATATATCAACCATTCAAAATTAGATTGAGATCTTCTAAAATAATAACAAATCACTATGCTAAATAAAAAGTTGGAAAAAAATAAACAACTAATTTAAATCATTCCCTATCCAATTTATTAGATTATTCCCAATTTTTCCGAATTCAATTAAATAATGATTGTTTTCTACTTTAAAGTGAACTTAAATAAATTAAAAAATATTTTAAAAAAAATGTATCCAAAAGGAAAGATGTGAAAAAGGGAATAATCTATTAGCAAAATGGAAAAAATACATCAATAAAAAATAAAGTGGAAATATCTCCAAATTTATTCTCTTCAGTTTTTTTTCAAATTTTGAATAAAGACAAAAAAAAACAATAAAAAAATCAACATAAAATAGATTCATGATATACAAAGATTTTGAGTAGTATACAAAGGAGAATCATAAAAATAATTTGTAGAGTATGACTTAATTGCAATCTTGAATTACAACATGTAATCCTGTAAAAGTCATTGGAAAATCATTAGAAATATATATTTAATAGTACATAAGAAAAAACAAAAAAAACCCACTAATATTCACGTTTGAGTAAAAAAAATCTTACATGAATAGCAAGACGAAGAATATATTGTAATCTGAGAAAAATTAACCTGCAACAAAAGAAATATAGGAAAATATTGGTGTGTGAAACATTGTAATACATGAGAAGAGGAAACAAAAGACATTGTTTTAAATATAAAATCAATGTTGAGAAGACATAAACAAAGAATGAACAAATAAAATGTGAGGTGATGAGAATTTCAAGACAGCCATGATATTAGATAAATGAATGGAATATTTATAGAGAAATAGGAGGAGGTTTGATGGAGATATATATGCAAATATTGGATGAATAGAATCAAATTTGACGTGATCTTCTAAAAATATATAATAGTTTAAATTAGTTAAAGATATTATAATATTTTATTAAGAATTTGTTAGGATATTGATGAATATTGATAAAAGAATTATATTAAACGTATATTAATTAATATTGGATATTTATATATATTTATGGATATTTCAATATATAATATTAAAATTTTAGGATTAAACATTGTTGGATGAATTAAATGTGATTGTTGAAAAAAGGGGGTGTGGAAGTGGGGGGAAACTTGACTATATTACTTTTATATATATATATAGATAGATATAGATATAGATATATAGATTATATAGTACAAAAAATAAATATAAATGTGTCCCTATATCTATTTGTATATGTAGATTGTAGCCTATCAATATGCTGTTTCGCATAAGGGATAAAGGCTTTATTAAGTACTATTATTTTCATTTTATGTTTTTTTTTTATATTCTTAATTTTATATATTATTATTGTATTTTGTAATATTTTATTCAATGTATTTTAAAATTTTGTATTTGCAGGATTTTAAAGTGGCAAAGGATTTTATTTTTATTTTTTTTAAAAAAAATTCATTTTTACGAAATACTAGGATTCAAAGCAATTTGGAAATTCAAATCCTATCAAATTTCTCAAATTATGACAAACAGGCACCTAATTATATTGCTGTAGTGGGATTTAGGGTTTGTTCGGATGAATTTTTAGAAATATGCTTTTGGCTTTTACTTCTTCCAAAAGCACTTTGACAAAATGGCATTGGGTCTTATGTAAAAAAATTAGCGATGTCTTGATTGTATAACTAATTACTAATAACTTTAATGTTATTTTTTAAAAAATTATACTCCATCTGTTTTTATTTAGCCTCTCTATTTCTGCACCTTAATCATTTATAACTCAAACTATATATAAAACCAAAAATTATAAAAATTTAATATTCTAAAACTATGAGATTGGACGAATCCAACAATATTTTACTTGAATATATTTTATGCTAATATAACTGTGCTAAAAGATTAAATAAAAATTACTCAAACGAATAGTATCAACTATGCAAAGATAATTTTATTTAAAAACGGATGGAGTAGGCTTTATATATAAACATAAGTTGTATAGTTTCAGGGTTAGCTTGTTTATAAGTAAAATAAACTATGGTGAACCAGAATTGTTAACTAATTAATGAGGTGAAATATTGTTTAGTTTATTACTTAATTACGTTCAGCTGAATTATTCAAAATTTACTCAAAAGCATAAAAGCTAAGAGTAACCTACCGAGACAAGCTAAGTTGGTTGGTAATGTACTAATGTATCTAAAAAATCAATAACTAACATTTAAAGCTAATTCTTAAATCTTTCACCTCTTAAATCAAGGATTTGGGTTATCGATCTACTATGACTCCTCCCTATCCCTAGCTTCCTCTAATTTCTCTTATCAACGGTATATATTCTTTCATTTTCGATTTATCAAAAAATATGAAAATTAATCTGATAACGATCAAATTAACTGCTTATTCAAACCTGATTTTTGTACGTTTTTAACTTTTTGATACAAGCTTTTTCCAAAGTTCCATATGGTATTCGTTCATTTTGAGCTTTAATTTATCTATAAATTTAATTATTGTTATAAATATACTACTCCCTCCGTCCCGCGAAGTTTGACACATTTCTTTTGGGCACGGTAATTTAGGTAGTGGGGTTTAGTAGTTAAAGTGGTGCGAGTGTTTGTATTTAAGATTCTAATAAATTTTGATACTGATTATTATTTAACTTTGACTTAATGTTATCGTAATGATGTAATTAGAGAAAAATAATCAATTATGATCTTGTTAGAATCGTCTAATCGGGTAGTTTTAAAATATATATTTTATATAATTTTTATCTGTACAAATTTTGAAATATTAAGAATTAAAGAAATACAATGGACTTTGTGTAGAAAAGTAAAATTGTATTGGAATTTCTACAGAATAGTAAAAGTGATTACTTTTAATGAGATTTGACAATAATTAAAATTCTAATCAAACTTATATTAATTTAATTTATCTAAAAATGGAAATATGTCAAACTTTGTGGGACACCCAAAAAAGAATAAGTGTCAAACTTCGTGTGACGGAGGGAGTAATACTTATTATGATATGTACGTACTGTTAGAGATGGCTGCTGCACTATATCCCTTCCCTATTCCCTGTCACTGTCTCTAATGGAACCGCTATTCCCCAGTTCTTTCTTTTCAATTTAAAGAAGGGGAAATTAGGGTCAAGGACCCCTTTATTTTTGTTTGAGTTTTTAAAAGACCCCTTCCAAAATTCTTACACTTTAAGCCCCACCTACAGTTTTGACTTGGTTTAAACGACCCTACACAATCCTAATCCAATTAAGTTTCTAATTAAGTTTCTAAAGAAGCGGGATTAGGAAAAAAGAGAGACAACGGGCAAGAAGAAACAGAGAGGGAGAAACGGAGAGAAACGGGCAAGAGGAGAAATACCTTTTGGAGAAACGAGAGCTTACAAGATCGAAAACCTTGGAAGCGCAATTCTGGAGAAACGAGAGAGGGAGTACCGTTCGGAGAAGTGGAGACATATCGGAGAATTACCGTTCGGGGAAAGGGAGGGAGAAGAAGAAAACCTAGCATCGAGCGCAAGAGAGAGCTTGAGAGAAAGCATAGAGAGAAACCGAAAAGAGAAAGAAGAAGGAGCAACACTTGACCTTACGAGAGAGGAAGAAGAAGACCGCTCCTCAATGCCACCGAAGGAGCAAGCTGCATCCTCAATGCCACCGAAGAGGAAGACCGCTCCCACCGAAGAGGCCGACGGAGGTGGTCCAGGTACGGTGTTGATCTTCATTTTATTTGGTTTTGTGTATAAGGTGTTTGTGTGATATCTAATTTAGCAATTTCGATTGAAGTTAGTTATAATTGTCTGATTTCTGTTTATTTGAAGAATTAGGGGAAAGTGAAATTTGAATCTTGTGATTAGTTTTGTGAATGTATTCTGCACATAATGTGTTCGATGAAATGATTGAATTGGTTATTAGGCGGTTTAGTAGTACTATGGCATCCTTGTGTATATCCCAATTATTCCAGGCTTCTTCATTGCAAATTGCTTTGGTTTCTTGTCTTTTCTTGTACAGTAGTATATGTCTTTCTTGTCAAACAAATACATGTTCTATTTTCCTGATGTTGAATGATGGTTTTATGTATTTACGAATAGGTGGTTCGAATGAAAGAAAAATACAAGCTCCTCGTTGCTCTGCGAAATACCTACGAGAAGTTTTGGAAGAGGTAGAGATCAGGTGGTCGGTACAGCAAAGAGAGGCAATAGAGGCCACCGGATTTGGCCATCTGACAAAGGTGAGCAAAGAGAGTGCCTTTCTCCCACGCCTGCAAGCGCTCCTAGAAATGTTTAGTCCGGCTACGCGAAGCTTTATAGTGGGCGATGGCATTAGTATAAAGTTTTGTGCTCGTGAGTTTTCATTGGTGCTTGGCTTGAGGCACGCAGGACATCATGTCGACAAGAGGTTGGAGCACAATCCGAAGAATATATCGAATAAGTTCTTCAACGGCAGGTGTGTGGATGTTAAAAGAACTGAATTTGCGAAGGCTCTACGGGATTGGGCCGGAGAAGCGGAGGGCAATGATAGGTGCAGTCCCGGGGAGTATGCAAGCTTGTATACATTGTTGGTGTTTAATTGTCTACTGTTTCCCACCACCGGGTACACGACGCCTAAGTACCTATGGCACTACGTTGAGGATACAACTATTTTGGGGGAGTATGCTTGGGGACCGGCTGTGTACTCATATTTGGTCGAGTCCATGATAGGATTTGTGGAGGGTAGATCCTCATATGTGAGTGGTTGTACTGTTGGTCTATTGGTAAGTTTGTTAGTCATAGAACTAATATAGGTGCTTATGCATTCAATGAGGTGGAGCTAACCCCGGCATTGTTGATTATCATATGTAATTGCAGGCATGGTTTTATGAGAGGATGCCAAATTTTGGCAAGCCAATCGATGTTGTGAGATTTCCAAGGATTACGAGATGGGTTGACAAAAGCGGGAAGATTGAAGGATGTCGGCAAGAGTTACGGGAGGTGATGGCCGATGATATGGTGAGTCTTATCCCATTGGAAGTGGAGAAGATGTTGTTTGAGCTCCCAAGGGTATTGGTATGTTGAATTCACGATTTAATTTAATTTTATTTTATAGTTTTTGTTATAATGTCATAGTTAGTATTGAAAAAATGTTGGTTGCCTACATAAAGGAACCGGATGTGTGGGTGTTGGAACGAAATGTGGAGGAGGAGGGGGAAGAAGAGCAAGTTACAGCTGAGGAGGATTTTGGAGGGAAGGGGGATGACCATAGGTTGGAAGAGGTGGATGTGACGGGTGTGGATGCGGTAGTTAATGAGAAAGTGCCGGTTTTGGTAGCGAATGTGGATGAGAATGAAGGACTGATTAAAAAGGGATCCGAGGAAAATGTAGAGGATAGCAAGCAAGAGGATGAGAAGAGGGATGAAAGGCAGGATTTCACTACACAGAAGAGAAAAAGAAAGCGATCTGGGAATGTACAAGAACCGGGAAGAGGGACAGCACAAGAACCGGTAAGACGTCTACTGCGTTTTGATTGATTATTCAACTTCCATGATTAATTACACCCTATAAGCTAATATGGTATTATTTTAATTTCGCAGCTTGATGTTGATGATTTGGACACAACATCCAGTGGGGATGAGGCCTTTGCACCTCACAAGGGGAGACGGGATTGGTCCGGGCGGGATGAAGTTGATGAAGGGAGGAGGGGCCTACTCGACAGGTTCATTGATGGCGAGATGATAGGGTAAGTGGTAAATCGTGTCATATTATTAGTTACCAATATAATTAATTACATTTCAATGGTGTTGTTTGTGTTCTATATCTTGAAACTGTAGGAAGACTGTGTGGGAGGGGGACGGTGTTTCTGTGCATGTATCCGAAGTGATTAAGTTGCTGACGAATGAGCCCCTATCTGGTACTATCATCGATGCATGCCTACAAGTCTTTGCGTCGGACTATTACCAAAGGTTGTATGAATTCCCTTGTCGTGCGGTCTTCTTGAGCACATTAACCACGGTGAGTGTATTTATTATATACTGTAGTTGATTCTTTACTTAGTGTAAGTGTTTATGATTAATGAAAGGTTAACTGCTTTGCTTCAGCAAAATATTGAGAATGTGATGCTAGCACACTACCCACAAAACAAGATGGATTGGACCGAGGTTGAATGCGAAGAATTCTTAAAGCGTATGGTGGTCTTTTGTGGGGAGCAGATACGCAAGATTAATATGATGAAAGGTTCAAGCCAATTAAAGTACATCGTGTGCCCCCTAAACGATACAGCACTGTTTCATTGGTACATGGTGGTATTGGATGTAGAGGTTGGCGTTGTTTATGGCCTGAATTCGTTAGGTTGGACCGATCCCCGAATGAAGATAAGGAGACAAAGAATTGTAAGTTCCCTTCAATGGTAAAATAGTTTATGGATTCGTTTGATTTAAGTTGAATTAATTGTATTGCGTTGTGTTACTTGTTGTAGGTAAATTTTCTAACGGCGTGTTGCAATATGTGGGGCATAAGAATGTCCCCGAATATTGTGGATAAAGTGTGTAGAGAACAAAGGGAGGGTTCGATGGATTGCGGTGTGCACGTAGTCCTATGGAGCGAGGCTTATGCACGAGACAGCCCCGAGTTTTGGAATGAAGCTAAAAGCATATCCATGCAAAGATTGAGGGCATATTATGCATACGCACTTATAATGGACATAGATGGAAGGTTGATTAGTGAAAAACCTGTATAGTTTGTGGTAAGGAAATGTTTGTATAGTACATTTAGAATGTGATGTATGAACTGCATAGATGGAAGGATGCTTATGATTTGGTGTTATGAGATGCTTATGATTTGGTGTTATGAGATGCTTATGATTTGGTGTTATGATTTGGATGAACTTCATTTTTGTTTGATTGTATGAATAGCTTGGGGTATGATATGGATTAATATGGATTTGTGTACCACAGTTGGTATGATTTTTTCTCAAAGTATGGCCATGGACGGCTGCTTGGACGGTCCGAAAAGCGTGCACGGGCCGTCCAGACCCAATTGACTGAGGCAGGGATTTGCAGACGGTCGATGGACGGTCCACAGAGACCGTCCATAACACACCAGGACCGTCCTGATTGCACTATTGCACAGGGACGGCAACATGGACGGTCTGAAGGACCGTCCAACACCCGTCCGTTTTGTGCTGTGTTGGGCAGAGTGATACGGACGGCAAAATGGACGGTCTGGAGGACCGTCCTTCCCCCGTGTTAGGTGTTCTGCGTAATCCAGAGTGTTCTGGACGGCAATATGGACTGTCTGGAGGACCGTCCTATCAAATGGTAATTATATTTAGAAGTTTGGTAAATCACGAACAAAGGTTTGGTAAAAAAGATGTGATATGTGGTAAGAAGTTGGTTCCGAGTCTACATATATGTTGTGGTAAAATGTATATAAACTTTGGTAAAGCACAAGAGTAATGATGGTAAACTACTGACAATATTAGTGGTAAAGTTTTTGGCCCGTTTGGTAAACCTTACATATTGTGTGTGGTAAATCTCTACATATACGTTTTTGGTAAAATACACCCGTCTAACACTCCTAAAATAATTGGGTGTGGCAAACAACCATATTTTTCTTTTTTATTTTTTTCGATAAATGGAAAAATAAACCAAATGTTATTTTGTAAAATCCTATATCTTTTGTGGTAAAATGTATAGGGAATTTGGTAAAGCTCAAGAACATTGATGGTAAACTTGTGACAATAAATTTGGTAAATTTTTTGGCAGGTTTGGTAAACCTTACAATGTGTGTGGTAAATCTCTATATATACGTTTTTGGTAAAATACACCCTGTGTAATGCTCCTAAAATAATTGGGTGTGGCAAACAACCATATTTTTTATTTTTTTATTTTTTTCGATAAATAGAAAAATAAACCAAATATTATTTTGTAAAATCCTATATTTTCTATGGTAAAATGTATACGGAATTTGGTAAAGCACAAGAACATTGATGGTAAACTTGGGACAATAATTGTGGTAAATTTTATGGAAAGTTTGGTAAAACTTACATATTGTGCGTGGTAAATCTCTACATATACGTTTTTGGTAAAATACACCCGTCTAACACTCCTAAAATAATTGGGTGTGGCAAACAACCATATTTTTATTTTTTATTTTTTTCGATAAATGGAAAAATAAACCAAATGTTATTTTGTAAAATCCTATATCTTTTGTGGTAAAATGTATAGGGAATTTGGTAAAGCTCAAGAACATTGATGGTAAACTTGTGACAATAAATTTGGTAAATTTTTTGGCAGGTTTGGTAAACCTTACACAATGTGTGTGGTAAATCTCTATATATACGTTTTTGGTAAAATACACCATGTGTAATGCTCCTAAAATAATTGGGTGTGGCAAACAACCATATTTTTTATTTTTTTATTTTTTTCGATAAATAGAAAAATAAACCAAATATTATTTTGTAAAATCCTATATTTTCTATGGTAAAATGTATACGGAATTTGGTAAAGCACAAGAACATTGATGGTAAACTTGGGACAATAATTGTGGTAAATTTTATGGAAAGTTTGGTAAAACTTACATATTGTGCGTGGTAAATCTCTATATATACGTTTTTGGTAAAATACACCCTGTGTAATGCTCCTAAAATAATTGGGTGTGGCAAACAACCATATTTTTTATTTTTTTATTTTTTTCGATAAATAGAAAAATAAACCAAATATTATTTTGTAAAATCCTATATTTTCTATGGTAAAATGTATACGGAATTTGGTAAAGCACAAGAACATTGATGGTAAACTTGGGACAATAATTGTGGTAAATTTTATGGAAAGTTTGGTAAAACTTACATATTATGCGTGGTAAATCTCTATATATACATTTTTGGTAAAATACACCCTGTGTAATGCTCCTAAAATAATTGGGTGTGGCAAACAACCATATTTTTATTTTTTTTATTTTTTTCGATAAATAGAAAAATAAACCAAATATTATTTTGTAAAATCCTATATTTTTGTTGTGGGAAAATGCATACAAATTTTGGTAAAGTACAAGAACATTGATGGTAAAACACAAACAATTATTGTGGTAAAATCGACTGTGAAATTTGGTAAAGAACAAAAAAACATAGTGAATAGCGGACGGTCCTGGCAATACTCGGACGGTCCGTCCTCACACCGTCCGCTTGCCACTGGTGTCTTAGGCCGAAGAAGGACGGTCAATCGGACGGTTTCCAGGACCGTCCTTCTAACCGTCCATGCCTTAGACACAAAAAAATATAGATTTCGTTCATTTTAATCACATGCATTCCGTCATTGTCATACCTGCATTCATTCATGCTCGTCCCTGATATTTGCATTCATTTACATCCATGATGTTGCCATATGCACGTCTAATCCAAACCACAATGCATTTAGAAAATTACTAGAAAAGGAGAGCAGAAAAGGCAACACCAAACGACATCATCCATTACAAATTAAAAAAACAGAAGCAAAGCAACATAACAACCTGAAAGGGACATCCTAAAGACTACAAGTCTGACAATACTGAACATGACACAACCAAAACCATCATGAACGCGCAAACATCAAACCATATCGTCGGGGCGGAAACGGGCTAGATCAGCAGCATCTGGGTCCCTTCGATACAAGGAAGTTCCAATGTCTCTGGTATCTCTATGAACTTCATTTATCCGTCCGTCCAATTGTACCTGCATCTCATTGAGGCGGTTGTCAAAATGATCCTGCATGTGTGTGAACCGACCATCTATATGAACACGCATATCCTGGAACATCCTGTCGAGCTCGGTGTAATCAAACGCCGGAGGGGGCATGAGGGCGGGTTGATCAGCTTCCATTGCCTCTTGTTGAGCATCTTGGGCAGCCGCTTCAGATGGTGGTGGTGGAGTTGGTGCGCGTGGTTCTGGGACACGTAGAATTAAACCCCCGTCATCGTCCATATTGATTGTGGCAGGAACAGATATTCCGCTTTGAATCTCGCCTCGCCGTTCAGTAAACTTGTATACTTTGAATGCTCCCATAGCCGGCAACCTCTCCTCGGTTCTGTCTATTTGCACTCCAGCTTCCACGCACATCCTCCAAATCAAATGTATATGGGTGATGGCGAGAGAGGAATTAGTTGTTATTTCTTTCATGTGATGCTTGATCAACGACCCCACATTAATCGTCCCGCCAAATGCCAAGTGATGGATCATATCGAAAGCTTCGCGGGTGATAAAATTCTCACGGACGGTGGGTCTAATACGCCCGTTCCAAACACCTGCCACGAACTTCCACTGAGCATCTAAGCACTTCGTCCGGAGTTCTTTGTTGTTTTTAGAGTTTAGTTCAACAGCCGCTTTAGTACAAAGTACTGCAAAGTTTGGTACGACAGGCACCTCGTCAGGAGGGAGCCGGATAATCCCGGTGTTTGGTAGGCCGAGGTGCTGGTTGATGGCTGCTGTTGAAAAATCAACTGTTTTCCCACGAACAAAGACTTCTGACATGTTAGGAGCATCCGGTATATTAGCATACACTTCCAATGCTAGCTCGGCTGGTGCAGTACCTTCCGGTTGGACTGCAAGATTCCCCCAACCCCACAGATCCACAAGTGGTGCTACCCTATCATCCATCAAATGCTCCTCCTTAAATGCCCGTTCACCCACATATGGTCGATTTTGATGCATGGTATAGAATCTTTCTTGCGCACCAGCAGTGGCGAATTTTTTCTTGTTATGTTTAGAAACAGGCCTCAGTGGTTTCAATCCCATCCTAGTTGTTGCAGGCAATTCATCACTATCATCTCCACGCCGAGTGCGTTTCGGGGCCATCAACCAAGCGAGACACAACAATGTCTGAAGGAGCCCCATTGCACTGCGATATGAACTTGTATGAGGAGATATACATAGCATTACAAAAGACCATAGATGACATAGACATTTTTTCGAACACCATGCGTGCACAATGAATCTAGTAAGAGATATACCATAGTTGAGATAAAATAATTGCACAAATACACCCAAAAATTGTTTCCGCATAACACTGTTTCTCATGGGTTATGGAAATTATACAATAGCAAACCGAACCCACAATTTTACGTCTTCCATATCACAATCCAAAATTTGATTTGGTAAAAACCCATAACTTTTTCGATTAAAACGGTGAGACCGCCCAATCAAGAATCCCGATTAAAAAGTGTTATAATGCACGACAATGGGAATAAGTAGCGGGATTAGAAGAAAATACCTTCTTCGAAAGTAGTAGAAACCGACGTGTTACTCCGCGGGAAGAGTTTGCGACGATCGAACGGAGGAGGAGTCGGGTGGATTACGGTTTTGGAGGAAATATTGAACTTCTCTCAACTAGGGCATGGGAGTGGGAGGAGGAAACGGTCCTCAATTGATTTTATCCTCCACATTTAATTCATTTTTCAATTATTTTGAAAATCCCAATTACCATATTTGACACACTTTTTACCATATTTCATGACACCACTACCACTTATTATATACAATCATTTACCATATTATATATTATAAGTTTACCGCATAAAGTTTTTTAATTTTATAGTATTTGGTTTTATAATTAAATTAAATATTGAATAACATTTCCAAATTTAATTTTTTATCCAGAGTTTTAATTTTATTCCTTTTTGCTCGGGACGGCTTACCAACGTTCCTTTTTCACCGTCCCTTTCACCGTCCTCCGTTCCTCCACAACACAAATTAAGACAATTCATGAGTTACCAACTACGCCCTTTATGCGTTACCACTATTCATCATATCTTTACCATCCTTAACTAGTGTTCCGTTACCACAATAATGAAGGCTGGATTACCACATTGCAGAATAACATGAATATATAACCGTAAACCCTAAACCCTAATGCTAACCATAAACCCTAAAGCAAAGGAATTACATAAATACAATTAAATATAAGTAATTAAATACATACAATTAATTCTAAGTAATTAAATGTATATAATTCAATATAAGTAAATAAATATATAACCGTAAACTCTAAATATTCAATCTTGTTCGACAACTTACCACTACACACTACTTAGTTATCATGCTCTATAATACTTAAGAATATATAACCGTAAACCCTAAACCCTAATGCTAACCATAAACCCTAAAGCAAAGGAATTACATAAATACAATTAAATATAAGTAATTAAATACATACAATTAATTCTAAGTAATTAAATGTATATAATTCAATATAAGTAAATAAATATATAACCGTAAACTCTAAATATTCAATCTTGTTCGACAACTTACCACTACACACTACTTAGTTATCATGCTCTATAATACTTAAGAATATATAACCGTAAACCCTAAACCCTAATGCTAACCATAAACCCTAAAGCAAAGGAATTACATAAATACAATTAAATATAAGTAATTAAATACATACAATTAATTCTAAGTAATTAAATGTATATAATTCAATATAAGTAAATAAATATATAACCGTAAACTCTAAATATTCAATCTTGTTCGACAACTTACCACTACACACTACTTAGTTATCATGCTCTATAATACTTAAGAATATATAACCGTAAACCCTAAACCCTAATGCTAACCATAAACCCTAAAGCAAAAGAATTACATAAATACAATTAAATATAAGTAATTAAATACATACAATTAAATATAAGTAATTAAATGTATACAATTCAATATAAGTAAATAAACAATTAAATATAAGTAAATAAATATACACAATTAAAAGTAAATAAATATATACATTTAAATATATACAATAAATCATGTTATGTGAAGATAACAATTACCATAGACCATGTTATATTTACCACGTCTAATAATCTTCGTTTACCACAAACTATGTAAAACTTACCAAATAGTACTGTGTGATTTACCACAAGTGTTGCTCTTGATTTACCATGTCTTGGGTAAATAGTTTACCATATAATTTAGATGGTTTACCACAATACTATGTACGATTTACCAAAGAAAAAAAACACTACTTTTTGCACGGGGGAGAAGCACCGTCCATCCACAAACCGTCTCTCACACTCTGTTTTCCAACATTGAATGCACGGTCAAAGGGACGGCCGTCCTCAAACCCCCAGGACCGTCCTGACTATCCAGTTTGATACAGGAGGTACGGGACGGTTTAAGGACGGTCCCGGAAAACCGTCCCGCGCACCGTCCGCCCCTACAGTCTTGTACAGGCCTTCTGGTACGGTCAGAGGACGGTTCGTGCAACCGTCCCATTCACCGTCCTCCCCTACAGGCTTGTACAGGCCTTCTGGTACGGTCAGAGGACGGTTCGTGCAACCGTCCCATTCACCGTCCCGTTGCGTGTCAATAAGGCTTTACCAGGAATGTATGTGGATTTACCAGATTATTACTTACCACTTTACCATGTTAGAATTTCCACTTTACCAGGTTCTGTGTTTATTGTCACCAAAATTTTCATTATGAAACCACACCATACCAACATACATCATCACATAGAACCATAAGCCAACATAAAAATTATAATCCAACATCCAGAAATTCAACATCACATAGAACCATAACCAAACATCTAGAATCATAATCCAACATCCAGAACTTCAACTTCCAATAAGTCCACATTGCACTTGCAAATTTAAACCATACAATATATGGCAATCAAGTGTTTGTGCTTCAATTAACTACCAAAAATGGACATGCCCACATAACCTACGTAGGAACTCTAGAAACTCGTGGATTCCTGCACGTACGTTTGTTGTGGCCGGGCAAACCGCATGACTTGCATTTATTACCACTCCTAACGGTTTGGGAAGGGATGCGCTTCGTTTTTCTTCGTCCCGGCTGCGGGCGCACGTCAGGGGGTTGAACTTTGTCGGTCGCCACCTCCAATGGTTCGTCCTCGTGTATGGCACACATAGGGTAGATAGCACCTTCGTAGGCCTTACGAAACATTTCAACACTGTAGTAAGGATCCACATAGTCATATGAAGATACGTGCATGTCAGATATGCAATACAAGGCATGTGCACAAGGAAGACCAACTATTTGCCATCCCCTACACGAGCACTCCCGTTTGTTGAGGTCAACTATCATCTTTGACAGCCCCTCCCGCACCTCGTACAATCCGGCCATCGACCTAACACATGACAAGGACCCGGACTTGTTCAACCTGGATTGTAGTTTCTTCTCTTGTACTGGACATAGCTCTCTGAACCAACCTGCAGACTGCTCCCTTCTCTCACACATCATTGTCATAACTTTCAATCGTATCGTATCTACCATGGCAGCAGGTTGCAGACCTCTAGCAGCCTTTATCCATGAGTTCCAACTCTCGACTGGATTATTGTGTAACACTCCCCATCTCATCCCCGGGAAGAATGCATTGGCCCACCGTTCCGGACGGGAACGTGCAATGAATTCCTTGGCAGGCTCCTTGAATGTATCCAAGATCTTCTTCATGTATTTTTCATACTCAGTTGAAGTGGCTGCTTTTGCTGCCTTTTGGAAAATGTTACCCCATTTCCCCCTATTGTGCAGTGGATTAGATGACATCACCTGTTACATCAAGTACACATCATCAATCAAATAATCTATTCAATGCAATAAAAAACACGAGTTACTGTGATATTCTAAAGTGGATACATACATCAGTTTTAAAATTTTCTATTAGATGGCGTAGACATATTGCATGCAAACATTCGGGGAATATAGCACTTTTTGCGTTCATAAGCCCCGGGTGCCTATCCATGAACAAAACAAGCTTCTCAAAATCGTAGTCCTCTCTTTGCGCTTCAATAGCTCTACGTAACTTTTGACAAAACCATCCCCAACTCTCGTTGGTCTCACCATCAACAACTACAAAACATTGAAAATTAAATACAAATAACTTGCGTATGCATAAAGGAACAAAACATTAACATTAACTAAACACGTACTTGCAAATGCTACGGTAAAAATTCCATTGTTCCCGTCCTGGCCTATGGCCCCAAGCACATGTCTTTTCCACTTTGTCTTTATGTGTGTTCCATCGAGATACAACATTGGACGACATCCACTCAGGAATCCCCGCACGCACGCGCCTATGCTAATAAAGACCCGGTGGAACTTCTTCGTGTCCGGGAATATCTCAAAGTCAGCAATTGTACCGGGGTTCGAATCTTTTAGGGATTGGCATAAACCCCTTAATTTATTGAATGACTCATTGTCTTTTCCATGAATATTTCTCAATGCAATTTCTCTCCCCATCCAAGCTTTGTGGTAGGGTATATCTATTGCAAACTGAATCTTGATTTCATCAATTGCTTGTCTTGCACTATATGTCGGTGCGGTTCTCAATATATCCGTTATCCAACTGGCGACCCAAGTAGATGTTGCTTGTGGATGACTTGTATCCATTATACGGTCAACACCACAAGTATGATGTAGCGTACAAGTCCGAATGCCAAACAACTCATCCGACTTACGATATGATGCATATACCCGCCACCCACATCCATCCACTGTACATCTTGCGATAACCTTGTGCTTCCCATTCCTCACGTATTTGAATCCTTTCTTTGTGGCAATGCAAAATGTTCTTAGAACGCGACGAAAATGCTCAACGTTTTCGAACGTTTGCCCTTTTCCTTCAATGCGCTCAATGCCTCCTGATCGTCCACCCAAATGCTCTGTTTCTATCCTCACCAATGCCATTTCATCATGCCCTTCAAAGCATGCATCCTCCACCCTACAAGATGATTCATTTGTCATTCTACCATTGTTAACATGCCGGAATGAATGATACAAACAATCAATGCAACAATCATACCTTCTCCTCTTCTCCGGAGTCCCGTTCGACCTAGCTATTACATTGCACAAGTGTACATTTGATAGCCTGTGATATTGAATCATCAATTTTATGTCCGAGTCCGTTTGCATTCTTACAAGTTGCTTGTCGCCCGGGGCTTCATATTTCAGAGTGTATAATAGAGGATCAAAATCGGGCCATCGTTCCATCATCTCCGTATGCACATCATTCATCGTCGTCTCATTCTTTATAGACATTGGGTGCTTCTCATCATTATATTGGCAAATAACGAGTAGGGTAAAGCAACTACTTTCGCCATGCCCTCCACTAGTACTCATTCTCTTCTCTACAAATGCAATCAAAATAATATTACCATTCAATAACCACTGCAACATTGACCTACACTATCACAAAACCCATGCAAACACCATCTTTCAAATATTTCATCTTACGATGAACCGAAGAATTTTTTTTAACATCCAATATATCCCATTATGTCCCAAACCATTTCATAAGATCCTTAGCACATATAACACTCTTTACCGCAATACAATGCTCAACATTTTAACCGTAGACTTTTGAAAAAATTTCTTCTTTCGCGATTTCCACACTCATTTAAATAAACGAAAAGAATTGCATATGGGCACTTACTTCCACCTAAGCTTTGTCGTCCACCAACTGCATTCGTTCACTGTTCGCCGCCGTCCTCCGCCGCACGCCACCGTCCGGAGAACTGCGTCCGTCCGCCGTGTACAGAGTCGCGGGAAGAGGGGAGATTGATCGGGATTGAACGTTCTCCCATTCTCCCGTTTAGGGCTTTTTTTATTTGAATTGGGGGTAATTTGGTATTCTCCACAAAGGGCATTTAAGTATTTTCCAAAAAAAATCAGATTAGCTTAAGTAAATTAGTTTAGTTTGTTAGTAGGTTTTGTAATGATGGGTCCCTATGTGTAATGTTATACAAATGGGGTCTTTGACCTTAAGAAAAGTTTGAGAGGGGTCCCTTTGTGTAAGAGCCCCTTTAAAGAATTAATGAATGACAACTGATGACAACTAATATAATAATTAAGTTGCTATCAACAGTTATCAATTAAGAGTGATCGATTTTGAATCTATGATACAACGACCCACATGCATAGCAATACATTTATGGTGAATAATTGTAATATTTGTGTATATAGAATGTTGAGAAAGAGTAGGATTACGTGATTGGTTGAAAGTATCATCACAAAACTATACCCAAACACCATCAGTCATAAACTATACACATATCACATTCTCACAAAGTATCATCACAAAACTATACCCAAACACCATCGTCATAAACTATACACATACCACATTCTCACATTTGTCATTACAAAACCATAGCAACGAATAATTAAGACAGTGAACTAATAGAATAATAGCATCATAGGTTCAAACAACATCGGAGAATTAATTAGCTAGAAATTTACTTGCTTTAATTATTGTTGTTTAAGCAATAATTAGAACATTCATTAATTTATATGGTGTTTTATATGGAGGCAAATTGTGTGCAAATGTCTATACATGCATGTACTGTATATGTAATGCCAGAGTTGTATTGTGTGATGAATGAAATGATGTATTTTGTGTAATATGATATATGTTTTGTGTGATGGAAGAATGTATAATAGGAGAAATGTTTTCTGTAATGCGAGATATTTTTTATGATATATGCACATGCATACTCTTAAATGAGCTGTATCGTTACCGAATTGGTTTTATATTATTATCATATTGGAACATGAGGTATAATATATATATATATATATATATACTCACGCGATCTACTAAATTAATAACGTTTAAATTAATAACAAAGAAATAACGGACCTTACGTTATACACTCTATATAGATTTGTTTAATTATATAATTTTAAAATATAATCTTTATTTTTATATTTCCTTCGTTTTTTTATCCTTGTCCCAAACCACAATGTACGCATTTCAATGCTCGTTACTAGAAGACGAGACGAATGTAACAAGATCTCGCTTAATTATATTGTAATTTGTATAATTATGATAAAAATTAAATTTAAAGCAGTCAAATGAATAGTATCAAAATTCGATATGGGGCAACAATAAAAAAAAAGGAGGGAGTATAATTTAAAATATTAACTGTTAAAATAATGTACCTATTTGATACTGTGTTCGGGGAAACCAAACAAGAATCGTGGGACAAAGGGAGTACATAAGGTATATTATGCACAACCAGCTATAGCTGCAAGTTGGTGTTGTTGAAAGCTGTAGATATTGATAGGAGTTTTTGTTTTTAATTAATAGAAGTATAAAGTAGCTGTAGATTTTAACGGTTAAAAGAATATAATTATGTATTCAAAAGCTTCCAAAACTTACCAATGGGAGGTTTTGTGTGCAGAGCTGCTCTTTTTTATTTTTTTATTTTTTTTATTTTTTTGTCTTTAAAAATTGATATAAAGAATAATATTTTTGTTTTTTTATAAGATCGAACGCTATTAAATTTTTTTAGAAGTTGTGTGTATAACTGGATACGGTTACGGTGCAATCACCAAAATCCGCAGAACATCAAGACACCAATATCAATCGTTCATTTGAAATTCAACGGTTCAAAATGTAAAAGGGTAAAATTGTCAAAAAAATTTATAATGTCAAGTCGCCGAAAAATACATACAATGTTAATGCTGAAAAATACTATATATGTCGCTGAAATACACACAGCTTATCGCTGAAATACACACAGCTCGTCGCTGAAATACACTTAGCTCGTCGCTGCAAATATATTAAACCAAAGAACTGGGGTTCCAACTTTTATGAAGTTGCTGAAATGCACAATATCATATCGTTGAAAAATACTATAGCTTGTCGCTGAAATATACTATAATGCGACTCTAAAATTACTATACTACGACGCTGAAAATATACGGAAGGCGCGCTGAAAACAATATTCATGTTGTTGAAAACAATATATTAATTAACAAATCGTTGAAAAGTACATGCGTTGTCGCTGAAATGTACTAAAGTATATTTTGGAGTAATATAACAAAATTACATTTTTACTCTTACAGTTCATCTCAACCGTTAATTTTAAAACTTAATCAACAGTGGGGAGTTTGCGCAGTACATCATACTACTATCATTTTTTTTAGTGGCACCCTAACATTATGGGTGTATGTATAACACCCACGTTATATATAAAAAAACCAATTGAATAAGTATATAGTAAAATACACATCATGAACTATAGGGGGTCCCAACCACCAGTGAATCAACACCTTCCACATCTGGAATACCGAATCCAAACTGTGGCCAGAGAGGATCATTCCAGAGTTCAGCACTAGATTTGCAACGAAATTTTTTTGGATGAGATTTGCAACTAAATTTAAACTACCTTTTTATTTCAAGCTGGTTACAGTGCTAATAGAAAAATTATGTATATGTATAATTATGAGAGAGTAGAATTATGTGATATGAAAGTAAGATAATGTGATGTGTTGAAGATATTATTACAAAATCATACCCGACACTACTATTATATACATCATAAAATTCTTCAAAGATATCACTATCTCACATCTACTACATCACAAAAAGTACAAATTTCAACCTATTATGTGGGTACATAACATGCACCATAACCGCGCTCATTTTTATTGGATTCAGAATATTCAGACGGCCTTGTTTTCAGGCTATTGATGTATGAGGACGTACAATACAATATTAGTATTTTAAATTACATATTCATTCGTATTTCATAATTGAATTATGTGATTAATAAATAACTATATTCTACAGATGATCAAATACAAATAATATATGGCTGGAAGTAAATTCACCAGTGCTGTACGACTTTAAAATGATAGATTCTCCCCCAAACACAAATGTTAAATACATGGCACTTGAAAATTTTCTAGTCACACTCATGCATTCGACAGTTAGTAATCAGTGTACTATCTACTACTATTATTGAAGGATTAGTGAAATAAGATGACAAATTATATCACATCTTCTATTATTCAAATTGCAACAACTAAAACAGCAGTCCTTTAACCAATAGAATATTTTAATTTTTAATTTATTTGAAAATCATAATCCTAGTGAATATTCTATTACATATGGTACTAGAACTATAAATTACTATGGATGTACTATGCCATTAATATTCCCACCCATAAAAATTTAAGTCCAAATTTGAAAATTCTTAGTCATGCAAGATTTGAGAATGACAAATAATTAAGAGAAATGAAAGCAATGAAACTTAAAATTCTGGATGACTTCTTCTATCTTAATACTCTCTCTCTCTCCATCCCTAGTTCCGTACAAATAAGATGTTCCATTATCATAGTTTATATGTTAAACATTTTAGTGATCTCAAACTTTGAAGTTAGGTTGAGTTTTAACCCTCGAAATGATGATCAATATCTATTCAATGATATATAAATTATATAAAAGGTAAATGAAAAATTGGATACTAGGAACTTACTAGAAAATGGTCGAGAAGTTTAACATACTTGTATCCCAATTTAACCGAAATGAAGCCTCACCACCAAGAGTATAATTTCTATTGAGAGGGAAAAACAGCATTTCTAGCATATTTTCACGGTAGAGTGTCGGGTTTAATTTGTTATACTATTATTCATTACCTAATAGGACTTTGAAGGGATATGAATCGGGTGAAAAATCGAACACTCAACCCTAAGATTGTAATGCAGGGAAATACTCATTCCGTCCCACAAAGTTTGGTTCGTATTCTTTTATGGGGTATCCCAGGAAATTTGGTCACTTTTTATTTTTAGATAAATTAGACTAATATAAGTATGATTAGAATCTTAATTGTTCCAAAATCCAATTAAAATTTGTCACTTTTATTATTTTACACAAATTCGAATGCACTTTCATTTTCTACACAAAGTCTCTTTAATTTAATTCTTAATATTTCAAAATTGGGCAATTAAAAATTATATAAAATATATATTCTGAAATGATATGATTTTTCTCTAATTACATCATTACGTTAATATTAAATTAAACATAAATAATAAACACTATAAAAAATTATTAAAATTTTAAATACAAATAGTCACGTCACTTTACAAACCAAACTTCATCACCCAGATTATCTGCTAAAAAAAATGACCAAACTTCAACGCAGCAGTATAGGAAGAAACAAATTGATCCGACACTACCAGAAATCATATTTTACGCAAGGGAATAGTGGAAAAGTAAGGCAGTAGGCAGAAACAAAAAAAAAAAAAAAAAAAAAGGGCAGGGAAATAAATGAGCAAAACAAAGAAATGGGATATATATATATATATATATCCAATTGGGAGCAGTGAGTACTGACCAGTTGTTGGAGTACAGCTAATTCCGTTGACACCGACCTCACACATGCACGCTACTTCCCCTGCCTCCTACTGTCTCCATATATCATCCCCTGCTTCCCACTTCCATTCTTCCCCATATTCACTCCTTACTCCTTACTCCTCACTCATTCACCCTTCACTACCAACTACCCACCGCAAAACCAATCCAATGGAATACGGCAGGCTCGGCAAAACCGAGCCCTCCGGCGGCGCCTCCACCCGTACCCTCACTGCCGATCACGCCCGCCCCCCCACCACTTCCAATTTCAAGTTCATTCTGCTTTTCACCACCTCACTCCTCCTCGCATGTGCCCTCTCCGCCGCCCTTGTTTACATCGTCATGAACAGACAGGATTCCACCGCCCCCACTACCAGGGTGCACCCTCACCAACCCACCCAAGCCATCGCCGTAGCCTGCAGCAGGACCAGGTAATGTTTATTATGTGATTAATGTGTTTGTGGTTTAGTTAATTTTAAGAGTTTGCTTGCTCACTAGCTTAGAATTCTGTAGATATTCCAAACTCTGTTTGGACTCGTTGCTGAATTTCCCCGGAGCTGTCTCCGCCTCCGGCAAGGATTTGGTCCACATTTCCGTCAACGCCACTCTCCGGAGATTCGATCAGGCTCTGTACTCCGTCGCCGAGATTGGCACTCTCAAAATGGATCCTCGCGTCCGGTTAGTTCAACGAACTATAGTTAAATTGATTGACATTGGTGGAAATAATGAGTGATTTTTTTACTGTGATTTTTCCAATTGCAGGTCGGCCTACGACGACTGCCTCGAGCTGCTCGACGATTCCGTGACTCTCCTTTCCCGCTCACTCACCTCCGTCGTCGGAGGCGGCCGTGGCAGCTCGACTCAGGACGTCCTGACGTGGCTCAGCGCCTCGCTGACGAACCAGGACACTTGCACCGAAGGATTGGAGCAATTAAACGGAAACGTGAAAGATCAAATGACCTACCGATTGAAGGACTTATCCGAGCTCGTAAGCAATTGCCTCGCCATATACGCCGCCGCCTCAGGAAGCAACGATTTCTCCGGAATTCCGATCCAAAACCGCCGCCGGCGATTGCTCAGCGGCAGTCCTTCCAGGGCGGCGCAAAACCACAATTTCCCCAAGTGGTTGACTCGCCGGGATAGAATTCTTCTCAATGCACCGGTCTCCGCCTTGAAACCCGACGTGATCGTCTCCCAGGACGGCAACGGAACCTGCAAAACCATCACGGAGGCGATCAAAATGGCGCCGCAGAATAGTACCCGGCGATTCATTATTTATGTGAGAGCCGGAAAGTGAGTCGGTTAACTGCTTTCCCGCCGTTGCTTGAAATGACTTTTAGCTTTGTTGTCATTTTGTATTTAACTTGGAGTAATTTTTATTTTTAACTTTTTACTGGTAGGTACGAAGAGAGTTTACTGAAAGTGGGGAAGAAGAAGATAAATTTGATGTTCGTGGGAGATGGGAAGGGCCTCACGTCTATTTCTGGCGGGAAAAGCATTCAGGATAACGTAACTACGTTCCGTACAGCCTCTTTCGGTAAATTTCTTTTACTTTTTTTTTTATAAGCTAAATTTCTTTTACTTGGTTTAACTCTAGTATCCCAAAACTTTATAACCCGTAGTTTTAGTTGTTACATTTGGATGGTAATTATTATGTTATGTTAAATTCGTGTAATCGTTTAATCGCATAAATTTAGAATATTAAATTTTCATATTTTTTTTTATAAAATATAACTTAAAATATTAAACATTAAAAATATATTTTAAATGGTGTAAAATCATGAAGTGTAACATCATAAAAACGAAGAAAGTACTTCACTACATTACTTTTACCAAATCCCTACACTACTACCCTTTTATTTAAAAAAGAAAAAGAAGAAATTATATTAAAATTTAATAATCTAAAAAAATCTCTTTTGAGAACAATGGTGATTATATATTGGGGCAAAATGGTGTAGAGATTATGGTTCCTTTTCATTTTTAGTCTTTGATATGTTACTTTCTTACTCCCTTCGATAAGATATTAATTAGACGATGCTAGTATTGGTCATTACTTATTACTAGTAATTCTTTTTTGGGAGATGCTAGTACTGGTTATTACATAAGTTATATTCCTAAGTTATTGTCGAAAATTATGAGGAATACCACTAAAAAGAATCTACAATTTCTTAAATTTCAGTCAATCTCTTTGAATTTTTTTTATTCCAAATAATTTGAACTTTATAAAAGACATTGTTTAATAGGATTCAAATAAACAAATATACAGTTAAAATATTTAAATATATCAAAATATTACCCTAGATAACTCAATTCTAAAATACTTGTCACAAAATAATATTAATTGAAAAAGTCTAGTTAAAATTATAGACATGTATATGTATTTAATTAAAACAATTCAATATTACTACAAAACATATATACTTCAAATAAGTCACTTCTAAAATATATTATCTCAAAATATATAGATTGTCAATGTCAAACTTTAATTAGAATTTGACTTGAATAAAAAGTTTACATGATATATGAGGGATAAAGTTCTGAACACTGCTTGGGTTTTGGGCAATTTTTGCCATAGTCTGCGTCATGCCCCTCTCCAAAGTAGGAGTTTTTTTTTTGTAAAAGTATTTTCATTGACATATATTGGTGTTGAAAAGACAAGCACATAATGTTCATGAAAGCAAAAGAGAAGGCAAGCATAATGCTTTCTTTCATCAACGTGACATAAGAAAGAAGAAAAAAATAAAAATAATTCTTGAACGAACAAACATCAAAATCTACAAAAACACTAGTAGTGACTTATTTATGGAGTGGCCTGAAGATTTCAGTGCATCTTCTACCATAATTGCATTAGTCTGTCTTGTTCCCTTTTGGACATACTTACAAAAAGCTTGAATCCATGTGATGCTCATCACACTTTGGACCAATTCAAACATTGAAAATTTTTTTGTGGTTACAATGTAAAGTATCATGCCATGTTTTCTTGGGCAAACATGTCATTTTCCAATTCCGCCTTTTTAATTATTTGTTCAATACCCCCAAGCAAATTAAACAAAGAACATCCCCCACATACTCACCACTGTCCCAAGATGAGTTGAAATCATTACATTCTTGTACAATTGTAGTTGACCTTGACCTTTCAATTTTCCTGGTGTGCATGTGCAGCTGCAACTGGTGATGGATTCATTGCAAGGGACATCACATTTGTCAATTGGGCCGGGGCAGGAAGGCACCAGGCTGTTGCCCTTCGAATCGGTGCAGACCATGCTGTAATCTACCGGTGCAGCATACAAGGCTACCAGGACACGCTCTACGTGCACTCGAATAGACAATTTTACCGCGAGTGCGACATTTATGGGACCGTAGACTTCATATTTGGCAACGCTGCAGTTGTGTTCCAAAACTGCACGATCCATGCCCGGAAGCCTATGCTTTTCCAAAAGAACACCATCACGGCCCAAAACCGTAAGGACCCTAACCAGAACACGGGCATGTCCATCCACGCGTGTAGGATTGTTGCGGAGCCCGACTTGCAAGCCTCCAAGGCTTCCTTCCCGACATACCTAGGGAGGCCGTGGAAGCTTTACTCTCGGGTGGTGTACATGCAATCCTACATAGGTGACCATGTCCACCCGCGGGGTTGGTTGGAGTGGAACGCAACGTTTGCATTGGACTCGTTGTTTTATGGAGAGTACATGAATTACGGTCCCGGTGGTGCCATCGGGCAACGGGTTAACTGGCCGGGTTTCAAGGTGATCACATCTCCTGAGGAGGCGAGCAAGTTCACGGTGGCCCAATTTATATATGGGTCGTCGTGGTTGCCCTCTACCGGAATCACATATGTAGCTGGTCTCGCAACTTGAGTTGATATATATATATAAATGGTGGCATTTCTATTTTAATGTAAGGTTTATGTAGTACAAATGTTGTAAATGTATACTTTTCTCCCTCCAAAATGTTGTAATAATTGGAGAAATGTTACTTTCAAAGTTTTCATGGGGATCATATATAGTATAGGTATAATTGGTTTGGATGAAATTAAATTGTGGAATATACTAGCTACTATAATAATGTAAGATATAGTACTCGTACATAATAACATTGGATTTCAATTTTTTTTAATCTCTAGTTGAATAATTCAGCAGCCAGTAGTGACGATATGTAGGGTTTCCACAATGTGGTGTAAATAATCTGTCGGTGGGCTTGGAATATTTATGACAATAAATGCCATAGAACAACCAATAATTATGGGATCCACAGGGTAATAAAGTTATAAGACAAGTATGAATTTAATTGAACCAACATATTATGAAGCTATCACACTCATATTTTAATTACTTTTATTAGTCTTGTATTATTAAGACTTCTTTTTGCTCCAAACTAGAAAAAATAAAACTGGAAGAAAATAATTGGTGGTGAGACTGGAGAGTAATGGATGGGGCCTTTGTATATAGCTAAGCGAATTATGATTTGAATATTAAAATATGCCAGCTATATATATTTATTTAAAATATAGTCCTTTTATATGGAATAGTATTGGCTTTGCCTCTTCCAACTTGCACAAGCCATGGTCCATATCATCCATATAGTCAACTATTACTTCATAACACTATATTATACTTATACTACTATACATCCAAACAAACATTCACAAACCAATGGAGGTTCCTTTTGGAGCTTGTCCACTACTTTTTGGCAACAAACTATATAAAGCCTCCCTAATAAAATACTTAATTAACACTATTTAGGATAGACGTGTGTCATATATATCAATAAAATATAATAGTATTAAATATTTTGTTTGGATGATAGGCATTTTAATATAATTATGTATATTATATCAATGTTCCTTATTCATTTTAATATAATTATGTATAATTATGATATTTTCACGAAGGCACTTGATGGTGAACGATTTGAAAAGCTGAGGAGGGATCTTGGTCTTTGCAGTATTTTTTAATTTTTGCATTATTTATTTCCGTTTGTAATTTGAGTTTATTATAAATAAAAAAAATCATCTATTCAAGGGGGAGCTGCGACATGTTGAAAAGGTTGGCTCGAAAGATGAATTTGAAGAAGTGTTGCTGATTCGAAAGGGGAGTCTGAACCAGAATGATGAACTCATTGGTTGCTGCAGAAGTTGAACTTGGTGATTAATGTGACCCTGGTGATGCTCAAAGTACATCTATTGGTAAAAGTGACACATACTTTTTATTCAAAGATTTTATTATGTGTTGCTAACATGTATTGTTGTGAGCAAAGAAAAGTGGAATTTGATGTCAGTGATAAAGGTATTAAGGTGAATTGTGGATGGCTTATCATGGAGGACGTCAGGAGTTCAAATGATGTGATCGAACATATCTCTGAAGTTATGCTATCTTAGACAAAGTGACTGAAAATTTTGGTGATACTTTGAATTACTTACCCATATTTTGACAGGAATGTGACCCAGAGGCTAGAGGGGGAGAGAATCAAACAACATGGTTGTGATGTGACATGCAGTTCGATCATCTGGTTTGCATTAGTAAGGGGGAGTTTATGTTATCTGTGTATATTGATATTGCTGATATTATGGTGATGTAAGTCAGTGTTATGGGTAGATGTGTTTGTTATTTATGAAGATCATTGTGTTGTGATAGAAATTATTGTAAATGCTCTTTGAACTGATTGTAAATTGTTTTGGAGCATTAGATGTGTTGAGTGTTGAAATAGTTAGATGGTTTGGGAGAGAGTCGGTCTGGATTATGTCATAGGTGTTATCTGCTTGTGTATTTTGTTCTCCATCGGTTGGTTGATGTTTTCTATATCCCATCCTGCCAAAAAGGGGGAGATTGTTGGGAATTGAAGTTTTGACAATATAGTTCAATCCGATGTTCGAACCACTGGAGTGAATTTGTGCTGCTGACAGAATCCAGAATCTGATATTTATAGAAACTTTCCATGTCTTGGAGGCTGATCTTCTTGGTCGATTTCAGCAGATCTTCAAAGGATTTTTGGCTCAACTTTGTGAAGAGTATTATCTTGTTTCCATATATGGTTGATTGCAGAATTTAATCTATGGAAACAAGTTAGATCTTTTACCATAACCTTACCTGGTTGATGAGAATTAAGGAAGACTGTTGGAACTTATTAAAAAGGTTTGTCAAGACAAATTGGAGAGGTTGATTTGATACAAACATTTCTTATAGGGAGATTTTCCAGAGAAAGAGAGAGGGTGTGCGAGAGGAAGAAGAAGAATACGAAAGTTCGAGTCCTGCTGTTATTCGAGTTCTTTTTGGCTGGAGTTTTCGTTCAATAACACATTGTTGTTAATGAATTATTCATTGATGTGTTATTGAGCCTTGGTCGAACAAAGAAGGAGGCGAGATTAGTGGTCTATACATGGAGGTGACGATTACATGTATGGATATCTTCCAAGGCATTCGTTGGTGGTACCGAAGTGTTTAAATCGTTGTTGATTGAAGAGGACCTTGCTGTACAGTAGTCGAACAAGGGTAACTCAAGAAGGGAGTCTTAGGGAGTTGGAGTTAGAGTCGGGGGAGTACTCTACACCAAGAGAGGGTTCTTGGTTGCACAACTATCTGCTTGTAGACTGGAGTGTGAGTAAGTGAGTTCGTTGTAGTTCAGGGTTGGGATCCGGTGTTTGAACTGATACTGGAACCGTCTTGGATTGGTATCCCCCAGACGTAGGCTGTGGCCGAACTGGGTCAATAAATTATATGTTTGTTCTTTTCTGTTATGCCTTTATTTTTCCGCTGTGCAAGAGTTAATTAATTCGTATTTATAGTGATCGTTGGAACACAGAGGCTGAACAAATACGTAAAAGACCCCTCTTTGCCACCCCGAACCTAACAATGTGAGTGATTCATCTTTTAAAAGTTAAAAATAATTTATCCACCTTTTCTATTTTAAAAATGGTACGACTAAAAACCCTTCATTAAATACATTAGAAAAGTGATTGCATTGTTATTATGTTTGGCATGTCAAAGTGGACATGTAATATGGATTGATGGAGTATTTCCGAGACATCTTGTAACTTCGTAAGCATTTGTGAATAGTGAGAATCCATTTACTGTTGTGTCCTGTTTGACTTTGAATTTTGATTATTGAAACTTGATGGTGGTATTGGATTGCCTTATGTTTTGTATATAATTTGATGTGCTAAGCATATTTCATAAATCAATCCTGCTATGAGTGTTTATTGAGTTGGGGCATGTCAAGGAATTTGTCATTATGTTTGTATCTGAGTTGCCCATGTTGTGGGTTGCTGCAATATATGTGTTGAGCCTGAAATATGCTTAATTGTATTGTGGATATATTACCATGTTATCACCTCCACTGTATTTGCTAATGTTTCAAGATGTTTCACTTTTGTTTGGGATTGATCACGAAGTGTCATAATGTGTGTGTGTGTGTGTGTGTGTGTTTTTTAAGTGTTTCTGTTGTTACATTGTTGTGCTGCTCATCATGGTTTGGCTTATGTGATATTGGCAGGGAGAATACAACTATGAATTTCAAACTTTTAAATGCGGAATCAGTTGATTCAACCATAAAGAAGCACGCTGAAGAAACATTGAAACAATTTCAGGAGCAGGACCTACCCTGTTTCTTGCTTTCCCTATCTGCAGAACTTGTTAATGATGAGAAGCCAATTGAAAGTCGTAGGCTCGGTGGTTTGATTCTAAAGAACACTCTAAGCGCTAAGGAGGAGCACAGAAAGTTTGAGATTATACAGAGGTGGTCATCATCAGATAGGTTTGTGAAGATGGGGACCAAGGAATTCTTGATACAGACTCATACTTCTACGGCATCTGATGCTCAGTCAACTGCATCACAAGTCATTGCAAAGGTTGCAGGAATTGACCCGCCGCAGATACATGACCTCGTAGGATTGCTTTTGAAAAGTATTCAGCGGGCCCCACCTTATGTTAAGCAAGCTGTACTTGGAACTCTTGGATATATATGTGAGGAGGTTATTCCAGAGATGGTTGGACAAGATCAAGTAAATCAAATACTTACAGCTATTTTTCAAGGTATGAATGCCAATGAAGGTAACATTAAGGTTCGACTAGGGGTGAACGCGGTGCGGTTTCGCACCAAACCCAAACCAAACTGTAAAAAAACAGTTTGGGAAAAAATTAAACCAAACCAAACCATTTTAGCATTTCAAACCAAACTGAAAAAAATGGTTTGGTGTGGTTTGGTTACGGTTTAACCAAAGTTTTAAAAAGAAAAAAAAATCCTATAAATTACAGTCGTAAGTGTAGTAGTCCAAACTACGGAATGCAAATTAAAAGTTAAAAAAATATAAGTTTACTGTTTACAAGTCAAATACATAATAAACTAGAACTATTACAAGCTATTGAAAAAAATTAACATTACAAATATAGCATAAGAAAACAACAATAGTAGAGCCAATGAAGGGTAGCAGTAGCATCATGTGCTTTCTGAAACATATCAGGATTACAAATATAACCTGTAAACCAATATACAAAGTGCATTACATCAACGAAACTTTTGAAATATATTAAAAAAATAAACAGAAGCCAATGAAAGGGCATGAATCATTCATGATCGCCTCTATACCTTGAACTAATATAAAGACATTTGGCACTAAATCTAATTCTAATCAATAAAATTCTAATAGTATATTATATATAATATATATTTTTATTAAATATATATACTTTTTATTAAATATATATATATAATTGTAATTTACGGTTTGGTCTGGTTAATTTTTCTCCAGAGCAAACCTAAACCGCAAACCACGGTTACCAAACCACAAATTTTAAATTGCAAACCAAACCAAGCCGTTAAAATACGGTTGGTCTGGTCTGATTTACGGTTCTGATCGCACTCTGAACACCCCTAGGTTCGACTTGCTGCCACCCAAGCTTTACATAACGCTCTTGGATTTACTTAGGCTAGTTTCTCCAAGAACGTGGAAAGGGATTTCATAATGAGAGTTGTCTGTAGGCCTGCCTTGCACCATAGGTAAAAATTCGACAATCTGCCTCTGAGTGTTTGGTTGCAATCGGATCGACATATTATGATAAATTAGTTCCATACATTCAAGTCATTCTCAATATTACCTCCAAGGCTGTTCGGAAAGATTAGGAGCAAGTTGCATGCCATGCCAATGTTGAAGAGCGTTGCAGAGCTGTCTATCCACAGATTGCTTGTTGACGTTGAAACGAAAAAAAATAAAAAAAGCTTATAAGAAATAGAGTTTTAGAGGCATATTCCGGGATATTTCAGGTTTAAATAACTCTCCCAAGACCCAGCTTCTAATCCCATACACTCGGGATATTTTGCAATTCCTTGATACCATATACCAAGAGAAGTATATGTGAGCCTTTAACTTTGATCTTATTATCGCATTTAATAATTTTTGCCAGTACTTTTCTTAAGTTTTTTTGCCAGTATTTTTGCCAGCACCTTTGGATGGAGATATCCTAGAAGAAGTTTGAATGGGAAAAAAGTCTCATACGGCCTTTTCAAGGTGTTCGGTTGCCGAGCGTTCGTTCATGTTCCTAAAGATGAACGTGCTAAGCTTGACTCAAAGACAAAGGAGTGCATCTATCTCGGTACACCACATGATGAGTTTGGTTACGGCTTTGGGATCCAACAACCAAGAGGATTGTCAGGAGCAAAGATGTCATATTCTTCGAAGATCAGACTATCGAAGATTTTCGCAACGAGAAGAAGTCGATGGTTCGATGTCGTGTCTCTCCTGATACGCCGATGGTGGAGCATAATGACCAGGGAGAACAAAGCAGCCGAGGATGCTAATGCCGAGATACCTACCTTAAATGACATAAGTAACGAGGAGGTTCCTTCTGAATCGGGCGACACCGAATCATCACAAGAAAAAGGTGAGACACTACAATCTCAGTTACGTAGATCCACTCGTGAAAGGAAACGCTCCACTAGATATCCACCGGATGAGTATGTGATAATCACGAATGGGGGGGAGCCACAAGACTATGGCGAGGCTATGAAATATCAACACAAGACCTAATATGGAGAAGATCCCATATTCATCGGCGATCAGAAGCCTCATATATGCCATGGTCTGCACTAGACCTGATATCGCCTTCGCTGTTGGCATGGTAAGTCGATTCTTATCCAATCCCGAAAAAGAATACTGAGCAGTTGTAAAATGGATATTTAGATATCTTCGAGGAACGACCCAGAGATCTATATACTTTGGTAAAGGAAAACCAGTGTTGGATATACAGATGCAAAAATGGCAGGAGACGTTGATTCAAGGAAATCAACATCAGGATATTTAATTACCTTTGCAGGGGAGCTGTATCTTGGCAATCTAGACTACAGAAATGTGTGGCGCTATCAACCACAGAAGCTGAGTGATAATGGCCAAAATTAACCATTATTTTTAATCAATTTCTGTGTCTAAACATGAGCATTTGATCGCATTCCGGTCTTATTGAAATAAGAAAGCAGTTGGACTTGACAGAATTACGCAAGTTTGTAAAAATAATAAGCGGGTATTGAAAATACAAAAATATTGCTATTTTATTACATTTGTGTTATAAAAATATAAAACCAAAAGAAAATATAAAAAATATATATATAAATATGTATATATCTCTAATCTATTTATTATAAAAAAGCTGTTGTTAAAGCAATACCTTATGAACAGTACATTCCCATTTCCCTATGAACAGTATAGGGCCACTATGAACAGTGCACAATCTAAGCCCATCAAAATATACAATTTCAATTAAAGCTATGAACAGTGCACAACCAAAGCCCATCAATATATACAATTTCAATAACTCATTTTGGCCCATTACCACTAAACATGAAAGGGCACAACTATGAATACAAAATTTTTAAATCTGAAACCACTTCATAAAAGACAAATGCATTGGCTGCCATTCTCAATTATAAATAAACCTACTCCCTTTCTTAAATCTTCACAAATCTTCACATATCACAGGTAGTTTGAAAAATCTCTTTCATCCTGCAAGAAAAATCACATCCCTACTATGCTTGGAGTTATAAATTTTTTCTCTTTCTTATAGTTTTATTACATACTACATATGTTACAACCCATTTATACATTTATACAAATTGTAGAATCTTCAAAGACAATGGTTCATTGGAAGAATTTTAGAGAGCTTCACCTTAATGATGTTACAGTGGCCACAAAGGGAAGATGCATAAGGTTATACAAAACAAATTTCCAGTACAACCCAAATGATATCAACACTGTTGAAGCAATATTTCATGATGAAGAGGTACATAGTTTTATGAAATTTCATATACATAAATTTGTAGTTTTCCATATAATATTTGAAAACTAAAAATCATTTCAAATACAGGGACCAGATTTCTTTTTTTCATACCAAAAAATCTGATCAGTCTATTTGACAACAAATTAGAGGAAGGGAAAGTTTATTCAATCCTAGGCTTTGTTGTTACAAACTACCCGGGAATGTACAAGTTAACTCAAGGTGATTTCAAAGGTAAATTCACTGTAAAAACAGTTGTCCGATGTGAGGATGCTACACAATTTCCAAATGAATCATTGAAATTCAAAAACTTTAAAGAAATTAAACAATTACTCAACCCAGCAATGGAAACAACATTTGGTTAGTTCACATATTCATTCTTTTATTTAAATATTAACATTTATTTTTTTTAACCATGTTAGTAATCCATTTTATTAATATTTTCAGATGTCATTGGAAGAGTAATACAAGTTGATAATGGCTTAACATCAGTCTGGAAACAGAATGGGCAGGAAGCTCAGCTCATAAACTTTATGCTTGAAGATCTAGAGTGAGTTCATGCCTCCACATTATCAGATTTTTTTTATATATTTTCTACTTTAATTAACAAATTTTTGCAGTGGTCAAACAATTTCATGCACACTCTGGGATTCATTTGCTCATAAAATGCTTGAAATGTTTACTGAAAGAGAAGAAAGAACTCATGACATCCCCATCATTCAATTCTGCAGAGGAAATCTTTACAGAGGTAATTTCATTACTTTAAGTTTAGTGATTATAACTGTAAAAAATATCATAAATATCATTATATGTATGTTAAATACTATATTTCAGGCATAGTGAACTTGACAAACACCTTCCATGCAACAAGCCTGTCATTGAATTCTCAATGTGAAGCAGTCAATGAATTCAAAACCAGGTGGCAAAACTGTTTAACTTTTAAATATATAACATAGATTTTTAACTAAAATTGACAGAATTTATTTATTTTAATCTAGAATGAAGATAGATAATACCAGCAGTGAATTAACATTGTCTTCAAATGATCATTACTCCACTCCTCTCTCAATCCAAGAGATCACATGCACAATTAAAGAGTTATGTGAAGACAAAAAGGTTTGAGCAGCATTATATTTTATAACTACAACTGTCATTAGTTTTATTTCCTCTAATTACCTCTATTACCTCTATTGCAAGACTGCCATTTATTAACATGATCAAAACTATATTAAACAGGGAGGCACATTCTGGTTTACAGGGGTGGTTGTTAACATAGACACAAGCAACTCTTGGTATTATACAGCTTGCAAGACATGCTTCAAAAAGCTAGAAATTCAGGATCAAGAAAAAAAAATTACTGTACCAAATGTAAAGTTCCAGTTGAAACAGGTATCATGAGATATAAAGTTATATTGGACATAGCAGATGATTCTGGAAGCTGCCCCTTCATAGTTTGGGACAAAGAATGCACTCAAATTATTGGAAAGCAAGCTGGACATCTACAAGCACTGAATTCAGGGGTAGGAATTTAAAAGCATAATAGGTTAAATATTATAGCCTGTAATTTTAAATAACATGAATTTTGTTATGCAGGGGGGTGAGATGCCATTTGAAATTGAAGATGCATTCCTAAACAAGAAGTTCAAATGCAAAGTGAAAACTGAAAGGGAATCTTGGAAGAAAAACACTGTCCAATCTATTAAGAAGTTAGATGAAGGGGAAACCAGTCAAAATTCCATGTCCTCATCCTTGATTGACTGTTCAATAGGACTTCTGGAAAGTGCAAAGGCAACACTGGAGAAAGATGTTACAAACAATTCAACTGAAACTTTGAACAAAGAATTGGGGAGCAATATTACAGATTGTGACTTGGGAACAGTAAAGGTGGTAGACATTCCTACAAATAAAACAGTTCTGGAGGTGGACAAGGATTTGGATTCAGTTAAGAGAAATCTGGAAGATGAATTTTCTGCTGCTAAACCAAAAAGATCGGTTAGAATCAAGACGGAAAAGAAGAGGTTGTATGAATCTTAGTGTTCCTTTATTTGGATAATTTATGTTTTTTAAAATTATGTCTTTTTATGGGATTTGCCTCCACATTTTGGATGTCTGTATAAGCAAATAGTTCATGTACTTTAAGAACAGATATGTGGGATTTATGTTCATTGGCAATGAAGAATTATGACTTTTATTTTGTTTAACAAGTACCTAATTTTTGTGAATCATAATGTGTATGAATGTTTATGGACATGTAATAATGTAGAGTATTAGATATCGGACGAAATGAACCAACACAATGCATCATCCCCACACTAAGTTGTTGAGTTACTATCATAAAGATCATCACGAATAAAACAAAATAATAATAGGCCAAAATACTCAACACCAAAAACACACAATACTAAAGCAATATGACATACACACAATAAAATATAGATTATTTAACTATAAAAAAACTACTCAATTGTGACAAAAAAATAAAATAATAATAATAATCAACAAATATTGGTTCCTTGACCAAATATTGGGTACCATACAAAATATGAAAGAAAATATAATGTTCTGTTAGTTTTTTGGGTAAACAATTTATGTTAGTTATTGTATACATATAAGAAACCATTCTTTTTAAAGTTCAAAAGAAATCTGATATTTTAAGCAATTTAATTTCAATCAAAAAACTAAGAAAAAAGAACATAAATCCACCAAGTAAACAATTATCTTATAAAGAAATATGCAGATATGGTCAGCAAAGCACATACTAACTAAAATTAACCTAAAACATCACTCAACTTACATTGACTGTTGTGTAACACAGGGTGGGCAGACCTATCCCTGCTAACACCGATTGGTAGAAGGAGTCCTGCATCAAGAAAAAAGTTACAAAAGAAGTACTACAGATTGGTAGAGGGAGTCCTGCATCAAGGAAAAAGTTTCAAAAGAAATACTGCACATTTTGTGTTGGGAAGAGTATATGTTTGGAAATTAAAGCTGTTTGAGTTGACTTGCCAAATTTAAGTAAAAGACATGCTGCAGGAACACTGTAAAAAATATTTTGAGAGGCTTCTTGCCCTGTACTTTTTTAATTTTTGTCTATTCTAATAGTTTGATTAATTTTTCAATATGACAAATACACAATAAACTATAGAAAAAACTACCCAATTGTGACAAAAAAAACAAAATAATAATAATAATAATAATAATAATAATAACAAATATCGCTTTCCTGACAAATTATTGGGTACAATACAAAATATAAAAGAAAATATAATTTTATTTCAGTGTATACATACAAGGAACCATTCTTTTTCAAGTTCAAAAGAAATCTGATTTTTTTAGCAATTTCATTTCATTTTTAAAGAAATAAAAATTCATTCAAAAAAAACTAAGAAAGAAGAAAACTAATCCACCAAGTACAAAGTTATCTTATTAGGAAATATACAGATATGGTTGCCAAAGCATAGAATAAGTAGAATTAACCTAAACCATCACTCAACTTACCTCAAATGTTGTGTAACAACCTGTCATTGCTAACATAGATTGGTAGAGGGAGTCCTGCATCAAGAAAAAGTTTCAAAAGAAATAATACAGATTGATAGATGGAGTCCAGCATGAAGAAAAAGGTTTCAAAAGAAATACTGCAAAATCTTGTGTTGGGAAGAGTATAGGCTGTTTGAGTTGACTTGCCAAATTTAAGTAAAACACATGCTGCAGAAACACTGTAAATTTAAGTCTTCATATTTTTCTTAACTAAGAATGGAGATGTATGACATGCACAATCACCAATACAAACAAATAAAACAAAAATATAGATCATCACACTTACATTGACTGTTGTGCGATGCACAGAGGACAAAGTGACCAGTCACTGCTGCACTGTTGGGATATGGAGGACTGCCTGCAGCATTAAGGAGAGATATCATTAGAAATGGAAATAAAGTGTTTGCATTCCAAATGTTCCTTATTTGTATTGGGAAGATGAGTTTCTTACAAATAAGAGAACATTTATTTTTATAGAGAGGAGGTTATTCATATAAATGGTAAAAAAGACAAAACTCAAATTAGTTGACTAAGAAAAGTGGAGATGATAAAATCCCAGGAAATATTGTGCCCTCTCTTAAATGGTCTATAGCTTATTGTCTAACATGAAACTATTGTGTTCATTCTTGTGAGCTCAAGCCTTACCCTCAACCACTCTTTACAAGTCCATATCATATTAGAGATTTTTATCTATTCCCCAATTGTTCACCATACAAAAAAGTCCCCATTTTATTGAAGCCACATATTTGGTCCAGTTCTCTCGAGATAACTCAAATACTTTCTTTCCAGGTATGCATGTTCATAAAACCAATACTTTACTTTTAAAGGTTTATAGTTACAAAAAGAATCTATGTTATAATTTTAAGTTTACAATATTAGTGAACAGAGATACCTTCATCATATGTTTTGAGAATATCACGAACTTCTTAACCGTCTCTTCGCAGCGGCGAAGATCTTCAAATTTTTTCCCCCCAGCAAGAAACAATCATAGTCAGTTATATAATAGTAAATATTATCAAATATTGATTCCAACTAATCCCTGATTACTTTTCAGCAACCAGTTCAACATGTCAGTAACACAAGCTTCAGAAAACGAGTCCAGAGAGGAGTTCAAGAACGAGGAATGTTCATGGTAGGTGACAGTTTAAAAATAAAATAAAATTGCAATTTGAGTTATATTTGTGTTTTTTGAAATATTAGATAGGTAACTGTAATTTTAATTGGTCATTATCAAAATCTATGAACGTATATCTTTTATCCGGGTAGAGTGTAAACAACTTCATACACTTACAATATAAATCATTATTGTCTGAAACATGTAGAAATACTAATTTCACTTAATTTTTTTAAGTTAACAAATAAGCCACAGAACAAGAATTCACTTAATTCATGGGACAACAACAATTGATTATTTTATCCAGCATAATAAAAGTACAAAGGCTAACAAATGGACTTACCGTCTGAATTTCTTTCATGCGTGTTCCACAAGTATTCCACATTATGTCAATGTATAATGAGACATCCGTTGATACATCACATTCCAGAGACCTGCACTGGGATCAATAAGAAATGTTTTTTTTTTCCTTGAACCTAAGCAAACTCAAAGAATGTCCAGAAAGAACGGTAAAGAATGTCTACAAACAATGGTAACCATGTCGAGGCTTACGGAGTCCCATTGTGAGGATAGATCCACAAAAACTAGCCAAAATGAACAGATATTATGTGTTTATACCCACAGTGCATACTTATTCGCAAATACGTTCTACCACATGAACAATTAGCCTGCAAATAAATCAACAAATCAGTAAAATAGAAATAGAGAAATATTATACACCCACAAACATGAAAAAATCAAGAGAAACTGAGATAACCTCTAAGAAAATAAAATCTGTACTTTGTCCAACTTACAGGGTATGATTTAAGATTTATTATTGCAAATTAGGTAAATATCCCACGAAAACCGTATAATGGTGAAATCGAGCACTAAATAGTTTAGATCAAAAATATTTGCACAACCAAAGCACTCACGATTAGTTGAAAAAAATATAAAAACAAAGTTCAACAACAAATCAACCCGAAATATGCACAATAAAATAAAAATAAAAATGATATCGAAGAACTTGAAATATTTGCCCATATGCTACCAAGAAGGCTAGATCTAGGGGTGGGTATTCCTTTGCATAAGAGAGATGCACCATGAAACGGTGAAGTCCAACAAGAAAACAAAAGTAAGAAGTCCCATATCAGTCTTTACATTTAAAATCGGAAATCGGAAGAAATAGGGAAATCCCAAGAAATTCCTTTTCCATATGGAATTTTGCTCGATTTTCAGTAATTACAAAGTCAGATCTACATTGGAATCCCTCTTTCACTTCCGATTAACATCATTTTTTCGAGTAATAAGAGAGTTAAAAGAGCATTCCCGAATTCAACAATAAATTAGTACTCTGGAAAAAAATATAAATGAAGCCAACACATTACCACAAACAGCAGCTTCAAGTTCATAAATTTCGAGCAATCAAAATCTATAAATTTCGAGCAATCAAAATCTATAAGACAGCCCAAAGACTGGAACAAATCCATCCAGAGGACTTGCAAAGAAGGGGATGATGTTTTCTGAGATTTTTAGGGTTAGGGAGATGCATATGTACCTCAAAGGGTAAAGTTTGGAAAATGGTATCTGAAACGCTGTTAGACTGCCTTGGAATGGGTAATCTAGGCTGTAAAGTTTGGAAAATGGTATCTGCAACGCTGTTAGACTGCTTTGGAATGGGTAATCTAGGTTGTCTATTCAAATAAATGTGTGCAGAACAAGTCTTCAGTGCTTTGGAAGTTGTATTGAGTTGTCAATTTAAATAATGCGTCTGGAACAATGCAAAACGGTGCCGTCTCTTTCCTCGGGGCACGACTCAAACTACTCTAAATCAAAATATTGTGATGGCATTTATTTTTTAGTCTTTCTCATAACTTTGTAAATATTCTTTTTTGTAATAGATGATGATTTCGGGAATAGAGAATTTTGTTTAATTATTATACTACTATTATGGAATATATATCTTTTGTTTAACCTGGATAGAAAAAATAAATTATAAAATTATTTAACAGTTAGTTAATATTATATGTTACTTTTGAGCAAAAATAATATTAATATGTTACTTGATTAATTATCTAGATTCTACAATATCTTCCCCAAAAATGCTTGAATCTAAATATATAATTTATTTCAGTTTTTTGGGCTAACCCCTTAATATTAGGCACAAACTATATTTTCAATTATTTTCAATGAAACAATGCACAATTCAGTTTTTTGGGCTAACCCCTTAATATTAGGCACAAACTATATTTTCAATATTTTCAATGAAAAAATGCACAATTGGGCCCAAACTAATATTGGGATCATTCAGAAATTATGTTTTGGTATATTTTAAGCAAAAATATAGGAGTATTGGACATGTGTCAGCTCTTGCTATTTGTTAGTTTTTTTTGCTAAACCTATTTGTTGTTAGTTGTTATTACATTAACTGTAAGAAAATTTCTTTTATCATATTCTAATTGCATTATTCGTCTATCGTTTCTTCTCTGCTTTTCTTTTTTTCTTTTCCCAGATGTGGAAAATATAGTTCCATCTACATTACCACATACGAATGTTAGCTCACTTGATGCTACTCCAATCTCTATTAAACATAACAGTAGCATGCCAAATACATCTTCTTTCAAAGGTAATTTACTGGGTTTTTCTTTAAATAAAAATGTTGAATATAATATAATGTGGATGGTTGGTATATAATATCTACCGAACTGAATTTCATGAATATAGTATAATGCTAATGCACATTTACAGATGTCCAGAAAAAGCATCCATTCAACATAGTAGACCGTTCACCATTATCCGTTATATGCAACGGCAACCAACAAAGTAACTCAATTTTAAGTATTGCTTTCTCCTTTTAATTATTTAGTTTTCCAAGATTTATGATTAACCGTAACCGTATTTCACTAGATTTAGGAGGTATAGGTTTTACTTTTATGCAGTCACCTTCACTGGATGCAGGGAAAAGTGGTATTGATTTTTCTTCTGTGACAAAAGGTATATATTTTAACACCTAAAATGGTTCTTTTTTAAAATAAATAAATAAATCTCAATTTTATATCAATATATTAATAGATTGATGTGTTTTAATGTAGGTCGAATATCAAAAAGAATGCGTACAATTTTAGGACTATTGGAACAAGATTCTAATACATGTGAGTTTTCCATTATATTTGTTTTTCATTATAAAAATTTACTTAATACATAAACTAAGTTGTATTCATATTAATTTTTTTTTAAATCTTTCTCTATAGGTGTGACTCCCACAATTGAAAATGAAATATCATATGATGGTCATGATGACAATCTTACGTTCCAAAATGGTACTATATTATATCTCAATAGACATGGGTCATAAATTTTAATGTGCACTGAGTATTGATATAACACTAATTCATGTTATAATATTTTAAATCAGATCCGATCAAAATGCAAGAGTACAAATCACCTGTTGGAAAAGGTTTAGCTTAAGTATTCTAATAAAGTATCCTACTTTTAAGGTCGCACCTCTCAAAGAAACCGCGCAATGTTGAATCAATTGAATGGTAAGTTATTGTTTATCAGTATCATTTATATATTTTGTTTACGATTGTAAAAATTGGTCCAAATCATATTACAAAATATATTTATTATATTGAAATTTCACAATTGTTTCTCCGTATTCTTCTTATAGTGTTCACAACTAACTCTCTAAATCAAGAAAGAAGTGCAGGTGACCCAGAAAATCGGAACATCAAAAATGGTAAAATATTTAAAGAAATATAACATGAATTAATTGTAGACATAATTTAATTGTTTTACGTAATTTATATTGTTGGTGCAATTATTTGAATCAGTATATGTGGAAAGGCACAACTTAAAATCACCTCTTACAAAAGGTATGTCTATTTTATATTGCATACATTAGTTTTTTTTTCTTAAAAAAATGGTTTACTAATATCTATTATTTTTTTAAAACTCACCATTCAGAAACGAAATGTCGTAGAATGTCGAAACAATCGAACCAGTGTTCATTGAACTGTAAGTTTTGCTTATGATTTTTTTGTTATCACATAATAAATATATGTTACTATTTCATATTATATTTTAGTTTTCTTTTTTAAATAAATAAATTTTTATGCTAACATGTTTGTTTATAGTGTCGGCACCCCACTGTTCAATTCAAAATTTATTTCATGGTGGTGAAGGAAGTTTTAATTTTCCAATTGGTACAATTATATCTCCCAACCTTTATTCATACTTCTTATTTATTTATTACTTATGAAGCTCACAATTTGTTTAATTAGATTGCAACGGTCTGCAGAAATACACATCTCCAATTCCAAAAGGTATATGTATATTTTCTATGCTTTTTCAAAACAATATTATACTCTGTTTACCCAAAAAAAAACAAACAATATTGTACTAATATTTGATTTATTGTAAAGGTTGTGCATCTAAAAGAAATCGTATAATGTTGGAACAATTTAAAGAAAATTCAGAGAATGGTACGTTGTTCCTTTGCATACTTTGTTATTATTATATAAATTGTTATAATGCAATTAAATGTAATACAATCCACTTTAATTTTGAATACTTATATTTTGTGCTATTTCTTCCTTATAGTGTGCCTACCCATTGTTCCAAGTGCAATTCAACACCAAACTGACGGAGAAAATCTTAACTCTAATGTGAAAAGCAATCATACAATCCTGCAAGCATTAAATCCAAGTTCTGACATCTGTAAGTTTTGTTTTTGGATTTTCCTTGGAATATTCATTACATATATACATCATTTGACCTGTACATTGTTCATGAATTAGATTATTTTCATTGACTAAATAGGTTATTTTGACATTGGTGATGCAACATATGCATGTCAAGTGTGCAAGGCTTTATTTTGGTATGAAGAGAGAAAAGAAAAAAACAGAAAGACTACCAATCCTTTGTATACAATGTGTTGTTTGAGTGGCAAAATTCAACTTCCGGAGATAAAAAAGCCACCTCCAGTATTGGATAATTTGATATTTGGGAGAGATGTTATAAGCATTGAATTCCAAGATAATATTCGTTCTTACAACGGTATGTTCAGTTTCACATCGTTAGGAGCAAAAGTTGACTCCAGCCTAAATACTGGAAAATGTCCTCCTACATTTAGATTGCATGGTGAAAACTATCATCGCATTGGCACCCTAATCCCAACTGAAGGACGCCAACCAAAATTTGCTCAACTTTATATATATGACACGCAGAATGAAATACAGAATAGAATGCGTGCATTGAGGTGAATGAGAATTAATTTTAGAATATTAAACATCATGGGATGTAATGTTAAATTTATATACAATGTTTAAATCACTAACAATCCATTCTTTTGCACAGGCCTGATGGAACAAAGAATGACTTGCATGCTGAGATTGTTTCAGATCTAAAAGAAATGCTTGATGAACATAATGTTTTGGTCCAATCATTCCGAATGGTGAAAGATAAGCTTGAAGAATCACCATCTTCAAATATCAAATTACGCCTCATTGGAAAAAGAGCAAAAGATGCAAGGACTTATAACGTACCGACTGTGAATGAAGTTGCAGCATTAATTGTTGGTGATTTTGATGAAGCTTTAGAAGAAAGAGATATAATTGTGACAACAAAAAATGGAAACATGCAGCGGATAAATGAATTGCATGCATCTTATTTGCCACTACAGTACCCGTTGTTGTTTCCATATGGAGAAGATGGATTCAGTGATAGTATTCCATTTCGTGAGAATGACATGCTTAACAGTAGAAAAAGGAATAATGTCAGCTTTCAAGAGTATTTTTCTTACCGACTCCATGAGCGAGAAAATGAAGTACCACTAATTCTATATGCAAAGAGATTATTCTAGCAATTTGTGGTGGATGCGTATACAATGATTGAGTCATTTAGATTAACATATATACGCAACCACCAGGAACAACTTCGAGCAGAAATTTATAAGGGATTGTCAGATGCCGTTTTTCGTGGTGAGAGGGATCCAAGTAAATGTGGTCAACGTGTCATTTTGCCATCATCGTTCACAGGCGGACCAAGATATATGGTTCAAAATTATCAAGATGCAATGGCGATATGCAGATGGGCAGGATTTCCAGATTTATTCATTACATTCACTTGCAACCCAAAATGGCCATAGATTATTAGATACGTTGATAAGCGTGGGTTGAAAGTAGATGATCGGCCTGATATTGTTGCAAAAAATTTTAAGATCAAGTTAGATCATATGATCAGAGATTTCCGGCAAAACAAAATATTTGGCAGCGTTGCAGCAGGTATTCAGTTAACAAAAATTCCACTTCTAAATATAATATAAAATCCCTATATAACTATTTCTTATTTCAAATTAATTAAAGTAGTTACGTTTTGCAGTTGTATACACGATTGAGTTCCAAAAGCGAGGATTGCCCCATGCTCATATTTTGCTCTTTCTAAACAAAGAAGACAAATATCCGACACCATCACATGTTGACAAAGTCATTTCAGCAACCATACCTGACAAGGTAAATGATCCTGAGTACTATGAAGCTGTGAAAGATATCATGATGCATGGCCCATGTGGGTCAGCTAATAAAAAATCAAGTTGCATGGTAAATGATCGTTGCACAAAACACTATCCGAAGAAATTCACAGAACATACCACTCTAGATAAACATGGGTACCCTATTTATCGACGCCCAAATGATGGCAGATTTGTTGATAAAGGTGGAATTGTATTGAACAATGGCTATGTGGTTGCTCATAATCGGTATTTGCTTATGAAGTATCGAGCCCATATAAATGTCGAGTGGTGCAATCAATCACGAGCAATCAAGTATTTGTTTAAGTATATAAACAAAGGCAATGATCGTGTCACTGCATCTTTCTCCACAAGTAATCAGAACACGGATTCCAAAAATGAAGTGAGAATGTACTATGATTGCAGATATATTTCACCAATTGAAGCTTCTTGGCGAATATTTATGTTTGACATACAATTGAGGGATCCATCCGTTGAGCGCTTGAGCTTTCATCTTGAAGAAGAACAGAGTGTCATATTTTCAGAAAATGAATCCCTAGATGTGATTGTGTCAAAACCATCAGTGAGAAATAGCCAGTTACTTTCATGGATGGAAGCGAATAAAAAGTATGATGAAGCAAGACAACTAACATATGCTCAGTTTCCTAACAAATTTGTTTGGGATAGTGCAACTAGAGAATGGAGACCGAGGCAGAGGGGGTTCTGTATAGGACGGTTGTTCTCAATTCCACCGGGCTCAGGAGATTTGTACTATATGAGGTGTTTGTTAAACATTGTTCGTGGAGCTAAATGCTTTAATGACATTAAATTCGTCAATGGCATTCAACACAGTTCGTATCGTGATGCTTGCTACAGTCTTGGGCTATTACATGATGATAAAGAATACATAGATGGGATAACTGAGGCAAGTCAGTGAGCAAGTGCTGTAAGTTTGAGAAATTTGTTTGCCACTTTATTGCAATCAAACTCAATGTGAAGACCAGAATATGTATGGGAACATACATGGATTTACCTTTCAGAAGATATTTTATATCAAAGAAGAAGAAAAATTCGGCAACCAGGTAATATTTATGAAATTCATTTATAATACATAAAAGTTGTAAGTATATAGTAAAAAAGGGATTTTAATTTGGTCAGTATTTTTTTTTCAGAGTTGGATTTAACAAATGTTCAACTTCAGAATTATACTCTGGTTGAAATAAACAAATTGTTGCGCAAACTTGGCGGTTTTGGATTTGCATGATTTTGAAACTATGCCATTCCCAAGTGATGAATACTTCGAAGAGGATGTTGAAAATGGACTCATATTAGAAGAGCTGAATTATGATTCTTTCGCACTTAAAGCAGAGTATCAAGTTTTTTTGGAGAAATGTACACCGGAGCAAAAAACTGTGCATGATACAGTTCTGTCAGCCGTTGAATCTGAACGTGGAGGCATGTTCTTTGTTTATGGATACGGAGGAACAAGAAAAACTTTTGTTTGGAAAGGTTTATCTGCTGCATTACGAAGAAATGGTAATATTGTAATCAATGTAGCCTCAAGCGGCATTGCTTCTTTATTGTTACCTGGAGGGAGAATAGCACATTCAAGGTTCAAGATTCCAATATCGTTACATGAGAATTCAACATGCAATATTAGAAAAGGTTCCGATCTGGCCGAGTTGCTTATAAAGGCTAAACTTATAATTTGGGATGAAGCTCCAATGATGCACAAATTTTGCTTCGAAGCCTTGGACAGAACATTGAGGGATATTATGTGTGACACAAATCCCAACAATAAAAATGTGCCTTTTGGAAGCAAAACAATTGTTTTTGGTGGAGATTTTCGTCAGATTTTACCGGTCATTCCCAAAGGAAATAGACAAGACATAGTGAATGCAACCATTAGTTCTTCTTATCTTTGGCAGAGTTGTCAAGTGTTGAGATTGACAAAAAATATGAGATTGCAAAGCACTAATTCTTTAGAATCAATGCTAGATCTTGGAAATTTTGCAACTTGGATTGCTGCAATTGGAGATGGTGAGGCTGGTGAGGAAAATGATGGTGAAGCACAGGTGGAACTTCCAAATCATATGATTATCAATGAATCACATGATCCAATTAAGGCCATCGTGGAAGAGATTTATTCTGTAATAGATAATTCTCATGACATCCCAGCTTACTTACAGGAACATGCCATTTTAGCTCCAACTTTGAAAGATGTTGATTCTATCAATCAATACATGGTCTCATTAAACAACAGTGAGGAGAACATATATTTAAGCTCTGATACTGTTGAAGCCTCTGAGTCAGATTCGATTATTTTTTAAGAGGCTCATTCTCCTGAGTTTCTCAACAGTTTGAATGCTTCTGGAATTCCAAATCATCGTATTTCATTAAAAGTTGGGACTCCTATAATGCTTTTACGGAATATAGATCATGCGAATGGTTTATACAATGGCACAAGGTTGGTGATAACAAGACTGGCAACACATATTCTGGAGGCACAGATAATGACAGGTCATAATGGGGGAAATATAGTGCTTCTTCCAAGAATGACTATGACATCTTCAGATGCACGATTGCCCTTCAAATTTCAAAGAAGGCAATTTCCTATCATTGTCTCTTATGCGATGACGATAAATAAAAGTCAGGGACAATCACTGCCTAAAGTCGGTTTGTTTCTAAGGAATCCTGTTTTTAGTCATGGTCAGTTATATGTTGCATTCTCTAGAGTTATAAATCCACATGGTTTGAAAGTCTTGATTTGTGAAGAAGGTCATACAAATTCCATGTGTACAACCAATGTCGTGTACAAAGAAGTCCTTCAACGCTTATAAATATTTTGATTTTTGTCTGCAAAATATATTTGTGCATATACTAACTACTAATGCATACGATAATTTTCAAACGATATTCACTCACATTCCGGTGGTGCTAATTTCTAATCTTCAACGGATGAGGATTATATTTAAACTTTTTTACCATCCATACCACGTTACGTTATTTTTTTATTGTCATAGGAGTAACAGTAATGATATAATTTAATATTTTACGTATAGTTATCATATCCCCGCCCATACGGGCGGGGGAAATACTAGTATATATAAATACCTTACGGGATTACTGTTCAATGAACAGTGCATTTTGTCGTTCCATTTCCATCGTTCTGTTGCTAAAAACCCCTAAAATCTGCCCCCGGAAGAATTTTTTCCCTGCCCTTCGTTCCACCGCACTGATCCCCAATTCCCCCATTCTCCCTTCCCAGTCTCTTTGTCGTCCTCCCTCCGTTTTCCCCTCCTTTCTTTTCGAGCCTTTCTTGCCGCGTCTCCCCAGCCGCCTTCGAGCTAGACTACCCGGACGCTGCGTGAACATGCCCGACCCGATTCCTTCTCCATTTTCGACATATGCCGTCCGATCCCTGCAGCTCCGCCGCTAACCACCGCCGTGTCGCCTGCGGTCTGAGGAACCCCTTTCTGTTTCCGATTGAAGACCAGATTCACAGCATCGCCAGACACCGCCTTCTCTCCGCTCGCATCCCATGCTTCTCTGCTGCAGCTTTTGCTGTGTCGGCTCGCACCCCGGGGTAAGGATTTTGGTTTCGGGGGCATTTTTCGATTTGTATTTAGCTTCATATGGTCATACCCATTGATTGTCTCTGTCGCACGCGCAACTGTACTCTCAGTACGTTGGCCTTTTCTTCCATTGTGGCACTTCCTTAATGTTACCCTAGCATTCACCCAACGCCCATTTTCAAACCATTTGAACATGCAGCACCTTTGGAACTCTACATTATTAACCCCCAGCGAACCGCCGCATCCGCTCGCCGTTTCGCGTAGCCACGCCGGCCACTCCCGCTTTGCTGCTACTCTCAGAAACCACCAATTCGGCGCCGTTCAGCAGCGGGAAGCTCTGGCCTGTCCTCGAACCCTTATCCGACGGCGGAGGATAGCTCGCACAGGGTTGATCAGTATTCAGAGACGCCTATCGGGGTCTGTGATAATTAGGAGGTTTGTTGGTGGCCTTTCTTCTGTTTACTTGCTTCTTATTGATAAACCCAATTCCTTATTGCGCTCCCAATTGAGTTTTCCGGGTTCTTTCATGTAAGTTGGTATGGTTTGGCTTTGATTGTAAGACTGTATTGGGGATTCCCTGTTTCTTGATTTTTGAGTAATGATTATTGGTTGCTGATTGTTTGATTGTTGCAGTGTGGCGTGGAGCTGTTAATTTCTGGGGACTAACATTTGGAATATATTGCGGAATATTGTGAGCCTTTTGTTATCTGAATTTGGTAATTTTCTGCTCTGTCTTTATGTTCCTCCTTTTACGATATTTGGGTGTCGTGAATTTGAGATTCTTTGTGTTGAGATCATGCTTTTGAGTTGTTTGGGAAAGTGCTTGCTCATTTCATGTGCTCTAGATTTTATATTTACTGTTCTCATTCCCGCTTTTGAGGTGTTTGGTAAAATGCAAGCTCATTTTGTGTGCCCCATAATGGACATTAATAGTTTGCATTCCCAATCTGTCTGTGTTAGAATCCTGGTAATTGTTGTAGCGATCTATTGAATACTTAGTTGTGAGGATTATATTCTGTTGATTTTGATTTGTTATACCAATCTGTTGAAGTTTAGTGGTTGCATTTGGTACATTGAGTTTGTGGGTTGGTTCACTACGTAGATGGGATGGTCAGTGAGACTGAAACTATTCACTTCTCTATTTGGATGTTTTAATAAATTCGATCTTATTTTAGTTTTTCTTAAAGTTCCATTCGCTTTTTACGATTGTGCCGATGTTGCTTATAAATAGTGTCAATCGTAGTTTTTAACCATTGTTTGGTGGTTAAACATTTTCAAGTACATTGGTGGTTAGATAGCTTTGAGAGTGATGTGGACCATAGTTTGTCAAACTTATTTGAATTCATACAAAACTTTTGTACGTAGATCTAGATCAAACCAATCTCTGCATTGTTTTTCTTGCCCTCTATGCCCTGGGAAATATTTGCTCTGTATAGATGGAAGTGATCTTGCTCCAGATGTTGAATTCTTAAATATGTCAATCTAATATCATTTATATTGGTATTGTTATGGCATGCTTAAAGTCACTTTATGTAAAATATAAATACTGGGGCAATTGTATCAGGTTGAGTTTTTATTTTGCATTTGGAAATTTTTCTTTGTCAAATTGGACACTTTTCATCCTTCATGTGAGTCTGAACTCCATAATATTAATTTTTTAGCCGGGTTTACAAGTGTTATTTGTATTATATGTTATTTAGTTTCTTACTCAATGAATTCCTCATATTATTGATTAGCTTTATTCCATGGTCAGGCATATTCATGTAAACTGGTTCGTGATGAGAGCACCATGCTTTAGGATTGTCTGCGGTAAGTAGTTAATGCCAAATGTCTTCTAAAGTTGAATTGCCCTTGTCTTCTGTGTGATTGTTTACATACAAAATGGGATCATATCGGTAGGGGATGGGATTATGGATACTAAATTTAATAGTAGCAATTCAATTATTGATCCTATTACATTCATGGCTCCTCCAACTAATCTAAATATGGGCCATCTGTTGGGAGAGAGTGTAGACATAGTCATTACATACATTTGTTTGTAGTTATTAATTGCTCATACAAGAACTTCAGAGAAATTAACCCTTTTTTGTCCTGTTAGTACAACATGGGGTACAGGATTGATTGTTAGGCCAGCTTTGGCGCTCTTGCTCTTGTTTGTGTTTTACACAACGTCACAAGAACGAGCAAGAAGGACTGCAAATAGATTTCAAGTATGTTATTAACTCTATTCAACCAACCTTAAAATCCTAAATTATTTTAAATTATTCTCCTTTTTACAGGCTCACATTATGTTACATAGAAAGCTGTTTTCTTAGTTCTTCTATTGTTTTTACCATAGAAAATCTGCATTTTCATACATTATATCATTTCGTCACCGGCGCGCGCAGCGTAGCGCGCGCCACCCGACGAATTCTAGTACGTTTATAAATGCAGGTGGAGCCCACCGACCATAATTCCCCTAAATCAAATTCCCAATTGGAACACAGCGGCACTATCACCACCGTTCACCTCCATCTCCGTTTCCGGCGTCCCCCACTTCAGTCACCATCTCCATCTCCGGCGAAAGCTTCCAACATCCATCATCTTCACCCTCACCGTCCGGACGCCCTTCTCCTTCCCCATTGCCGTCGATCAAGCGAGCACCGGTTAGCCATCACCACCGCCTGTCACTTACAGATCCGGCCACCACTCTCCTCTCACAGCCCCCATTTCCGGCGAATCTTCATCTCTTGCCATCACCACCGGCTGCCGATGCCACCTTCTCTCATAACCTTGCATGAAAAACCAATGTCTCTCATACAAGATGATTTTTATTTTAAAAACCCAAAAACATTTTCTTTAAATTTATTTTGGTCTTTAATCGTGTCTGTATGAAACAGGCATTAAGGAATATTACAAATTAGTACTTCAGCGAGGGCTCCTGTCATTGGGATGCTATTAGTCCAATAATCTATGTATTAATTATTGTCTATTATTTTGAATGGTCCAAACAACGGTATTTGGTCTGCAGTCTACGGAAAAAACTTCCTTCACAGGAAATAACTGGCCCTCAGCCAGTTATTGTTTGGGTGCAGTTCTATTTTCTTTATTTTAATTTCAAACATGAATTTCAAATTGTAATATTATTAAATGGTGTCGATCAACTCGGTTTGAGAAGTATTACAGCAAGAAAATATGTAGGTTTTTCTCTCACTTTACAGACAGTAGGAGTCTAAATGATAACGATCACTGTCATTCAAGGCCATCTGCTGTCTAAAATCATTCCACCTGGAGTAGTTGGGATTGAGCAGCAGATGTTTGCCGTCCAAATTATCCCAATTATTTTTGTCATCTTTTTAGCAAAAAATAAAATGTTCTTTTCAACGTCTCTCACCTCAAGGCTATTTCACCGTTATGTAACAAATTATGCCTAATCCCACCATATATTTTGGGATAATTTAATTTTATCTTTTTATATTAATAATGCATGATATTATTATGTAAATATTGTGGTCAAAATATTTTGGGATCCTTCCCTTGGACATAAAAGTCTTGATTTAAATCAGATGTCTCATGATAAATTTCCAACAAAAAATCTTTTATAAAATCCAGATCTAGGTAAGGGATAAATTCCACAGTTATGACTAATTCATATCCGACTGAGGGTTGATTTTGGGAAAATTAGAAGCAGAGTCAGCGATTAAGTCTCATCTAAACTGAAAGGATCCATGTGTTTTAAATGAGAGTTTAGTCCCTGTCTTATAGGAAATTATTTTTTTCATCAAATTGTTTCCAAAATTGATGTGTGTTGGAAATCTGGTATTAGATATCTGCACTGACTCAGAGACCACTTGGATTCTGAAGATGTGTGATAAATAGTATTAAAGGAACAATATGTGGGCCTTAGTTATTTTCTAAGATAGGATTGAGTATTGTTTCAACTATTGTCTTCTTCCGCCAAAACCTAGATTAGAGTCTTGAGTGAGTGCATCCGGAACAGATAATTTATTAGTCTGTTTCATTTAGTTTGTATCTCATAACCACCTGGATGTCCGTAAACACTGCGAGAGGTTTGCGGGTGTTTGAGAATTCTTGATCTGCATCCGGTCACCAAGACTGGGGGCTTTTTTATACTGCCGGAATGAAAATCTTTTAAAACTTTCAAGTGATAGGATTGTACATGCTTTCTTTACCGTTTTCTTTTAAATGCTTTTATAGAGGTCACTCGGATCTGATAATTATTTTGCACTGCGCACAAGGTTTAAGAGTTATGGAATAGTTCGAGGCTTTAATTGAATCTTTAGGTGTGACTGGGGGAATGATAGGGGTACTTGGCATTTCAATCAATGATTTGTCGGGTGTTGCTTGTCCACCACAGATAAATAATATACCTTTGCAAGGCCTGTGATGGCAGTTATGAGTTTGTGGTATCTAGAAATTGTTTTCTTAATAACATGTAAATTCTTGATGTAAGTACCGGTCTTTAAAGGAACACAGTGCAGAAAGCATGAGAGTTAGCTAACTGAACGGATTATCCCAAACAAAGTTTTGAGTAACAAAATGGAAGTTTAATTGTGTTTCATCTGAATCTTATCCAATTTTCATTATTTTCTTCATGTCCCTTCTATCACATGTTAAATCTGCTTTCTAGATTAGTGATATATAGCGTAGCATAAATTTTACTGCTTTATTCTAAAATGCAACGAGCCCAATCAGCATCAGAATAACCCACAAGCGAGAAAGCAGGATGACGTTTGAAGGATAGCCCATAATGCACAGTGCCCTTAACATAGCATAGGATCCTCTTTACAGCTAGAAAATGATCATCGGTAGGCACCTGAAGGAATTGACTGACAGAGCTGACTGCGTAAGAGAGATCGGGACGAGTGACAATCAAATATTGAAGAGCTCCAACAAGTGACCTGTACAAAGTAGGGTCACGAAAGGGGGAGCCAGCACTATGAAGAGATACCCCTGCTGCCAAAGGAGTAGAAATAGGCTTAACATCCAATAAGTCAGCACGCTTAAGAATATCATGGGCATACTTTGCCTGCCCAACAAAAAGACCATCAGGAGTATACGAGACTTCAAGCCCAAGAAAATAATTAAGACGACCGAGATCCTTAATAGTAAATTCACGATGGGTACGACAGATAAAAGATTGAAGCAGAGAAGAATCATTCCCTGTAATGATAATATCATCTACATACAATAACAAATAAATGATAGAGGAACCTTTGTGAAAATGAAATAGAGAAGGATCACTTCGACTCTGAAGAAACCCAAGGCTTGAGAGATATGAGCTAAACCTTTGATACCAGGCAAGAGGGGCTTGACGAAGACCATAGAGAGCCTTCTTCAACTTACAAACATGATCAGGAAATTGGGGATCCACGAAGCCAGGAGGTTGAGACATAAACACTGGTTTGTCAAGGGAGCCATTGAGAAATGCATTCTTAACGTCAAGTTGATGAAGAGGCCAACTGTGCTGGACGGAAAGGGCCAAGACAATACGGACAGTAGCAGCCCTCACCACAGGACTAAAGGTATGATGGAAGTCGGTGCCAGGAATCTGTGTAAATCCTTGAGCAACGAGACGAGCTTTGTGGCGCTCTATGGATCCGTCAGCATGGAACTTCGTACGAAAAACCCATTTCGAACCAACTATGTTTGAGCCAGGAGGGCGAGGTACCAACTCCCATGTGTAGTTCGAGCGAAGTGCATCAATTTCTTCTTGCATAGCAGCAAGCCACTCTGGATGTTTAGCAGCGGTTGATAATGGCCAAAAATGACCATTATTTTCAATCCATTTCCGTGTCTTAAACGGGCATTTGATCGCATTCCGGTCTTACATTAAGTAAGAAAGCAGTCGAATTGGACTAATTTATGCATAATTGTAAAAATAATAAGCCGGTGTGAAAAAGACATAAATATGTAATTTTATTACATATTTACGTTAGAAAAATCCAAAAACATGAGAAAAAGAAAAGGAAACAAAAAGATGGGAAAAAGATAGAAAAGCCCACAAAAAGAATATTTTCGGCCCATCCGGCCCAATCCAGCAGGCCCAGGAAGACCTTTGTCGCGGAAGCCCCTTGGCGCGATGCAGTGCTCCGCGACAAAGGCATGTTCCGCGACCAAGACGCACAAATGAAGAGGAGACCTGCCAAGCCCCTTGGCGCGATGACCTTTGTCGCGATGGCATGCTCCGCGACAAAGGTCCATTCCGCGACCGAGATACATTTTTAGAGACACAAGACCCGGTCGAGAAGCTTTGCCACATGCAGTGTGTTCCGCGACCAAACTTGGTGCTCCGAGACAAAGCTGTGATGTGTGTGATGTCTTGAGACACAATGGGCTCAAATCAAGGCCCATGAGCTTAGGGTTTCCCCTCTATAAATATGAGGTGTTTCCTTTGAGCTAAAGGTTGGAAGAATTTTAGAGAAAATACTTACTCTTGAAGACAAGTGGGAAGTTCAGTAGTTAGTTTAGTTTAGGGTAGTTTAGTTAGATTTTCTTTTGTATTATTTAATTTATGCACTAGTTAGAAGTAGTTTACTGCACTCGGGCTAGTTAGCCAGTTTTACACCTTGTTTTTGTTTTAAACTTTTGTTTAAGGGTTTGTGGTACCCAAACCATGGGTATGAACAACACCGTTTAATAATATAGGAAAACATTCTCCATTTGTGTCCCAAAATCATGAAATGGGTCTCACACCCCATGGATCTTACTGTTTCCGTTTTCCTTGGGTCATTTAACCCTCGTTTTGCATTTTAATGTCACTGCTTGGTGACTTTTTCTTGGGATAATGTTGCATGCTTATGGATGATCAAACTCAGATTAGGGTTTCTTAAGTTTTAAGTTTGTTTTGTTTCTTTTATGTTCAAGCATGTTCTAGCTAGATTCAAATTCTGTTTTGTTATTTTGAGCTTAGTTTAGCTTTTGAATCTGAAATGGGTGAGATCACACATAATGCATGCCACTGTTCCACTTTACTTTTCTGACATGTGTACTGGACACACCTTTGTCGCGGAACAACTCTTGTCGCGGAACCACGTTTCGCGACAAAATGGTGCTTTGGCGACAAAGGTGCCAAAGAACATTTGTTAATCATTATTTTAAAACCCTTGGTCGCTAAACACCCCTTGGCGCGGAACCACGTTCCGCGACAAAATCTTGATTAGCGACCAAGGACCCAAATACTTGTGATTTTATTCTGGAAGGGCTTTGTCGTGAAGCAACCTTGTCGCGGAACCACGTTCCGCGCCAAAACCTCTTGTTCCGCGACAAGAATTACGCCATGTCCAATTTTCAACCTTTTTGTCGCTATGCCCTTGTCGCGGAACCACGTTCCGCGACAAAAATTTTCTCTACTTAGCGACAAAACAAACCCTAAACTTTCAAAATCCCATTTCTTTTATTTCCCACCCCTTTGTCGCGAAACCTTTGTCGCGGAGCCACGCTCCGCGACACAAACTCTGCATCGTGACAAGGTGGCACCTTGTGCCAAATGTTCTTTTTTCATCTCAATCCATTAATTAATTGAACCTTTATATTAATATTTTGAGGTTGAAATCCAATGATCTCAACCCATGATTAATTTGATATAAAGAACCTTGTTCAATTTCCCATTAAAAGATTCTTCTACAAATGATTAAACTCTAATGATCTAAGCATATAATCTGGACTGTAGTTAATTAATTAATTATGGAATGAGCGATTATTTAGACATGAAGAGTAATTATGGATTTAGTTCCATATCCTTGCATGAGAAACCAATGTCTCTCATGCAAGATGACCCAAAAATATTTTCTTTTATTTTATTTCGTCTTTTCCGTGATGTGTGACACAGCTAATCAGGAATATATCAGATTAATGTTGGCGGGTATTCCCACACGGATAACTAGCTCGTGATCTGTATATTAATTACTAGTTGTTATTTTGCATGGTCCAGATAGTGGTCGGTGGAAGCCTTGGCGGTTCATCCCTCCGGGATTATAATAGCTGCTCAGCTGACTCCCATCCGGATACAGTTTTCTTTTCTTACTTTAATTTCAAACCTGAATCTGGAGTTGTAGTAATGTTAGATGATATATGCCAATGTCATCTAATGATTACTGCAGTAATAGAACATGTGGGTTTTTATCCAAATTCACAGACAGTGGAGTCTGAGATGACGGCGACAACTGTCATCTGAGGCATTCCACTGTCTAAAAATCATCCCACCTGAAATGATCAGGACCTGGATAGCAGATGTTTGCAGTCCGGATCATCCTGATTATTTTTGTCATCTTTTTAGCCAAATAAATTCTTCTCATCTCTGGCTATTTCATCTCTGTGTTTCACATTCTGTCTAAACCCACCTTATATTTTGGGTTATTTTATTTTACACTTCTCTATAAATTTATGCATGATATTACTATGTAGATATTGCGGTCATATTATTTTGGGATCCTTCCCTTGGACATAGAAGTCTTGATTTAAATCAGATGTTTCATATTAAATTTCCAACAAAAATTCCTTTATAAAATCCGGATCTGAGTAATGGATAAATTCAACAGTTATGACTAATTCATATCCAGCTGGGGGTTGATTTTGGGAAATTAGAAGCAGAGTTAGCGATTAGGTCTCACCTAGACTGAAAGGATCTGTGTTTTAATTGAGAGTCTAGTACCTGATAGGGAATGATTTTCAAATATCATTTCTTTTCCAAAATTGTTGTTTGTTTGAAATCTTGTATTAAATATTACACTGGGTCAGATCCCACTTGGATTCCGATAAGGTGTGACAGATAATATTAGAGGAACCACATTCGGGCCTTGGTTATTTTCTAAGATAGGGTTGAGTATTCTTTCAACTGCTATTTTCTTCTGCCAAAGCCTATTTTTGAGTCCTGAGTGAGTGCATCCGGAACGAACTAAGTTCATTAGTTCGTTTCATTAGTTTGTATCTCATAACCACCCGAAGAGAAGTGAACACTGCGAGCGGTTCACCGAGAATAGGGAATTCTTGATCCACACCCAGTCATTCTGACTGGGGGCTTTCTTTTACTACCAGTGTCAGACTTTCAAAAACCTCCGAGTGATAGGATTTTAAATGCTTTCTTTATCGCTTTCTTTTAACTGCTTTCTTTAGAGGTCACTCGGTTGTATTGAGAGTTGCGTAACTGCTACTAGGACTGAGAGTTAAGGGATAGTTCAGGGTTTGATTTGAATCTACGGGTGTGACATGGGGGAATGATAGTAGTACTTGACACTTCAATAAATGATTTGTCAGGTGTTGCTTGTCCACCACAGATAAATGACACGCTCTGACGGGAGCAGTTGTGAGTCTGTGGTATCTTAGATTTTGCTGTCTTAAGAGCATGTAAACTCTTGCTGCAAGTACCTGTCTGTTAAAGGGAACACGGTATAGAGAGCATGAGAGTTAGCTAACTGAAGGATTATCCCAAGCTGAGATCTGTGTATTAAAATGGAAGTTTAACTATGTTTCATCTGAATCTTGTCCAACTTTTATTATTTTCATCCTGTCCCTTCTGTCTCATTTTAAATCTGCTTTCTTAGATAATTTTAACCGCTTTCCTAGAATAATTTTATCGCTTACCTAGATTGAATTTAATTCGCTTTCTAGAATAATTCTGCCTGCTCTGTTTTAGGTGCTTTCATAGCTTAGTCTAAATTCTGTCAAGTAGTTGTTAGTCATTTCACACACTTGAATCGAGTACCGAGTGGAAAATCTTAGTAAATGACGTGGGCCCTGCTTCCATCGCACATCCTCCAGTGAACGATCCGGTCTTACTATAAATTACTGCAATTTTTGACACCGTGCGCTTTCGGGGGCACAGTTTCTTAACTACGAGCAATAAAAACATGACTACGTATAAATATATCCCTAATCACAACACCGCCATCATAAATTGGTTTCATTAAATAAAACCTAAACCAGGATCACGAATTTTCGGAAAATACTCATGTAGTGGGAATTAGTCAAAAATTTCATGGCAGGAAATCTTATGGCAAGAATTGATGAGAAGTATCATGGCATATTTGCCGGGGATCCTCAGTGTGACAGGCTGAAGGTCAACCTATCCCGGCTATGCCATGAGATTTGTCAACATTTCATGACAGAGAGGACCACAGCGCCATTTGAAACCAAAGCACCACACTTGAGTAATAAAAAGACTAATAATCTTGATATATCCCTAAACCCTTTCCCGTGAATCATAACGCTTTTCATTTAATAAATCTAACCTGGTATAATTTTAGCAAAAGCTCGTGTTAATGAAACTTGTCAAAAGTTTCATGGCGCCGTTGCCGGGGAGGATGCAGCGTCGTTTATTAAAAGGATTACACTCCTGATTACTCCTAGATTAGCTTAGATCAGTCTAGTTTAGTGTAATATATCTAATCCAGAACAGAAAAGGTACCCTCAAGATTAATTGAACATTTAGAGTACCAAGACTCTAAATGTGAGGATGTTGAACTGAGGAGAAAACCTAACCTAATGGGTATTTATCTGTCTTGCAGGAAATTCGGAACCAACCAAAAAGAAGGAGCAGAAAAAGCAAGGAAAACCAGGTTCTTGGTTGGGAAAATTCCACAAATCTGAGAAATTATTTTCGGAATTTAAAGAAATTTAAGATCCGGAATAAATCCTGCAGATAAATGGAACTGACCCGACCTAATTTTTATGCAAGTAGATTATTTTAAATAATGGCCCAATGATTTGAATTTACTTGGACTGAATTCATTCAGGTCCAACTCAAATAAAATGGACGCAGGCCCAATATCACACTCGGGCCCAATCCGTTGAAAATTTGAAAATTCAAAAAGTTTGTCGCGGAATGACCATTTTGTCGCGGAACAACGTTCCGCGACCAAGTGCAACTCCGCGACAAGGTTCTCCATATCATCAACCCTTGTTTGTCTTTGTCGCGGAGTGATCATTTTGTCGCGATGCCCAGCATCGCGCCCATGTGCAAATTCCGCGACAAAGTTATACTCATCTCTAAACTCTGCTTGTCTTTGTCGCGGAACATTTTGTCGCGGAGCATGACTCCGCGACAGAGTCCCTATTCCGCGACACGGGCACACCACTCCATTCTTCCTTGCCATTTTGTCGCGGTACACTTTGTCGCGGTGCATGACTCCGCGACAAAGTCTCACACTCCGCGACAGATCTAATGTCGCCAAGCCTGGTCGCGTAGTCCTGTTCCGCGACCATGGGCTAGGGTTCCGCGACCGGCCCATTAGTATTTAAACCCCTCCACCTCCCTCTTCTTCCTCACGCATTCGGACTTAGAAAATTTTCGAAAAACACTCTCGCACACACAAAACCTCTCCCGAAGTACACCACCGTGTCCTTCGCAACTCTTCCGACCATTTCCAAGGGAAACTCTGCCCGATTTCCGCCATGGAACCCTCATCTTCATCCCCTGAGAAGACCGAGCCCTGGTAACCCCTTTCTTTGCATTTTGCAAATCGCACGAGCCCCTGTTTTTCAAACTTTTGTGACTTTTGCTGTCCTTATTTGAGAATCGGGTTGCCTTGTGTTTATTGCTTACTATTTTGAAACTGATTTTGGGGTTTATGTTGTTTGGGCATGTGTGGATTTCGATTCCCTGTTTTTATCGTTACTGGCCGAGCGTGGGGTGAAGGTTGGGTATATGCTTGTGTTAAGGAATGGTCGTTTCTAAATGGGCATCTTGATATTGGCATCTAATGCTGTTAGAGAACATAGCGCATGATTGGGGATGAGTTAGGGTTGTTTCCACCATTGCTGGATTTTAGAGTTTTTAAGGGTTTCTGTGAAATATGCTTGAGTTCATGAGTGTGGCAGCAATACTGAATTCTTCTTTTGAGATTATTGATGCTTAGCTTGAGAATCAATGAACATGTGGGTGTTTGTGAATATCTTCATGTTGTTGGTTGTCTGTTCAGTGAACTTGAAGCATGATTGATTCTGTGTTCTTATTGTTTTGAAACAGAGAAAGTATGCTAGTGGTTTAATCTTATGTTTTTGAGAAAGAAGCATAACTTGGTGTAGGATGCCTGCTGATCTGTTTCTGTGCTCATATTACTTGCATGCCAATTCAGACATTTAATGCTATTTCCAAATATGGCACATCTGTGTAAAAGGCATGTTTGTTGTATTTTGGGCAGCCTGATACCGCCACCACCACTTTTCAGCAGATCACTCTTTCACAAAAAGACAAAAATAGTACTAGGAGTTTTGGGATGACAAATGTGTTTTTGTTCCCAATGGAGCTAAAAAGTGTGAGTTAAGTAGCAGTATTTTGCCACCTCAACTGCTACCTTTTTACAAAAATCCAAAAAATGGGACCACACACATCCCACTTTTCATTAAATAAAATCAAGTCAACCTTTTCAAAAATTAAAAATAGTGTTTGCATTTTCTTGAATGTTTTAACTGTCCAATGACAGTCCAAACAATCCGGAAATAGCGAATCCATCCCGCCATGCCTCCATTGCACATTCCATTTTCGAGCTATCCATTCCATCATCATCATCTCATTCCATTTTCAACAAGTGCCTCGAGCTTGTTTAATAAAATTGGAAAAGCAACCTTTTTGGGCTCAATAGCCTACTAAAAAATTCTCTAAGTCCAATGACTTAGACTTTTTTAAATTAATTAATGGCATATGCCTTATGATAATGTTTTGAGTACTAATCAAATAAATCACATTTCGAGCAAAGCTCAAAATGTGAGGATGTTGATTTTTGGCTTGAAACTCAAAAAATATATAAAAATTTTTTTGATTGGAATTAATACTTCCTATATTTTTCAGGAATGAACTAGTGATTAAGTCAGCTATTGGATTGCCCGATTGTACTCTGCATCAGGCAGCAATAGAAGCATCTGCAAACAGGACTCAGATTAAGAAGCTCAGGGAAGCTTTGATAAGCGTGCACAGTGTTCCACTGGACCAGCGTACTGAAGCTGAGCTAACGTTGAGACCCGGATGGGACGTAAAAATCCCCCCTGAAGATAGATCAACCGCTCTGACAAACATAGAAAGGGATTTCTCCCATCACATGCTGAAGTTTTGGGAACTAATGACAGACCATGCTCCGCATGATTCCATAATGACACCCGAAGTGCATTTGGAAAGAATCACGCTGAAGTTCCAAATACATACAGCTGTCTGGCAACGTCATCTAGAAGATGGAACAGTGGGAATCGATATCTCAAACTATGATATACTCATTCCCGACCAGCCCATAGACCCACAAGTGCGATTGCAGTTCGTGGAAAGACCTTTACCGGTAAGCCTGATACTGTCAAAGGGAGCCATTTCAATGCATGAAGCTTTCCCTTGCATTTGGAACCCGAGGTTATTTGATAACATGGGAAGAGAAGAGCAGAGATGGGTGGCCAGGCAGGCTAAGCTAAGGCATCGGGAGATGAGTTACAACCTGCGCCACAAACTGAGGAGAATTGAGGAGTTCAACACAGAAAGGAACTCCACCATGATAAACAAGTTTAGAGAAGCAATCAATGCAGCTCGAAAAGAATGGCACGACATGACACTTCTGTGGGGGCAGGGCAAGGGTTTCATAACACAAGAAAGATTGGATGAAGGATTGACCTTGCCAGATGAGGATAATTTTGAGACAATTTTCATAAACAAGCGGTTTGGCCAGACAAGACCAGTGGAAAAGGGAACTCAAGTGGACCCTGGATTTCCCGAGCACATCAGAGAACTAAGGGAAAAAGCCCTTTATGAGGTGCAGCACCACAATTGGTCAGTACTGACCAAAAAGAAGGTGCAGCTCAGATTAATGACCGAGGCTGAAGCAAAGGAATATCTGACGTTTGACAAAGCACAGATGATGACCTATGTGACAGAAGAGTTAGAAAGAGACATGATCAACACCATGATGGAGCAATATAGGACCTCATATCTTGAACTCCTCATGGAGATGGATAGAGAAGCCTTGAGGTATGGGAAGGAAGGAAACAAGACAAAGGTCATGCACTATGACCACAAAGTCAGGCGCCTGTTTTGCACACGGATTAAGGAGGCTTGGGAATTTAAACTGGTTCGGGTAACAAGTCAGACATTCGTGCACGATTATCTGAGATTTGCACACAAACTGTTTGGAACTCAAGAAGCCCAGGAAGATCCAGAGGACCCAGATGCTGAGATTGATGCATACCTCTCCACCCCTCCTGAGGCCAACCCACAGCCTACCCAGCCAGCAGTACAAGCTTCGGCATTACCACCAAGAGGACAGACTGAAGTACAAGAAGTTGCTACGTCCGAGCCAGTGGTGCAACAAGAAGCAACCCGGACTCCAACGCAGCCAGCTCAATCTGAAGTACCAGCACCTGCCACCACTAAGGCACCCATACAGCCCGAGAAAACCTCCACTACTGTTGTTACATCTGAAGGTCATCAGCCAGCACCTCAACCGGGAACGAGGAGAAGGTTGATAAAGTCCGCTGACAAGGATAAGCCAGCAAGAACCCCGGAAAAGAAAGTGGAGATCAAGGAACCCGAACCAACTATTAGGAAAGTGGCAGAGCCCACGGATCCTAAGGACAAGGGTAAAAAGCCGATGCCGCCACCACCCCCGAAAAAGAAGCACCAGGTGATATCCGATGTTGAGCTAGCCAGAAAAATGCACAATGATGAACTTGCATTAGCTGGTTTGCTGGATCAAGTAACAGGTGGTTCGGGAGTAGAGAAATTGACTGAGGAAGAACGCTTGGCAATGGAAAAGAAAGCTGCAGAGGAAGAGCAGATCAGAAAGAATATCCAGCAGACCAGGGATGAAGAAACTGCCAGAAAGATGCAGGCTGAGCTGGAAAGCAGGAAATCTGGAGAGGTTGAGCGGGGTAATGAGGAGGACTTCGAGCTGAAGATCACTGGAGAAGTGCAAGGGCGTGGTTTGAAAATTAAAGAAGAACAACCTCCTGCATGGACTGGCCCCACTGCACATGATGCTGAGACTATCCGAGGGGATATAAGGAAAAGGCTTAACGAACAGATCGAAACAAGAATCGATGCTGGAGAAAAGCCACATCAAATCAAATATCAGACAAAAGTGGGTCAAGTGATTGATCCTCTCGTAGGCACGGCCAGAATTGAAGAATTCATCACTCAAGGAGGCCCGTCGCACCAACCTGAACAGTCAGAAGGACCGCAAGATTCCATAGATCCGGTAGCACTGGCCAAAACCTTGGAAAAGCAGCCAGACGACCATCTCATGACCTCTGCGCTTAAAGAAAAGGTTCAAGGAAGATTCGGAAGAAGAAGCTCGACAGGAGGAGCAAGAATTCATGGACCAAATGGCGCCTATTTTCCAACGTCCAGTTGGACGAACTGCAAGAATTAGGGAGGAGGAGGAGGTATCAACTGATGTTGATGACCGTAATTTTCATGTAACTACATCTTCTTTGCCTGTAAATTGTGAACTCAATACAATGAAAAATGTAATTAAACAGGTTGAGGAGGAATTCGGATATGAAACAGCTCATGGAGAGTGAGAGCCAAGTCAGAGGGGAGATGACGCTGAACCAAGGAATGACCAGCCACAGGAGGGAGACGATCAAACAGACTGGCACACGAGCGACGACAAGTCCGTCGGGTCCATTCGACCAGTCGAGTTTTGGTCTGAAAATACTGTAAGGCAAAGAATGGGCGTTTCAAAGGAATATGGGAAGAAAAAGCTGAGTGAAGAACAGGTTCAGATCAAGTTCAATGGCAACAAAGAGAATGCAGAAAAGTATAAGAAGTTGCAGAAGATGATAGTGCCGGATAAAGGGTTCAGACCCGATGCGTTGTCGCACCCCACTGTTGAGACTTTCTACAGAAATCAAGAGTGGGGTAACTTCATGCTGCATCACGACGAAGATGGCTTCCTGGAACTAACAAAGGAATTCTTCTGCAACATTGATAAAGATGCCAGAACAACATGGATTCGTGGACAAGTGATTAACATTGCACCTGACTGGCTGAATCAGTTCTTCGGGACTCCAGATATCCAAAGTGAATTCCCCCCTGATGAGATCATGACAAAGAGAGCCAAAACGAGTGAATATGCGAAGTATGCAACCTTGGCTAACAGCATGACAAGCGTGACCGCCCCTGGACACACATTCAATGCAAAATGGCTGCGGATACAGTTCATGCCAACTTATGAGTTCTACATGTCCAAGATCCGGCCCAATTCGCATCCGCACACCACATCTGGAAATGTGCTAATGGGATTTGCAAGAATGTGGAGCGGAGCAAAACTAAATGTAGGAAGGCATGTATTCGAGGTGATGATAACCCGGATAAAGGATAGACAGGTGCTGTGCTATCCGAATCTGATTAGGAGAATCTGCATAGCTCAGGGAGTTGATCTGAGCGCTTTTGAGGGTGACACAGTGGTGAAAGTGAACCCACCTATCAGTGTGCCGAGACTTCCCCTGTGTGAGAGTATCAGATACTCTCTCCCCCAACTGTTCGTCAGAGGAGATTCAGACGCTCAATCCTCTTTCATATCGGGTGGGCAGGCATCAAGAAAACGAAAGAGGCAGCCCAAGACAAAGAAGGGAACACAGAACACCTGTGCTGATGCAGGACCTTCGAATGTTCAAGAGGAGCCTCCTGCGGACCAAGAACGGACTGAGATTCCAATTCCACCTCCGACTCAACCTCAACCTCAGATGCCTCCTCAAAGCCAGAACGTATCTCAGTTCCCTGCTGATTCCCAAACGATTGAGATGGTGAGCAGAATGAGTCAATCTATGCTCGAGGGAATGAAATCCATGACTGATGTAATTTTGGCAAGCCAAGAGGGACAGCAGAAAAGGGCAGAAGAGGAGCGTGAGGAGCGAAGGAGGGAGAGAGAGGAAGAACGCCACGAGCGTAGGAGAGAAAAGGAAGAGAAACGGAAGGAGAAGTTGGAGAAGGAAAGGAGAGACGAGGAATTCAGAATGATGATGCTAGAAAAAGAAGAGAAGAATCGAAAAATGGTGGAATCACTGATCCTTAGTCAAAATCAGATCCTGCAAACCTTACTCAAGAAGATCCCTGATGAAGCTGGCTCCTCCAAGAAATCAGACGAGAAGAAAGATGGCGATCCCTGACTCTATCATTTCTGAGCTTAATTGTAAATATCATATAAGAGAATTTCAATTCATCCATGCAAGATAGATTTGATTGCAAATGAAATCTCTTGTAATTGATATAATTACTGCTTTCAGATTGGGATTTTACAGCCCCAACAACAATCTTTGTTTTTTATGTAGTTCTTTTATTTCTGAAAAGATGTCTGACAGTCCAAGATGAATAAGTGACTGTCAGGCCAAAAATTTGCTGTTGACATGCTCCGTATGTCAGCAGTGTCTCTTTACTGCTTTCAATTAAATAACCAGCAAAAGTATGCATAAAATTGCTCTAAATTCACATGTTGAATTTAGGCTTATGATTAAATTTTCAAACTTTTAAATTGGGATAATATAATTGAAGACATGCATGAAATGAATTCCTGAGGTTTTGAGCTATAAAAATTCAATGATGCGATCAGCTTATTGGGTAATAAATCTGCATGTTAGAGATCTCGATTGAATAAATTGTTAGAATTAAGCTTCGATTAAATTTGAGAATACTGTATGACATGAATCAACCCAACCTTGTGAGATTTGAGCCATGAGTCATTTTTACTCATTCATTTTCTTTGATGTGTGAATCATTTTGATTAAAGGAAACTAGAACTTGCAATTGGGACCGATTCAAGACCACACCATATTCCCGAAATCGAGCATATGATCAAGGCACCTAGAAAACCCAAATTTTTGGCCTTCGTTTGAAATCCAAACCCAAAAATATTTTCCCTTTAGGATTAACCAATTTGAGCCTATAAGCCTAATTTTTCTTTGAAGCCCTCTATATTATTCCTAGCCTTATAAAAAGACCAAGAAAATCAAACCCAAGTGTGCAAGGATGAATTCTATCAAGGCATTACAATTTTTGATCATCAATGAAAACTATAAATCGGTATTCTATAAACCGATTCAAAAAAAAAAAAAGTTGAATGTCATTCAACACAAATAAATTGCAGATGACAAGCAATTAGACTTAGTCTAATGTCATGCAAAGGAAAAAGAAAAACAAAAGAAAGAAATATTGATGATCATAAATTTTCAGATAAAAATGCCAAGTTATGATAGAATAAATCTTTGCCACTTCTAGCCAATAAATTCCCTTTCCTACCTGATGTTACAACCGTACGCCCCGTTATAACCCTCAAATAAGACCTCGTGATCTTGATTTGAAGAAATGAGCCGGTGGCGAGTTGGTCTGATTGCAAGCATATGGGAGAATTTAATTAAAACTGATTATGAGCGTTCACTGACTGAACCCCAATTGAGAGTGAGTGATCTTTCCGATTCTCTTATAAGTGAGGCTCTGTTTCTTTAAGAATATTCATGTCATACCTTAATTCTAATTTTTAATCTTTGCATCTTTCAAACATGATGTTCATGAAGGATTGATAATAATGTTTGATTTGTAGGCCCGATATAGTGAGCAAGTATCATTTCATTAAACACTGCAATCAAGGGAATTCAATACTTGTAATTTTTGATTGTCTTATCCCAATCCAAAAAGGATGTGATTTATGAAGCCACGAAAATGAATTGAATATGTAGAGTCCGTGTTCTTACGAACATTGACTCTGACTGCTCGGGGACGATCAGTATTAAATGTGAGGATGTTGATAATGGCCAAAAATGACCATTATTTTCAATCCATTTCCGTGTCTTAAACGGGCATTTGATCGCATTCCGGTCTTACATTAAGTAAGAAAGCAGTCGAATTGGACTAATTTATGCATAATTGTAAAAATAATAAGCCGGTGTGAAAAAGACATAAATATGTAATTTTATTACATATTTACGTTAGAAAAATCCAAAAACATGAGAAAAAGAAAAGGAAACAAAAAGATGGGAAAAAGATAGAAAAGCCCACAAAAAGAATATTTTCGGCCCATCCGGCCCAATCCAGCAGGCCCAGGAAGACCTTTGTCGCGGAAGCCCCTTGGCGCGATGCAGTGCTCCGCGACAAAGGCATGTTCCGCGACCAAGACGCACAAATGAAGAGGAGACCTGCCAAGCCCCTTGGCGCGATGACCTTTGTCGCGATGGCATGCTCCGCGACAAAGGTCCATTCCGCGACCAAGATACATTTTTAGAGACACAAGACCCGGTCGAGAAGCTTTGCCACATGCAGTGTGTTCCGCGACCAAACTTGGTGCTCCGAGACAAAGCTGTGATGTGTGTGATGTCTTGAGACACAATGGGCTAAAATCAAGGCCCATGAGCTTAGGGTTTCCCCTCTATAAATATGAGGTGTTTCCTTTGAGCTAAAGGTTGGAAGAATTTTAGAGAAAATACTTACTCTTGAAGACAAGTGGGAAGTTCAGTAGTTAGTTTAGTTTAGGGTAGTTTAGTTAGATTTTCTTTTGTATTATTTAATTTATGCACTAGTTAGAAGTAGTTTACTGCACCCGGGCTAGTTAGCCAGTTTTACACCTTGTTTTTGTTTTAAACTTTTGTTTAAGGGTTTGTGGTACCCAAACCATGGGTATGAACAACACCGTTTAATAATATGGGAAAACATTCTCCATTTGTGTCCCAAAATCATGAAATGGGTCTCACACCCCATGGATCTTACTGTTTCCGTTTTCCTTGGGTCATTTAACCCTCGTTTTGCATTTTAATGTCACTGCTTGGTGACTTTTTCTTGGGATAATGTTGCATGCTTATGGATGATCAAACTCAGATTAGGGTTTCTTAAGTTTTAAGTTTGTTTTGTTTCTTTTATGTTCAAGCATGTTCTAGCTAGATTCAAATTCTGTTTTGTTATTTTGAGCTTAGTTTAGCTTTTGAATCTGAAATGGGTGAGATCACACATAATGCATGCCACTGTTCCACTTTACTTTTCTGACATGTGTACTGGACACACCTTTGTCGCGGAACAACTCTTGTCGCGGAACCACGTTTCGCGACAAAATGGTGCTTTGGCGACAAAGGTGCCAAAGAACATTTGTTAATCATTATTTTAAAACCCTTGGTCGCTAAACACCCCTTGGCGCGGAACCACGTTCCGCGACAAAATCTTGATTAGCGACCAAGGACCCAAATACTTGTGATTTTATTCTGGAAGGGCTTTGTCGTGAAGCAACCTTGTCGCGGAACCACGTTCCGCGCCAAAACCTCTTGTTCCGCGACAAGAATTACGCCATGTCCAATTTTCAACCTTTTTGTCGCTATGCCCTTGTCGCGGAACCACGTTCCGCGACAAAAATTTTCTCTACTTAGCGACAAAACAAACCCTAAACTTTCAAAATCCCATTTCTTTTATTTCCCACCCCTTTGTCGCGAAACCTTTGTCGCGGAGCCACGCTCCGCGACACAAACTCTGCATCGTGACAAGGTGGCACCTTGTGCCAAATGTTCTTTTTTCATCTCAATCCATTAATTAATTGAACCTTTATATTAATATTTTGAGGTTGAAATCCAATGATCTCAACCCATGATTAATTTGATATAAAGAACCTTGTTCAATTTCCCATTAAAAGATTCTTCTACAAATGATTAAACTCTAATGATCTAAGCATATAATCTGGACTGTAGTTAATTAATTAATTATGGAATGAGCGATTATTTAGACATGAAGAGTAATTATGGATTTAGTTCCATATCCTTGCATGAGAAACCAATGTCTCTCATGCAAGATGACCCAAAAATATTTTCTTTTATTTTATTTCGTCTTTTCCGTGATGTGTGACACAGCTAATCAGGAATATATCAGATTAATGTTGGCGGGTATTCCCACACGGATAACTAGCTCGTGATCTGTATATTAATTACTAGTTGTTATTTTGCATGGTCCAGATAGTGGTCGGTGGAAGCCTTGGCGGTTCATCCCTCCGGGATTATAATAGCTGCTCAGCTGACTCCCATCCGGATACAGTTTTCTTTTCTTACTTTAATTTCAAACCTGAATCTGGAGTTGTAGTAATGTTAGATGATATATGCCAATGTCATCTAATGATTACTGCAGTAATAGAACATGTGGGTTTTTATCCAAATTCACAGACAGTGGAGTCTGAGATGACGGCGGCAACTGTCATCTGAGGCATTCCACTGTCTAAAAATCATCCCACCTGAAATGATCAGGAACTGGATAGCAGATGTTTGCAGTCCGGATCATCCTGATTATTTTTGTCATCTTTTTAGCCAAATAAATTCTTCTCATCTCTGGCTATTTCATCTCTGTGTTTCACATTCTGTCTAAACCCACCTTATATTTTGGGTTATTTTATTTTACACTTCTCTATAAATTTATGCATGATATTACTATGTAGATATTGCGGTCATATTATTTTGGGATCCTTCCCTTGGACATAGAAGTCTTGATTTAAATCAGATGTTTCATATTAAATTTCCAACAAAAATTCCTTTATAAAATCCGGATCTGAGTAATGGATAAATTCAACAGTTATGACTAATTCATATCCAGCTGGGGGTTGATTTTGGGAAATTAGAAGCAGAGTTAGCGATTAGGTCTCACCTAGACTGAAAGGATCTGTGTTTTAATTGAGAGTCTAGTACCTGATAGGGAATGATTTTCAAATATCATTTCTTTTCCAAAATTGTTGTTTGTTGGAAATCTTGTATTAAATATTACACTGGGTCAGATCCCACTTGGATTCCGATAAGGTGTGACAGATAATATTAGAGGAACCACATTCGGGCCTTGGTTATTTTCTAAGATAGGGTTGAGTATTCTTTCAACTGCTATTTTCTTCTGCCAAAGCCTATTTTTGAGTCCTGAGTGAGTGCATCCGGAACGAACTAAGTTCATTAGTTCGTTTCATTAGTTTGTATCTCATAACCACCCGAAGAGAAGTGAACACTGCGAGCGGTTCACCGAGAATAGGGAATTCTTGATCCACACCCAGTCATTCTGACTGGGGGCTTTCTTTTACTACCAGTGTCAGACTTTCAAAAACCTCCGAGTGATAGGATTTTAAATGCTTTCTTTATCGCTTTCTTTTAACTGCTTTCTTTAGAGGTCACTCGGTTGTATTGAGAGTTGCGTAACTGCTACTAGGACTGAGAGTTAAGGGATAGTTCAGGGTTTGATTTGAATCTACGGGTGTGACATGGGGGAATGATAGTAGTACTTGACACTTCAATAAATGATTTGTCAGGTGTTGCTTGTCCACCACAGATAAATGACACGCTCTGACGGGAGCAGTTGTGAGTCTGTGGTATCTTAGATTTTGCTGTCTTAAGAGCATGTAAACTCTTGCTGCAAGTACCTGTCTGTTAAAGGGAACACGGTATAGAGAGCATGAGAGTTAGCTAACTGAAGGATTATCCCAAGCTGAGATCTGTGTATTAAAATGGAAGTTTAACTATGTTTCATCTGAATCTTGTCCAACTTTTATTATTTTCATCCTGTCCCTTCTGTCTCATTTTAAATCTGCTTTCTTAGATAATTTTAACCGCTTTCCTAGAATAATTTTATCGCTTACCTAGATTGAATTTAATTCGCTTTCTAGAATAATTCTGCCTGCTCTGTTTTAGGTGCTTTCATAGCTTAGTCTAAATTCTGTCAAGTAGTTGTTAGTCATTTCACACACTTGAATCGAGTACCGAGTGGAAAATCTTAGTAAATGACGTGGGCCCTGCTTCCATCGCACATCCTCCAGTGAACGATCCGGTCTTACTATAAATTACTGCAATTTTTGACACCGTGCGCTTTCGGGGGCACAGTTTCTTAACTACGAGCAATAAAAACATGACTACGTATAAATATATCCCTAATCACAACACCGCCATCATAAATTGGTTTCATTAAATAAAACCTAAACCAGGATCACGAATTTTCGGAAAATACTCATGTAGTGGGAATTAGTCAAAAATTTCATGGCAGGAAATCTTATGGCAAGAATTGATGAGAAGTATCATGGCATATTTGCCGGGGATCCTCAGTGTGACAGGCTGAAGGTCAACCTATCCCGGCTATGCCATGAGATTTGTCAACATTTCATGACAGAGAGGACCACAGCGCCATTTGAAACCAAAGCACCACACTTGAGTAATAAAAAGACTAATAATCTTGATATATCCCTAAACCCTTTCCCGTGAATCATAACGCTTTTCATTTAATAAATCTAACCTGGTATAATTTTAGCAAAAGCTCGTGTTAATGAAACTTGTCAAAAGTTTCAGCGGACTTGAAGCCACGAGGCTCGGTAGTGGTATGAAGTGCAGACAATAAGGCAGTGAATGCCAAGTCCACAGGGTAGCGCCGTTTGAACACACCCGCACGTGACCTAGTTATCATAGGATGTTGAGATGTAACGACAGGGGCCTGCAAAATAGGAGCCTCGATAGGGGGCAAATCAGGAAGTGCAATAGGATTGGGTGCTGGGGCAAGATCAGGAGCCGGTGCGGGTTCGGACTCGGCTGGGTCATTTGGAATTGGAACAATGCGCAAAGGCACAGAGGGAGACTTGCATGGCACAGACGTTGCGGGCAATGGAGAGATGGTAGCATCTAAGAAAGTAGAAACCTCCAACTCGGAGAGCGGAGTTGTGGCCGGAGTCTGAGAAAATGGAAAGCACTCTTCATCAAATTGAGCATGACGAGTGGTGAAAATACGAGTGGAATGAGGATCATAGCATCGGAAGCCTTTGTAGATAGTACTATAACCCAAAAAAATGCAAGGACGACTCCTGGGCTCCAATTTATGAGCTGCATAATCTCGAAGATAGGGAAACACACGACACCCAAATGGTTTAAAGCTTGCATAATTAGGAGCAGAACCAAACAGTAGCTGAAATGGAGAATTATTATCTAGAAGTGGGGATGGCAACCTGTTAATGACAAAAACAGCAGTAGCAAACGCATCGAACCAAAGAGAGGCAGGAGCATGAGTATGAAATAACATTGATAATCCAGTTTCAGTAATGTGACGATGCTTACGTTCTGCCCGACCATTTTGTTGTGGCGTGTAAGGACAAGAAAGCCGGTGATGAATACCATGTAGATGCATGAAATCACGCACTTGGGAATTAACAAATGCAGTCCCACCGTCACTTTGAAAGATCTTAATTTTACGAGAAAACTGATTGCACACAAAGACATGAAATCGAGTAAGGATGCCATAAAATTCAGACTTAGTACGCAACGGGTAAATCCAAGTAAATCGAGAGAAATCATCCATAAATATAACATAATAACGAAATCCATCAGATGTGGTAACGGGAGCAGGACCCCATAAATCACAATGGATTAAATCAAGAACATTATCGGCACGTTTTTCATTCAATGAAAAAGGTAGTTTCTTGCTCTTAGCTAATTGACAAGAAGAGCAAAGAGTAGGACTTGGCAAGACCGAAGTAACAGATACATGACCAAGTTTAAGCAATAGCAAAATAACCGACATCGGGACATGCCCCAGCCGTAAATGCCATAAATGAAAACTAGCCTTCAAGACTTTGTTCCGTACTGCTGCCGCCAAAGCTGGTATCCCCTTGTCAAGCACATATAATCCTCTATCACAAAAATAATTTTATTATAATATATATTAAAAAACAATCATGTGCATACTATCTTAAATAATTCTAATAATGATCAATTAACTAATATTTAGAGTACTAAGACTCTAAATGTGAGGATGTTGATATTTTGGAGAAAATTCGATAATTTATTCTATATTTGCTTTGCAGGAATTCGTGGGACCAACAAAAAGAAAAGTAAAGCTTCAAAACAGGTTTCCGATTGGATCGATTCTGTAATTAATTGAAAACTATTCCCGGATTTAAAGCAATTTAAAATCCGAAATAAATTTTATAATAACAGAATTAATCCAACCTAATTTATGCAAGTAGATTAAATTTTATATATGTTTAGAAAATCTAAAATGTGATCGAGCAATTTTAATGAAAATCAGAATTTTTTTCTAAGTATTGGGACATCGAGCAATAGCCTTGTTTGACGAACCTGACGATCACAAATAGCCAAAATCGTCGAACACGTAATTGGTTTGATGAAAAAAAAGGCTATTAGAAGTATTTTTCAACTCTTATGTAAATACCCCCTCTCCCACCTCTTTTATTATATTTTGATTTCAATAATTTGTTTAAGTAGGAATTGATTTACTCACATTTCGAGCAAAGATCTATATGTGAGGATGTTGATTCTTCACTTCAGTATTTCTCAAAAAAAAAATGTGTTTTTTTTATTATTATTATAGTATATATTTATACCCAACACAAAGCAAGCATAATTCTGTCAAGGAATTCACATATTTGATTTTGGTTTATGATTAAATTTTCAAACTATTAAATTGGGATAATATAATTGAAGACATGCATGGAATGAATTTTTGAGGTTTTGAGCTATAAAAGTTTGATGATATAATCATCTTGAAAAGGTAATGAATCCTCATGTTGAGAATTTAATTGAATGAATTGTAAGAATTTTTTCAAAGATTAAATTTAAGAATATTGTATGACATGAATCAACCATTCCATGTGAGATTTGAGCCATGAGTCACTTTTACTCATTCTTTTCTTTGTTGTGTGAAAATCATTTTGATTAAAGGAAACTAGAACTTGCGATTGGGACCAATTCATGATTATGTCATATTCCGACAATCGAGCATATGATCGAGGCACCTAGAAAACAAAAATTTTTGGCCTTCTTCTTTTGAATTCCAAACCTAAAAACTTTTTTCCTGTAGAATTAACCAATTTGAGCCTTTAAGCCTTATTTTTCTTGAAACCCACTATATTTTTCATATCCTTATAAAAAGACCAAGAAATTCAAACCTAAGTGTGCAATAATCAATTTTATCAAGGCATTACAATTTATGATCATCAATTCATCAATCGGTATTCAAAAATCCGATCCAAAAAAAAGAAAGAAAAATGTTGAGTTCCATTCAACAAAAATAAATTGCAAATGACAAAGCACATAGTATATAGCTACTACAGAAGGAGGAAAAGAGATGGTGTGGATAAAAGGATTACTCACTGAGCTAGGTCAGAATCAAGTAAGCCCGATGCTTCTCTGTGACAACCAAAGTGCGATACACTTGGCGAAGAATCCAATGTATCACTCTTGATCAAAACACATTGATGTTCGATATCACTGAATACGAGATGCTTTGGAAGAAAAACGACTTCAACTCGACAAAATGCATACGGATGCTAACTGGTCAGATATGATGACCAAAGTGATAAATATGAAGAAATTCGAAGATGGTTGTGGAGGCACTGGAGTTGCAGATCTTCTAGATTAGTCGGGAAGGGGGAGATTGTTGAGGTCAAGGTCAAGGTACTTTACCTGCATGCATAAGGTCAAGGTCATGTCAAGCTGGGGTTTGAACTGGGGAGTTGTAGTGCCATAAACGGCCAGAGAACTATGTGCATCATTTGAGATATTGTTCAAGTCCCACTAGTAATTCCTAGAATTTTTGTGATGCTGCGAACCATATTAGAGAGGTTTAGTGCATAGTAGTGGTCCTAAATTTTGAATATATGCTCATATTCATTATATATGGTGCAAAAGAAATTCAAAAACAGAATTGCTATATAGTGATCTGAATGCAAAGAAACAGAATGCACCACATTTGTAACAATGTTTTAGTGATCTGAATTGCTATATAGTGATGAGTGCAACAGCTCACCATTGACACATCATTGTTGTTGTATCCATTTAATCCCCACTGTTTACAATTGCTACATCGTACTAATGTTGCATGATAACGATTTCTTTCACCACACCTATTTTCCTCCTCTAGGTTTCTGAAAAAATACATTCAAATTATATGGAAATATTTATTTTGATCAATATTCTCTGACTATATGGAAATTTTTATTTTGATCAATTTTATCTCCGTTTCAATCAATATACACATTGTTTTATCTTCATTAAGCGTTTGTTTTGTTTGTTATGTAGATTTCAAATCTTTCTTTGAATTTCATCCTAATGAATCAGTATTCATATATCATGTTCATCAACCTTCAACCCCAGCCTATGATCAATGATTTTGCTTCCATACCCAATTTGAATACCATTGATGTAAAAATGTTCACATTGTCTTGGCAACAAGTATGTCGAAAATAACGAGGATAAAGAAAGTAGTAATACTCAAAATTTCAACATGAAAACCAAATGTAGTTAAATAGGACTGGCTGAATAGAGTCGGACCTCATTAGGTGTACGTAGAAGAGATTGCATTGAAGGGCAAAGTTAGGGTTCAGAATGTGCAAAGATGAATCAAGACTATTTATTTATTTTTATTTTTTGCAGTAGGCGAAGCCAGATTTATTTATTTTATTGTGGATTGATATGATTAATTGAGTTGACAAATAAGTATTTCTAATTGTTATGTCATTAGAGTGCAAATAACTATTTTCTTATTATTCTCTGGCTTCGGCTTTCCGAAAAGAAAAAAATATATATATTTTCATAGTTTATGGAAATGAGGATTTGGCCAATTGATAAGTCCCTGATCTTCAACCACCTCCTTATCCTTCCCTTTTGTCAATTTATAATTTGTGTGGCATGAGTTCTTACCACATATGTGGTATGAGTTCCTACCACCTATTTTTTATTTCTTAAATCTGAATAGGTGGTTCAAAAGAAAAAGAAAAAACTATTTTATAGTTTATTTCATCTTGTCATGCATATTTAATCCATCTATGAAGTACAATTCATCTATCTGCCAATGAGTAATTTAATATTGGGTTTAATGTTTAAAAAGAGCTATCAAAAAGAAAACAATTATACTTTTAGTCCATTAAAAGTTGCAATGATGGAAAAAAGGCCATTATAAACACATTTTCGAAATAAACTGAGAGAGAGAAAAAGAGACGTGCTATAATCAAAGCATATGGACATAGTGCCATTTCTACATCAATCCTTCATATGAATCAAGTAAAATCTGATGTAAAATACTTGCAAAATTCCCAGGTTTGAAGAAAGATTATACATACCATGAAAATATAATCTTAGTTATCCAAGTTCCTTCATTTGAAAATGTTGTAATAAATACTCCTTTCACTTTCTTGATTCCATCTTAATCACATCCACTGTCACTGTATCATCTGCATAAACCAGCACATACAAAAGAAGCACCATCACATTAAGCAATAAGTGATTAAATCCACATTTCTTCATGCCAAAATTTTGAACAATGCTAAATACTTTGTTTAATGAGCAAAATCGATTAGAAAACATTTTTTTCCCATTTGGAGAGAATGTCTCTATATAATCCTCACCGTATATATCAAATTGCACCATGCGATGAATTTGACCGTTAGAACGCCCCCTCTCCTATAAGCTGCTGCCGCAAATAGGCGAGACGAGGCTCCACGAAGGTGCTCGCGTCTCTGAAATATTCATCAACGACGAGTCTTTTCCTCTTCTGTTTCTCGTCGTATGCCAGCAGCCGCCCCCACTTAAAAACAAGAAATCTCCATTCCAATCATAACACAAAGGCCGGATGCGAAGTTTAACACGAATGCTGAATTTCGTCCAAGACTCTGCCAAACCATATTCTTTCATAACCCAAACATCGACCCGTTCACCACTGCATTTGCTGACAAGACAAAGATTGCCAACAAGAACTGTTAGTTCGTTAATACCATCAACATTGTCGGGACCAGGAATCACATCAAACACCTCATCCACCATGTTGAATGCGGCAACAGTCAAAGGATGCCGTGGATCTCCGCCAGCAAGCCACCAATGAAGGGCACCATTAACAAAAGGAGGATGCCCAATCAACTTCCTACTTTGATCCACGCAAAGGCTGGAATCCTCGACCCTTCTCCACACGCCACGTTTCACCGAATATATGATCACACCTACAGGAACATAATTGGCCTCTGGATTTTTGGTTCCATGGGCGAACTTTACGTACTTATAATCATCCATGGAGCTGTCATATCCCAATCCACCCTGGCACTTGTAAAAGTTCATCCCCTCCCTCAATTCCGTGGGCGGATCTGGGATTATATACAGCTGCTGAGTCGTTGGATTCAAGAGGAATTCCTCCATAAACAAGGAGCCCAAGACTACCAAACCATGGCAGGAACCAATAATGTCTAAGGAACTCCTCTTGGGCAACTCAAACATCTTTATATGGGATAAATTATCGATGTTGGTGAGTTATCCAATGACACAGGAATGGCCTGACAGAATCAGATTTTCACGGTGAATGTGCTGCGCAACGCGCAATTTGGCAAAATAAGGAGTGGAGAGTAGGGATTGCCAATTTTTAGACAAGCACCTGCACTTGGGATTTAGCAGGGAGGCGTGAAAATATATTGATCAAGATATCTTCAGGGAGTTTGAGGGACGATTGTGACGAGTACTCTGCATTCACAATCAAAATACTCAAACATCAGAATCATAATCTAAAATTTACAACCAATAAGAACAAAGAAAACCACTTCATGTGCTCACCTTTAAATACAACTCCTGCAAACTTATTTTTCAAAGGATCGAGCTCTATTGCATTCTGCATTAGCTTTTTCAGTTGTAATCAGACAAAAGCTGCTCTTTTTAAGGCTCCTACCGTAGAATCATCAGCCACATCCACCATCTCCATGGGAACTTTCCGAAACTGTTGTTCTGCATTCAACACTGCCAGATATACTATGCTTACAGATGGCAAAGGTTCCATCATAAGGATTTGATTTCTCAAATCATCGTATCTATCATTCAGCCCCACTAGAAATTGCATTAGCTGATTCTGGGAGATAATCTCTTCTACTTCCATGGGAGCCAATGATGCCAGTTCCATCCACAGTCTTTCCAGTTTGGTAAAATAAGCTGATTCAGACAAATTCCCTTGCATCGTGGAAGCTATTTCTCTCTGAACTTGATAAAAGCGTAAACCATGACATCGTCCATATATCTTGGGTATGCTTAGCCAGAGATCCCTGGCTGAGTTTGCATAAATGAAGGCTCCAACAATGTCATCCGATTACGAATTTAACAACCATAAAGTCACTATACAATCCACCCACATCCATTGAGAAGAAAGACATAATTTCTGGATCCTCTAGCTTTTTCGATGCTGTCCATCAAGTGTTGGTAAGTAGATGGACTAAAAGCAACACACCACTGCATTGTATGGCGCATTCTTTGGTTCCTAAGTATTACCATGTATCGTGGCTTCAGAGTGGAATAGGTGGAAGTCAACGCATTGCACCTCATGAGGATAATGAGGTATCTTTGAATAGAAACAAGTGTTTCAAGAAATTATTTCCAGATCCAAATGATTTAAGAAAAGTTCATGCCGAATTTGGATCTTTTTCTATTGGAGGGGGTTATTTTAGTGAACCTCATGTGATAGATGCAAGATTTTATGAAGAGCCAATGTCATGGTGGGCTAATTATGGTACATCGACACCTCTTTACAAAGTTTAGCTTTTAAGCTACTAATGCAACCGGCATCTTCTTCGTGTTGTGAAAGAAATTGGAGTACCTACTCATTCATTCAAAGCATCAAAAGGAACAAGTTGATGCCAAGTAGAGCCGATGATCTTGTCTTTGTGCATTACAACTTAAGGTTGCTATCACGAAATGAAAATCAATACAAAGAAGGAGAAACAAAATATTGGGATTTGGGTGAGTAATCTTCAATTATTTAATTTTTAATAGTTTAAAATTGTAGTATATTTTTTTTATTAGTTTGAACTATGTGACTTGAATTTGGTAGGTGGTGATAAAGCTAATTTGGAAGAGAATGAAGTTGTGGAGCTAGAAGAATTGTCACTCGATGATCCGGAGTTGGAAAGATATTTTGTGATGGGATGATTGGATGTTAGAAAATTTATTTATCAAATACTTTGTTGATGCTATTGTCTCTTTGGAGCTTTTGTTCCAAGTTTGGAAGTTCTGTTAAATACTTGGTTGATTATTTTGTTGGGACTTTGCTTTGGTGATTGGGCTAGTTTGAAATTGGGATGATTATTTTGTGTTTTAAAGTTTTTGTTAACCAATATGAATTTTGTTTAATACTTGAATGCTCTTATTGGTTTGAAATTTTTGTGAATGAATATAGTTTGTCAATTCTTTTATTTTGATGTTTCTGCGATGAAAAGTATTTAGCATATAAAATAAATCCAAGTGTTTTTTGCTTCCTGCCCTGTTACCAATAACATTTTTTCAAGGTCTCTTTGCAGTTGAGTTAATAGAACGACAGGAAATGGATGACAGTCATGACATTAACTTCTTCAAGCTCATGGAATATATATATTATGAGGTAAACTTGAGGTAGATCATAAATTATTACCAAATTTTTGTTTTCTTTATCTAGTATTGGTACATATAATATATATATAAAAAAACTTTCCGCCGTGTCCCCGCACCCGTGTCCTAATTCCGGATCCTTTTTTGCCGTGTCCCCGTATCCTGTTTTTTAAAATAGTAAGTGTCCGCTACATATCCCCGCACCCGTGTCGGACACCCGTACCCGAGTCCGAGCAACATAGGTACTGGAATCAGGTATTACTCATAGAACCTCTGCCCAATATAAGGAAAGCTTATACCAAAAAAACAGAGTATTCCAATTTCCAAGTGGGAATTGGACGGGAAGAAATTTGGTGCTGCTGAAATGGAAATTCTTAATATGTCAAGAAAGCAATTGTAAGATGAAAGCAAATTAAAAATATTCAGAAGCGCAACCAAATATAGGTCTCTCCCCCTGACGACTAACCCGCAAGGCACCAACTTTCTATTCATTCATTCATTCATTCATTCATTCATAATTTAAGGCGCAAAATCAAATATTCCCATAAACAAATTATTCCAAAACCTGAGTTGTGATTTGAAAATAAAGCAAATTGAATAGCTTCATTTCAAACGCAATCTTTGCGTCCCCTTGGAATGAATACGAGGGATTGAAAAAGTTAGCATTGTTAGCGGTTCCAAACATAAACATAAATGTAGCAGGCGCAGAAGCCAAGAAAAAATTAAAAGAGGAAAGAACTACCTGGGCGATCGATATTCGATAGCACAGATGAGAAGAGCGTTTACTGGAAGATTTTTTAGGTTTGCGGATTATTATTTCAAGTGAAAAAAAACCAGGTATGGAATGGAACATCTGGCCGGCCAATACTGGGCCCGGGCGGTCCATCAGTAATTTTTTTTTTTTTTTTTTTTTTTTTTTTTTTGTTCTCAACAGAACTTATACATGAAATTTCGTGAATTTTTTAGTATTTTATTTTGTTTTATCTTCATATTTTTATCTTCACATAATCACATGTTTACGGAGCATTTTATGGAAGAATAAGCCCGTCGACCAATCAAAACAGAAGCAATGATTTCTTTCCCTGCGTCCAGTATTTCGTTTTGCCTCATTGTGTCATGATTTGTTTCTTTAAGACTAACACCATTCAATCCATGACCCCACTTGGGCTCATCATAAAAATACAAAAAAAAAAAACAATAAAAATAATGTTAAAATAAATAAAAATTCATAACCTTTCATAACTTTGGTTGAATGGCCAACACAAGGTTATGAGAGAGCATCCAATCATACAATGTCACTTAGCATTGTATGATTGAGTGATAAATAAATATTTTTTGGGTGAATTTTTATTAATTTCATTGTATTATTTTTATTAATATTAATTTTAATATTTACTAATAAGTTAAGGGTTTATTTATAATCTAATTTTTAAATACTACTATTAAATAAAATTAATTAAAAATTAAACAAGTTAAGAGTTAAGGTTAAATGGTTAATGGAATGAATTTAAAAATAAACTAAAATAAAATTAAATTAGAATTGAATTGGGTTGGGTTATTGATGGTAGTAGAAATTAAATTTGGTTGTAGGTTGTTTAGGTGGAGGAGAGAGAAATTAATATTAAAGGATGTGGAGCAGTACGTTTAGTTTTTGTTTTTTGTTGTTTTTTTAATAAATATTGTCCTCATCATAACTTTTTTTTTTTTCATACTAAATTGGCTACATTTGAATTAACCCCAAAAATTTTCGTTTAATGATAATAAGAATAAGTTAATAACTTAATAAAATTGAAGCTCAATATTATCAATTAGGTACTCATAAATTAACTTTAGAAAGAGTAAAACTAAATTTCATACTCCTAAATTCCAATAATACAACACTGTCCACAAAGTAACTTAAATGAGAAAATTTTAAATTTAAGAATTAAATACTATCAGAAGTTGGGATGAGACCTAACCCAAGCGGTTAAGTCTCTTGACTTCCAACGGAAGGTTGGAGGTTCGATTCCCACCGGCCCCTATCCCTTCCTTTAATTCCCCTTTGTAATTGTGTGGCATGGGCTCCCACCACCCTTTCCAAGCCTTCAATGGCTACTCAAAAAAAAAAAAAAAATACTATCAGAAGTTCAGAACTTCATTTATTACATAGTAGTATTACATAAAACTCAGTCATCTTTACATATATATATGCAAAAGGAAGGCTGCAGTAGCAAGAGAACATACATGTTCAATAGTCTGGAGAGATCACCCCACCCCCCCCCACAAAAAAAAAAAAAAAAAACCATGTAAAAATCCTTGCTCTACACACTTCACTGACTTTAACTTCCTGCAAACTATTGCCCTGTTTTCACAAAATATAAAAGGTTCTGTGCTATTGATATGATGATCATCAACTATTATGTAATAGAACAGACAGTCATGCAACTTTTCAAGGTTGTATTGTCGTGGGATGGACCAAAAGAAAAATGCCAAGGACAATACTTCCTGCAGCTCATACTTGTGCATCTTCGACTTCTGTGTGCGCCACAAAGCTAGGAAATGCTAGCGTTATATCCCTACACCGCGCCAACACAACCAGTACAATCTTAAGTGTTACTGTAGTTAAAATGTAGTAAGTAGTATAACAGTTTTGAGACTTCAATTTCGTATAAGAAGTTATTCTACAAATCTATTGATCAAAATCAAGGCAGACTAAAGGGAATTTTGGTCATATTCACATACGCATATATGTGATTGTGAAATGTGAATTTTAATGGTGTACAAAATACTAGAAGTTTCAATAATTTTGGGTAAAACTGAGGAGAGATCTTTACAATTTTTTTTCCTTCCTATTCTTCTAGGTCTTATGGGAAAAATATGTGTACTCTAAAAAATAGGTTGAGATTGAAAAGACTTACTTGAGATAAGGAAGAGTCATGTTCTTCATAAGAGATGGGTTTTTGGACACGAATTCTTTCCACTCTTCCATGTCGATCATCCCATCGCTTTTTGTGTCAGCCTCCGAAAATGTCTGAAAACAACTCTTCGGATAATTAAAGAGACGATGAAAGAATTTGAAAACTCAGAAAACACGGATTCTGATACCTTGTCCACAATCACTTCAACAACATCCTCTGAAAGTACCAACTCGGATTCATGTAATAGCGCCAATACCATTTCTTTCAACTGTCAAACGAATTGATGAATAAACACACAAGTTGAAGATATAGCGCCTAAGGATTGGAATTAAACGGTCTCTGCATACCTCTTCCCACTCGATGTAAACAGTGCTCCTCAAATCGTACAATCTGAATGCAACTATAAAAATTCTTTTGTTAGAAAGAACAGAAATCTTAAGCCATCAACAGAGTATAAATGTATTAATCTTACAGGAAACTTTGTCTGCAAAAGGTGCATTGGGGTGAAACACGCCCAACGATCTAATAAATTCTCCAAATTCGATCACACCATTGCACTTGTAGTCAAACAAGTCGAATATCTGGAGACAGTTCAGACAAGAAGGGACACATTCATTTTAGGACCATGAAACATTATTTTTCGAATTTGCAAGAACATAAAGGAAGATTGTCAACGTGCCCTATCCGCAAACAGATTTTGATTGTTTTGGTTCCAGAAGAGCGCCAACTGGAATTCTTCCTGACCATTTGACAAAAGCATTAACAAAAAACGAGTACTCCAACATAGTAAGCATAAGTAATGTGTAATTCCTTAAAGGGGAACAAAAACAACGTTTTTGTGAATGTGATTATGGCATACCTTGTGAATGAGACCATCATCAAATATGGAGCTGCTTATTTTCTTATACAATTCATACAAAGCCTCGATCTCACTCACCGTGACTGCAAAATGATCGAACCCCTTTTACAAACCACCCCAAATCAAACATATAACTATGTTTTCAAGGCTTTAACATCCCATCAATTTTACATTCAAACTATCCTTTGCCCATGAAATTCAAACCACAATCAAGGGAAATGGTGCATTTTCTGTTATGAACAAACAATCCTAATATGATTCCTAACTTTGAACTTCGAATTCATGAATAGCTAATGTGTTTGAACTATGATGAAATGTTTTTAGTCATCGGATTTCAAAACACAACAACAAATTCAAACTAGGACATGCTCTTATTATGAAGCTAACAAGGCTTTTGACCCTTGTCTCTTTTGAGTGCTAAAAGTTGCAGATGCTCACAAGGTGTCTCGGCAGCAAGAACGGTGGGTTCTTCATAACCCGGGGCGTGCCGTGGCAGTTTAGAGTTGAAACAGCCCATCAGAGTAAGAACTCATGCTACACCTACGAAATGCAATCACAAAACAACTCAGATCATATCAGAAAAATAACTTGATTGTGATCAAGATCGAAATAGAGAATGAGAAAAAGAAGCAGCCTGAATGATATCTGAATTTATTATTTAAAAAACGCTTCACTGAAACATAAATACATATATATATATATATATATATATATATATATATATAATTCTGAATCACTTGCATAAACTTGTCAGCAAATCATATCCAAACAAGCTTGCTTACATACTGTATTTCAGAATCCTGGGAAAATAACAAATACCTTATGAACATTTCAAATCTCCTGTCCTAGTCCAAAAGATATCTCACAAAAGTCATAAAGAGTGTGCATACGCAAATCCCACGTTTTTCCTCATCTTAGTCGGTCAAAATCTTCAAAAGCAGAAAACATCACCATTGAATATGGACATATAAACATAAAAAATTAAAACCCCAAAAAAGATAGAACCTTTTCTTTTAATGAAAAAGTTGTTATATGTGCTGCTCCTCCTGAATCAATTTTCAAAATTGACATGCAACAGCCAAGGATCCATCCATTTTTTCATCCTCAGAAAACACAATAAATAAATAAATAAACTCAATCTTGATTCAGAGCCCATTTAAACAAAATCTTTAACATGTACTCACTACATAGTAGTACTTCATATGGAAAGATAAAATCAAATCCATCTGAACACACATTGAACGAAGAAAGAACAGGAAAAATTTACAGAAAATGAAAAAGAAACGAGTCGGTGATGAATGAGGACAACCAATATAATACCTTGTGAAGGCTGACTGTATCTTTCAGGAGGAAATCAGTTGCTTGCTTCTATTTATAGATTATACTCCTATCTATTTTTAATTTGTGCTGTAATCCATTGTCTCCGATTCCACGCAAAATTCGAACTCGAGATTAAGTTAACAAGCTAACATAGTTCCATATTCCTCATGCCATGCCAACTGCATTTGGCCTCTAAACATTCTTTTGGCACAAAATCTTATTTAATTGTTATTATTTTAAAATATTCTAAAAATATGTAGTAGTATGATTAATAAATGAATCTAATAAAACTCAATTTTACTATTTTTTTATTTTATACTAACAATAAAATTGAGTGAAAATTAATAATGAAAGTTGAAGCATACCTGATCGAACCCAAGGCAATATTTCCGGACAATCCGATCCATGGTGTATCGGCTATCACCGCGCGCACCTTTCGGCTGCCCCTTGAATCTGAAGACCCAAACCTAGCTTGAGAGGAGACCAACTGGTAGGATATTAGTAAGACATAAATTTAAACCCCACCTTCTTCATCATACATTTTGTTGAGATAGATAACAACATCATCAATTGGAGGTTCCGTGTTGCGTTGCTTGTGACGGGAGATGAGACTGTTCAGTTAGTACTATCTCATCTCATTTAACTTATTTTGTTTGACTTCTGCACATAATCTAATGTAGTTAATATCTCAAAATATATACAATGAAAAATTATATAAAATATAGTATATTTTAAAACTATATGATTATATGATTCTAACAAAACCCAATTCGACTATTTTTTTTAAAATATATATGCAAAAAAATTGAGTCAAAACTAAACAATTAACAGTGTTACAATTGAGACAGATAGAGTATTTAATTAAAATTGCCTCACCCAAAAAAATAAAAAAATAATAAAAATTTGCCTCCCTTATCATTTCGTACCATAGAACAAAACTAATTTAATACTACTACTACTACTACTAGTACTAGCTAGTTACTACTACTATACTAGTCTACTGTACGTCTGTACCATTTTGTCAACGAACTAAAAATGCGGAGGGGTTTGAATTTATTGTACACGTGTCAACGAACCAGATGTATTTGGGCTTTGCCCTTTAGACTATCTTTAACATGACCATCCCAATCATCCAACCATCCAACTATTTCATTATTTAATTAATTTCTCCCTCCTCCAACTCATCAATATCCATCCAAATCCAACCATCCCAATTTTACATACTCTATCAATAACCACCCAACCATCCAACCACAATATTATATATAATTATTTTAATTATACAATTTTAAATTATATTGAAATATAAAAAAATTAATATGTCAAAAATATATAAAACATCTATCTTATTTATAAAAAATAAAAATTCTAAAATATTAATATATTTTTTTATTTATTTTTTGTTTATATAAATTTAAAATGGGCTAAATATAACAAAATTGATATATTATGTATTTAAAAAATATATAGCAAGAGTGGTCTCTATTTGTAGATAATGAAAATTTTAAAAATATGGTATATTTTTTATTTATTTTTATTTTAAAACATGAAAAATATAGGCCCTGTCTGGCAATTAACTGTTAGCTGTTAGCTGATAGCTGAGTCAATCAACTGTTTGTAATTAGATGATTCAGTTAACTGGTTTGACTAACTGATTAGATTATTGTTATATAAAAGTGTTTGGTAAGAATTAACTGATAATGAATAACTGATTCGGGTGAAAAGACAAATAAGGACATGGTTTATTGCATTAGTATTTAAAATTTGCTTGAAAAATATTTTAATTAATAATAATAATAATTGATAATAATAATAATAATAATATCAATTATTAATAAAAATAATTAATTAATTAATAATAATATCAATTAATAATAAAAATAAGAATATCTTATTATTACTATTTTTTTATATATTATTATTATTATTTAATGGATTAATTAATTAATAATAATAGTCATGGTGACATTAATATATATAAAATAAATAATAAAATAAAAATTCAATGATAAAATATATTAAAATATACTTAAGTTTAAAAAGAGATAATAATCCAAACAAGTATAAATAAATATCTAAAAAATATGGTGTCGCCTAGCTGCCATCAAACTAGTTGTAATGTCATTACGAAGTTGTGTAATTTCGTTACTACTTATACGTTCCGTATCTTGGGTGGAAATGTTTTCGGCTTCCACAACAATTTCTGAAGGGATAAAATTTGGATCCGCATCGATGACTCGAAATGCTGGGTCAGGAACCTTGCTCAGCCTGATGTAGTTGTGTAATGCAAATGTAGCACAAATTATTCTATTCTGATCTTCAGGACCATACATTGGAATTTTTGCTAAAATCTTCCACCGTGCCTTTAAAATGCCAAATGCCCTCTCAATACAACTTCTTAAAGATGAATGAGCACGGTAAAATATTTCTCGGGGGCCTCTTGGATTTGCACCTCGGAACTCTGATTGGTGGTACCTGATCTTATGATACGGTGTCAAGAAGCCTTGTCTCTCCGGATACCCTTTGTCTGCTAAATAATATTTGCCTAAAATAAAATAAATAAAGTTGCAAAATTTATTATTTTAAAGCTTAAAAGAATATGTACTAATAAAAGATCAATACAAATTAAAATAAATAAATTCACCTGGTGGAGGTTTAGGAAAGTTTAGATTTGGGTTCCCAATTGCATCTAAAAAAATGCGAGAATCATGGGCTGAACCTTCCCAACCACTTACTACGTATGTGAAAAGTAAATCAAAATCGCATGTTGCGAGTACATTAATGGTTGGTGTCCCTTTCCTTCCTCTATACCGTAGTTGATCTTCCTCAGGAATTATAACATCTATATGAGTTCCATCAATTGCTCCGATGCAATCCTAAAATAAAAAACAATAAATAATAAACTTTAATTAGATTGTAAATTATTATTATAGAATATAACATAAAAGAATAATAGCATTAATAAAACAAATACCTTGAAATGAGGCATATATTTGTCATCATTGGCAATTTGTGAAGGAATTTCCTTAAATTGAGGATCTCTTGGTCTTATTATATCCCTTGACAGACCATCCATTGCAAGTAAGACTTCTTTAAAAATTCTACTTACAGTCTCACCCGAATGTTGAAACCATTCTTGAACATCCCGGTTGGAGGCTCCTTTGCTAAGAGTATAGAGAAATAAGCCCACTTTCTCTAAAGTTGATGTTCTATTTGAAGGGAGCAATCCATACTTATTTTCTAAATCTATAGATAATTGGCGAAATGTGCTTTGTGTCATTCTAAACATATTGAAACAACGCTTTTCATGACCATTCAATAATTCTTCCATCCATTTTTCTCCTGTTTGAAAAGAAGTCATGCACGGCTCCTTGTGTATGTACTTTACATAGTAAAGTGATATATCAGCCAATGCACAAGCAAACAAATCCCAAAACTCATTATCTTCATGCCTTTCATGTAGTTTGTCGCGGCTAACCTCAAAATCCACATACACCTGAAAAACAATATAAACAAAATAAGTATAAAGTCTGTTGTGATGCAATGCAAAACCTCTTAGTTCGTAGGAATGCAAGCACAAAAGATATTGGTGTAGCCAATATCGCATATTTGCCTTCATAAAATGATTCATGGGAAAGGCACAAAAGATACACCTATGACCTATTAAAAGGAGCCCACCAATTGAGACAATAACAGTCCTAGTTATAGAAAAGAAGGCAACAGAGACAGACAAAGAAGAGAAATCAAATTAGAGAAATATAGATCTTGCAATGGATATTATGTTCAGAAAAAGCTCCAACAACATTGCACACTTCAGTTTTTTAACCACAATAATTATAATACTTAATTATGGAATAAAACTTCAATATTTATATAATGCACCAAAAAGAAAAAGCAAAACCACCGGTCACTAAGTAATCCACCAAACACTTGGCTAGTTTGGCACTGATGTAATGATCAAAAGTGATAAACAGCACCATTAACGCAACTTGGAATAGTGATGCGAAGAGAGAGGTATGGAACTTACCATTTAGAACAACTAAATACTTGTGTGAATAATCAACATTTATATTCCCCTTTTGGGCCCTCTAAACTGATATTTCAATTCCTAAAGTGGTTATTCATTTTGAAAGTGCTGAGGCACATATCAGTTCCTAATTGGGTTTTTTTTAAGATTAACAAACTGAAGATACACAATTTTTCCAGTCCCTTCCAACTTTCATATGTGGTCCATGAAAAGATACAGAGACATCAAACTTGAAAGGAAAAACAAGTATAATGAGCATATTTGTATGCTACATGTCTACTCAACTAGACAGATAATTGTTCTTAGGCTTGTATGAATGTTAGAGGCCTCCTGCTCTAAATATTCTGCTATCCAAGGAACTAAAATCTACCAAATACTTTGATTGTGTGTGTTGAAGTTTGAGAGTTGAGATAAAGAATTCTTGGGCATAGTGGTTTAACCAATGTCAACAATTGGTCTATGTTAAAATATCAAATATGAGGTTAATAACTAATATTGCAAATGGTTTAACCAATGTCAGACAATTTAAGGTTTTGAGTCAAATGTGGTGTCTACCCACCAATTTGTTGTTATCTAGGCCAACCAAGGTATGGGTCTTCCAGAAACTTTTAGTACACTAACTACTGGTAATTGATATCAAAATATATTAACATAATAATCTCTCCCGAAAAAATAACATTCTTTGCTAACTATCACCACATTCTTTCATAGGAGTTTAAAAATAATAATGAGAAGAAAAAAGGTATTGCATTCAAAGGATTATAAATAAATTAGTAGAAAGCCACCAGTCATTACATAATGCACAAAAAACAAAAGCAAAGCCACTAGTCATTTCAGCACAGCCACTAGTCATTTCGCAAATATAAAATCAGACTTCAAAACGACAATACTAGAGTAGACATCTATTTTTTGCTCTCATACAAGAACTTAATCCAATGAAGTCTCGCATCATCATCTGGTATGCCATTAAGGATTATCCGTTTCTGTGGATCCTCTATCAAAGTACATGCAAAACTAAATTCTGGGGTAGCTGGCAGTAACCCAGGCAACGACACTAACTTCGCCAAGGATTTAGCAAGTGTAGGGGAAGAATCGGCATTTATTAACTCCGGATCTTTTATATTCCTCTCGGTGACCAATTGAACCATTTTATCAATCTTCTCCATCAATAGTGCAGATCCCCCAACTTTTTTGGATGATTCAGATTTAGATCTCTTCCTATTTCCGGAAACATCATCTTCAAAGTTCCTCTTATGTCCTCTTCTTTCAACTCCCTGTTCATTCAATAGTGGAGAAGAAGGGATGGAATCCCTTGGGCTATCATCATTCCAAACTTCTTGCCAATTCATATCAGTTTGGCAAACACCAGCGTCATTCGACAAATCATTATAACTAACATTGCCCCTGGTATAATGAGTTGAGGAAGGCGGAGAGGGAAAGTAATCTGCTTCATTTTCATACGCAGCAGGAGTAAACCTATGGACCCCCTGTGCAGTTGAACTTCCAAACAATTGATCCATTTTGTTTTCCAAGTCGGGTTCAATCCCTTCGTCTTTAAATGATTTAAAATTAATGTTTTCCTATAAAATAAATCAAATTAATACTAAAAGAATAAAGTGATAAAAGTAAATAAATCAACTTAATTTAATTGTATAGTCTTAAGAATGAAGTAATAAAAGTAACTAAATAAACTAACCTTAATTTTATTTTCCCACCACTCTTCGCTAGCACTTATAGTTCTTTTTTCATGGTCCCAACCTAATCCTGTCTCTTTTCCTTTCAACGCTTTCCAAAGACTCCATCTACTTTTCATCCAATCCCATTTGTTCTTGAGTTTAGTTCTATCATATGTTAAGCCGGTCATTTCGTTGAACTTTTTTTCTATGACCTTCCATTGCATTCTTTGTGATATTGTTGCACCATGTTTTCCCTTACTTTTTTCCACATGAATAATACATAAATCACAAAACAAATGTATGTTTTCTTTCGTCCAAATAGCCCGGCTTCCCTCTTTCCCCCCACCATCACTTTCTTCGTTAGGTCCTTTCTTTTTTGGTGCCATCTAAATATCATATAAAAAATAATTATTTTCAACAAAGTTGGACTATTACTACTCTTGGTGCCATCAGTTTAGACAATTACTACTCATACAATCACTACAGAGAATATTTTGGACTAAAGTTGAACTACAATCACTACACAGCTTATCAAGTTTATACAATCATTACTCATACAATCACTACAGAAAAATAATAGACAATACAAAAAAATTTACACAGTTTACTAAATTTGGACTATGTTAATGAGGAGGTACGGTGCTTTCTTTTTTTATAAAATGAGAACCCAAACCACCGAACATCAAATTATTTACCCCAAGTGGAGAACCACCGAACAAAAAATTATTTATTAAATTTGTTTTGATACGAACAGGAACTACGGAACACAAATTCAATACCGAGCACATTGCTATCTACTAATTTATCCCCAAGTGGAGAACCCAAACCAATCTTTCCTACTTCTTAATCGGCATGGGAAATTGTCAATATAAATAATACCGATTCAAACCACCAATCAAAAAGCATAATCACTGCAAATGAACCAAGAAGGAAAACAAAAACAGAGCCCAAACCAAAACTCTTGTACCCTAAATAAAACAACAAAGAATAGAGCAATGTAGGATAAACTCACTTGTGGCGATGCAGGGATGATGATGGCAATGGCGGAGACGGAGTGGGAACATGGGTCTTCCAACGATCTGAAAGGGGAAGAGGAGAAGTGTTGATTTTTCGTTGGCCATAAGAACGTGAAGAATGGGAATGGACGGAGATGGAAGGGTTTGGATCATTAATGATGAGGATAAAAGTGTAATTTTTATAATTCTACCAATAATCTGTTTGAAAAGGAAGGAATTTCCTGCGGTTTGGAAAGTAGCTTATTTGGTACAATAAGCTAATTTTATTTCTTGTTTACCAAACACTTATTTTAGCTTATTGATTGGTCAAACAAGCTAAAACACCCTCAAAAAGCTATTTTTATGCCAATAAGCTAGTTGCCAAACACCCTCAATGATTTTAATAGAAGTTTTTAAAAATTTTAGTTGACCAATGGGAAGGAGACAAATGTCCCCATCCCATTGGTCAAGGAAGATGAGAACACAATGGACCAAGTGGTTGGATTTATAATTTGGTCGACCTTGATCATTTATTTTTTTTACTCTTTTTTATTTTTTTTATTAAATGGTGACATAGAGGTTAACCCAAAGGGTAAGATGGTCATGGATGGAGATGGTCTTACAAGCATAGGCCGAATGGGGTTTTTCATCGTCTATATTTTCCTTTCTTGAGTTGGTGTATGGTTTTTATGTATGTCGTATTTTCCCAACGAAGAGACTACTGACCTTGTCCTCTCAAATGATTTAACTTATACCATAGTACCATACCATTAAATTTAATAACTAAGATTGACTATTTCCTGAATTTAGCTTAATTTATTAGGTCTCTACATTGTAAAATAATCTTAAGATTGACTATTTCCTGAATTAGCTTAATTTATTTAGTTCTCTACATTATAAGATAATCTATGTAGGTGTCGGTAAAGATGTGTAGGAGTCCAAACCATACAAATTATAAAAGGGATAAAGGGAATGAATAAGAGACCAGTGAAAATCGAACTCCAAAACTATGGTTGGAAGGCATGAACATGGGTCAAGTCTTTTCCCATAGGTCCTTTTAACAAATAAGAGATTAGTAAAGGGGTAGGGTGGGTGAGAATTTATATTGTAGTAGTATAAATTAACGGGAAATTAAATTAAAATCCCCCGATGGGTCCGAGATCCCTGCATAACCCCTGGAGGAAATATTATGTAAGAAAACCCCATGGATTAGAAACAATTTAGTAAAGGAAAAAGAAAAAAGAAAGTAAACGTTTATTTTAATAATAAAGCCTGACTATCTCAGAATTTCTTTGTCTTCTTGCTTTCATCCCCGGAACTGTCATTTTCCATACAAAATTGAACGGAGAAGGTCCGACGGTGCGGGAAGAAATCGATTGCGATTGCGAGTGCGAGGAAGAAATCAATTGTGAGGGTTCTTAATTAATAGCGAGGGCGAGGGTTCCCGTGGGAAAGGACGGCGATCCACTACAAGAAAACTGCAATATAGCTACTGGAATTGGCGACTTCAAGACTCCAGTCGCTGGTAGCAACCGGAATGAGCGACCGGAATACGAAGGTTGGAGTTTAGCGACCTCGTGTAGCAACCGAAATTCGAGGTTGCTAACGTGCGACCTCTTTTGCAACCGTAGTCTTAAGCTCGCCGCATAAAGACCTCCATAGCGACCCAATAGCCGGTCGCTAGCAACAAAATTAGGGCTTTTATCCCACAGCCTCTGTTACTCACTCATTTACGTGTTTCTTCCTCTCGCAAGCTGAAGGTCGCTCCCATTTTCACCGATTCGGACGCGGTCAATTCACCACCACCGGCACTCTCTTGCGACCTCGACATCGCGACCTTTTGTCCTGTTCAACGCGAGCGCAAGCCCCAACCCCCAGGCCCCAAATCGCGCCTGTCCCATTTTGGTTGAAGCACTCGAACACGCGGCGCCATAGAGCTCGAGCCAACCCATTTGCGGCTCGGGGAGGCGTCGAGCCCACTGGACCAGTAGCGCAGCAGGCCACAGTCGGAGGAAAACGCCAGAGCAGATTTGGGGGAGTGTTTGGCGTCGGGCGTAATGGAGGTCGTCGTTGGTGACTAAAACTGCAACGCTGGTAAGTTGTTAAATTCATTAAAAGCATTGATAGAATTATTGTTTCTTGTGTACATGATATAGCTTCCTGCAGTTTGGGCATTTTGTTTTTTAATTCCATTGTTGGTAGAATTACAGATATAGCGCTTGGTTTGCAATTTTTTCTTCTAGCTTGGTCATATACTGGGAAGACAAAGGCTGTGGTGTTTGCAAATTTTTCTTGCTTGTTCATATATTGAAAATTAGTTGTTCCTGCAGTCAATTTTTCTTGTAGCTTGCAAATTACAGAATTACAGATACATGAATTGAAAGTGGGACATATATTGAAAGAGTTCTATTTGAAATCGTGTAATGTGCTTTGTTAAGTGGATTTTTCAGTCATATATTGTTGGAGCTGAAATATTTGAGTAGACTGAAATCTATTTTTGAAATCATGTAATTCTAGGGGAAAATCATGTAATATATGACTGAATTGTATACATGGACAGTTGCACACCCAGAGACTGTTTTGGTGCTTATTTCCTTAAAGGCTGTTGACATATCTGGAGTTTCATTATTGGTAATCCCATGTGACGTTACTTTCTATATAATTACTATGTCAAGATTAGGGACTTTTAGAATTAATGTGTACATTTAGACCAACACTTTAACCTATTCTATTTGTTTTCTGTCTGTAAACAAAGGGAAGTAGGATTAACTGAAAAATGTCTAAAACAAAATTGTCTTAAAGGTATTCAATTTTGCTGACAGAAGGATGCCTTTAACTTTGTATTAGATATGTGTGTTGGAGTTTAGATTTAGATGGTATTGCAATGTGAATGCAATCTAGATAGGTGCTACCTTAATTTACCATCTATCAACACATATATTATAAGGTTGGTTTTGCAATCCATACCTTGAAAGTATGTGGACATGACAATATATAAGGCTATCCTATTGATTGATATAACTTTGAGCTGATCATAGCATGGTTTTTACTATTTGCAGGATTCCTAGTTGGATTTACAGACGGGAGGATTGATTTGGAATTTCTTGGTAGAGACGAAAATGGTTAGTATAAATTTATATATTTTATCCTGTTCTGTAAATGAAGTGTCTTAAGTGGTTCCATTTCCTCGTTTGTATGTGTATAAGACTTTGGCAGGATAGTCCTCCTAATTTGCCAAACAATTCAGTGAATCTTCATCCTCTATTTTTTATTTGGTTAGAGTTGCAATCCTATGAATGTTTTCCCTATTTCAGCATTTGTGGTAGTTATTGCCATGTTGCCTCTGCTTCATTTTTTTTTAATTTTTTTTATCCACACATATATGTTATATGTAGTAATTTAGAAAAGTAGCTGGTGAAAGTTTTAATTTTCCTGTGCTGTTAAGGTTGTTTTATTGAACTGGAAATAGTTAATTGTCTTATTTCAGGTTTGTTAGAAAGATTGTTTTCTTTACAATTGTTTGATTTTTAATATATGATACGAAGATTATTTTTTTACAAATCAAGGATGAACTAGTAGGGGAAGAACAAAATAATGAATTTATACAAATGTGGCTCAATAATTAGGATTAGCTGATTGTTTTCTTAAGTGTAATTTAGTATTAACCATTCCGTTATTGTGATTTGAGTTCACTAGCCTGTTCTTTTTGCCAATATACAGTATGACATTTGTAGGGGTAAATAGTACCATTTTACCGTATGTCAAGAACATAAGGATACGGAGGGGGTATATTAGTGTACTGATAAGCTTTATTCATTGCTTTAGATTTGCATCGGTTGTTCAAGGGGAAGAAACTACAACTCTACTCTAGTGTAGCGAGTAGCGACCTGACGAGGAACTTGAGGTATGTGTTATGTGCTTGTTCAAAACTTCCCAGCCTTTGACGCAAATTTTACAATAAATAAATATACTGTAAAACTAATAATCGTGCATTTTAACAAGCAGTCTATGGCTTGGGGTCACTGGCGAGGACCATCCCTGCACTTAGAAAAGAAGATCCACCATCAACACAACAACCAAGCAGCACTGATATTGCATGTGTGAGAGAGGAGATTGTAGACCTGAGGACCGAGTTGAGGTCTAAGATTCAAAATGTTGCACAGAGACAGGACATGATTGAGAAGCAGCTGGAGAAGATTAAGGGACATCACCACCGTCGCTCCCCACCCCCTGATGATGATGACTTTGGAGCGGGTCATTGTTAAGGTTGTGGTTTGTCGGCCATTGTTCGTTGATTATGACTTACTTTTGGTGTATATCGTTTGACATTTCCAAACTAGTAGTATATATGGTTATGGGATGGTTGGTTATTGGTTGAACGATTATCTTAGTGGTGGCGAGGGTCTGTTCCACCTGGTACACGCGAGCTTCAGATTGTGTCATACGCTTCGAAAATATAAGAATAACTAGAGGTCAAAGTGCAACAATTAACAGTAAAAAAAGTCTACCCGGCATAATATTTATTTCAAAACGGATGGAGTAATGTTACGGAGGTACGAAGTACTGAATTGAATGCCATAAACACTGGAATTCCCATTATATGAACTGTCTATGTTTGCTAATGCATTACAATTTTTCACAAAAAACTGAAGAGAGTTCCAAAAGAACTGTAAAGCGTTACCAATGTACTTTATGCACATCGTTAAAAGAACTGAAATCTATATCACATATACCATTTCACTCTCCAAATACCCTCAATGTACGTAACTCAAATTGGATAACCGACATTTTCCCCGATTATCTTACCAAGGCAACACTCAACTGTGTGGGAACTCCCAAACATAATGGTCCTAACATTTGGAGTTCGCATAACCTGTTTTAATAGGCCATACAAAACCCACACGAACGTTTCATGTAACTTTGGTGTGCCATTTCTTCAACTTTAATATGTCATATGTGGACACGAATGTTAAACCATCATTGCCATGCACAAATATATTCTCCTAAAACAATACCACTTTCTTTAATTTCCTATTGAAATCTCGTTTGTTTATGCATAACCTGATAGTTAATCCATCGGTACACAAATTATACATTGATGTCAATACATGTGGACATAGAAGCTCCATCTCATCATATGAAGTTTTATGGACTACTTGCTATCACACATCTAAATGCAATCACATATTCAATTTTTTCGCTATACATATGGAAATAACTTATGCATAAGATCATAGGATGTGTTACTAGTCCCCCGTCTTTACTCATTATTTCCCTTTAATCGAACTTTAAAAATTATCGTATTATAAGTGGACTGAAATTTCCGCTACAAGCACCAAAATAAACCTTATTTGCAATTAACTGATCATTACATATACTGAATTCGGTTTCAGAAACAATGGACATATTTTACATTACACTCAATTGACTTATTTACATGCAATGAACGGCTCATTACATACACTGAAATCAGTTTCCGAAACAATGGACCAGGGGAAATTTTACGCACTTTGTTACATCCAATGAATCCCCCATTACATACACTGAAATCAGTATCCGAAACAATGGACAAGGTAAAGAATATACTCTGCGTACTTAGTTACATGCAATGAACTAGTCATTACATACACTGAAATTAGTTTCCAACACAATGGAAAACTTAAAGAGTATACTTTACGTATTTAGTTACATGCAATGAAATGCCAGAAACTTGACCATTATTGATTCAACACAAACTTTATTAAAACCTGAACTGGCAAGCAACTTCCCCAACTTTCCACACAAGAATGATTGTAAAGAATAGTTCGTCAGCATCCATTAAACACAAAATACAACATTATAGTCAACCCCATTACGAACTTCATCGTCCTCATACACAACGTACTAAATCATCATTACAAAAATCATATACACGACGGTGAATGTGATCTAGGCATGCACAGGCATGCTTGCATGGAAATCGATATAATTGCCAGCATCCACAACTGCACGTGCGATGTTCCACATCCACTGCCAGTGTCTTCTCGCCCTCAACGATCTCGAATATTGTACCTGATGCACTAAACACGCTAACTTGACGGGCTGCTAGATAATTCGTGCTCAACTTTTGCTCAAACTCTGTCCACCTTATGAAAAGAAGCATAGACCCGCCACGAACAACCCACAACCGTACACACTGCTGTTATTCTATCCCCATCATTTCTCTCATACCTAAACGCACGCTTGTTCGCTATGCAATAGTTCTTCAGAATCGTTCTAAATTGATTCGCATCCTCGAATATCTGTCCCACCCCCTTAATCGCACGACCCCATATCAAGGAACCTATAGGGGCATTTCTATTCGGGGTTTCCCCCTCTTCACTTCTACCTCCATTCGCTACCCTGCAATCCGACATTAAAAAGGTAAAATCACATCAATGCATGCAGATTATAACGCTTTCATTTTCTTATCTACGCAATGATGCAACTCACACATTCAATGAATATATTCCACCTAACATTTCGCATAATTAACCATATTTCCAAAATATTGCTCGTGCTCTTCTGTTTCATCACTTCTCATTTAACCATACCAACTTGTATAAACCCTAATGGCAGTTTCACATTACAAGAAAATTATACTTACAAATTACCGATACACTGAACGCCATCATCGTCCTTATAATTTTAATCCCACAAAATAAAAATACACACTACCAATAATCTTACAAATATGCCGTTACCCTTCTCAAATTTTATCTCAGCGAAAATGTTACCTTGTTTCATTCTGCCCGCGCTCGACCCGTCGAGCTGCAATTCTACACATTCCATTCCCAACCAACCGATGCACTTCGAGCATGTGTCTGACATCATCGTCCGACCTTAATCAATTGGGTAACCTCTCCACGGGATGCTCGTACTGCAATACGAAGCTCCTCACATCCATCCCTCTTTTACTTGCTAAAACAACAATAATTTCACTCAGTCCCATCCCATTCCGCACTGCCATCGACTCCATCACCCCATCAACCTCGCAAAATGCCAGTGTGGATAGACCATCATCAATCTCTTCCTCATCGATTTAAACCATCTTCTCCGGCAAATGGGATCACTTAATTTCTACCTCCGATTCGGCACTCCATTCGCTCTTTCGACGATCACAATCACTGTCTTTTCCCCGAATGTGCATTCTGTCCTCCACACTTGCCTGCTTAAGTCAATGCTTACTGCTTAAGCCAATGCCATGAAGTTTCTTGGCAATTTCCCTTTGAAGGGGAAAACCCCAGTAGCCCCCTACTCAAAGTGTGTTGTCCATGGGTTAAACTGTAATTTCCTATTCCTAAATTTACTTATTCCTTTTCATTTCGGTCATGTACTGAATTGGAACTTCTATTTCCTCCTATGGGTACAAGTTGGTGAAAAATTGCTAGTGGTACTGTCCACTACTTCCAAAGGCATGGGTGGGTGGGTTTTTATAATAAAAACCCCATAAATTAAAGACATGAAAATGATGGATAATGCGACGTGTCAGATCAAACAAAATTTTGAACTCACAATCATAAGTCTAAAAATTAGGGGGTTAACCACTAAATCAAATCCACTTACATCTCCTTTTACAAATAAGAAATTGATTCCGATCAAAGTATTGAATCAAAAGTTAATATATGTTACAATGGATCATGCCGAGATAAGTTATTATAGGGTCTTTTTACATATTTTATAATACTTCATCCGTTTTGTTTTGTTTGCCCCATTTGGGGTTTAGGCACTATTCACACACACATAATTTAACTTAAAATTTTATCATGGTTATACAAGTGAAATATTGTTAGATTAATCTCATCATGTAGTTTTTAAATATCGAATTTTAAAATTTTTGCTTGTACTAAATTTGAGTTATTAAGGGTTTAAAATGTGCATTGAACTGCGTGCTGGGTGAGTCCGTAACAAATTTTTTTTAAAAAAAAATTTTTAAAAAAAGAGGAAGTATATCATTAATTATATAATTTTTGCTTATATATATCTTATCTTATCTTATCTTACCATTTATAAAAACCACACTCCAAATCTTTCCCTCTCCAATCTAAATCCTGACCGTCCATCCCAATCTAATTTTATTTCTACCCGTTGGATGCCCTGGATATGCATAACCGTCCATCGTTGCTCAATTGAAACTGGAGCGTCGGATCGGCATTTTCTTCAAGTTCTTCTCCCTGTCACTTCCTCCGCATCCACTCGCTCTCTCCCCACACAGCCCCTGTGTCCCCAATTCCTCCGGCGACTCGCTGTCTCCCCACGCAGCCTCTGTGTCCCCAACCTCCTCCGCCGACCCGAATCAGCTCACCACTGCCTCGTTGTGTCTGTGCCCGGTTCAGGTAAAGCTACGTAGTCCAATTTTCCCGCCGGCCCTCGCGTTCGTTAGGCCCGGATGTGTTATAATGGTTTTGCTTTGCACGCAATCTCTTCGTCCCCTACACTATTGGCTCTGTCGGGGTGCTCGCTGTCGGTGTTGTTAAGGGGTTAGGGTTCAGTTCGGGGTTATTGCCCTAATTGTAATTTCTCGGTTGCTTCGCCCGTTCTCTCGATGTTGTCGTCGCTCACGGTGGGCTCTCTTCCGACCGTCGCCACCTCCGTCGGTCCCGTCTCCACCGTACGCTCCTGCTCTTTCTCTCCGGAACCCTCGTTCCCTCTGATCGCCTCATCAGTTCTATGCCTCTAGGTTAGCGCGTGTTCCTTGTTTCCTTGGAGTATTCATTAGTTGCTCGCAGTTAGGTTCCATTCATTCTGGGTTTCCCTTATTGGGTTTAGGGTTTAGGGTCAATTGTCGTACAATTGTCTTGTGCTTTTGCAGTTCGAATTTCCTGTGAACTTGATATTTGCATTTTTTTTTTGTTGAAATTAACTTGTGATTGATATTTGCATTCTTGTCGTTTGTTGTGCTTTTGTGTTTCCCGATTATATTATGTGGCTTCTTTTTTTAGGTGACCTCTTTTGTGTTTCGCAATTATATCTGTCTGATGGTTGGTGTTTCTTTGGCTATTGTGGGTAATAGAACAGTTAAATTGAACATATCATTCTATTGCCCCCTTCCAGGTTCTATACCAGTCGGATCAATTTCTGGATAAAAACAAAGATTACGTTGTTCCTGAACAACAAGATCTGCTGGGTAGCTCCAAATGCTCTTTTGTAGCTGAATTATTTCCTCCACTCCCTGAAGAGACCAACAAATCTTCAACAAAGTCTTCTAAGTTTTCATCTATAGGGTCGCGGTTTAAGGTATTTCTATAATTTCTCCGTTGTCATCTCTTACATATAAATTCTCTGAGCAGTATAATCCATAGAAGTTTCCGATGATTGAGCTGTTGAGGTTTTAATGTGATCCATTTTCGCTTTGAACAGGCACAACTCCAACAATTAATGGATACACTTAATTCTACTGAGCCTCACTACATTAGATGTGTGAAACCAAATAATCTCCTCAAGCCTGCTATTTTTGAGAATGTCAATATACTGCAGCAACTACGTTGTGGTGTAAGTTCAGATGACTCATGGTGGATAGATTTTTCCTCAGCTGACAATGTGTTGAGTTCATAATCAAGTAATTTTCTGTCATTTTGTGTAATGCAGGGTGTCTTAGAAGCAATTAGGATCAGTGGTTATCCTACTCGTAAGACATTCTATGAATTTCTTCACAGGTTTGGTATTCTTGCTCCAGAGGTGATGGAAGGAAAGTAAGTGTGATTTATAATTTTGTATTCCATACTTGATAGTACTTGTTAGGCTAATAATTTCCAAAAATAACTAAACTTACATATTATTCTAATGTGAATAGTTTTGATGAAAAAACTGCCTGCAAAAAGATTCTGGAGAAGATGAACCTTACTGGAGCACAGGTACATTGAATTTTTGTCGTCCTTCTAGAGTAAATTTGATTGATTCTCCAGTTCCAACCAGTGAAACTTCCTATCTATAATTTGTTTTCAATGCATGTCTTTTGTTGATGTGGACTATAATTACAAAATTTAACTGGCATCTTGGTTTTCATTTTTTTTTCTTTTTTTTTTATGTTAAAACTGATCTAAAAGTTGAGGCTTTTATCGAAATTTCATTAGATTTGGACTATTTTTTATTAACTATTTACGTGTGTGACACACACGGGCATACACCCTTTTTCCCCTTCGCTAAGCATCGTCGGATGTCTGAAAGATCAACTGGTTAGAGTGGCATTACGCTCTACAGTTCAGTACTCTGCTTTTTGCCTTTTTATGCCCCTAATGTATCCTTTTTTTGGGGCATCCCGACAATTATATACTTGTGCTAATCCGATGAATTGACATTGTAAAGTTAAGTATTCTGTGAATGGTGATTGCACTCAGGGAAAACGAAGGTCTTCCTAAGAGCTGGTCAAATGGCTGAATTAGATGCCCGCAGAGCCAAAAAACTTAGTAATGCAGCAAAGACAATACAAAGAAAGATGAGAACATATATTGCACGGAAACACTTTCTTGCTTTGCAGCAAGCAGCAATTTGTATACAATCTGCATGCAGAGGTTTGTTGAATATCTTCTGGCCTGTCAATCATTAGCTAGGTCAAATCTCTTGTATGCTATTCCTTTGTTATTGTCTATGTGGAAACAATTTAGCTCACTTGACAAATCAGTTGGTGTCTTCAACCTTATTCTTTGTTTGCTCTTAGGGATGCTTGCTTGCAAGTTATATGACAATTTGAAACGGGAAGCGGCTTCTCTGAAAATTCAGACTAAATACAGAGACCACTTCTCTAGGAAGAATTATTCTATACTCAAACATTGAATAATTGTGCTGCAAACGGGGATGAGAGTGATGGCTGCCCGAAATGAGTTTAGATACAGGCGATGAAGTAAAGCAGCAATGATTATACATGTGATTAAGCTGTGTTCACTTGCCAAAGTTTTTAGGTTTTGTTGGGTGTCCTCTCTATAATGTGAAATTCTCAGGCTCGCTGGAGATGTCATAAAGATTACACATTTTACAAGAAACTGAAGTATGCATCAATCAAGGCCCAGTGCAGATGGAGGGGAAAGCCTGCTAGGAGGGAGCTTCGGAACCTGAAAATGGTGGGCACTTTTGTTCTTAAGCTTCTGAATGGATATATGTTATAAATCAATGTATTATTATCAATCAAGGCCCAGGACTAGACTGGGGAAGTCTGATTTTCTTAATAAATAGTGAGAAGGTTAGTTATATAAATGCCAAAAATGCATGCAGGCTGCAAGAGAAACTGGTGCGCTTAAAGAAGCGAAAGATAAGCTTGAAAAGCATGTGGAAGATCTAACACTGCGTTTACAGCTAGAAAAATGTCGCAGGGTAAATATACTCTTTTGAGCATATATATAGTTACATTTAAAGACGCAAGTATGTAAATATAAGGGCATGCATGTGGGCTATGGTTATACCAAAGCACATAAAGAGACTTGATAAGATGCAACAAGCTCAAAGTTAGGCACTCACAGATATAGTATTAACTATTATCATGCCAATGGACACAATGAAATGTAATTTATTTTGCCTGTTATATCATATACAGGCTGATCTGAAAGAGGAAAAGGCCCAAGAAATATCAAACATGCAGCAGTCGTTGGATGCTATGCAAGCTAAGTTGGAGGAAACAAATGCTTTACTTATTAAAGAGCGTGAGGCTGCTCAGAAAGCAATTGAAGAAGCCAATTCAATTGTCAAAGAGACCACTGTTCCAGTAGAGGATACAGCTAAGATTGAGGCTCTTTCTGAAGAAATGGAAAAATTGAAGGTAATATGCTGATATGTGATGTTATACTCAATCTCCCTAAGGTGATTTAGATATTTATGGTTTTATCATTCACAGGATGCCTTGTCCTCCGAAAAACAACGGGCTGATGATTCAGAAAGGAGATGTGCTGAAGCCTTGAAAGATAGTGAGGAAAAGAGTCTCAAGTTTGAAGAAACTGAGAAAAGAGCTAACCAACTCAAGGAATCCTTGTCCAGGTAAAATAAATCCTGAATTTGTTGTCTTTGGTCATGTTCCCCTGGAAACCTTAATTTCAATTTACAAAAATTTTAATAGGTCATGCCCATGCTTGGTAGCTGAAATGTTGTCCTTGAAATCTTTGCAGCCCTTCAGTTTTCCATTTACTAATTGCTTTCATATGCATTTATCTTGTTTCCTCAGCATTTAGCAATCTGATTGGAATAGTTTGTTCTGTAGTTTTGATATTTCAGTAGGTATAATTAATCACAATTTGGTACTATTGCTAGGCTCGAGGAGAAGCTGGCTAACATAGAATCAGAAAACAAAGTTCTTCGCCAACAAGCTCTAGCCATGGCACAGAATAATAAATTTCTATCAAGAAGCTTAAGGTCTCTTATGCAGGTGAACTTAACACTATAAATTTCATTGTTAAATATTCCATCAGATATGTTGCATACCACTAACTAATATTTTTATTTTTATTTTTGGGTGAAAATCTCAGAGGGCTGGAAGCACGAAGGCCCCTATGGTAAGTCACATTAACTCTGGAAATGCCAAATATAATGTTATATAGGGGAGGGTTTAATTAATAATCCTGTCTTTTTTTTTTCTTTCTTTTTTTCTTTTTTTTTTCTTTTTCATATTGTAGGATTTGCATAGTCCTTCAACAAACGCAAGAGACCAATCAGAGATGGATGACAGGCCTCAAAAGTCGCTTAATGAGAAGCAACAAGAGTATCAGGATTTGCTCATACGATGTATTGCTCAGCACTTGGGCTTCTCCAGATGCAGGCCTATTGCTGCCTGCATTATATACAAATGTCTAAGGCAGTGGCATTCGTTTGAAGTTGAGAGGACTAGCATTTTTGACAGGATAATACAAACCATTGGCAGTGCCATTGAGGTATGATGATTGCAAGAATATTGGTTGTGAATTGCTGCTCAGACAATTCCAGTTTTCTTTATTTTTTGGATTCTATCATAACTTTAAACGTACCGGTTACTTAAGACCCAGGACAACAATGATGTCTTGGCATATTGGTTGTCCAATGCATCAACATTATTGCTGCTTTTGAAACTCACACTCAAAGCTGGTGGAGGGGCTGCTGGGGCTACCCCATAGTATCGACGATCTCCATCAGCCACTCTCTTTGGGAGAATGACACAGGTAAAAATACATCAGATTGGTGATGGATTTTAGCTTATAAGCACATTTTAATCTTTTAAATGCATTTTCTTAGAGTTTCCGGAGTACTCCTCAAGGTGTAAATCTTTCTGTACTAAATGATGGTGCGGCGGGAGCCTTACTGCAAGTGGAAGCGAAATATCCAGCATTGCTGTACAAACAGCAGCTGACAGCGTATGTGGAGAAAATATATGGAATGATCCGTGATAACCTGAAGAAAGAGATTTCCCCATTGCTTGGACTCTGCATCCAGGTAAAGATTATATTTTATGTAATCAAATTTTATTTTCTTTTCTTTTCTTTTTTTTTTAAAAAAAAAAAGAAAAATGGGTTTTTATTATTTTCTCCATGCCCTCCCGTGGTGTAAATGGTTTCATCTAATTAATACAACATTCTCTGTATGTGATTTGATTTATCAAGGCTCCCAGAATATCCAGAGCAAACTTGGTTAAAGGAGCATCCCGTAATGTAGCAAATTCTGCTGCACAAGACACATTAGTTTCCCACTGGCAAGGAATTGTAAACAGCCTTGAGAATTTCCTTGATGTGTTAAAAACAAATTATGTAAGTCATGGTTATTACGGCGTCGATTTGGCGTCGCCAAGGCGACGACATGGCGTTGTGGCGGTTATCCATGACCGCCATAGTTGCTCGCCTCGCCATACGGCGATGCGGTGTCTCTAAAGTATGAAATTACACCATGATTAGAACCAAAAGGGTCTAATCTAACCCATCCGACCAAGCCCAACCCAGAAATAGAGAAAGAACTTTAAAATCCAAGCTTTAATTGCTTGCGCAGTTGCGCACCTGCTGCCATTGTTTTTTGCTGGGTCGTCTGGTTTGGTTGAGTTTACTTTTCATTTTTTTCATTTTCTGAGCATTTTAGAATTTAGCTCGAGTCTGTGTATGTCATCCCTTCCCCACCATATTTATTTGTCTTTCTGAATTGATGCCAGCTGTCTATTCTCTCTGCACTCTAATATTTTTGACTCATTTCTCTCTGAAATTAATTAATTTGTTACATGACTATTGAGCTACTGATGGTCCCACACTCCACTACTTGACTTTACATCTCTACATGCTATGCCCAAATATTTTATTATGGTATAATAGAGTACTGTTAATTATCTTAAAATATAATCTATATATATATATATATTGTATAAAGTTACATAATATTAATATTATTGTTACATAATATTAATTAATATTATTGTAATATAATTTAACGCCATATTGTCGCCATGGCGGTATGGCGGTTCATAGGCGCCGCGCCGCAACAGGGCGCCGTAACAACCTTGATGTAAGTTTTTGTTGCCTATTATATGCCTCACATATCTCTATGAAATTATTATTTCATCTTTTCTATCACGTTTTGCGATATATTTTGTGAACACCATAGAATGCCCTATTGTTAAGTCATATTTTTCTTTGCTTTTTCTGGTGTCTGTTGAGAATAAAATTGTGATAATGGGGAGTTTAAGTTCATGATACCTCTATGACGAGCATGGTCACAAAGATACAATATCTTGATGCCCAAATTCTAATAAATGCCTATTGTTGATGTATTTCTTGATATTTGACAACAAATATTTATGAATGCAAATTTCAGGTACCTACCTTTTTAGTCCGGAAAGTGTTTGTTCAAATATTTTCTTTCATCAACGTGCAATTATTCAACAGGTGGGTGTGATGCATTACTTTATATGCATAATTATGTACTGATAAGACCATTAATGAACCTGTGGTCTAATACTTTTTGTGATTATTGGCTGAAATTTTTATTTTTATTCATCTTTTCTCTTTTATTAATTACTCACTATAATGTCATATCCTAATGTTCCCCAATCATTCTGTTGCCAAATTGTTTTGTATATTTATTTTATTTCTGCAGCCTCAATCATCCATTAAAACTTCCGAGTATAATACTCACAAGTAAACCTGAATGGGTAATAAAATACTATTAGTAACTCACATGTCTGTATATTTATTTTGTAAGATTGTATATGCTTTATTTACACTTAGCTACTAAACTACTATTAGTCAAGTTGAATAGATAATGTTCCAATAAAGTAAAAAAGCGTACCATCTAAATATTTGCAATTAATTCACTTCTTTGATTTCTATTCCTTTATTGCTTTACAGTTGAGAATGAGGAAGCATATGAATCAACATTGATAAATCAAGTGAATGACATCAACACAGCTACATTGGCCAAGCTCTCCGGAAAGAGACTAGCTCTGTCCAATCCAGGAAACATCACATAGCAGGTATGACATAAAAATTTTGTTAATGTGGAACAAATAAAATTGAATAAGATAATTGCTTGTGCTATGTTTAAAACTCAAATTTATAATTTTATATATTGATGAAATGTTGTTTATTGAGAGATAGAAACCTGGTGAAAGAACATGGATCATATTCGCGCATATGATAAACAGGCTAACAAAGCATTTGGTTAATAGCATTGCAGAAATTCACATATCTAAGATGTTCTTTTATTTTCTCAGTTTAGATGCACCATTTTCTGGCTTTTATCTTCAGTATATTGTGTTTTAGAAGCATATTGCTCACATTCGCTTCGTAAGAGCTATGTCATTGTAAAATCCATTTCCTTCAAATGTCGCGGAATCTATGCTCAAAATGCTGGTTGAGGTACGTGGCATGGCTGCATTAGAAAATATGAAGTGTAGTTTTTTGGTGAATCAGCCACATTGACTGAAAAGGAAATCTCGAAGATACTAATTTATGTGAGCTCGTTTAAGTTTTTACCATGTGAAATTGTTGCAGACCTATGTATAGTAGAGCTAGGAATTGTTTGTTATATTGCTGGATTTAATGTAAGGCTGATTGGAATTAAATGGTGAATTGATGAACGTTTAGGAATTGAATCCAATTGTTCTTAATGAACGTCAGATTAAGATCAAGCTTAATGTTTTTTCTTGTGCAGGTGTAGTCATTCTAATTTTATGTATTCTGGTGAGGGCATAATTTGTTTCTCAAAATTTTTAAAGCATTCTATCAGTAATCAAAGTTATGGTCATGGAAGCCTAATATTCATTTGATTGTTTTTTTAACAATTTCAGGTATGAAAGAGAAGCATAATGCATAGCCTTCAGATTTAGCTTATATAGACCTCTTTTTCAACGGTTGATCCAATGAATTACCTCCATTGATTCAACAAACATGGTTCTCTCCATTCTACCCGTGGATTATCTAATTGATAGAGTATCTCGCACAGTGACCGATGATGGTGCAACTATGCTTACTTTTGAGGCACTTTTTGAGACATCCGAATTTTCCCAAAAGTGGGTTCCTAAGAAGTTCAGCATTGAGCTACGTGCTACGGAATGGTACTCTAAGAAAATGCGTCTTGGAAAATGGACTGTCTGTGCTGCGGCGGAACCCTACCCATAGCTCCTCCTCTTGCCTGTGCCGCGGCGGCTGCTTGGGTAAGTTGGCCCTCTGTTTGATTTTTTGTTTTCCTTTGAATTCTGTGGTGTTTTCTTCAGCGGATGTTTCGATGGGGTTTCTGGAGTTCAATGCGGTTTTGCTTGGGAATTTGGTGTTCTGCCTTCTGAGTTCGGGCTGGCGACGGACTGGCGGGCTTAGCGGTAGAGGGAGGCGCGCTGGTGGAGTACCGGCCTGTGCCGTGTCGCCGCCGCCTGTCAGCGGCTGCTGCTGCGAACGTGGGCTCGACAGCGGCGACCTGCTGCCGGAGGGAGTTGGTCGGCAACGCGTTGGTTGCGGGTTTCTCCCCATTCTAAAGAGGCCAGCTGTAGTTGGGATCATACTCGCTCCAATGATTTGTTTCTTTTGTATATTATTTTCTATAATTTTTCTTGCATCCTTGTGGTTTTGTTAATGCTGTCATTAGTTTGATTTACCCATTTCATGTCTTTTGCTTCATGCTTGTGTATTAGTGGATTATACTGGTGTTGATTATTTCCAATTTTTGCTTATTGTACTTTTTCCTTTCAGTGTCAGCTGTTGTGTGGGTATTTGATTCTTATGAATTTTTATGTGGATTCTTATTTGTTTTGTTGGGGATTTTCAATCTTGCTTGGGGATTGGAGAATGCTGAAGTTTGAAATAGCTGAAATGTTGCAGGGCATGCACAATTTGTTCTGGATGCGTTAAAGGAGGTGGAGGAAGTAGACATAGTCATTTTAGACTAATCTGGAACTGTAGATGGGACTGAGTTAACATTTTTAAGTTGCTTGTTCTCCATCAAATTTATTTAGTACGTGAGGTGGTTATTCAACAACATTATTATTCAGACTTTTGATTTTTGAACTAATATGTTATTAGAATCCTACATGTGTGCTAGGGCTTCCTTGGATAATATTGGTTTGGGTTTGGACATTATCAGGTTGTCATTCATGTTTATTGATGTTTTATATATAGAAACATAACATAAATCTGCAACACCAAAGTTAGTATGCGCTGCAATTGATAATTTTCTCTGAATGATGTCATGTTTCATTCAAGAAGGAATGTAAGCTGAATTTTCTTCCTTTCTATATTTAAAGAACAAAACAATTGTATTCAAGATTTAGCTCATTCCAGCTTTATTTCACTCATCTATGTTACCAAGTGCTGAAAATGATGAAATCTGTTTTGTACTTTTGATAGGCCTGTGATTGAGGCAGGGAAAATTCCACAAAAGTATGTAAGGTATACGCCGGAGGATCTCGAGAGGATGCTGGCTGAGTTTTTTTTAAGGGAAGACATGGAATGAACCGCGAAGATGGTATTATTATTAACCATAATCCCATCAGGTTTGGTTTTACTTTTTCATGGAAGATATCTACCCAAGTAAATATGGAGGTATAATTCTATATATACACCAATAAGTCTTAACAGTAGGTTGGAAACTTGAAATTAGTCAGTATATTCATAATTTTATTATTAATAGTATATTGTTGTATACTTATTTTATTAATGGATATAATAATTAATCAATCCCCTTTTATGTAACACAGACACAGGCACAGGCAAGAACTCAGACTTTTGCTTGCCATTCTTGTTGGGGCCAATATTATCACTTTGTTGCTGTCACTTGATTTTTCTGGTGATCTTCCCGAATTCAGGTTCAGTCTACCGAACCTTAAAACTCTGGTTGTTAAGGGTATGAGGTCTGATGTTACAGATTAATGTACTGCCCCCTTTTTTCTCAAAATGTAGATTGACGGCCACATTGGTGGCGTGACTGACATCACCTTTGCTCATCCCAATAAGTAGTTCTGCATAGTTACTTGTGGGGATGATAAAACAATTAAGGTAACATCATTGAGCTTAGTTAAGTTTCTTAATTTTTTACTTAGCAGTATTAAAATTTTGATCGTGCTGTATCACAGGTATGGGATGTTGTGCACGGTCACAGGCAGTATACTTTTGAACGCCATGAAGCTCATGTGTACTATGTCTGTCCTCACTATAAAGAGACTATTCAGGTCGGTAGCCAGGAAGTTGATTCCTGTTCTTCATATGTTTACATCCAATTCTAGATGAAGTCCATATTGATTATGAAACTAAGAAAAGGTATCTTCTAATTCTCACATGCTGTTTATTTTCTCCACTGCCATTGATGGGAAAATTAAAGCATGGCTTTATGATGCATTGGAAAATCAATACCGATCCTCAGGTTTCTACATCAGGTGCCGAGATGAATGTGGTTTCTGCCTCTGGTGAGGGTACTTCTACTGCAACAGCATCAACTCTTGATGCAGCCAAACATCAAAGTGCCCAAGTTGTTTTGAATAACTTGCCAAAACCAGAACTTCAACTTCTATGCACGCTTTTTGCTCTTTAAGGGTAATGTAAATTTATGCCTCTCTTGTCTTAGTTGACTTTATGTATCATGGCAACTCTTCATGTAGGAGCCACATTTTGTTTGATTTGGTATTTGAACTTTGTCACATATTCTTTTTAATACAGTGTCAAATGAAACCATCAATTTACAGTATTATTCAATCTTAGACCACCGTTGTGGGGTTATATATATTAAGATTCATGATTGTAATTCAATGCTTCTTGTCTTGCTGTATGTGTGGTTCATATTACTGAGATATTTTCCGATTGGTGGATTTCATATTCTCATGTTCATCTGTTGTCTAACTTATTATTCTCTCTTTCTTTTCCAGATTATCTGATAATGCATATACTCTTGCCGTATAGGTATTAAGAAAATTGGTGGCTATTGCACCTATTCACTGTCACCTCTTTAGCACTGAACTTTCTGGTTCTGTTAGAAAGCTTACAAAGTCTGCTACCGAAGAATTGTCCATATTTGGGGACATAGAGAAAGCCATTCTTGAGTACATCTGCTCATGGAGCTCAAGTTCTCTGAGTCTTGCAGGCAATGACCTCGTTGGTTGTTTTGATTCTTGACAAAGACAAAAAGCAACAGATCCTCCCTGATGTGGAGCATTCTTCTACTATTTCTCTTTTTTGGGATATCAATGCAACTCTTGAGCCTCTGTGGCAGGAGCTAAGCAACTGCATAAGTAAAATAGAGAGCTTTTCAGATGTGTGGTGCCTCCAATTCAATGCCTCCACTTCCAGCTGGCAGCCAGAATGTTTTGCCATACATATTATGTTTTTTTGTAACATGTGAGAAGTTGCATCCTGGTCAGTCAGGTGGAGGCCAGGATTTTAGTATTAACGCTATTTCTGATGGTGATGAGTCTTCTGGACCTGTTAATCAACAGATCAGTTCTGGACCTGTAAAATTACTGTTTGAGGTTTGTGTTGTACTGTGTTCACTAATTTGCATAAATGTTGGAACATCATGATATTCTAAATATTCAGTGGGAGTTGATTTATAATTTCCTTTTTTATTTCTTGTTGCAGAATGATATTAGTGAGTTATGTCATGCAATATTGGAGGCGCACCATTTGGTTTACATTGTGGGCTGGTCGGTTTTCCATAAGGTAAAATTGGTGAGGGAGAGTAGTACTAAAGTGCCCGAAGGAGGGGATTTGATTTTGGGTGACATGCTGAAGTACAAGTCTCAAGAAGGGGTGAGGGTGTTGCTGCTGGTTCGGGATGACAAGACTTCGCATCAAAACTTTGGTATTAAAACGGTGTGCATGGGTCTTGTTTCAAAGTAGTCACTTTTGGTGAATCGTTTATGTGAATTCTTATGCACTTGATTGATCTGTATTAGTGCATGAAGGAGTGATGGCAACTCACGATGAAGAAACTCGCAAGTTTTTGAAACACTCATCTGTCATCCGCGTTTTGTCCCCTCGTTATGCTAGCAGTAAGCTAAGCATTGTCAAGCAACAGGTATGCCTTCTTGTAGTTAATTTCACTAAATATATTTGAAGTTTGTATAGAAGTTTTGTTACTGCATCTTCTTTGTTAAAGATATAATTTGCCTTAGAATGATATAGAAGGATCCGTCGGGTTGCCGATGAGTTGTTTGTGTGAGATTTTTAGGCGATTGCTTGAGGCGGCTAGGGTCTGTAGGGATTGGAGAGAGGCGAGCAGAAGGGTTTGGCGTGCGGCGGGGGAGCTTTGCCTTGGGGTTCCGGTGCCCTCCCCTGCTGCTCTGTGGTGTTTGTTATATTATCAAACTGAGTCTTAGTGCTTTCATACTGGTCTACTTCCATTCTAATGACTCAGAGTCAGTTTTGTGTTTTAATGATCGATATTGAGTTCTTAATCTTCTGTGGGTTTCAGATCTCCATGAGATCATAATGGATACACAATTGTCTCTGTATTTGTAGATGCAATATGCCAGTCTGCAATGCATTTGTAATATGCAGGACCATTATTGTTATTATTTTTTGTGTATTTATTTATTCTTTTATTATTATTATTATTATTATTATTATTATTATTATTATTATTTATTTATTTATTTTTTTTTTGCAGTTATCTCCCCAAAATTGCTAATTCTTTGGAATCTCTTCTTGAAAGTGGGGCGGACAGGGACCCAGAGATAATTGGGCAGGTTTAGGAATGTTTTCATATTATCTCGTCATATTTTTTATTGATTAAGAGTTATAATATTCATAGTGTTTGAGTTTATATTCAAAGAGAAAAGGAAGAAAAGATTTTGTTTGGGGGTTTCATAATGGAAAGAAAAAAGGAAGTGAGTGAATGGCAGTGGATGGACACTCTCCTTATATTCTACTGACAACTTCTGTGGGAAATTTACAAATTCTAAGATTGTGATTGTTCTTTGCAGATATTTACATCTTGGTCATATATCATGATGTACCTGCACAAGTATCTCATATATCAGGACAAACGATGGTCCTTTCGAGGCTAGGCTTGCCAATTCTTTTGCTCGTCGGTCTCATGGGAATGAGAGTATATGTTTTGGATTCTGATTTGTGGTCTTTCCTTGATTTCTTTGATGCCGGAATGATTTAACACAAGGCTGCTTTGAGAAAATTCACTACCAGGATTCACCATAACATGACTGTAATAGTCCTTACTGTTTGTCTTTGAAGTGAAGGATATGCCGGAATGAATTAATGATGTGTGCTTAGAAAGAGGATGCCTTAATTATATTGAAATTGCAATAGGACATATTTTATTGGTTTCTATTGGGGTATTCTTAGTGGCAAGTGGGATTGTGTTGTTTTTTTAAGGGGACATGGCCTCAACACATGTGTTGTTTGTTTTGTGTCCCACAGTTTGGGAACACAGGAGAAAACATCAGTGTAGTCTCGACTTTGTTGAGCTGAATATGACTTGCAAATTGTGTTTCGTGTTATTTGAAATGGTTTCTCGTTTTGTTGTGATTTTTTTTTGTACGTCCTGTCTATTTTTACTGTTTACCTTGTTCTTTGCATGTTATAGACGCCTTCATTGATTTGTGCCCACAACGTGTTTGTCATAATGTCTAATACATTTACATTTTCCAGAGTAATTTCTCTGTTGTGGTATCTAATTGTTGCTTAAGGACTCTTTCTTGTGCTTTGGATTTTAGACACGAACCTGCTAATATACTGCAGACTCTTTTCTGCTAGGCTATATAATTAATATATTATTGTTCATTGTTCATTATTGATGCAAGTTCATTTTGAATGTCAAATTCATTGGTTTTGGCAACATTTACTAAACCAAATGGTGTAATTGTTTGTTCTGATGTCCGCACACTGTTTTGGGGTCCAACCAAAGAGAGATCTGATCTCTTGTTTGCATTATTGTTGTTTTCCACCGTGTCCTAACATTTTTTTAATGGGTGGTTCTGCAACATTTCCCTTTGAAGACGGTTTGGTTGATTGTTTTGTTCAAGCTTGTCCATCTATGTTGGGCCTAAGGAAGTCCTTGGGTGTTTCCTATTGTGTCCCTAATAGGGGGTCTAGAGAACCAAATATTTTTTCCCTTAACCTCTTGTTGGTCTTGTCTGGATTTCCTTCTATTTTTATTTTAAAAAGTAGTTCCTGCAAGAATTTATCCACCAATGAATGTTCTTGTTGTTGTAACCCAGTTTGGCACCAGAATTCTCCCAGGTTTGTTGACATGTTTTCTTTATGTTTGCTTAGTGTACGAAGTCTTTATGATTCTTTATTATTGTTATTTACCGTGCTTTATCTAACTTTGTCTTCCCTATGTCGGTTGGCTTATTGGTCCAGACAAAACAGAAACACACAAAAGAAGTGTTAAAGCATTGGTTTTTACATTACATTACGATTTTAAAATTCACTTTTAGAATATTTGTCAAGTTATTTGTCACATCTGTGCATTGTTAATTACTGTAGCTCACAAGGTATTCCCTAGACAGCCCTCGCATTCTGAACGGAAACTTCTCCGTCGTAAAACTATAACTATTGTAGATAGTCTTTTTTACATGCTTTCAATGTACCAGTGTAGAAATCTTTTACTCCTTTTAATGATCATGAGCAATTGCAGAATGGGGACAATTTCGTTTGTGTTCTCAGTTTGCTTTATTAAGACTTACAAGGAGATTGTGCTTTACTTACTTTGATGCTCACTTTAACCAATTATCGTATTTTCAGATTGGACTGCAAGGGGAGCACCTCCGTATATATGATACATATAACTTAAATTCTGTAAGCTGTGTATCAACTTCAAACCCTCCTAAACATCAACCCCTAACTTGTTACAAGGTACAGAACTTTATCCACTTATTTATTTTTTTACTTTAAAGATGAGTTTCTGGTTGTAGTTTTTAATACGACTTCATATTCTGGAATCAATAGTTGTACAAGCCACTATCGATACATGTGCAGGTTGTGATTGAATCTCCACCAGGACAAGACCCTATTGGATTTGATATCGTGAGCATGGGAAAGGGTTAGCTTGGTTAAATGGAAATGAGAATGGACGGTACTGGCCTAGAAAAGCCTCCAGCGATTCATGTGTTGAGAAATGTGATTATAGCGGCAAATTCATGCCCCAACAAATGTAATATAGGTTGTGGAGAACATATACAGAGATGGTAAGATCTTGGGCCTACTATACAGTATTCAGTTATTTCTGTAAAGTCCTCTGTGGAAGTTTATATTGTTTTTGCAATCATGTTGCTGTTTGGCTTGGCTTGTTTTGTTGAATTTTAATTTAGGGGAGGTTTTTGTTTATATCTTACAGTAATAGGTGTGCTTCCTTTGTTCTTTGATTCTAGCAAGCAAGTTTTGAGGTAGCTAGAAGACAGTTGAAGAAAGCTTATTTGCTTAGGTATGTCTTGTTAGTTCATCTTCAACTGAAATCTAATGAGAACTTGTAGTTCTGTTATAATATTCCTGTATTCTTTATTATTTGGCATTAGTTAGTTTTTTCTTGCATGAAGGATGATAATGGTAATATTGGTGGTGATGAAGAAAAGTACAGGAAGACGAATGAGATATATGTTATTGGTGAATCCTATAGAAAAAAATTGTTGTGGATGGGAATCCACATACAGTTGCCTATAATTATTCTTTTTTTCTTCATGGGCAGTTGTGCGTTCTCATTATTGTAAACCACATGTAAAATCTATGGTTAATGATGTTCAATATTTTCTAAGCCTTCAGCATCATCAATTATTTGGGAAAGAGATTCACATCTCCAGTGTTGCCTCCAATCTTTTTGCTTCTCCATCTTTTAGAATGTTCTCGAGCTCACAGAATATTCTCCATTGTTATTAAATTAAATTCGTAGGTTATTTTTTAAATCCATGTATTTCATATTTGTTTCCGTTGCTTTGCGGATGTTAGAAAATTTCAGCTCTATATAAATTTTATATTGTTTGATTTTGGCTTCCTCAACACTACATACTTGCTTTGTAAATTAAATATAACTAAATTTCTTTGAATGTAATAAGCATTGTATAAGAAAACCACGTGCACTTACCTACAATTATTTTTTTTTCCTCCATGGGCAGTTCTACACTCTAAATACGCCGTGCATCGCACGGTTCAAAAGCTAGTATATATATATATATTAATTGATAAACAAATATATTGAATTAAAGAGGCTATTTAGGAGGAGAGTATAAGTGTGATATGATAGGCTAAGAGCATCTCCAATGTTACATTAAAACCTAAAATGAATTAGTATTTTCTCTCCACCAATACCCTAAAACCAAACATATTTTAAGTTTTTGTCACCTTTTTTAATATTAAATACGTAAATTTGAGTTTTTTTCTTATTCACAAACCTATTTTACTTTTTGTAATTAAATTAATTGTATTCATATAGCTCCAATTGTTGCAAATTGAATAACATATCAATTTAAAAATAAAAGACAAATTCTTTTTCTAATTTTATACATGGTTAATAATTTTATAATTCATACAATTTTTTATTAAATTGCTTTTATATAATTATAATTAAAATTTTAAGAATTTTATTTTTTGTTTTTAAGAATTTTAAATATAAATATGATTAATTTTTAAAAGTTTTGGCATAATCTTAGTAATCATTAAAAGAAAATTAATGAGTTGATTTATGTGGTTTAATGTATAATTTATAAGAAATCATGGGTATGATTGAAAAGATAAATGGTTGTGATTGAAAGAATATCTGGAGAATATTCATTTGAGTTTGAGTTCAGTGTAAATGGTTGAAGATGAATTACTATTTGATTTGACATTTACTATAAAATATGTTTGAGTATAATATTGGCTATTGGAGATGGTCTAACTGATTGGATTGTACTTACTATTATTACAAAGGGATAATGACCAATTTAGTCCTATAAATTACACCTAATTCTAAAATGGTCCTAAATGTCTTTCAATTTTTCAATCAATTATGTAACTTTTCTAATTACAACCAATTTAGTCCTCATTCACAATTAGAAAATTAATTAGTGAAATGTAACGAATTAGTTATTTAGTGAACAAAAACTCAACCTAATCTTCAAGGGCTTGCCAGTTCCTAAAGCCCCTTCCCCAAGGCTTTCTTCGGGCCTGACGAATACTCATACGACGGCGGAGTCGACAGAAAACCAGTCTGAGACGGCGGCGTTTGTGCCGCGCGCGGCCGCAGCGGTCTTTGATGTCAGATATGCCGCGTTTAAATTCCCCTGGGCGTCGCACTTTCTCGTCCTCCCTCTCTTCTTCTCGTTCCCACCGCCTGCGACGATGGCACTGCCGCCCCTAATTTCTCCGGCGCCGGCACAACAGCTGGTGAGTTTTCAACTCCGGATATTTACAGCTGCGTTTATTATCACTGGCACCGGAGGCTGGCCGTAAGCACCGTCACTGGACGGCTGCGATAGCTCCGAGGGAGCCGTAGTCGGCGCTGTCCTCGTCTTCCATTTCCATGTCTAGGTAAAATCTTGGAAAATTGCTCGGTGAACAAATGGTGCCAGAAATTTTCAAGTTGGGATTATGAGTATTAAAGGGGGTTAAGGTTATTAAGCAATTGCTGCTGCTGTCGCCTCTGCTTTGGGAGAATTCTTCATTGTTCCAGCGCAGGAACCCTAGTTTTGAACGAGGAGAATCGACTTTTCTTTTTGTTCAGTTTTGGGGCTTATGGATTTATAACTTGTGATTAATTCACTAATTAAATATTTTATTAATTTATTTTTTTTTATTGTGGATGAGGACTAAATTGGTTATAATTAGGAAAGTTATAGAACTGATTGAGAAATTGAAATACATTTAGGACCATTTGAGAATTAGGGGTAATGTATAGCAATGTTGTTAAGATCCCGATCTTAATCTTAGGATCTTACGATTTTACGATCACACCTCTCTAAAACGATCCCGATCCTTATAGGATCTTAAAATTAGTAAGATCTGGATAAAATCCGATCCTGATCGTAGAATCTTATGATCTTATGGTCATACTCCCTTAAACGCATATACGATCTTACGATCATACCCTATTAAATGCATAAAATTTTTGTAGGATTTTATGATTTGGGATCAAAGTAACTTCTTTCTTTTTAATTTTAAACTTAAGAACTTGTACTCCTTACATGTAAAAAATCATATGTATGTATGTGGAAATATTTTATGTTTAATTGTGATGTTTTTGTACTGTATTGTATTAATTAACTTACAAGATTCATAAACACACGAAATAATGCTTTTACTTATTAGTATGCATAATTGAGTTTATCCGTTATTGCAATTTCATAAGATCTTAGGATCCCGATTCGATCCTACGATCTCGATCTTGCAAAGAGAAAAACAATCCTATATAGGATCCCGATCTTAACAACCTTGAATTGTATAGGACTAAATTGGTCTTTATCCCATTATTACAAACTACTCCCTATGTCCCAACTGAAATGTCCTACTTACTATTTTTGGATGTCTCATTACAAATGTCTTATTTCTATAAATAGAAATAATTTTCCCTACCAACAACTATGTGGACCCCATTATATACTCACAAATCAACTCTACCTTAATTCTCATGCCCAACAGTAACAAGACTGTCAAGACATTTAAAATGGGACGGAGGGAGTACAATATACACACATCTGGCAGACTGTAGGGAGCTGTAGGAGTTGTAACTATTAGCGTTTACATAAGTGTTTGGTAGAAGTAGCTGTAATGGTCCTAAGTTATAATTTCAATAGAAAAATTAATTAAATTGAAATGTAGCTTTCGAAAACTCCCAAAAGTTACTTAAGATAGCTTCTGATTATAGAGCTTTTAGGAACTTCAATTCACAGCTAATGCCTTTAAAAGCTAGTGAAAAGAACGATGATATTGTTTTGATATAAAAATTAAAGTTTCTCAAAGCTTCGAAATGTTGCGTGCAGAACAGACCAATGATCTATCAAATCTCATCTTTGTTTTAGGTTTATTGTGCATAATGTCATTCATACTAAGGGTATGTTATGCATATAGACATGTAGATATGGGCTGCAGCTGTAGCTGTTGGGAGCTGTAGGAGCTGTAACTATCAGATTTTATACAAGTGTTCGGTAGAAGTAGTTGCAACTATTATAAATTTTCTGGCTTCGGCTCATCCAAAAAAAACCTATTGTAAATTTTAATTTGGAAAGAAAAAATGAATTAAATTGGAAAGTAGCTTTCGAAAGCTCTCAAAAGCTTTTCGTATAAAAAGCTAAAGCCTTTAAAAGCAAAAGCCTCTACAATCAGTTCTGATTGTAAAGCTTTTCGAAACCGCAATTCAGAACTAACGCCTTTAAAAGCTAGTGTGCAGAACAGGGTTATTGTTATGATATAAAAATCTAAAGCTGCTCAAAACTTTCAAAAAGTGCATGCAGAACATACCATAAGCTGCTCAGGTTTAATCATATCATTCTATGACAATTCAAGCTTAATTACCTGACCAAATGGCTACATAATGAAGGTGATTGGTTAATTAATTTTGTTATTTACTAAATAAATTCTCTAAATGTTATAATTCAATCAATTTGGTCATTTGGTCCTTTAATGAGTGCAACTAATTCCTAATGAGTATAATTAACCTCTTAATGAGTACGTTAATCACACTCATTAAGGGAATTGCATTCTTGATTATTCTTTACTTTGTACTCCTCCGTTTTTGAAAGATTGAAACGTTTTGGAAATTGGATACTATTCACACAGGCACTTTGACTTAGAGATTTATTATAGTTATACAAGTTAAAATATAGTCAAGTGAGATCCTGTTAGATTCGTCTCTTCGAATAGTTTTTAAATATCGAACTTTTAGAATTTTTACTTGTACCGAACTTAAGTTATTAATGATTTAAAATGTGCATTGGACTGCGTGCACTGTGGATCCGTTTCAATTTTTAGAAAACGGATGAAGTAGTTTTCACTAATATAGTGAAAAATATAAAATAATGGCTTAAATTGGTAGTTTCAAACAAAGGGTTGATGTTTCCATACACCATAATGGCTTAAAAATAATCACTTATGCTAGGTTGACAACTCACCGAGTCACCCTATCATTTTCCTAACTTATTTTTAATAGGTTTTTTTAGTTAATTAAAACCCCATCCTCAAATTTTATTTAAGTTGATTGGGAGGTATGAACTCTGCATCATAATATAAAAATGCAAAAAATAAAAAAGAATTAGTGTGATGGGTACGGTCACGGTGCAATCACCAAAATCGCAGCATATCAAGGCACCAATCTCAACAGTTCATTTAAAATCCAACGGTTCAAAATGTAAAAGGGTAAAATTGTCCAAAAAAATTTATAATGTCTAGTCGCTGAAAAATACACACAATGGTATCGCTGAAAAATACTATATATGTCGCTGAAATACACACAACTCGTCGTTGAAATACACATAGCTCGTCGCTGAAATACACTTAGCTCGTCGCTGAAAATATAATAAAACAAAGAATTGGGGTTCCAACTTTTATGAAGTCGCTGAAATGCACAATATCAAGTCGCTGAAAATTACTATAGCTTGTCTCTGAAATATACTATAAAGCGTCGCTGATATATACTATACTACGTCGCTGAAAATATAATAAACCAAAGAATTGGAGTTCCAACTTTTATGAAGTCGCTGAAATGCACAATATCAAGTCGCTGAAAATTACTATAGCTTGTCGCTGAATATACTATAAAGCATCGTTGAAATATACTATACTACGTCGCTGAAAATATACGGAATGAGCGCTGAAAACAATATGCATGTCGCTGCAAATAATATATTAATCAACAAATCGCTGAAAAGCACATACATTGTCGCTGAAATATACTAAAGTATATTTTGGAGTAATATAGCAAAAATACTTTTTTACCCTTCCAGTTCATCTCAACTGTTGATTTTAAAACTTAATCAACGGTGAGGCATTTCCGCAGTACATGTCATTCCTCTTAGTCGCACCCTAACAATTGCCTTAGTGTGATATCCAATACTCATAAAAGTGTTACCATTGATTTTTTTCTCTATATATTATTCATTTTTTTAGCTATGATCCAACTATCATTTGCAATTAATTCCCTGCAAAGGTGAAAATGGCTACTCCCGAAAATACTCTGCCCCTTCTCCCGTGCAGCATCTGCCTCCTTCCCCTCCGCCTCCTCCTGATCTGACCTCGACAAAACCCTCTTTTTGTGACATTACCCTACCCCGCCCTCCATCTACAACTCCTATGGACACTGATCAGACTCCGCTTCGTGACCTAGTCTCCTATGATTTTGTTGATGACAATCCTCTCCTCCCCAGCATTGAGTTTGATGAAGCAGCGATTGCTCGCCTGAGTGCTCCATTTGTGGATGCGCTAGTGGTGCAACTGCTAGGTAAGCGTCTTAGCCTGGCTACGATGGAAACTTACCTCAAGAGAATCTGGAAACCGAATGGTGACTTTAGATTGGTGGACAGTGACAAAGGCTATTTTCTTGCGAAATTCGGAGTGGCCGAGGATCGGCGCCATGCACTCTTCGATGGACCGTGGTCTCTGTTTGATCATCACTTGGCGGTGGCTCCTTGGTCTAGGGATACGCACGCCAATGCTGGTATTATCACCCGCACGTCGGTATGGGTTCGGTTTCCAGGTTTGGATCCCGTATATTATGAGGAAGAAGCTATGATGATTATTGCTAAACTGGTCGAGAAACCAATGCGCGTGGATATCAACACTAAGGAGTTGAATAGAGCACGTTTTGCGCGTGTTTGTGTGGAAATTGATCTTGCGAAACCTGTGATAGGCAAGGTTCGAGTTTCGAATTGTTGGCAGACTGTGGCCTACGAAGGACTACATCATATCTGTACGACATGTGGAAGATTTAGGTTTGATCTCAAAGAATGTGTCCACCATGATAATCATGCTGCAAAGTCGCCTGCCCCGGTGTCATTGTCGGCTGCTTCTAATCTCTCTGCCGATGAAGTTCCGGCAACTGACAAGAGTACACAGTTTGATTCCGATAAGGTAAGTGGCGCTGCTGTTTTGGAGGATAATTCCCAGAATCTTTCCCATAAGGAAGGCTCGTCACAAAATCCGGAACAAAATTTCGAAAAATCTCATAATCTGGGAAATATTGATATTACCCGTAATGGTGCCACTTTCCATAATCAACTGGTGGAGACCCATGGAGATTGGTTAACTGTTACCCGGCCAACCAGGAAGTCACAACCTGAAGGGAAGACGAGAGCCACCCATACTTCTCCGAATAATGCACCAAAAGCTAAGGATCCTCCTTCGCTAAGGACTGAAAACCCTATTCTTGTTTTACTGAGGAACTTGCACGGGCATGCTATTACGAATCCCTTGTTTGAGGAATCAAAGGATTATGTGCGGGATACTGAACCTTTTAAGAAATTTAAAAGTAAACGTGCTCGCAAATCTAATCATGATGATAAGGAATTCTCGGCAGAAACCTCTAACCCATTTGCTGCCCTAGAATACATTCAGAATCATATGGATGAGAAACCCTCGGGTGATGGTAATGATGACAATCTTGCCTTGGTTGTCGATGATTGAATTTAAAGATTTTTCTGTTCTGGCATGGAATGTTCGTGGCGCCATGCACAGAAATACTCGACGCCATATTGCGGACGTGCTTAAGAAGTATAAACCTTCTTTGTTTGTTATTATGGAACCTCATGGTGCTTTCGACCGTTTAAAGGTTTTTCTTTATCGCCTGGACTATGAGGCGGTACAGGTTATTGAATGTTCCGGACAGGCTGGAGGTCTTTGGGTGCTCCGACGAATAGGGTTGCAAGTCTCTTGTCTTGGTTTTGCTGCTCATCGTCGGCTATTGACATTCCAGATCTTGAGTGGGATGCGGTCATGGTTTCTTTCCACCATCTATGCTAATCCCAGTGCTCCGGATAGGGCCCATGACTGGAATGACATGAGGCAAGTGGCCTCCATGATTCGCGGGTCGTGGCTCGCCATAGGGGATTGGAATGATGTTGAGTCCGAATCTGAATGTTTTGGGATGCTGCCTGCTACGTTATCTTCTGCTCGGTTCAGGTCCATGCTCAGTGATTGTGGTCTCTCTACTATTCATACAGTGGGTGAGACTTTCACTTGGCAAAGAAATAACTCGGGAGGCAACCTTGCACGTAAAAGACTTGATCGTGCAGTGGGTAATGTGGAATGGATTACTATGTTTCTGAGTGGTTCAATTGAGGTATTTCCCAGGAGAGCTTCGGACCATAATGCAATTTTGCTTCGATGCGTCTCGATACCTGGTGGTGTGGGGAAACGACCATTTCAATGGGAAATGGCGTGGTCGGAACATCCTCTTTATTGGCACGTTGTTGAAACTGCATGGCATTGGAATTCTGGTCCCTTTCATCATCAGCTTTCTAGGGTGAAGGACTCTTCGATTTATTTTAACAAGTTCAGATTTGGGAATATTTTTAAAAAGAATGATCGTTTGATCCGAAGACTGAATGGCATTCGACGGATTTTAGTAAGGGTGGACTGAAACTTTTGACAATTTCCTACACGAGTATTTTATAAAATATCAAGTTCGAATTTATTAGATGAAAAGAGTTATGATTCATGGGAAAGGGGTTTAAGGATATATTCCACTTTTTATTACTCATGTGGGAAACTTTGATTTCAAACGGCGCTGTGGAACTCCCCGGCATGAGACTTTTGACAATTTCCTGCCGAGAAGATCCTTGCCATGAAACTTTTGACAAGTTCCCACTATATGAGTATTTTCTGAAAAATAATCATCCTGGTTTTCAATTTTATTTAATGAAACCAATTTATGAAGATGGAGTTGGGATTAGGGATATATTTATAGGTTGTCACGTTTTAATTTACTCGTGTTAAGAAACTGTGCCCCCGAAAGCGCACGGAGTCAAAAATTGCAGTAATTTATAGTAAGACCGGATCGTTCACTGGAGGATGTGCGATAGAAGCAGGTCCCACGTCGTTCTACTAGATTTTCTACTCGTATTGCTCAAATCAATTTTGAAGTTGGACTAACAACTACATGACTGAATTTAATCTACATTATGAAAGCAGTTAAATAAGCTAAAGAACATGCTAATATTGAATCTAAAGAGCAGATGGAAGGATTCCACAAAAATAATAAAAGCTGTAAATCTATGCTATATTAGCTCATGAAGCTGATTCAATAGTGATGACAGAAAGGACAGGGAGAAAAGAATAAAGATTGGACAAGGTTTAGATAAAACATAATTAAACTTCCATTTTTATACACAGATCTTTGTTTGGGATAATCCTGTCAGAAAGCTAATTCCCATGCTCTCAGCACCATGTTCCCTTTAACAGACAGGTACTTACAGTGTGAGTTTACATGTTCTTAAGACCACAAATTCTAAGATACCACAGATTCATAACTGCCCCGGCCAGGGTATGATATTTCATCTGTGGTGGTCAAGCAACACCTGACAAATCATTAGTTGAAATGCCAAGTACTGCTATCGTTCCCCCATGTCACACCCAAAGTCTAAAATTAAATCTGAACTATCCCTTAACTCTCAGTCCTAGTAGCAGTTAGAAGATCTAGTGACACATCCGAGTGACCTCTACGAAAGCATTTAAAAGAAAGCAGTAAAGAAAGCACTTTAAGATCCTATCTCTCGGAAGTTTCAAAAGCTTCGTACTGGTAGTAAAAGAAAGCCCTCAGTCAGGATGACCGGACGTGGATCAAGAATTCCCGGATCTCGGTGAACCACTCGTAGTGTTCACGTCCTTCCGGGTGATTATGAGATACAAACTAATGAAACGGACTAATAGAGTAGTTCGTTCCGGATGCACTCACTCAGGACTCAAAAGGAGGCTTTGGCAGAAGAGGATAGCAGTTGAAAGGAACTCAACCCTATCTTAGAAAACAACCAAGGCCTACGTATTGTTCCTCTAGTATTATCTATCACACTGTATTTGAATCCAAGTGGATCCCATCTCGGTGTGATAGTTAAGACTAAATTCACAACACATAGAAATTTCGGAAAATAATAAATGTGAAAATCATTCCCTAAACAGGTACTAGACTCTCAATAAGAACACAGACCCTTTCGGTCTAGAAGAGACCTAATCGCTGACTCTGCTTCTAATTTCCCAAAATTTAACCCTTGACAGAATATGAATTAGACATGACTGATGAATTTATCCCTTACTCAGATCCGGATTTCATAAATGAATTTTTGTTGGAAGTTTAATATGCGCTATCTGTTTTAAATCCAGACTTCTAATGTCCAAGGGAAGGATCCCAAAATATTATGGACCACAGTAGCTACATAATAATATCATGCATAAGGATATATGGAAGTGTAAAATTAATCAACCCAAAATATAATGGTGGGTTTAGACAGAATGCGTGACACAGATATGAGGTAGCCGTGAGGCCAAAAGTGGTGACGGAATAATTAGGTGGAATGCAAACATCTGCTTTCCAACTTCCCAATTACTCGGATGGAGCGAATTTAAACAGCAGAAAACCCTAAAATGGTAGTGTCGCTACCAGTTGGGCCCCTACTGTCTGCGAATTCTGATAACAACCTACATGCTTCCTCTCAGTAATGCTTGTTAGCTAATATTGACAGATATTGGCTAACTCACATCACAGATTTGAATTTGGGTTTTGGAAATTAAGATAAATAGAATAAAATTGTATTTGGACAATAATCAACCGAGTGGCTACTTCATTTCCCGATGAAGGGACCGTTCGCCTGACCTCGTTAGTCATTATCCAAACCATGCAAAATAACAAACAGCAATTAATATACAGACTACGGGCTACTTCATTTCCCGGTGAAGGGACCGTTCGCCGACATTATTCTGTAATATCTCTCACTGTTTATTCATACATCACGAAAAAGATAAAATTAAATAAGATAAAAATAAAGACAGTGCCTTGTATGAGAGACATTGGTTTCTCATGCAAGGTTATGGAATTAATCCATAATTAATGTCTTAAATAATCCTTCATACCATAATTAGTTACAGTCCGGATTATCTACTTAAGGCATTAAGGTTTTGTTTATAGAAAAATATTTTAGGGAGAATTGAACAAAGATCCTTTAATCAAGGTAATTATCGATCTCAATCATTGCCAATCTTGATCTTTAATTATTGACTTAAGGGTTCAATTAATTAATGAGGAAAATGGAGAAATGGAAAATCTGGCAGAAACTGCCAATTACGACGCTAAACAGATTTTACGACGCTATCCTAGGACATCGTCGTGGGGAAAGCGTCGTCATGGATTGGTGAAAGGGATGAAAATTTTGGAGTTAAAAGGGTTATGCACGACGCAGTGTTGACGTCGTGCATGAGAGTTTAGAAATAAGGGACTACGACGCTGTGCATGTCCTACGACGTTAAACATGGGTTACGTCGTAGGGTCTAGCGTCGTAGTCAGAAGAGATTGCTTTGAAAAGATAGAAGTGCTACGGCGCTATACACTAAATTACGACGTTATCCTAGGATAGCGTCGTAGGTGTAGCGTCGTAGGTGGGATTTTCTGAAGAGTTGATAAAATGGGGGTTTACGACGTTATGCACTAAATTACGACGCTATCCTAAGATAGCGTCGTGGTCATAGCGTCGTAAATGGGTTTTTATGAAAATGACGAGTTTTGGGGTCCTACGACCTTTAGACAAAAATTACGACGCTATCAAAGGATAGCGTCGTAGGTCTAGTGCCGTAGGGCAAATTTTCTTGAGTTTGAAGCAACTACGACGTCAAACCCTCCCTTACGTCGCTATCCTTGGATGGCGTCGTAGGGAGGTTAATGTCGTAGCTACCCCAGAATATGTTGTTGGTCGGGTAATGCAATCTCTGCGATTGCAAACCCTGTTTTCAAGTTCATGGTTCATCAATGCAAGAACAGTAATGAAATAAGATGTAAACAGTAAGCCAAAATGCATAAAAACATGATAAAATAAGCTAAAAGCATACACCCATGAACCACAAACCCAAATGAGGGTTTTCAACCATAAAAACTTGCATAAGAACCCAAAAAGAGAAAAAGAAGACAGAAAACCCACATTGCAAAAGAAAATAAAATGACCAAATGATCATTACACCAAAAATAAAGCAAGAAAATGCATGGAATCATTTCCATTTCATGTTGTGGGACTCATTTGAAGCTTAACTTCCCATTTTATATCAAATGGTTTGATAATACCCATCATTTGGGCATTTCAAACCTAAATAAAAGTTTAACAAAACTGGAAATAAGGGAAAACAGTGGCTATCCTAAACTGGAAATGCTAAAAACATACTAATCTAGTGAAAGTAAAACTAAACTAGGGCATGAATTAAATAATACAAAAAAATAAAATCCTAACTAAACTAACTAACCTACACACTGCTCAAGAACTCCGGTTACCTCCAAGTGTAGGGAATGTATGAAGTGACAAGACCTGGGAGTCAACACCTCTATATATAGGCGAGAAACCCTAGGCCCATGGGCCCCCAGGCCCTTGAATTTGAATTCTGCTGCTGGTTACGACGCTATACTTGGCTTCGTCGCTATCTTCACTACGACGCTATGGGTACTGCGTCGTAGCCTTCCATCTCAAAACACTCTTTGTCTCTAAATGGACATCTTACGACGCTATACTTCGTTACGTCGCTACACTTGGTCTACGACGCTATGTTCGGCGTCGTAGCTCTTCTCCTTCAGAATCTTGCCTCCATTTTTTGCCTACGACGCTATACTCGGCCTACGACGCTATACATGGTTAACGTCGTAGTTGAGTGTAGCATCGTAATTTCCTGAAAAATTCGACTTTTTGTGGGTTTTTATTTCTTTTCCCATCTTTTTGTTTCCTTTTTCTTTTCTTTTTCTTTTTCTCATGTTTTTGGATTTTTCTAGCATAAATGTGTAACAAAATTACATATTTATGCATTTTTCATACCAACTCAATATTTTTACAAATATGCATAAATCAGTCTAATTCTACTGCTTTCTTATTTAATATAAGACCGGAATGCGATCAAATGCCCGTTTCAGACACGGAAATGGATTGAAAATAATGGACATTTCTGGCCATTATCATGGACTCACTCCGCCTAATTCTTATGGAACTTCATTTGATGAAACAACTAGATGTGGTTCTCAAACAGGAAGAGATGTTGTGGTTTCAAAAGTCCAGGGATAAATGGATTGCTAAGGGGGACCGAAATACACTCTACTTCCATACACAGACCTTGATTAAACGTAAAAGAGCTATTATTAGTGGTCTTGAGGTTGATGGGGTTTGGACCACTAACGAGAGCACTCTTCAAAATCATGCAATTAGTCATTTCTCATGGCAACTTGGGCACACATTTTCTACTCCTAATGCAGTTCAGCCCCTTTCCACTCTCATGTCGCTCCCTGATGTGGGTAATATGGAGGGTGAGGTCACTTTGCTGGAAGTATCAAATGCGATTAAAGAATTGAAAAGCTTCTCCACCCCTGGTCCCGATAGTTTTCCTACAATGTTTTATAAGTTATATTGGGATGCTATTGGGCAATCGGTTTTTGATTTTGTTTGCAAGGCGGTTGCTGAAGGCTGTATTGAGAAGGAGATTGCGTCCACTTTCAACTGTCTTATTCCTAAAGTGGATATCCCTAAAGAGATTCGCCATTTTAGACCGATAAGCTTATGTAACGTATGTTACAAAATTCTTACGAAGGTGTTGGTCAATCGTCTCCGCCCATCTCTTCAAAATTACATTGGTCCCTACCAGTCGGCCTTTCTCCCTACTCGGGGTACCTCTGGCGATTCCATTATTCTTCAAGAAGTTATTACTGCCTTCAAGAATCGTAACCGGCGGAGTCAAGAGTTTCTACTTAAAATTGATTTGGAAAAGGCCTATGACAATGTTTCTTGGGATTTCTTGGAAGGGTGTTTGGAGGAAATGCGCCTTCCTTCTTCCATCATCCGAGTGATCATGTTTTGTGTTTGATCCCCGGTTTACTCTATTACATGGAATGGTAATATTTGGGATTCCTTTACCCCTACGAAGGGCATTCGCCAAGGGGACCCTCTTTCACCTTATCTATTTATTATTGTCATGGAGAAATTGTCTCAAACTATATTGGCCAAGGTTCGGGAAGGCGAGTGGCAGCCCGTGCTTTTGGCGAGGGGTGCCCAACCTCTTTCACATCTCATGTTTGCGGATTATCCACTTCTTTTTTCAAAAGTAACAAGAGATAGTGCTAATTGCATGGATTCGGTGTTGGCTAGCTTTGCGGGATTGTCAGGGCTTAAAATTAATCACAGGAAATCTCAAGTTCTCGCCTCGTTTGCTGTCACGGATGTCATCAAGACGGGCCTCTCCCAGATTCTCAACATTGAGTTTTCTATGGATTTAGGGATGTATCTGGGGTTCCCTTTATTTCATGGTCCTATTCGAGCCACACAATTTGAGTTCTTGATTGAGAAGCTGCACTTGAAGTTGAATTCTTGGAAGCGTGCTCTCCTTAATAAAGCGGGTTGTCTCACCTTAGCTCGCTCTGTACTTTCTACCATCCCTGCTTATGTTTGCAGACTTGATCGATTCCTTCTTCGGTCTGTAATAGAATTGATCGTTGCGTTAGGGACTTTATTTGGAAAAATGAAGAGGGTCGTGGCCTGAATTTGGTGAATTGGGACAGGGTGACTACCCCTCGGAAGATGGAAGGTCTAGGTGTTCGGAAATGCAGGGACTTGAACATTGCTCTATTGGAAAACAATATGCAGATCTGTTGTGTGGTGGAAATAAGTTTTGGATTAATATTCTGGTTGGTAAGTACAGATGTGATAATGGTCATTTTCCTCATAAACCTGGCTCATCTCCAATTTATCGGGCCATGCACAAAGTAGCAGATGTCTTCAAGGAGGGATATCTTTGGCGAATTAGCAATGGTGAAAGCAATTTTTGGCTTAGTAAGTGGTTGAAGGGCGGTGCTATAGCACCTCGCATCCCATATGTACATATTACAGATTCTGAGCTTCGCATTAAAGAAGTGTTTATCAATGGTAATTGGTGTTGGGATAGTTTATATACTCCTGTCCCGGATGAGATCAAGCGTGAAGCCTTTGAGCTTGGACCTATAACTTTTCATGTCTCCGCCAAAGATCAGTGGTGCTAGTCGTCTGAAGCAAGTGGCATACTCGGTGCAGTCAGGCTATACTTGGATTCTGAGACGTCGAAATATTCATGATAATAGAGCAGTGGTGTGGACTTGGAAAATCCCGGCCCCGGAAAAGGTTAAATTCCTGGCTTGGTTGATCTCCAATAATGTCGTGCCTTCTAATCAGTTGAGATGTCAACGGGGAATTGCTAGTTCTTCTATTTGCAACATCTGTGGGGCGAGTATGGAATCTGCTAAGCACATCTTCTTTTTGTACCCTTGGACAGCTACTGCCTAGAGCGCTATTGGTGGCCTCCCCCTTCGGTAGTGGCTTGAATCTGACATGGAGGTTGGAACCATCCTTGCGCGTTTGAGAAGCGGCTGGACAGGTAGACAGTGGGCCTTAATTTGGTGCATTTGGAGGAGCAGAAATGCCAAGGTCTTTCGTGGAGAAGAATGTCGGGCCTGTGATACTATCCGCCAAGCTCGATTTCTTGGGGAAGCTTATGAGAATATTTACGGGAATGGTACCAGGAGGAATGATCTTCGCTTGGTGACTTGGAACCCAATATTTCATCAGGGTTTCATTCTTCATGTAGATGGCAGCTCATTTGGAAACACTGGCCCTGCTGGCTTTGGTGGTGTAATTCGCGATTCGGATGGTCAGTGGCTGGAGGGTTTCTCGGGCTCGGTTGGTATTAATTCTAATCTGGTTGCGGAAGTTCATGGTATTTGGAATGGTATTAAAAGGCTTCGGGATATTGGAGTTACTTCTGCCACTTGCTACTCAGATTCCTTGGAAGCTTTGAGACTCATTCATAATGGTATTCAATCTGAGCACTTCATTTTCCCCATTGTGAGGAACATTGTGGACTTTTTAAATGAGCACCCGGATCTTCATTGCTTTCATATTTTGCGTGAGGGTAATTCTGTAGCGGACTCCCTCGCAAAATATGGTGTGCGATCAGAAGAGTTCTTCACTACTTGGGCCTTCCCCCCTGACGAGGTGAGGCCGATGCTTACTGCGGATATGGCGGGAACATGGTTTCCGCAGTTTTGAGTATACTTCTATTTTTTCATTTCTTCTTTCTGGTTTTTCTCCTTCATCCTGCTTTCTGTAGTTGCTAGTTTTGTTTTTCTTTTTGGTTTCCCCTACTTGTTTGCCAACGCTTTATGCATTTTTCATAAATAAAAAAAACTATCATTGCAATTATATAAAAAATATTATATCAAGTAAAATATTTTTAAATTCATTTAATAGCATAATTTTAGAATGTTGTATTAATACATATTTTAATGCGTAAAAATTGGGTGTACATATCAATTTGAGGAAAAAAAGCGGAGATAGTATTAGGCACCGGTACTAAGTAAACAATTTTTTGGTGAACTGTGACGCACAAGCGTCGGAAAACAAGAAGCAAATTATACTAAAAACTACAGCAAGCTAAGTGGGGAGATGATAATGGCAAAAAATGACCATTATTTTCAATCCATTTCCGTGTCTTAAACGGGCATTTGATCGCATTCCGGTCTTACATTAAGTAAGAAAGCAGTCGAATTGGACTGATTTATGCATAATTGTAAAAATAATAAGCTGGTGTAAAAAAGACATAAATATGTAATTTTATTACATATTTATGTTAGAAAAATCCAAAAACATGAGAAAAAGAAAAGGAATGAAAAAGATGGGAAAAAGATAGAAAAGCCCACAAAAAGAATATTTTCGGCCCATCTGGCCCAATCCAGCAGGCCCAGGAAGACCTTTGTCGCGGAAGCCTTTGGCGCGATGCAGTGTTCCGCGACAAAGGCATGTTCCGCGACCAACTGGCCCCAAATGAAGAGGAGACCAGCCAAGCCCCTGGCGCGATGACCCTTGTCGCGATGGCATGCTCCGCGACAAAGGTCCATTCCGCGACCAAGATGCACAAATAGAGACACAAGACCCAGTCGAGAAGCCTTGCCACATGCAGTGTGTTCCGCGACCAACTCGATGTTCCGAGACAAAGCTGTGATGTGTGTGATGTCTTAAGACACAATGGGCTAGAATCAAGGCCCATGGGCTTAGGGTTACACTTCTATAAATATGAGGTGTCTCCCATGAGCTAGGGGTTGAATAGTTGGAAGGTTGAAATTTTGTTAGAAGTTCTTGAAGGCAAGCAGTAGGAGTTCTCTCTTAGGTAGAGTAGTTTAGGTTTATTTTCATGTATTATTTAATTTTTGCACTTAGTTAGCTTAGATTAGTGTTTTACTGTTCACAGTGCTTAGATAGCCATTTTTACACTATGTTTTGTTTTCTAAACTCTTGTTTTAGGGTTTGTAATACCCAAATCATGGGTATTGACAATACCTCTTCAATAATATGGGAAAACATTCATCATTTGTGTCCCAAATCATGAAATGGGTCTCACATCCCATGGATTTATGCTTTCTTTATCATTTTGGGGTCATTTGACCCCCATTTTGTTATTTTTATGTTACTGTTAGCATATTATGGATAATGTTGTGTGGATGTGTGATCAAACCCTAGATTAGGACTCTTGCTTTATTTTTAATATTCTGCCCATCCTTGTTATTTTCGTTTAAGCATGTTCTTCCTTATTTTGAATGTTTCTTGATTATTTTTAGCTTAGAATAGCTTTTTGATCTGAAATAGGGTGAGATCACGCTGTTTGCATGCCACTGTTCATTTCTGCTTTTTCTGACTTTTGTCCTGAACCACCTTGGGCGCCAACCGCCTTCTGGCGCGGAACCACGTTCCGCGACAGAGTGGCTGTTCCGCGACCAAGGTGTTTCAAGACACTTGTCTCCAAATTTAAAACCCTTTGTCGCGGAATACCTTGTCGCGGAGCCACGTTCCGCGACAAAACTGTCCATGCATAGCGACAAAGGAGCCAAACTCTTGCATTTTGTCTTCATGGCTTCTTGTCGCGGAATCATCTTGTCGCGGAGCCACGTTCCGCGACAAAATCCCATTCCGAGACAGAAAATTATGCCATGTTCCTTGATCTTTGAACACCTTGTCGCGGAAAACCTTGTCGCGGAACCACATTCCGCGACAAAATTTCCATGCATAGCGACAAAGGTTCAAATGCTTTAGAATTTTATGAAAACACTTTGTCGCGATGACACCCTTGTCGCGGAACCACGTTCCGCGACAAAACCTTGCATAGCGACAAAGAGGCGTTATGCTGCCAAAAATTCTAAAAACTTGTCGGGATGTCCATGTCGCGGATCTCGGTCCGCGACAGAATTTATGATATCGCGACAAGGGTTTCTCTCTCTATTTGATCTCAAACAAATTTCATTCTCCCCCTATTTTATATTGCAACACTCACATCATAGCCCCACGGGTTAGGATGTAACATTCTGGAATTGCAATATAGGGTGTTATGCTGCCCAAATTTTGATTCTCCATTTGCATCACTTAACTGATTGAACCCTTGACTCATTAATGATTAAAGATTGAGATTAGCAATAATCATCAAACTTCAACAATCATCATGATTAAAGGACCTTTGTTCAATTGCCATTAAAACATTCTTGTATAAACAAAATCTCGATGGCTTAAACAGATAATCCGGACTGTGATTAATTATAGTAGGAAGGATTATTTAAGACCATTACATGTGGACCCAATCCACAACCTTGCATGAGAAACCAATGTCTCTCATACAATGGATCTTCTTTTGCTTCTTATTTATTTTGTCTTTGTGTGTTGTGTGGAACCATTAGTAAAGAATACATCAGAATAATGTTGGCGGGTACTCCCTCATGGATAACTAGCTCGTATTCTGGGTATTAGTTACTAATTGTTATTTTGCATGGTCTGAATGGCTGTCAGTGGAAGCCTTGGCGGTTCGCCCATCCGGGGTTATAATAGCTGCTCGACTGACTTCCATCCAGATACAGTTTTATTTTTGTCATCTTAATTTCCAAACCCAAATTTCAATCTGTAGTGGGAGTCAGTTGGCATCAGTCAATGCCAACTGATGATCATTATAGAAGGGAAGCATGTAGGTGTTTATCCGAATTCACAGACAGTGGAGGACCAACTGGTGTTGACACCACCATTACAGGGTCTAAACTGTCTAAATTCGCTCCATCCGAGTGATTGGGAAATTGGACAGTAGATGTTTACAGTCCACCTGATCATTCTGCCATTACTTTGGTACCTTGACCATTCCATTCTGTGTTTCACCTTCTGTCTAGACCCGCTTCTATATTTTGGGTCAATTAATTTTACACTTCCATATATCCTTATGCATGATAATATTATGTATTGTTGTGGTCTGTAATTATTTTGGGATCCTTCCCTTGGACAATAGAAGTCTAGATCTTAAACAGATATTGCTTTATAAATTTCCAACAACAACTTCTTTATAAAATCCGGATCTGAGTAAGGGATAAATTCTTCAGTTATGACTAATTCATATTCTATCAAGGGTTATATTTTGGGGATTAAGAAGCAGATTCAGCGATTAGGTCTTGCCTAGACTGAAAGGGTCTGTGTTTTAACTGAAAGTCCAGTACCTGACAGTGAATGATTTTCAAATCCATTATTTTCCAAAATTGCTGGTTGATGGAAATGTAAGATTAAATGCTACACCGAGATGGGGTCCCCTTGGATTCAAATACAGTGTAGTAAATAATCTTAGAGGAACATCATCCATGCTTTGGTTATTTTCCAAGATAGGGTTGAGTTTTCTTTCAACTGCTATCCTCTTCTGCCAAAGCCTACTTTTGAGTCCTGAGTGAGTGCATCCGGAACGAACTAATTTATTAGTTCGTTTCATTAGTTTGTATCTCATAATCACCCGGAAGGAAGTGAACACACTAGTGGTTCACTGAGAGCCGGGAATTCTTGATCCATACTCCTTCATTCTGACGGGGAGCTGTCTTTTACTACCAGGGTCAGATTTTCAAAACCTCCGAGTGATAGGTTTTAAATGCTTTCTTTACTGCTTTCTTTTAATCGCTTTCATTAGAGGTCACTCGGTTGTATTGAGAGTTGTGTAACTGCTACTAGGATTGATAGTTAAGGGATAGTTTAGGGCTTGATTCAAACCTTTGGGTGTGACATGGGAGAATGATAGTGGTACTTGGCATTTCAATAAATGATGTGTCGGGTGTTGCTTTTCCACCACAGATGAAGTAACATACCCAGGCCAGGGCAGTTACGAATCCGTGGTATCTTAGAATTTGAGGTCTTAAGAACATGTAAACTCATATTGCAAGTACCTGTCTATTAAAGGGAAAGCCTTATTGAGAGCATGAGAATTAGCTATCTGATAGAATTATCCCAAACAAAGATCTGTGTATGAAAATGGAAATTTAGCATTGCTGTATCTCGCTCTTGTCCAATTTTCATTCTTTCCTCCCTGTCCCTTCTGTCTACATTGTGACTCAACTTCACGGTTGGCACAATGCACCTTTTCCCTGCTTTCATAGATTATGTTTACCGCATTTCTAGAATAGTTCTTATCCGCTTTCTAGAATAGATTTATTTGCTTTGTAGAATAATTTAACTGTTTTCTAGATCTAATTTACATTCCTGTCAGTAGTTGTTAATCACCTTTCAAACCTATTGAGCAATACGAATGGAAAATCTAGTAAAACGACGTGGGACCTGCTTCTATCGCACATCCTCCAGTGAACGATCCGGTCTTACTATAAATTACTGCAATTTTTGACTCCGTGCGCTTTCGGGAGCACAGTTTCTTAACTCCGAGCAATAAAAATATGACTACGTATGAATATATCCCTAACCACAACACCGCCATCATAAATTGGTTTCATTAAATAAAAATCTAAACCAGGACCATGATTTTTCGGAAAATACTCATGTAGTGGGAATCTGTCAAAAGTTTCATGGCAGGAACTTTCATGGCAAGAATTGATGAGAAGTATCATGGCATACTTGCCGGGGATCTTCAGTGTGACAGGCTGAAGGTCAACCTATCCCGGCTATGCCATGAGATTTGTCAACATTTCATGACAGAGAGGACCACAGCGCCATTTGAAGCCAAAGCACCATACTTGAGTAATAAAAAGACTAATAATCTTGATATATCCCTAAACCCTTTCCCGTGAATCATAACTCTTTTCATTTAATAAATCTAACCTGGTATAATTTTAGCTAAAGCTCGGGTTAACGAAACTTGTCAAAAGTTTCAGGAGAAAAGGGAAGTTGGAAGTTCTGCGCAGGGACAGCAAACTGATGTGATCTGTGGCAAGAGCAAGTGGCAGCGTTGTCTGTAAATCAAGGAGTTGGAAGTTCTGCGCAGGGACAGCAAACTGATGTGATCTGTGGACTGTGTCAAGGCGCTCATGCAACTGACACATGCGAGCAAGTCACAGCTGAGAGCTGTAACTACGCAGGAGCTTTTCCAAATAGACACCCGAATTTGTCTTATTCAAACAACAACGCCTTGAACTCACATCTCTTGAATAAACCACAGCAACAGCAGTTCAACCCTCAACAGAATCAGGGATTCAACCAGAACAGGGGCCAACATTTTCAGAATCCAGGTTTCCAACCTCAGATCCAGCCTCAGTTTGTCCCAAACCAAGGCCAGTGGAATCAAAATCAGCATCAAAATCAGAATCAGAATCAAAAGCCTCCTTCAAGGCTTGAGAATCTGATGACTGATTTCATCACTAGTCAGAAAGAGATCAACAATCAACTGCAGGCCTCCATCAGAAATGTGGAGACCCAAGTTACACAGATGGCTAATGAGATGCAGAAAAGGGACAAAGGAACATTGCCTAGCACTGCGGAAAAGAACCCGCAATGCAAGGCAATAACCTTGAAATCTGGGAGAGTACTAGCTGGACCAAAGGGAGCAGATACTGGAGCGGAATTTGAAGAAGATGATATTGTTGACAATGCTGGTAAGGAAGCTGATAATGGGAACGAAGCGGAAAAAGAGACAGCCGAATTGCAGACTGAAGCTGCGCCTGAAACGGCTGAACCAGAAAAGGGTACAGGTGAAGGTACAACTTCCTTCCCTTCACCGCCAAAAATTGCTAATAACAAGTACATGCCCAGGATTCCTTATCCTGCGCGGCTTAAAAATAAAGAACATGATCTTAAATTCAAGAAATTTCTGCAACGATTAAAGTCTGTAGAGATAACCATTCCTCTCACAGAAATGATTTCCGAAATGCCCATCTATGCTAAGTTCTTGAAAGAATTGATTTCAGGAAAAAGGCAGGTTGAGCAGGAGGAGGTAATTATTCTCAACAGCACATGCAGCGCCATCGTTCAGAGGAGAATGCCTGAAAAGAAAGAGGACCCCGGATGTTGCACACTTCCAGTACAATTCGGACACGCCAAAGTGAGTATGGGGCTTTGTGACTTAGGATCAAGCATCAATGTGATGCCACTAGCTATGGCTGTTCGCCTTAAGCTTGGAGAAATTCAACCGATCAAGATGAGACTGCAGCTTGCAGACAGATCGATCACTCAGCCCGTAGGAATCCTCAAGGATGTTGTGGTCAAAACCGGGCAGGTTCTTTTCCCGGTCGACTTCATCGTCCTCGACATTGAAGAGGATTCTGAAATGCCGCTTATCCTTGGACGCCCATTTCTAGCCACTGGTGGTGCACTGATTGACGCCAAATCCGGAAAAGTCACTTTAAGGGTCGATGGCGAGGAGATCATCTTTGATATGGAGAAATTGCAGAAATTTCCGAATGACAGTTCTTGTTTCTCATTTGAAAATGTAATAGTTAGGGAAGAGCTAGACTCTGAACTTGATTGTGAAATGATGCTGGATGAACCATCAAAGCAGGTACTGAAGCCTGCTGGCGTGGAGCACAAAGGATGCAAAGCCGTTCACTTCGCCGATCCTGAAACAGGGGATTTGGAGGAATTTGACGGCATCGACTTCCATGATGACGCCAACCAAGAGGAGGAAGAGGATCCTGTACTGATGCAGGATCCCGAAGGTAAACCTGTTCTCCCACTACCCAATTCTCGCAAACTACTCCCTTCCGTTGAATGTCCACCAGAGCTTGAACTTAAAACATTACCCGATCATCTCAAGTACGCATTTCTCGCAGAACATAAAAAGTTACCCGTGATTGTTTCGGCTAAGCTCTCCCAAGAGCAAGAAAATGCTCTGGTGGTCGTTCTTAAGAAACATGTACATGCAATAGGTTGGACCATTTCTGATATAAAAGGAATAAGCCCTTCTATTTGCATGCACAGGATTCTAATGGAAGAAGAGTTTAAACCCTCCCGTCAACCTCAGAGGCGATTGAACCCCCTTATGCAGGAAGTGGTAAGGAAAGAAGTTATCAAGCTCTTAGATGCTGGTATAATCTATCCTATCTCTGACAGCAAATGGGTTAGCCCAGTGCAGGTCGTACCCAAACGAGGAGGGATGTGCATAACCAAGAATGAGCAAGGAGAAGAGGTTGCAACCAGGCCAGTGACCGGATGGAGAGTTTGTATCGATTACCGGAAGCTGAATGAGGCCACACGCAAGGACCATTTTCCATTGCCATTCATTGATCAGATGCTTGAGAGGTTGGCAGGGAGAGAGTTTTATTGCTTTTTGGATGGTTATTCTGGTTATAATCAGATTGTTATTTCCAGTGAAGATCATGATAAAACCACTTTTACTTGCCCGTACGGCACTTTTGCCTATCGACGGATGCCTTTTGGTTTGTGCAATGCACCTGCTACTTTTCAAAGATGCATGATGTCTATTTTCTCTGAATTTATCGAAAAATGCATTGAGGTCTTTATGGATGACTTCTCTGTATATGGAGATACGTTCGAAGATTGTTTGACCAATCTTGCTAAGATTTTAAAGAGGTGTGAGGACACTAACTTGGTTTTAAATTGGGAAAAGTGCCATTTTATGGTCACTGAGGGCATAGTGTTAGGTCATCGCATTTCTCGTGCAGGCATTGAAGTTGATCCAGCCAAAGTTTCCATCATTTCAAATCTCCCTCTTCCTAACTCGATCAAATCAGTTAGGAGCTTCTTAGGGCATGCCGGTTTTTACCGGCGATTCATTAAGGATTTCTCTAAAATTGCCAAGCCGCTCACTAATCTGCTTTGTAAAGAAAATCCTTTCTTAATAAATGAAGCGTGTGTCCAAGCCTTTGACACGCTCAAGAAGATGTTGGTTTCTGCACCGATAGTGCAACCACCCGATTGGTCACTGCCTTTCGAGGTAATGTGCGATGCTAGTGGTCTCGCCGTGGGCGCAGTTCTTGGACAACATAAGGATGGGAGACACTGCGTAATTCATTACGCAAGTCATGCCCTGAATGAAGCCCAAGTTAACTACACCACAACGGAGAAAGAGATGTATGCTGTAGTCTTCGCGTTTGACAAGTTCAGACAGTACCTAATAGGTACGAAGACCATAGTATACACCGATCATACAGCATTGAGATACTTGTTTAGCAAACAAGATGCAAAACCTCGATTAATCAGGTGGGTACTTCTGTTGCAAGAATTCGACATCATAATAAAAGATAGGCGAGGTCGAGATAACGGTGCTGCTGACCACTTATCTCGATTAGATAATGATAAAAAGGAAAAAGCCGTCAATGAAGATTTCCCGGACGAACAGTTGTTCGCATTGCATCTGCATAATCAAGCTTGTCCATGGTTTTCCGACATCGCTAACTTCTTGGCATGCGGAGTAACCCCACAGTTTTCGAACTATCATCAGAGGAATAAGTTCAAACGAGATGTATTAAGTTACTTCTGGGAAGAACCTTATCTCTTCAAACACTGCCCTGATTTAATAATCAGGCGATGTGTGACCGAGCATGAAGCTTATCAAATTGTCAGAAAATGCCATGAATCAGAATATGGAGGTCACCATGGTCCCGCTCGAACGGCCCACAAGGTCCTCGAATGTGGATTTTATTGGCCTCACATCTATGAGGATTGCAGGACATTTGTTAAGGGCTGTGACAGATGCCAAAGATTAGGAAACATCTCCAAGAGGGATGAGATGCCTCAAAAGGGGATTCTCACACTTGAGATCTTTGATGTATGGGGCATTGACTTCATGGGACCGTTTCCACCATCTGGTGGAAACTACTATATCTTGGTAGCTGTCGATTACGTATCCAAATGGGTCGAGGCTGTCGCATTACCGACCAATGATGGTAGCCAAGTCATCAAGTTCCTCAAGAACAACATTTTCAGTCGATTTGGCGTACCTAGGGTGGTGATATCTGATGGAGGAACACACTTTATTAATAAAGGTTTTGAAACTTTAATGAGTAAAAATGGGATCCTCCATAAGATAGGCACGCCTTACCATCCTCAGACTAGTGGTCAAGTCGAAGTATCCAATCGCGAAATCAAACACATACTCGAAGCCACTGTCGGGATAACCCGTAAGGATTGGGCACGTAAGCTCAATGATGCTCTATGGGCATACCGCACAGCATATAAGACTCCCATCGGGATGTCTCCATATAGGCTGGTCTTCGGAAAAGCCTGTCATTTGCCCGTAGAGCTGGAGCATAAAGCTTACTGGGCCGTTAAAACGCTTAACTTCGATCCGAAAGTTGCTCAGAGCAAACGTAAGTTGGACCTTAATGAAATTGAGGAAATACGAGCGCAAGCTTATGAAAGCTCTCGAATTTACAAGGAGCGGACCCAGAAGTTGCACGATCGCCGGATCAAACCTAAGTATTTTTATGTTGGTCAACATGTGTTATTGTTCAATACTAGGTTGAAGCTGTTCCCCGGAAAGCTCAAATCTAGATGGGAAGGACCACATGAAGTACTAGAGGTGTTCAAAATGGAGCTGTCAGGATTCGAACTGGCAGGGGCGATATAGTGGTGAATGGACAACGATTGAAAGAGTACCTCGGACAGTTCGATCCGGAGAAAGAAAGCCAAGCAGTGGCAGACCCGGCTTACACTTAATAAGAAACAGCATTTAAAAATACAAAAATTTCAGTTTATATATATATAATAGTATATATTTACAGTATTTATTTCATGGCAAGAAAGTACCCAAAGATCAATTAAACATTTAGAGTACTAAGACTCTAAATGTGAGGATGTTGATATTTGGAGAAAATCTAATGCGTCTTATTTGTCTGTCTTGCAGAAGTTCTGAACCACCAAAAAGAGGAGCAGATAACAGTAACATGGAAAACCAGGTTCTTGGTTGGATTAGTTCTATAAATCTGAGAAAATGTTCTCGGGAATTGAAGAAATTCAAGACCCGAAATAAAATTCACAGATAAAATGGAACTGACCCAACCTAATTTTATGCAAGTGGATTGTTTAATTTTCAGCCCAGCATTTTGAATTTATTTGGACTGAATTTATTCAGCCCAAATCGAATAGAATGGACGCAGGCCCAATACCACACTCGGGCCCAGTCCAAGAAAATTCGAAAATTCAAAATCCTTTGTCGCGGAAGGACCTTTGTCGCGATGTCATGCATCGCGACCAGGCCCTGTTCCGCGACAAACTCCCTTTTCCTTCTAAACCATTTCCCCACATCTTGTCGCGATGCACCTTGTCGCGGAGCATGACTCCGCGACCAAGCCCTGCTCCGCGACATGACCTGCGTTGACTGTCTCCATACTGAACTTTGTCGCGATGGCCTTGTCGCGGAGCATGACTCCGCGACCAACCCTCAACTCCGCGACATCTCTAATGTCGCTATCCCTTGTCGCGGAACCTTGTTCCGCGACAAAGTCTCGGATTCCGCGACAAAAGTTCAAGTATTTATACCCCCCCCCACCCCCTCCAGTTTCTTTTCACCTTCCTCCTGTCATTTCAACTTCTTTCAGTTTCTTCATCTTTTTTTTTCCCCCATTTTTCTCTCATCCGAACGAACACCACGTGTTCTTCGCACTCTTGCACGCCATTTCTAGGGGAAACTATGGACCGATTTCATGGACTCCTCCCAAACCTTGGACCCGTGCCTAGACCCGAGCCAAGGAGGAGAGGGTAAACCCTGTTTTCACCATGGTCATAGCCCCCCTTCGGACCCGTTCTTTTTGTTTTGTCTCGTTTTGTTTTTCATTTTGTTGTGTTCTTGGTGTGGTGTGGTTAATATGTGATTTTAACTTTAGAATTTTTGGAAGTGCTCTCGGTTATGAGCACTGTTTTAAAACATTGAAACCCCATTTTGAAAATGCTAGTGGCGTTAAAACTGGTAAAGGTTCACAGATTTTTGAAGTTTAAAACTGGAAAGAACAAACTGATGAACATTTGGGTATTGTTTTGAATATCTTGATGTTATTGGTTTGATTGATCCTGATGTGATGTGTACAGTGTTGTTTTGGTGTAATAAAAGAGGTAAGATCTTTTTGGGCACATTTGTTCCCATGTTAGAAATCTCATGGGAATAAATGTTTGTTTGTTTATGGAAACATAGTACAAACACCCAATAGGAAGCTTCCACTTTTAATAAAAGCAACTTTTAGAAAAAGACAAAAAGAGTTATTTTGTTTAATGTTTGACTTGAGTCTTTTGTTCCCAATGGAACACTAGTGTGAGTAAGATAGCAGTATTTTTGTCACCCAACTGCTATCCTTTTCAAAAATCCAAAATGGGACCACTCACATCCCACTTTTATTAAATAAAACAAGTCAACCATTTTTAAAATTAAAAACAGTGTTTGCAAATTTTTTGGATGCTAAAACTGTTCAAACAGCCCAAGCTATCCAGAAACAGCAAATCCGTTCCGCCACGTCTCCATTGCACATTCCAATATTCGAGCATTCCATTTCCATCTATCCATCTCATTCCACTTCCTACAAGTGTCTCGGACTTGTTTAATAAACTGAAAACTTTTGGGCCCTATGGCCCATTAAAAAGATTTTAGGCCCAATGGCCAATTTTATTTTATTTTGGGCTCCTTAGCCCATTTAAAACCAAATATTGTTTACATGTGCTTTAAATTAAAATTCAAGTCAGAAATTTAATAATCTCACATCTAGAGCAAAGCTCTAAATGTGAGGATGTTGGTTTCTAAACTTGAATAATTTCGGAAAATCACATAAAAATTGGATTCATCACTTCTTATCTTTTCAGGGGTAATCATCCCATTCCAGACCCTGTTCCAGAGGGAACCAAGTTGCTGGACTTGCCGGTCGAACTCCTTGGTGAAATTCTCTCCCGGATAGGAGAGGATGAAATCAAGGGAGTGTTTACTGCACAACGAGTATGCAAGAAGTTCAGAGATGCTGGAAACCTTACCATCGTGTACAAGCGATGCGAGGTTATCACCTCCACGGTGAAGAGATGGCAAGAAAGGATCCGTCGGCAGAAGGAGAGATTCCTGCGAATATGCACAGCTGCAGGAAACTTCAACCTTCAGCTCATTCCAGCACTCAGGGCATTCGCAGAGGGGAATGAGGAGCGCGCTTGTGAACTGCTACGCCCGGGACTTGAGGACAACCATAAGACATCAATCTTCACCCGCGGATTGATGCTTATGAGTAAGACAGACGAAAGCCAAGTTGAGCAGGGAATCAGAATGATCGACAGGATGGTGACAGATCGATCAGTTTTTCGGTATACGTCCCTCAACGTTCTCGCTTGGATAACTGATAACCCAGACAACCCACAACTGTGGGCAGGCCAAGGAGTCAGAGTCTATTGCCCAGGATGGCATGCACCTCTGAGAAACCACGATTGGTGCCTGCGTTGTGAGCTTTCCAGCTGTGTCCTCTGGCTCCGATACATGCCCTGAAGAAAGAAGGACGAACCCTAGTCCCACTTTACTCTGCTTTATTTCAATTCCGTCCTAGTAGTAGTAATTTGCAAGGGATTTCTTCCTTTTGTGTGTGCAGGTTTGTATTAACTGCACGAGAATCCCTTGCCTCGGTTGTATTTATTGCTTTCCCTAAATTGGAACTCAGTCTTTGAGACCACTAAACAATTCTTTACTGCTTTCCTTTTAAAAGATGTCTGCACAGTCCGAGATGAATAAGTGACTGTCAGGCCAAAAATATGCTGTTGACATACTCAGTATGTCAGCAGTGCCTCTTTACTGCTTTCAATTAAATAACCAGCAAAAATATGCATAAACTTGCTCTAAATTCACAGGTTGAATTTAGGCTTATGATTAAATTTTCAGACTTTTAAATTGGGATAATATAATTGAAGACATGCATGAAATGAATTCCTGAGGTTTTGAGCTATAAAAATTTAATGATGCGATCAGCTTATTGGGTAATAAATCTGCATGTTAGAGATTTCGATTGAATAAATTGTTAGAATTAAGCTTGGATTAAATTTGAGAATATTGTATGACATGAATCAACCCAACCTTGTGAGATTTGAGCCATGAGTCACTTTTACTCATTCGTTTTCTTTGATGTGTGAATCATTTTGATTAAAGGAAACTAGAACTTGCGATTGGGACCGATTCAAGACCATGCCATATTCCCGAAATCGAGCATATGATCGAGGCACCTAGAAAACCCAAACTTTTGGCCTTCTTTTGAAATCCAAACCCAAAAATATTTTCCCTTAGGATTAACCAATTTGAGCCTATAAGCCTAATTTTTCTTTGAAACCCTCTATATTATTCCCAGCCTTACAAAAAGACCAAAGAAATTCAAACCCAAGTGTGCAAGGATGAATTCTATCAAGGCATTACAATTTTTGATCATCAATGAAAACTATAAATCGGTATTCTATAAACCGATTCAAAAAAAAAAAAAAAAAGTTGTTGAATTTCATTCAACACAAATAAATTGCAGATGACAAGCAATTAGACAATAGTCTAATGTCATGCAAAAGAAAACCAAAAAAAGAAAGAGAAACAATGATGATCATAAATTTTAAATAAATATGCCAAGTTATGATAGAATAAATTTTTGCCACTTTTAGCCCAGTAATTTCCCTTTCCTACCTAATGTTACAACCGTATGCCCCGTTATAACCCTTAAATAAGACCTCGTGATCTCGACTTGAGGAAATGAGCCGGTGGCGAGTTGGTCTGATTGCAAGCTTATGGGATAATTTAATTAAAATTGATTATGAGTGTTCATGATTAAACCCCAATTGAGAGTGAGTGAATTTTCCGATTCTCTTATAAGTGAGGCCTTTTCTCATTACACATGTTCATGTCATACCTTAATTCTAATTTTTAATCTCTGCATCTTTCAAACATGATATTCATGAAGGATTGGTAATAATGTTTGATTTGTAGGCCCGATGTAGTGAGCAAGTATCATTTCATTAAACACTGCAATCAAGGGAATTTAACACTTGTAGTTTTTGATTGTCTTATCCTAATCCAAAAAGGATGTGATTTATGAAGCCACGAAAATGAATTGAATATGTAGAGTCCGTGTTCTTACGAACATTGACTCTGACTGCTCGGGGACGATCAGTATTAAATGTGAGGATGTTGATAATGGCCAAAAATGACCATTATTTTCAATCCATTTCCGTGTCTTAAACGGGCATTTGATCGCATTCCGGTCTTACATTAAGTAAGAAAGCAGTCGAATTGGACTGATTTATGCATAATTGTAAAAATAATAAGCTGGTGTAAAAAAGACATAAATATGTAATTTTATTACATATTTATGTTAGAAAAATCCAAAAACATGAGAAAAAGAAAAGGAATGAAAAAAATGGGAAAAAGATAGAAAAGCCCACAAAAAGAATATTTTCGGCCCATCTGGCCCAATCCAGCAGGCCCAGGAAGACCTTTGTCGCGGAAGCCTTTGGCGCGATGCAGTGTTCCGCGACAAAGGCATGTTCCGCGACCAACTGGCCCCAAATGAAGAGGAGACCAGCCAAGCCCCTGGCGCGATGACCCTTGTCGCGATGGCATGCTCCGCGACAAAGGTCCATTCCGCGACCAAGATGCACAAATAGAGACACAAGACCCAGTCGAGAAGCCTTGCCACATGCAGTGTGTTCCGCGACCAACTCGATGTTCCGAGACAAAGCTGTGATGTGTGTGATGTCTTAAGACACAATGGGCTAGAATCAAGGCCCATGGGCTTAGGGTTACACTTCTATAAATATGAGGTGTCTCCCATGAGCTAGGGGTTGAATAGTTGGAAGGTTGAAATTTTGTTAGAAGTTCTTGAAGGCAAGCAGTAGGAGTTCTCTCTTAGGTAGAGTAGTTTAGGTTTATTTTCATGTATTATTTAATTTTTGCACTTAGTTAGCTTAGATTAGTGTTTTACTGTTCACAGTGCTTAGATAGCCATTTTTACACTATGTTTTGTTTTCTAAACTCTTGTTTTAGGGTTTGTAATACCCAAATCATGGGTATTGACAATACCTCTTCAATAATATGGGAAAACATTCATCATTTGTGTCCCAAATCATGAAAAGGGTCTCACACCCCATGGATTTATGCTTTCTTTATCATTTTGGGGTCATTTGACCCCCATTTTGTTATTTTTATGTTACTGTTAGCATATTATGGATAATGTTGTGTGGATGTGTGATCAAACCCTAGATTAGGACTCTTGCTTTATTTTTAATATTCTGCCCATCCTTGTTATTTTCGTTTAAGCATGTTCTTCCTTATTTTGAATGTTTCTTGCTTATTTTTAGCTTAGAATAGCTTTTTGATCTGAAATAGGGTGAGATCACGCTGTTTGCATGCCACTGTTCATTTCTGCTTTTTCTGACTTTTGTCCTGAACCACCTTGGGCGCCAACCGCCTTCTGGCGCGGAACCACGTTCCGCGACAGAGTGGCTGTTCCGCGACCAAGGTGTTTCAAGACACTTGTCTCCAAATTTAAAACCCTTTGTCGCGGAATACCTTGTCGCGGAGCCACGTTCCGCGACAAAACTGTCCATGCATAGCGACAAAGGAGCCAAACTCTTGCATTTTGTCTTCATGGCTTCTTGTCGCGGAATCATCTTGTCGCGGAGCCACGTTCCGCGACAAAATCCCATTCCGAGACAGAAAATTATGCCATGTTCCTTGATCTTTGAACACCTTGTCGCGGAACACCTTGTCGCGGAACCACATTCCGCGACAAAATTTCCATGCATAGCGACAAAGGTTCAAATGCTTTAGAATTTTATGAAAACACTTTGTCGCGATGACACCCTTGTCGCGGAACCACGTTCCGCGACAAAACCTTGCATAGCGACAAAGAGGCGTTATGCTGCCAAAAATTCTAAAAACTTGTCGGGATGTCCATGTCGCGGATCTCGGTCCGCGACAGAATTTATGATATCGCGACAAGGGTTTCTCTCTCTATTTGATCTCAAACAAATTTCATTCTCCCCCTATTTTATATTGCAACACTCACATCATAGCCCCACGGGTTAGGATGTAACATTCTGGAATTGCAATATAGGGTGTTATGCTGCCCAAATTTTGATTCTCCATTTGCATCACTTAACTGATTGAACCCTTGACTCATTAATGATTAAAGATTGAGATTAGCAATAATCATCAAACTTCAACAATCATCATGATTAAAGGACCTTTGTTCAATTGCCATTAAAACATTCTTGTATAAACAAAATCTCGATGGCTTAAACAGATAATCCGGACTGTGATTAATTATGGTAGGAAGGATTATTTAAGACCATTACATGTGGACCCAATCCACAACCTTGCACGAGAAACCAATGTCTCTCATACAATGGATCTTCTTTTGCTTCTTATTTATTTTGTCTTTGTGTGTTGTGTGGAACCATTAGTAAAGAATACATCAGAATAATGTTGGCGGGTACTCCCTCATGGATAACTAGCTCGTATTCTGGGTATTAGTTACTAATTGTTATTTTGCATGGTCTGAATGGCTGTCAGTGGAAGCCTTGGCGGTTCGCCCATCCGGGGTTATAATAGCTGCTCGACTGACTTCCATCCAGATACAGTTTTATTTTTGTCATCTTAATTTCCAAACTCAAATTTCAATCTGTAGTGGGAGTCAGTTGGCATCAGTCAATGCCAACTGATGATCATTATAGAAGGGAAGCATGTAGGTGTTTATCCGAATTCACAGACAGTGGAGGACCAACTGGTGTTGACACCACCATTACAGGGTCTAAACTGTCTAAATTCGCTCCATCCGAGTGATTGGGAAATTGGACAGTAGATGTTTACAGTCCACCTGATCATTCTGCCATTACTTTGGTACCTTGACCATTCCATTCTGTGTTTCACCTTCTGTCTAGACCCGCTTCTATATTTTGGGTCAATTAATTTTACACTTCCATATATCCTTATGCATGATAATATTATGTATTGTTGTGGTCTGTAATTATTTTGGGATCCTTCCCTTGGACAATAGAAGTCTAGATCTTAAACAGATATTGCTTTATAAATTTCCAACAAAAACTTCTTTATAAAATCCGGATCTGAGTAAGGGATAAATTCTTCAGTTATGACTAATTCATATTCTATCAAGGGTTATATTTTGGGGATTAAGAAGCAGATTCAGCGATTAGGTCTTGCCTAGACTGAAAGGGTCTGTGTTTTAACTGAAAGTCCAGTACCTGACAGGGAATGATTTTCAAATCCATTATTTTCCAAAATTGCTGGTTGATGGAAATGTAAGATTAAATGCTACACCGAGATGGGGTCCCCTTGGATTCAAATACAGTGTAGTAAATAATCTTAGAGGAACATCATCCAGGCCTTGGTTATTTTCCAAGATAGGGTTGAGTTTTCTTTCAACTGCTATCCTCTTCTGCCAAAGCCTACTTTTGAGTCCTGAGTGAGTGCATCCGGAACGAACTAATTTATTAGTTCGTTTCATTAGTTTGTATCTCATAATCACCCGGAAGGAAGTGAACACACTAGTGGTTCACTGAGAGCCGGGAATTCTTGATCCATACTCCTTCATTCTGACGGGGAGCTGTCTTTTACTACCAGGGTCAGATTTTCAAAACCTCCGAGTGATAGGTTTTAAATGCTTTCTTTACTGCTTTCTTTTAATCGCTTTCATTAGAGGTCACTCGGTTGTATTGAGAGTTGTGTAACTGCTACTAGGATTGATAGTTAAGGGATAGTTTAGGGCTTGATTCAAACCTTTGGGTGTGACATGGGAGAATGATAGTGGTACTTGGCATTTCAATAAATGATGTGTCGGGTGTTGCTTTTCCACCACAGATGAAGTAACATACCCAGGCCAGGGCAGTTACGAATCCGTGGTATCTTAGAATTTGAGGTCTTAAGAACATGTAAACTCATATTGCAAGTACCTGTCTATTAAAGGGAAAGCCTTATTGAGAGCATGAGAATTAGCTATCTGATAGAATTATCCCAAACAAAGATCTGTGTATGAAAATGGAAATTTAGCATTGCTGTATCTCGCTCTTGTCCAATTTTCATTCTTTCCTCCCTGTCCCTTCTGTCTACATTGTGACTCAACTTCACGGTTGGCACAATGCACCTTTTCCCTGCTTTCATAGATTATGTTTACCGCATTTCTAGAATAGTTCTTATCCGCTTTCTAGAATAGATTTATTTGCTTTGTAGAATAATTTAACTGCTTTCTAGATCTAATTTACATTCCTGTCAGTAGTTGTTAATCACCTTTCAAACCTATTGAGCAATACGAATGGAAAATCTAGTAAAACGACGTGGGACCTGCTTCTATCGCACATCCTCCAGTGAACGATCCGGTCTTACTATAAATTACTGCAATTTTTGACTCCGTGCGCTTTCGGGAGCACAGTTTCTTAACTCCGAGCAATAAAAATATGACTACGTATGAATATATCCCTAACCACAACACCGCCATCATAAATTGGTTTCATTAAATAAAAATCTAAACCAGGACCATGATTTTTCGGAAAATACTCATGTAGTGGGAATCTGTCAAAAGTTTCATGGCAGGAACTCTCATGGCAAGAATTGATGAGAAGTATCATGGCATACTTGCCGGGGATCTTCAGTGTGACAGGCTGAAGGTCAACCTATCCCGGCTATGCCATGAGATTTGTCAACATTTCATGACAGAGAGGACCACAGCGCCATTTGAAGCCAAAGCACCATACTTGAGTAATAAAAAGACTAATAATCTTGATATATCCCTAAACCCTTTCCCGTGAATCATAACTCTTTTCATTTAATAAATCTAACCTGGTATAATTTTAGCTAAAGCTCGGGTTAACGAAACTTGTCAAAAGTTTCAGGAGAAAAGGGAAGTATCAAAAGAAAATAAAAAAAGAAATCAAACCCAATCTAAATCCTCGGATACCAAACACCTAGCATATCAGATGCTAAGTGGCTCTTGACCTCATCAGATGGATGGGCCCAAGTCGTAAAGAAATCCAAAGAACGAGCTCCTCTTTTGGCCAAGGCATCAGAAACTGAATTTCCTTCGCGAAGAATATGATCCCAGCTAACCGGGTGCGCATCCCACAAGTCAGCAATATGCTCAATGATAGGATAGAGAAAGTGATCCCTCATACCCTTTTGTCGAATTAGCCGAAGGTCTTCCATAGAATCAGAAAAGCAACAAGCCCTGACCACACCAAGAGCATGAAGCTGTTTCATTCCATTCCAAATAGCATGTAATTCAGTAACTGAATTGGAGGCTATCCCACAAATCCAGAGCACCCCTCTCTCCATTGGCCATCCACGAGCGAATTACACAACCAAACCCCGACGGACTCGGGTTACCCAACGAACTCTCATCCGCATGAAGTATAGCACACCAATATAAGTTGATGAAATACTAAGCAAATACTTCCTCCGGTTTTAAATAATATTATAACACTTTTTTTTGGGTTGTTTTAAAATAATGTTAGCGTTTTCTTTTTGAGTAAGTTTTTTCCAATTCACACTACTTTTTCTATTTCTTTCTCTCTCATCTCTTAAAATCTTGACAACTTATTTTCCTATTTCTTAAAACCCATGCCACACCCCAATGTTAATATTATTTGAATACGGAGGAGTAGTTTTTAGGTGATTAATTTTATTATTGTATAAGCAGAATTTCGAAAATGGTTCCATTGGGGCTTGGATATAAATATATTAATTAACATAATTGGAAGTAAGACGTCAGAGGTTCCATGGTCTAGTGGTCAGGACATTGGACTCTGAATCCAGTAACCCGAGTTCAAATCTCGGTGGAACCTTTTTTGTTTTTTTTATCTATTTTGTTTTGTTTTTTTGTTTTTTGTTTTTCTTTTTTTTTTTTAACTTTTGGGCTCAATTTTAGGGTTGTTAAGAATTGGAACTTAATGAAACCCAAATAAATTTCCCAACCCCCAAAAGAGCCCAGTAAAAAATATATGGTCGATTTTTTATACTGTAACTTGTCGATGAACTTTGGTCGATTTTCAACAGTTGAATCATTTGTCATAGTGAGTACATGTGTATATATATCATCATTATATTTTGAAATTGGAATGGAAAAAAAGGGCTACCATGATTACAAGAAAATATTCCATATATGGAACAATATACTACTAATCTGTTATTCGTCAGCGATGATCTCTTACTCCAAGCAACCTTTGTGGAAGATAAATCGTAACAAAAAGAGTTTGACAAATAATAAAGAAATGTAATGTAAAATAATAAGATTTTTTTTTTCTTTTCTGAACAGCCTATACCTGCTAGGAAAGGGGTGGTGGGAGCCCATGTCACACAAATTACAAAGGGAATAAAAGAGAGGGATAGGGAACCGGTGGGGAATCGAACCTCCAATATTCCGTTGGAAGTCGAAGGACTTAAGCACTTGGGCTAAGTCCCCATCCCAAAAAGAATTGAAGCACTTACTTACCCAAAAAGAATAATTGACAAAAATTTCACGGATGATTTGATTTAACAATTTATACTAAAATGCAACCGCCTCTGCGTTGATGTGTGTGTGCAATGACGACTTTAAAACAAATTTGGTCACATTTGCTGTTCACATATAGGGCAATAAAAATGACAAGCACACATCAACCACTTTAAAACAGTGTCTTTTCATTTTGTAGGAACTACTCCATGGAACAAAATTTTGCAAAAGAAAAAAGAAAACAAAAAAGTTTAATGTCCGAAAAAGGTGAGGGGGACAAACAAATGAAGCACTTGTTGAAGGTGTACATTGAACTTCTTCCTTGCCTCAAAAGTGATGGCTTACTCTTATTTCATCTTTTTTTTTCTTTTTTTTTTTCTTTTTTTTTTCCTTATAATGCAAGCAAGAGACATTATAGACCCTTCCACCTTACCTCCTCGTTTACCCATTTTTCACATTTAATCCCTCAACTATTTTTTTTTTTAAAGTGACACTCATGTGTCGGCAAAGGTGTGTGGGAGTCCGAATCATACAAATTACAAAGAGAAATAAAATGGAATGATAGCGGGTCGAGTGGGGATCGAACCATCAACCTATAGTGGGAGACGGGGAAAATCCCTCAACTAATTTTAGTTACATGTCGCATTTACACATAATTTAATATTGCATATTTAGACAAAATCATAGGTGAAATAGCATATACTCCCTCCGTTTTTTTTGTTTTGTGTTTTTTTAATTGCACCATTTGGTATTTTGGTACTATTCATATACACACTTAAATTTAAATTTTTATCATAGTATACAAGTTAAAATATAGACAAGTGTGATCTTGTTAGATTTGTCTTGTTTTGTAGTTTTTAATATTGAACTTTTAGAATTTTTACTTGTACCGAACTTGAGTTATTAATGATTTAAAATATGCGTTGGACTATGGGTTGGGTGAGTCCGTAGCAAAAATAATAATAAAAAAACGGAGGGAGTATATTAAAAAAATGTAATTGATCAAGCATCCAAGTTGTTCAATAATCCAAACCAAATCGAGTTCGATATGTAGTAGATACTTCATCCGTTTCTTTTTATTTGCCCCATTGGGGTTTTTGCTACTATTCACTCTCATACTTTCACTTAAAGTTTTATTATAGTTATACAAGTTAAAATATAATCAAATGAGATCTTGTTAGATTCGTCTCGTCGTGTAGTTTTTAAATATTGAACTTTTAGAATTTTTAATTATACCGAACTTGAGTTATTAATGGTTTAAAATGTGCATTGGACTGCACACTGGGTGAGTCCGTAGCAAATAAAAGAAAACAGATGAAGTATATACTAATGGATCGGCTAGTACCTTCAAAATCCAAGACCCAAGTCGCTTCATGCCAAATTTCACAACCCATCTCAAGCAATCTCGGATTTAGACTCGTTGTCATCTCTAATTAAGAGTTACTTTCCAATAAAAGGGACTGCATTTTAATTCTACAAACAATATAATAATACTCTAGATTTATAGCATATTTATAGCATCTATCCCAATTTTCTTTGAATGTGTTACAGTTTCACATTCGTTTTTTTTTAAAAAAAAATAATAATAAATTATCCGAGCATAGTATGTAGAGTATAGTCATATTGATGGTGAAAATGAAATAAAATTTGGCAGCTGAGGAAACTTAAAATGGAATTGAATACCCACAGGACAGCCACTTGCCCTTGTGTGATGGCAACTTTGTCTCTCCTGCAATTAGGGTTGTAAAAGAATCAAATATTTTTGGTTCGATTCGTGATTCGATTCGAAATTATTCGGAATTTTGATATTCGATTAATATTTGATTCGATTCGATATTCGATTTTATATTAAAATTATATATAAATATATAAATTTATTTTGTTAAATAATTTAAAAATTTAATTTTAGTGCCTATATTTACTAATTAATATAAATATATTTATATATAATATTAAAATATTAAATTTGATCTATAAATCAAATTAAATATTTAAGTTTAATAATTAAAATTAATTTTATTAATTATTAAATTACCTTATAGAATAATTCGATTCGATTCGATAATATTCGAAAAGCTTATCAAATCAAAGCGAATACTGTGGTATTCGGTTCGATTCGGTTCGTTTACAACCCTACCTGCAATGTCTTTTCCCTTTTCTATTTTTTTTTCTTAAGTCACCATTTACCATTTTCCATTTTCCATCCTCTCTCTAAAACCCTCTTGTTTCAACATATTCGAGATTTGGAATGAGGACTTAGCCCAAGTGGTTAAGTCCTTTGACTTCCAACAGAAGGTTGGAGTTCGATTCCCCACCGGCACCTTATCCCTCCCTTTAATTCTCCTTTGTAATTTGTATGACATGGACTCCCACCACCCCTTTCCAGGCCTTCAACGGCTCCTCAAAAAAAAAAAACATATTCGAGATTCATCTACAACCCATAAAATTTAAATATGCCACCAACACAAAATTAAAATATTTTTTTCATCAATTCATAATTTTTTTAGTCCAATTATTAGTAAATAATATACATGGTAATTAAACATGCCTTCTCATCGCTAAACCCCGCTGCCTTTTTAATTTTTAATTTATTTATAATTAACAAATCAAACTCAAACTCGATTAAGCTCATTTAATTATCATGCGAGCTTGGCTCGTTGCTCAAGTGTAGTATATCTTTTTGTCATTGTAATTTCATTGTCTTAATAATAATAATTATAATAATAATAAAACCCGTGAAGTATATTATTTGACTTTGTGGCTTTATTCTTTGACAATGTCCACACATTTCCTGATTTCCAGACAATTACATCTTGTGAGTGATGGATTGGAATCTAATCAATTTTAGCAAATGAAAATTCCTATAGCAGAAAATTAATAAATTGTACTCCATGTATGTTTCTTTAATAAATACAAACATTTAAAAAAAAAAAAAAATCACGTCAAGGTAAAAGATATACATACATTACAGCCCACTTATTTTCTGAAGAAAATAATGAGTGGCAATAACACACATACTGCGTATCAATTTTTGTGAAAAGTAAATAATAATGGTACAATAATTACGTATTATCGATCACAATCAACAAACAAACTGCACAACCAAACGCAGTTGGTCTGAATGATATTTCCTTCATCTAATTGTTTTTGTTACGGACCCACCCAGCACGTATGCGGTATGCCGATACATATTTTTAACGGTTAATAACTTAAATTGTGTACAACGAAAAGTTATAAAAAGTTAATTGTCTAAAACTACAAGATTAGATGAATCTAACAAGATCTTACTTGACTATGTTTTTTCCTTACATAGTTATGATAAAATTTTGAATCAAATTTAAACCCTGAATAGTGTCAAAAATCCATTCGTAACAGAAACACTGAGACGGAGGTAGTATGAGTCTCTGGTATTCACCTAAAAAATAAACAAACTGCACAACTAATTCGGATGCTCTTTAGTCGTTCTATTGAACAAAATTAAAGCAACACGCAATAGTAAATTAAATTAGTTGTTGTACCTGAAAGGTTAATATTTTGGGTGCTAATCAATATGTGAACAATAATACAAATGTTTTTTTTTTTTTTTAATATGAAAATGAAACCTATTAAATTGGAGTTTAGAATATTTTAACCTAAAAAGTTTTTTTAAGACATAGTATTGGACATATACATCCATTATTATTTATACAAAATTTCATTATTTCCAAGTTACGATCAACATCTTAACAAATACTAAAATGGGGAATTGGCCTACTGGCCATGTCCTCTGATTTCTAACGTTATGGTTGGATGTTCGATTTTTATACATCTTCTTTATTTTTCTATATAATTTGTCTTGCTTGGGCTCCACATAGTTTTGCTGATCATAAGTGTGAAGTTTAAAAAGAAAAAAAAAGGAGACATTTTAACAAATACTATTACTCTTTTCTTTCTAAGATAGTATTAACTTTTGTAACTGTAGTAGTATTTATTAATTTTAACCCAATGTTATTATAATTTTATAAAAAGAAAGATATAATTATTTAGGTATTTGTCAGCCTAATCGCATAATTGTAAAATATAATATTATAATTTAGAGAATTTTTCACTTATATATGTTATGGAAAAAAAGCCAAATATATCCTTTTTGTTTCAAAAAAAGCCAAATCTATCCTTTTTCTATTTTATTACCGAATTTATCCTCTACATATGGAAAAAAGGCCAAATATATCCTTTTTGTTTAAAAAAAAAGCCAAATCTATCCTTTTTCTATTTTATTACCGAATTTATCCTCTACATATGCTAATTATATCCGGAAATATCCTAAATTCACTAATCGTGGAATGGCTGCTGACGTGGCAATAAATTAACTTAAACCCTACACGCTTGATCGAATTTGAAGTGTGCCTCAATTAGGGCTGGGGAAAAATACCGAAAATTTTCGGTATATTCGGTAAAATTTTCGGTAAATTTTTCCCCAGCCCTAATTGGGGAAAAATACCGAAAATACCGAATTTTCGGTATATTTCGGTATATTCGGTATATTCGGTAAAATTTTCGGTAAATTTTTCCCCAGCCCTAATTGGGGAAAAATACCGAAAATACCGAATTTTCGGAATGTCGATATGGAAACGGTATGAAAATATTTCATACCGAAACTTTCGGTATACCGAAGATCAGTATACCGAAATGTTCGGTACGGCAACGGTATGAAATTTTTCATACCGTAAAGTTCGGTACGGTATACGGTACGGAGAATTTTTTTCGGTATGATACCATACCGAAAATTACGGTATACCGAAAATTTTGATATTTCTTTTTTCGATACGGTATGTGCGGTATGCAGTATATTCGGTATTTTTCCCCAGCCCTAATTGAGGCACACTTCAAATTCGATCCAGCGTGTAGGGTTTAAGTTAATTTATTGCCACGTCAGCAGCCATTCCACGATTAGTGAATTTAGGATATTTCCGGATATAATTAGCATATGTAGAGGATAAATTCGGTAATAAAATAGAAAAAGGATAGATTTGGCTTTTTTTTGAAACAAAAAGGATATATTTGGCCTTTTTTCCATATGTAGAGGATAAATTCGGTAATAAAATAGAAAAAGGATAGATTTGGCTTTTTTTGAAACAAAAAGGATATATTTGGCTTTTTTTCCTATATGTTATCGTTGAAGAAATGTATTTGAAATATGGATTTAGTAGAAAGTGGACTAATATCTTGAAATGAATGATGTATTTGTAGGAGTATTAATTTTATTTTTTTTTTTCTGCACAGTTTATACAGACTAGGAAAGGGTGATGAGAGCTCATGCCACACAAATTATTAAAGGGATAAAGAGGAGGGATAAGGGCTGGGTGGGGAATCGAACCCCAGGCCAACCTATAGATTGAGAATATGAGGACTTGACTAGTAGTGTATAAAATTGATTAAAATTAAATAGAATAAAAAAAGAGGATTACCCTAAAACAAGGCTTGTTTAACTCTAAAGTAAATCATAAATTCAAACTCTAATAGGGTTTGTGAGTTAAATATGCAATTAGCCCATCCAACCTGTCTCGCACTCTCGCTAAAATATTGTCTGCTCGCTCTACAAAGTAGGCAAAAAAATACAGATACGGAATCACACTACAATAATTTTCTGTTTTAGAGAGCTAAAAAAATTGGTAAAATTCGGTCGCTAAACTCTTTAGCGACCGAATTTGCAACCAAAATTCGTTAGTTTTTTTTCTTGTAGTGTCAGATGTGGTGAAAATTCAACTCTCAACCTGTTTCAGGACAAGGACTTGACCAAGTGATCAAGTCCCCAATTTCCAACCTTTATGTTGTGAATTTGATTTCTCACCCGGTTTCATATCCCTCTTTTTTAGCATGGACTCCCACAACCAAGTTTATGTTGTTTAGCGAAAAAAAAAAAAAAGTAGTATTGTATTTTCCTTCAATTTTGATCTCACTAATTATCTTTGTTATTTGTAAGTAATTAAGGCGCATTCATTTTTGTCAAAAGCTTTGATAGTTACTTATATAGTTTCAGTGTCTTTTCCTGGTATATACGGTTTGTTTATTTATTTATTACTGTAACAGGTAAAACCGTAAAAGTGAACCCTGGAAAAATGAATGGCGTCCATCTTAAATCTTAATGAAGCGTAGAAATGTACTGCACTACTGCATAAATGGAGTATAATGGATCATGGAAGCCCTGAAGAAGAGGGCATAGGCCACGTGCCGGCTGCTCATTGGGCGGCCCCCCACTGTACTCTCTGCACCCACCCCACGCAGCAGACGAAGACGAAGAAGAAACAGAAGCACCAAACCCACTCTCGTGAGAGTGATTAAATACCATCGGCGAGTTCGCCCCCCGCACTTATTCCTCCCTCACCCTTCCCATCCCCTTCAGCAGTCTCCATTACTCCCCACCCCATCCCCCCTTCTCTGTCTCTACAAATATACACACACATCCCATTTCCAATTATAAATATTGTATCTCCAACTCACCCAATTTCCCCATCAATGTTCTTTAACCATTTTAATTTGTACGTGAATTTCACCTGTAATGTTGTTACTCTTCTATGCCTTATTTTGTTCCCAATTCTGATCACTGTACAAGATTAGTTTCCCTCCAGGTTTGTGTTTGATCGTCAGATTTTGATTTTGTTTTGTTTTGTATGGGATTTGATGGGCTGATTGTTGGTCGTGAAATATGTTGAGTAATTGAAAGATTTGTGCCTTTCAATGTGTAGTGATTCTGTGAGGCATTTCATCATACGACCTGCGACTGTAAAAAAAGGCTATCTTTTTTAAGCTTCAATGGGAAAGAAAGGCGGCGGCGGCGGTGGCGGTGGTGGCTGGTTTTCTTCGGTGGTGAAGGCTTTCAAGCAATCCCCAAACAAGGACTTGCAGCCTGACAAGAAGGTTGGTTTCTTCATTAACTAATTCACTGTTCAATGTTCTTCAACAGTTGTTTGTTCATGTTATGATGTTAATTTAATCTTGATCATTGATTGATAAAATCTTCATTCTATTTTGTTCTGTTGACAAAAAGTGAAATGTGAAGTACTATTACTTTATGGGATTTATCTAAGAAAGGCATGATTTACCACATCTACACTTTTTCTTCTGTTCTTAGTTCTTACAAATCTGATGAATTGGTGGCATTATTTGATTCTCCCTGTGTCTGCAACATTTTTTTTCTGGATTGTCTTGGCTTGTTGTCTTATCAAGATCAAGACAATATTTGATTTGCAGTTTTCATTTCATACATAGCCTTGACACAATCATGTAATGGAGATCTATGGTACTACTATACATTCCATTATTCTTACAAACTTTTAGGCTTACTAGTTCACATAGAGAGGAGGAATCACATTAACACCGATCACGCGACACGTATGGTCCCCCACCTATGGGGGTCAAGAGTAGCCGCGGAGTCCTCATGATACATGCCTTTCTTTCAACATCAGTCTACATTGATTGTCATGTGCTTTTTTCCCGTTTGATCCCAATCCTTTCCCTGTATAATACCTGTAGCCTCAGTTGCTTCTTGCACCCCCCAAGTCCTTTTTGTCTGATCTGTTCTTGGAATTATTGTGCACGGGTTGGACCATTCAATTGAATAGAGAATCTGACAGAGATACTGACTGATATTCAATGAATTTTCAGAAAGAAACAGGCGAGAATTGGCACTACGAAGCACCGGAAGTGGTGACCCTAGAGCATTTTCCTGCTGAGAGTTCACCGGATGTGACGAATGGGGAGAGCATTCAATCGTTGTCTCCCACTGCAGAGGATCCGAGTCATGCTATGGCAGTGGCGGTGGCAACTGCAGCCGCTGCCGAGGCTGCTGTTGTGGCTGCTCAGGCCGCGGCAAGAGTGGTTAGGTTAGCCGGGTATGGTCGTCAGTCCAAGGAAGAAAAGGCAGCAATTCTCATACAGTCTTATTACAGGGGATATCTGGTAAATAAATGTTCAATGTTGTGTAACCTAGATGGAATGATAATAATAATAATCATGCTTTTCATATACTACTTTTTTGTTTGTCGTTTTGTAGGCGAGGCGAGCATTGCGGGCTTTGAAGGGTTTGGTGAGGCTTCAGGCTCTAGTGAGGGGTCATAACGTGCGCAAGCAGGCGCAGATGACAATGCGGTGCATGCAAGCTCTGGTGCGCGTACAAGCACGTGTACGTGCACGTAGACTAGAAATAACACGCGAGAAGGTTAAAGGGAAGCCGGGAAATGAAGAGCAGCGGCGGTTTGTACCACCCGATGGACGAGAAGCTCAAATGAAACGGAACCTAATGAAGAAGCTCGAGTACGAACTATGGGATGCGAGGAATCAAAGCATGAGTAGAATAGCCACGGAAAGCCCATCGCGAAAATTCCATGAATTCGATATGAGAAGAGACAAAGCGCTCGCCTATAATCCTCTACCCTATCAGGTATCGAAACTTTTATATACGATGAAATTTATCGTTACCTTAGTTTTTGGTTTCATAAAATTGTTACGTACGTTTCAGCATCAACAACAGCAGCAGCAGCAACGGAAACAACAAATATCTCATTTCGACTTGATCAATAATAAAAATAATGTTGGATTATACGATGATGATGATGACATCGATAAGCCACAATGGGGGTGGAATTGGCTCGAGAAATGGATGGCATCGCAATCCTACCACCATCCACCTCATGAGGTGGGATTTGAGGATGCTTTTGATGACGCATCGGAAAAGACGGTGGAAATGGATTTGATAATGCCGATGAACGCGAAGAACATCAACTTGGGCCGACTTAGTCGCGGCACTAGCGAACCAAGCCCATTTTCATCTGCTCGGGTCAGGGAGTCGGATTCGGACAATATCCCAAGCTACATGGCTCCAACCCAATCTGCAAAAGCCAAAGTTCGAACACAAGGCCCAACAAAGCAGAGCAGCCCAACACAGGCCCAGTGGAATTCGTCGACGAAGAGGGGAAGTGGAATTGGGCTGGGGTACGAGTCGTCGAGCTCCGGTGGAGGAACTCAGGCCCAACAACGAAGCCCAAATAAGAAAGAAAATAATCGTGAGGTGGGGATTGGAAAATGGATGTGCAGCCCAGAATCGAGCAGTGAGGATAGAGCCATGGGCGTGGGCGGCTGGAGACGACAACAATTATGATGATGAAGTTTGTCATATGTAATGAAAAATTTTATGTGAAAGCTAGTTGTTGTGATGGAAGATTGATGAACGATGAAGACCACAGCGTCTGTTGGATTTATTATTTATTTGTTATATATAAGAAGAAGTGTGAAGAAACCTTGTATGAGTATTATTACAGATATGGTTTTGTGAGTATTGTGCATTCACTGGAAATGGAAGTTAGAAAATGAGAATGCATGTCGATGTCTAACGCAGTGGTCCGTCCAAGTGTCCGAGCGGCAAACAGCAAGCCACAAACGGACAAACTCATTGATGAAACTGACTAACTGAGCAACCTTTTTTTCTTTTTTTCTTTTTCCTCAAAAGTATATAAATGATAGGAAATTGATGAAAATTTTATATACAAAACATGTTTTATTAGTTCATAAATTACTTTAGTTTATATATTATTAAGAAAATTATAAAAGTAAATAATCTATTAAATTTATCTTATTTTTAACGATTTAATTTTTTGTTTTGTGTTATATATTACATTTATCAAATGGGTTTTATAAAATTCAGTTTTATAGTATGAATTATTTGAACAATATAAAAATTAAAAAAAAAAAAAAAAAACAAGCAAAATAAAAGAGATATAGATCTAAATCATTTTTTTTTTGCTTAACAACCTACATAAACTAGGAAATGGGTGGTGGGAGCATGCCACACAATTATAAAAAAATATGCCACACAGTTCTGGAGCTTGACCATTTGGTCAGTGGTGAAGTCACAATCCCAAATCATATTCATATCTAACACCGCAACTTGTCATGCACTAAATCAATTTAAACTCTTCACAGTAAAATCACAGAACACATCTTGTATTCAATTCAGAGTTTGTAGGATTTTTTTGTATTTTTAAAGTTGAGGCGTATTCAACTTAGATTTTAAAATTTTTTTAAAAGTTTTGAGGTATTTAATGTAGATTTTAAAAAGTTTTTAAATATCTAGTTGTATTCAATATATATTTTAAAAAGTCTTTAAAAATTTTGAGGTATTCAACAGTTCATGAATTTTAAATCTTCATAAATTTTAAAAATTTTAAATCTTTATAAATTTTAGAGGATTTTCTTAGAAAATACTATAACTAAACAAAATTTCTCTAAACAATTCAAGATTTCTAAAAGTCAATCAAACTCTACATGAAGTTTACACAAAATCAATCAACTCTACGTGAGTCCATAAACTCTTTAAATCCACCTAACTTTATAAAACGGGTGTGGTTATAGTGCAATCACCAAAATTCGCAGCACATTAAGACGTCAATCTCAACCATTCATTTAAAATCCAACGGTTCAAAATGTAAAAGGGTAAAGTTGTCCAAAAAAATTTATAATGTCAAATCGCTGAAAAATACACACAATGTTATCGCTGAAAAATACTATATATATCACTGAAATACACACAGTTTGTCGCTGAAATAAATACAGCTCGTCGCTTAAATACACTTGGCTCGTCGCTGAAAATATATTAATCCAAAGAATTGAGGTTCCAACTCTTGTAAAGTCGCTGAAATACAATATATCAAGTCGCTGAAATACATTATAGCTTGTCGCTGAAATAGACTATAATGCGTCGATGAAATATACTCTACTGCGGCGCTGAAATTATACGGAAGACGCGCTGAAAATAATATTCATGTTGCTGAAAATAATATATTAATCAACAAATCGCTGAAAAATACATCCGTTGTTGCTGAAATGTACTCAAGTATATTTTGGAGTAATATAACAAAATTACCTTTTTACCCTTTCAGTTCATCTCAACCATTGATTTTTAAACTTAATCAATGGTGAGGAGTTTCCGCAGTAATTCAAGACAAATATCTTGATTGCACCATAACTTTTCCTTTATAAAATTTACTATAAAACTCTGGATTGAATACACCTTTTAAGTCTTATTCTTTTTTACCTATTTTTTAAATAGGTATAATATTCCTCGAAAATTGGAAATTTATATTGGCCGGTGGAGAAGGTATCGGGTATCCTTCTCATGTCTCCTCCCTTTTTCCGATGGTTGAAGCTACCTTCTGTCCCTCTTCCAAAACCCTACTCTCAATCTCCTTAATTACTATCGTTCACTTCAACATGTTGTACCCTGATCCGCTTTCTCAGATGCAATCTTGAGAACTAATACCCCTCTCAATTTCACTTTTCCTCCATCAAAAGGCTCGAATTTGTAGAATTAGAGTCAAAGGGTTTTTTTCTTTTTCCCAATTTTGGTTGGGAGATTTTCACCCTTAAAAGTACAAGATCGGAAATCATGATTCCCAATCCGGATCTTATAGACTATGTCTGCATTGCAATCGGCACCACCGTGTTGGCCGAATTCAACTCCAAAGATTCCGCACTCGCCGCCACCGCCGCGAGATGCCTGGAGCACACGCCTCCGTACCACGCCACGTTTACCCACACCGTCCGATCGAAGACCTACAGCTTCTTGATCGACGGCTCCTTCGTGTATTTCGCGATTTTTGATGAGGCGCTGGGGAAGTCCGAGGGATTGGCGTTTCTGAAGAATGTGAAGGATGCGTTTGCGGCGGCGGAAATTAAGCTAGAAAACCCAACCTCCCATTGTCTCCAGGAGGAACTGAGCCCAACCTTCGGGCGTCTTCTCGGCCGGGTCTGGGACGGAATCAGTTCGCCGGCACGGCTAGAAACTGACCAAAATGGTATCCAGCAATGTGGGTCATGGCCAATTAGGGAGAGAACCAAGTCCAACGGGGAAAGGGGGATGAACATGAAGAATAGAGTATCTGGAGAGGTAAAGAATCATAGAGAAAATGGGGAAAAGGAGGATGGAGAAAACGAGGAGGATGGAGTAGAGTTGAGCCGTAAATTTTCGGTGACATCGCACAGAAATGGGGGATTATATTCTTCCGAATTGACTGGGAATCAGAGAGCCAAAAGAGTGTGGAAGAAGCAGGTTTGGATTGTGCTATCACTTGACTTGATGATTTGTGTGATGTTGTTTGGCGTTTGGCTGTGGGTTTGCAGGGGACTCAAGTGCATAGCAAACTGAATGTCGGTCGGTATGTGTTTCTTGCTAAGGCTATAATAGCTCAATCCTCGATGATGATGATGTTATGGGTTATAGTATTTCTTGCTTTAATTGATGGAAGAGTATATGTTGAATTGTTGATGGGTATATAAGGGGCGTTCTTTCTTCTATATATAGCATTTGAGATGTTGTCTCTTCTTCTTCTTTCTTGGTGTATTCTTCATTGGTGTAGGAGTTGGAACATGGAAGTGGCGTATATAAAATCCGAAACATGCTTTTTCGATCAACTTTTTTTGAGGATAAAATTATAGGCTGCTATTGGCGAAGCTGAAATATTGATATCTGAATGTATGTACATTTTATTCAAGATCATTGCTTATTTTCTTGCTTTTGTTTTGTTTGGAATGTTTAGCCATTCTTAATTACTGAACGTGAATTCATTTGAATTGGGTTGTTGAATAGGTTCTTAGTCAGGAATGTTCTGATTAATTGTTTTGTACTTTGAACGAAAATCTTTACATCTCCACACTCCAGTGGCATATAAAAGAAGGTTCTTTGTGGGAGTGTATATTTGGATAATTCTATTTCATGTTCCTAATATTCATTTGTAGGCTTATTAGATAATACTATGGCATGAGTGAAGTTTTCTCGTACTCCATCGAGTGTCTGTTTTAACTTTTGACCATTTTAAATTCCGTTATTGCCAAATTTGTCGAAAAACCAGCTGTCCCCGAGTTCCTGACTGTCAAGATGAGTTTATGGATATGGACTATGATGTTCATCTTCATTTGTGGCCCACAGTTATGGAACTCGTTTTCAAAGTATTGATGCTTTAAATTTTAGAAGTAATAGTGTCTGTTGCCCTGTCAGACATAGGAAAAAAGTATTTTACACCCACCGCTTCAAAGATAACTTTTCTATTCGAAATAACAAAAAACCCTTCGGTCGGAGGCTTCGATCGGACCGATCGAAGCAAAAATAGCCGACCGAAGTGAATATTACTTAAGCATGATTAGTTGAGCTTCGGTCGTGATAAAAACCTTCGGTCGGCCAATGTGATGGCTTCGATCAATCGGATCGATACTCTAATAATTGCTATTTTTTATTGAAAATTTATTTTGTTTTTGTTTTCATTACTTTATATTATATTATTTGAAATTGTATATATTATTATTATTATTATTATTATTATTATTATTATTATTTATTTCACTAGTGTATATATTATATTTAAATTATATTATATTATTTGAAATTTTATATATTATTATTGAATTATATATGACATTTATTATATTTTTGGTAAATTTATTAAAGTATTAATTATGATTATTATTTAAATTATTATTTTTGATGTATTTATTATATAATTATTATTATTATTTAAATTATATATTATATTTATTATATTTTTGGTGTATATGGACATTTTAAAGTATTAATTATATTTATGATACCAATAATGATATTATTGGAATTATTATGATTATTATTTAAATTATTATTTTATTATTATTATATTTATATATTTTATTCTATTTGAAATTGTATATATTATTATTTCTAATATTAGGTAGTATTATGGAAATCATTATTATTATTTTTGTTGTATTTATTATATAATTATTATTATTTAAATTATATATTATATTTATTATATTCTTGGTGTATTTGGACATTTTAAAGTATTAATTATATTTATTATACCAATAATGATATTATTGGAATTATTATGATTATTATTTAAATTATTATTTTATTATTATTATATTTACTACATTTTATTCTATTTGAAATTGTACATATTATTATTTCTAATATTAGGTAGTATTATGGAAATCATTATTATTATTTTTGATGTATTTAATATATAATTATTATTATTTAAATTATATATTATATTTATTATATTTTTAGTGTATTTGGACATTTTAAAGTATTATTTATATTTATGATACCAATAATGCTATTATGATTATTATTTAAATTATTATTTTATTATTATTATATTTACCATATTTTATTCTATTTGAAATTGTATATATTATGATTTCTAATATTAATTAGTATTAAGGAAATCTTTATTATTATTTTTGATGTATTTATTATATAATAATTATTATTATTTAAATTATATATTATATTTATTATATTTTTGGTATATTTGGACATTTTAAAGTATTAATTATATTTATTATACCAATAGTGATATTATTGTTATTATTATGATTATTACTATTTTAAACAAGATTATTTGAGTTTTGGTCGGATAAAACTCTTTCGGTCGGTAAATGAGATGGCTTCGATCAAGCCGATCGAAGCTGTAATAATTGCTATTTTATATTTTTATTAAAATATTATTTTATTTTATTATTATCCGTTCATATAAATTACTATTATTATTATTATTATTATTATTATTATTATTATTATTATTATTATCATTATACTTTCATATAAATTACTATTATTATTATTATTAATTATTAGTATTATTATAATGGATAATAATGATATTTATTATTATAAGTGAATTTATTTTATTAAAATTGTATTATTATACTTGTATTCTTATTATTAATAATATTTATTAAAAATTAGTTATAACCATAAAAATATTAATCATATTGAAGAGTTTCCAAGAAGAAGAAGAAGAAGAAAAAGAAGAACAAGAAGAAGAAGAAGAAGAAGAAGAAGATATGGTTTAGGTTTGTGGATGTATGGTTTAAAAATAAAGAATGATCAAAATATTTATTATGGATTACAGTTTTAAATTAATTGAAGGGTTTAGGTTTTAGGTTTAGGGTTTAGGGTGTAGGGTTTAAGGGTTTAGGGTTTAAAGGTTTTGTTTTAGGTTTAAGGGTTTAGGGTTTAGGGTTTAAATTATTATATTTACAATATAATATATTATTTGAAATTGTATATATTATTATTTCTAATATTTATTAGTATTATGAAAATCATTATTTTTATTTCTACGTATTTATTATATAATTATTATTATTATTTAAATTATATAATACATTTATTATATTTTCGGTATATTTGGACATTTTAAAGAATTAATTATATTTATTATACCAATGATATTATTGGTATTATTGTGATTATTACTATTATTATTGTTAGTATTATTATAAATGATCCGACAGTTGACATTGATCAGGGTGGCAGCGGCGCTGAGGTACCGAGTCGGCCCACCCAGCGCCCACGCGCGGATACACCCAGCGCCGACCCAGCGCCGAGCGCCCACCCAGTTCCTCCGGATTTTGAGACAGTACGGGGGTTCTGCTGCTTCAGCATATATAGGAATGATGGAACCATCTGGAACGAGGTGTCGTGGTCCCCGAACAGCGATGCTATTGCGTGTGCCCTAATTTTCCTAGCTAGGGCTACCGACACAGTGACACCCCTCTTCTTCAACGTAGCCTGAACGTGTACATGTGTCAGTGTGCTCTCATCGAGCACTATTTCATCTCCGAGGAAGCGACCCAAATGTCTGGATGGGAGTGTGTTGGGTGGAGGACGGTCTGGATTCACCGTTCAGGTATGTGGAATTAACTTGTACACAACCCACGTCGATCCACTGCCTCGCGCACGCAGCATAAATTCACAATCTTCCTCACGACAACACACAATACCTGTGTGTGTCTGACTTAACCTTCTTCATGCCAGCTTTCTGTTCCACCAAATATTCAACAAGCTTCTCCTGTAGCCTCGCTTTAGTCCCGAAGACTGACCCACGCGCTAGGATTCTATCAACTGAATCGTCAATGTACGGATCCACGTCTCGCTCGGGCAGATCAAAATGCGGTCGCGGCAGATTCCACATTCCGCTGGTCATGTCGGGGACCACGAACGCTTCTTCAGTATGTTGCCAAAACGGATTCTGATCTCCATGCAAACCCCGCCCTCCATGCGTGTTTCGACCACGATTTTTGTTTTGTATGTCCCAAAATTTTTTGGCATATTTCTCAATCTTTCTCGTACTGAATGACCGAAACCCTTCTTCCTCGCCGTAGTCTGGGTCGTCTGACTCATCCGACTCGTCAGACTCATCGTCCATCGAAGATCGCCATTCTTCCTCTTCACTCTCCTCTACCTGATCCTCCTCTTCGGCGCCATCTTCTCCGATGCGCTCCCCTTCATTGGACTCCGGAGGTGGGATGTTTTCTGCTTGCCCTGCATTCCCCTGCCTGTATTCATCTCCATACATGTTACTCCATCCCGCGTGCCCACTCGTATATCCGGGTACATTTTCCATGTTGCTTGCACCGTACGCATTCTCCCCTCCGTTCAAAAACTCGCTGTTGTTTGCACCAACGTTCGGGTAATTGTAAAAATTATGCATAGGTTGTTGCCCGAATATCGCCTCTGTCCAGCTTCCCGGCTGGATCGTGGGCACGAATGGATAATGGAATTGTTCGTTATAATTTGTAGACGGTTGTGGAACGTCTGTACCTAAAAAAATTATTTAACACGTATTAATATTCATTAACATGTAATGGCACCTCCCAAATAATCAAAATTAAGACTTATAGAAAAGCTTACGGTTCATGTCTTCCGGATCTCTATTACCAGTGGTGGAATCGCCCTCGAACCAATTGGAACCGAACCAAGACATTGTTCCGTCTAAAATAATACACATGTCATCAATTTGATTCACAAAACTACCTTTAATAACAATAATCTAACAATAACTGTATACATTTGTTATTTTATTATACCCAAAATTTTTAATATAACGAAATATGCTTATAATTACTTTAACATTTCTAAGTATAAATAACAACAATTTCAAATTAATTACAAACTAAATTAATCGCCGTTTAATTTACTAAATTTAAACTTAATTAACCTACAAATTAAATTAAAATGCAAACAGAAAACTTTACTAACATTTGTGGTACATATATCATCGCATCTACACTTCTTAAAACAAAATCTTTAGAGTATATTTCAAAACATAAACAAAAATAAACATTTCTTAATTATAAAAATAATTCGACAATAACTTACGCAATATAAACTTAGAAACTTACGAGTTATCCAAAATGACACAGGATCTGGGCCTTTAAAGAACCACAGTAGCAATTCCAAGAAGCACAAAATATATTATCTAAATGCAACTTGAAGAAAGTAGTGGACCAAAGAAAGAGATGAAGGTTTCGTTTGTGAATCTAGATCTGAGATGCAACTTGAAGTATATTATTTGAGTTGTCCACCAATAATTGAGCTGTCCCCAGCTGTCCACCAATAATTGAGCTTCGATCGGCTATTTAACATTTCAGTCGGCCCGATCTATATAAAATGGATGACCGAAGTTCAATTCTCATTTCCCGCTTCGGTCGGCCATTTATGCTTCGGTCGGCTATTTTAAACACCGACCGAAGTCCAATATAGCCGACCGAACTCTCCTTAATTATGATTAATTACGTTAATCGGCTACTCACTTCGGTCGGCCTTTAAAGTTTCGATCGGTCCGATCGAAGGATTTTTTTGACATTTCGGGCAGAAAAGTTATCTTTTAAGCGGTGGGTGTATAAAAGTTTTTTATTCAGTTTGACAGGGTACTGTGGTTTGCTTCCCTAAATTTTAATGTCCCAATACTTTGTTGTTTCCAACATTAGAGACTAAATTTGGGAAGGGGTTAGTGTGCAGTGGCTGCACATGCAGCTACCATGTGTGTGATGTGGGAGTTGTGTTGTGTGATATATAAAATGGTGTATTTTGTGTGTTGGGAGACATATTATATGTGATGCCAAAAATGTGATGCTCAGATATGTGTTTTGTGATGCGAGATGTCTTTTTTGTAATGTCTGCACCTAGAGGCTCTTAAAGGGGTTGTACCGTAACCGGATTGCTAAATTTGGTCAATGCAAACTGCGTCATTTCTTGAACCCATTAATAACTCACGAATAAAGTGGAGTTGGATGTGAGAATTAAGTTGGTTGCTTTTAATAATTCACAATGCAGGTGTATTTTATTAGTTGTATTGTAATTAATGCAGGTGTATTGAATTATAATGTATTGTATTAAATTAATGTTATATATAGTGTTTGGTGTTGATGTTATGTTGTATTACAGATGTATTATATTTTAAACAATTAAATAAAAATTATTTTTCTAATTTATTAATAAATCATAAATTAAAAATAATTAATATATAAATAAATAAAATATAAATAATATTACATTAATATCAATATTTAATAGTTATGAGTCAAGCAAAAAAACTATTTAATAGTTATGTGGTGAACAAGGAAAAAAGAGAAGAAAAAAAAAAGAATGAATAAAAAATAATACAAAACACATCATGTCACAAGATATTAAATAATACATTAAATTACTCATTAAAATATTACATATACATCTCTTGAAAAATACCAAATATATGATAGCTGTTGTGAATATTATGACTTTAAGCCTATTATTTATGTGTGTATTATATATTAGTATAACTTCTCTACAAATGATAATATAAGCAAAGAAAAATAAAAAGAAGACAAAACAGAGGAATAGAGAAGAAAGAGAAAGAAGAATGATCTTAATATATTTACGCAGGGGAAGAAAAATGATCCTGATATCTCTTATTTCAATGTATATGACATAGTAGTATTTATAGACCTACATTAGCCACATAATTTAATAATACATTTTTTTTTTATTGAAATGTGGGGCAAGCTTTAAATATATAATTCCAAATTGTTGTCGACACTACATCCAATACTTCATAATACTCCCTCTTGGATGTCATCGCTAAAAGAATATGTCTCATTAAAACCTTACTTGGAAAAAACCCTATGGGGAAAAAAACCCAAGTTAAGAAAAAGAGTACATGATTCTTGTATATCTATTTCTCCATCTGATCAAAGCATTAGTTGAGATTCTTTAGTTGGCGCATGCCGATGCTTTTCACTAACTTCTCGAATGTTGCTGTTGATAGTGCCTTGGTAAACAAATCTACAAGATTATCAGCTGAACGGATTTGTTGCAAATCTATTTCACCATTTTTCTGTAAATCATGAGTGAAGAAAATTTTTGGTGAAATATGTTTCGTTCTATCTCCTTTAATATATCCTCCCTTCAATTGTGCTATACAAGCTGCATTATTTTCGTATAAAATTGTTGCGGGTATTTTTTCTTCAGTAGTTATGCTACAATTTTTCAGTATATGGTGCATCAAAGATCGTAACCATACACATTCTCGACTGGCTTCATGGATTGCTAAAATTTCAGCATGATTTGAGGAAGTAGCAGTCAAAGTCTGCTTCATTGATCTCCATGAAATTGCAGTACCACCACATGTAAAAATATAGCCAGTTTGAGATTTGGCCTTATGTGGATCTGATAAATATCCAACATCAGCAAAGCCGATTATTTCATGTCGAGAATCATTTGGGTAAAATAACCCAAGATCACTAGTTCCTTGGAGATAGCGAAATATATGTTTAATTCCATTACAATGTCGTCTTGTAGGAGATGAACTAAATCTCGCTAATAAATTTACTGCAAATGATATATCTGGTCTAGTGCAGTTTGCGAGATACATTACGGCACCTATGTCACTTAAATATGGGACCTCTGGTCTAAGAATTTGTTCATCTTCCTCTTGTGGTCTAAACGGATCCTTTTTTATATCAAGTGACCTTACGACCATTGGAGTACTCAATGGATGTGCTTTATCCATATAAAATCGCTTTAATACTCTCTGAGTATAAGCTGTTTGATGAACAAATGTTTCATTATTTAAATATTCAATTTGCAAACCAAGGCATGATTTGGTTTTACCAAAATCTTTGATTTCAAACTCCTTTTTTAGGTATTCAACAGCCTTTTGGAGCTCCTCTGGAGTTCCAATCAAGTTGAGATCATCAACATAAACTGCAATGATTACAAACCCTTATCCATTTTTCTTAATGAAAATACATGGACAGATCGGGTCATTTGTATAACCCTCTTGTAACAAAGACTCACTGAGTCGGTTATACCACATTCGCCCGGACTGTTTCAGTCCATATAGGGATTTTTGTAATTTGATGGAATACATATGTTTAGGATTTGATTCATATGTCTCTGACATCTTTAATCCATCTGGGATCTTCATATAGATATCCGTATCTAAATTTCCATATAGATACACAGTAATAACATCCATAAATCTCATTTCAAGATTTTGATTGACTGCTAAACTGATAAGATATCTAAATGTTATTCCATCCATTACGGGAGAATATGTTTCATCATAATCAAATCCGGGTCTCTGTGAAAACCCTTGGGCGACTAATCTCGCTTTGTATCTGACAATTTCATTTTTGTCATTTCTTTTTCTTACAAAAACCCATCTGTATCCGACTGGCTTTATATTTTCTGGTGTTTTGACAATTGGTCCAAACACTTTTCGTCTAGCCAGGGAATCTAATTCTGATTGGATTGCATCTTTCCATTTTGGCCAATCTTTTCTTTTCCGACATTCATCAACCGAATTCGGTTCATGATCCTCGTCATCATTTATGATGTCAAGTGCTATATGATATGAGAATGCATTATCTATGATAATTGCATATCGATTCCAAACATTTCTGCTTGTGACAAAATTAATTGATATTTCATTATTTTCAATTTTCTGTTCATCTGGAACTGCAAGTTCCTGCTCCCCTGGAGCTGTTTGCTCTTCAAGAGCTTCTTTTTCCTCTGGAATATTTTCTGCAATTTTGTCACTTTCAATTATTTGTGATCCTCTTTTCTTTCGAGGATTTTTATCTTTGGAACCTGGTGGTCTACCACGCTTCAAGCGTGCAGTAGATTCATCTTTGGCACTTGTAATTGGTCCCTCTGGGACATTAATTTTGATTGGAACATTTGCTGCCGGTATAAGAGATTTTGTTACTCTTTTAGAGTCGCATAATGCATCCGGCAATTGATTTGCAATACTCTGCAAATGTACAATTCTTTGTACTTCTAGTTCAAAATCATTTGTACGAGGATCGAAGAAATCTAACGGTGTTTTCCAGTTGATTTCTTTTTCTTTCTTTGGTTGATTTCTATCTCCCCCTAATGTCGGGAAATGCGATTCGTCAAAATGACAATCTTTGAATTTCGCAGTAAATAAATCACCAGTTAATGGTTCCAGATATCGAATAATCGATGGTGATTCATGCCCGACATATATTCCCAATCTACGTTGGGGACCCATCTTTGTGCGCTGAGGTTGTACAATCGGGACATACACAGCGCAACCAAATATTCTGAGATGGGATATATTGGGTTCATGCCCAAATGTTAATTGTATAGGGGAGTATTCATGATAATGTGTCGGTCTTAACCGCACCAATTTTGCTGCATGTAATATTGCATGCCCCCAAGCTGTCAATGGCAATCCAGATCTCATTTATAATGGTCTGGCAATTAATTGTAAATGCTTTATAAGTGATTCAGCAAGTCCATTCTGTGTATGGACATGAGCAACAGGATGCTCAACTGTTATGCCAATTGACATGCAGTATTCATCAAACCTCTGGGATGAATATTCACCAGCATTATCCAATCGGATATTTTTTATTGTATAATCAGGGAACTGTGCTCGTAATTTAATAATTTGAGCAAGTAACTTTGAAAACGCATGGTTGCGAAATGATAGCAATGTTACATTGGACCATCGTGTTGATGCATCAATTAGCACCATAAAATATTTAAATGGTACACATGGTGGATCTATAGGTCCACATATATCACCCTGAATTATTTCAAGAAAACTAGGGCTTTCAGTTCCCACTTTTGTTGGTGAATGTTTGGAAATCAATTTTCCTTGGGAGCAAACAACACATATATAATCATTATGTTGCAGCAATTTTTGTCCCTTTAATGAATGGCCATGACTATTTGTAATAATTCGCCTCATCATTGTAGAGCCGGGATGGTCTAGGCGATCATGCCATATCATATATTCATCAGTAAGCCTGTGGCTTCCAATAGACCTCTGGCCTATTTTGGGATGATATTCATTAGTGGGCCTCTCGCCATCAATAAACCTCTGGTTTATTTGGGGAATATTAGACATGTGGTCTAATGATAATTTTCAGTTGTATTTATCTTTGAAAAATACAATCCAGAAGACAGAGCTGGTAATTTTTCCAATACATATTTCTTACCATGAGTGGTATTTGGAATTAATAAATATTCGACATTCTCTGAAGTCGATGTCTCGAGATGATACCCATTTTCTCGGATATCTTTAAAGCTTAATAAATTTGTTCGAGACTTGGGAGATATGAGTGCATTTTTCACAATTAATTTTGTTCCCTCTGGGAAAATAAGATTGGATGTGCCAATTCCTTGTATAATATTTGCACTACCACATATTGTGTTTATTCTTGTATCTCCCATTTTTAAATTGGAAAAATATCTTATGTCTTTTAGTATATGTGCGTTGAAGCACTATCAATAAGACATATATTATCACTTTTATAATTCCCCATTTTGCTGTAATTAAAACAAGATATAATTAATATTAAAATAAGATGTAACATAAGTGAAATATTACAATACAGAGACAATAATATAACACACATACAAAAGTAAAGGCAGATACAGATGTTCAAAGCGTAATAAAAACAATAATACAACATAACAATTAAACTAAATCATTATATAAATCAACAACTTGAAATTCTGGGATATTGGGCATATTCTACTCAGAATTCATTCTGTCAACATGGTTTGTTTCAACCACCCTTTTTCCTTTTTCCCTCTGGGAATCTTGATAAAGTTTCACCCAATGATTTCTGGTATGACAATTTTTGTACCAGTGCCCTTTTAGGCCACATCTATCACATTTTGCTTCTTCATAATTCTGTTTTTGGACATCACCTCTGGTGTTGCCCTGATTCTGATTATGTGTGTCTGTCGTGGGCCTAATATAAATATTGTTGCGGAAATGATTTTTCCCACGGCCTCGGTTATACCCACGACCACGAGGTCTCTGACCCCGACCACGACTACGGCCACGACCACGGCTGGAAGATTCAGTCACATGTGCCTCTGGCAATGGACTACTGCCAATTGATCTCATTTCATGATTTTTTAATAATAAATCATTATTCTTTTCAGCCAATAACAAAAATGTAATCAGATCAGAATATTCAGTGAAACCCTGTGCTCGGTATTGATGCTGTAACACCGAATTGGAGGGGTGGAATGTAGAGAATATCTTCTCTAGCATTTGTTTATCAGTAATTGTCTCACCACACAGTCTTAATTGTGATATGATATTAAACAGAGCAGAATTGTAATCATTTACTGATTTAAAATCCTGGAATCGTAAGTGTGACCAGTCATACTGGGCTCGAGGGAGATTTATTGATTTTAAATGATCATATCTTTTTTCTAAATTCTCCCAGAGTTCATTTGGGTCTTTGACCGTTAAATACTGTGTTTTCAATCCCTCATCAAGATGATGGCGGATGAAAATCATAGCCTTCGCAGTCTTGGCTTGAATCCTGATTATCTTTTTCAATTATTTTTTCAAGACCCATTGATTCCAAATGGATTTCAACATCCATTTTCCAAGATAGATAATTATATCTAGATATCATTAGTGGTCTGAAATCCTGCTTTGTTAAGTTAGCCATAATATAATTATTGAAATACAAAGATTAAATATTACCTCAAAGGAAATTCCGGCAGAGCTCCGTCAGTGGCTCGTGCTGATAACATGTTGTGAATATTATGACTTTAAGCCTATTATTTATGTGTGTATTATATATTAGTATAACTTCTCTGCAAATGATAATATAAGCAAAGAAAAATAAAAAGAAGACAAAACAGAGAAATAGAGAAGAAAGAGAAAGAAGAATGATCTTAATATATTTATGCAGGGGAAGAAAAATGATATGATATCTCTTATTTCAATGTATATGACATAGTAGTATTTATAGACCTACATTAGCCACATAATTTAATAATACATTTTTTTTTATTGAAATGTGGGGCAAGCTTTAAATATATAATTCCAAATTGTTGCCGACACTATCTCTTGCCGACACTACATCCAATACTTCATAATAATATCATTATTTTAATGCAGAATATTAATATTATAAGCTCTAATACATCCTAATAAAGTAATAAACCGTTCCAAACGTACCTAAAGAGATTTGTGTTTCACATGCACATGTACAAAGAGACTTGTGCATATTGGATAGATGGAGGGAGTACTCTTTCCCCTTCTAATTTTTTGGAAGAACTTTCCCCCTTTCTATTGACTTTGTATCTCAATAGATTAATTAGAAATACTATGAAATTGTAATGATCATGAATCTACAACTGTATGTCTATTAGGTTCTGTGATCCACAACTGAAAGTCCAATGAAATGGGTTGTTTTGAAGCCCTTTTTCTAACCCAGAAACAGAAACCCAATCCTTACAGTACTTTCCATGGTATGATACTACTATGATTTTAGGTATAAAAAGATGGAGTAATTATTTTTCCATATTATCATGATGGGATTCATGTTTTACAAATGAACAATTATGCCCTCCTGGACAGGGATCCCTCAAATCTCAATAATGCCCAATTACAATTAGTCCTGAAATATAAAAGAGAACTTTGAATAGTATTTGGGAAGATTGGGAAAGAGAAAAAATGTACTGCTCTTTTTAGTTTCAATGCAGTCGAAATGGAAAGAAAGACACTGTAACTTTAAACCCGGTGATCCAGTGAAAACCCACTTTAACAAATTTAACTATACAAATTGGGGATAATGACCAAATACTAACTTACCCCTAATAGCCATTTGGTCCACAAAGTATTTGAATTACTAAAATGGTCCTGTAAGTTACTATTCATAACCAAAATAGTTCTTTTATCATATTTATACATTATAAATTTTATTTTATTACAATTTGACCCCTAAATTATACACTCTTTGTTTAATTAGTTATTTTTTTCAATGTAAATCCACTTTAAATGACCTAATGCTTCCGAAAATTAAATAAACATTCAACAAATAAATGTATAATATTGAAATATAAATATGTTATAAGGACCATACTTCACAAAATATACAGTTTTTGAGTAAGGCTAGTAATTTAAAAGTCTAGGGATCAAAAAATAATTTGCCAAAATGCCATCGGGACTAAATTGGCCGGAAAAATGAAAGTTACAGGACAATCTTGGCAATTAAAAAACTTATAGGACCATTTTGATTATGAACAATGAACTTACAGGATCATTTTGGTCATTCAAATACTTTCTGGACCAAATGGGAATTATGGGTAAGTTGTAGGACCTATTTGGTCTTTATCCCTATACAAATTGCCTTTGTCAAATAATTCTTCACACACTTGACACTTCATAATCCAATTCTTTACTACTCCCAACTTAGTAGTTACTACTCCTACTATTTATCTATATGTATGCTAGAATTTGACAATTAAAAAAGAAAAAGAAAATCTCATACTACATTTGTTTGCTTTCAACACAAATGTGGGATTCCATCCTTGTCATCCATCCCAGATTCCAAGGGCAGATCTTGTACACTAAAAAATTCTCTTCTTTGGTTGGTATATGCTCATACTAATATCCAATTAGCCAATAGATTCTAGTATTGTAGATCTTTAGTTCAACAGATTTCCTTCTCTACAGATCTGTGTATTTAAAAATTAAAATCGTCTCCTGCATCCATCTGTGGCCCCACTTTGAAACTGGGATTAAAAATACGTACTTAAAAAAGCCATTAAGTACTTTAATTAATTAATAGTATAACACACATTACATGTTGGTCTGTGGGGCAATGTACAGAAAGGGATGACCTGGAAAGATTTGTGCAAGTTGAAGATGAATTGATGCAGTTATATGCCTCAAATTAGTAGTAGTATTTTTCTCAAGTACCAATGATGACAAGAATTACCAGGAATCATGGCCCAGTTGCTTCTCACATTGAAACCTCATGAAATAAAATAAGTGAACTGCAGAAAATGAGCAAATAAAATGGCAAAAAAGTTGGCTTTAATACACCCATTAAAACTAGGGAGAAAGTTGGATCATTTTTTTTTTTTTCTTGGCTATGATTATTTGGTCCTATTTTAAACTCAGTTAAAGTACAAGAATTCTGCACTAATTTTGCAGGCTAGTGCATGTTGTTACAGACTGTCTCAACAAGTCTTTTAAATGACAATTTGGGATTGAGATCAAAAAAATTCTTGATCTTGTCTTAGATGGTAATTCTTCTGCAAAAGAGGGCTTTCAATTCTCTCCTGCTGGTTGATTGAAGAGCATTTTGCCCCCCAATTCAATTGTAAGTTGTAAGCACTGACAGATTAGAATTTGTACTCTGAATTTTGAATTTCTTGAATCTTGTATTTGAATTCCATGTATCTGTTGGGTAATCAATAATTCTTGCAATTAACATTTAAAGCAGATGGATGAAAAGGCCGTCTCAGTTGACAATGTAGAAACCTTGTATCCAATGTTCTTTGGTGTTTCTTGTGCATATTTTGCTCTGAAACTCTTGCCTGAATCTGAAATATGTAATTCCGATCATAAACTGCTTAGAGGAAGTGCTCATCTGTTGGGATTGTTAATTTGGATGATTCAGAGGGAATCCCAAATTGGGAGAACAGAGCTTCTTCAGAAACTCGAAAACGCACACAAAGTAATCGACGAATTGTCAAAGAGAAGAAGTGAAGAGGCAAAAGCCAATGAAAAAGTTGCGCGAATAATTGCATCCAGAGAGCAAACCTGGTTCGACGAAAGAAAGAGACTCAGTCAGCAGATCACTGTTCTATCAAAGACACTAGGGATCCAAGCAGCGAAAAGGGAAGAAATGGCATCTCAGTTGAGTGAAAAATTGAAGGCAAAAGAACGATTACTTGAGGAAGAGGTGAAAAAGAGACTGGAGATTGAGGAAAGGGCGAAGAAGGCAGAAGAAGAAATTGATGAACTGAGGGAGGCTGCGAAGCAGCATTCAGTTGAAATTGCAAAGCACAAGGCAGCGTTTTTCGAGCTCGTGTCGAATCAAAGACAACTGGAATCGGACTTGGGGCGAGCGCTGAAGCAAGGCCAGACAACGAAGGAAGAGCTTGATGCGGCGCTGCAGCAGAAAGAGCAGTCGGTTTTGATTGTGCAGAGGGTATCGATGGAGCTTGCGAAAGCGCGCCAGGAATTGGAGCAGAAGGACCAGATTCTATCAGCAATGCTCAGAAAGTCGAGGCTGGATACCGCTGAGAGGGAAGTGCTTCTGGAGGAGATGAGACTGTCCAAGGCGAGGCGAAATCAGGCGGAGATGGAGACAGCGCGGTGGAGGGCGATCTCAGAGTCGAAAAATGAGAGGCATTTGTTGAGGAATATGCTGTCCAAGCGCGCCAACAGAACATCGGATGTGTTGCCGGGAGTGAAAGATGAGCTTATCGAGAATGGGGCCGACACGAGGCATAAGCGTGAAATTGATGAACTAAAAGATCAGCTGAGGATCAAGGACTGGCGTTTGTCGAGCATGGAAGTGGAGTCGAAGAAGCTGCAATCGCACATTCAAAGGGCTGATCGCGACATGGCGCAGCTGCAACAGGAACACGTGCGGTTGAAAGCATCGTTGTTGGACCGTGAAATGGAACTGCGTTCGTTAGGACAACGGTTACAAATGCCTGAAGATCCCCACAGGCTAAACTCATCACAAGCCTGGTCGAATGTGAAGATCGTTAAAAGGAAACCCGAGATAGAAAGGCACGAAATGGAGACAATACCGGAGGAAACTTCTCCGGCAGTGGAGAATCAGAAGGCGGATGGATCTCCGGTTATTATTGATCAAAAGGAGATGACCATTGTTCGACAAGAAAGTGTCGAATCAGACAACAATAGAAACACCGAGACATCATCAGCATCAACGAGCCAGGCAAGCAGCTCGACTTGGAAGATGGACATTCGGGCGCTCGGCATCCTGTACAAGATCAAGAGACTCAAGCAGCAGCTAGTGCTCCTTGAGAGGCTAGCAGGCAAACAAGAAAGCTGCGAAAACAGTGAAGGCAGCAATGACCATCCGGGAACGAAGGGATTCTACGCGCTCACATCACTCCTAACCAAGCAGGTCGATCGATACCAATCTCTTCAGGGAAAAACCGACGATCTTTGCCAGAGAATGGTACAACACCATAGCATACACACAGACACACACTTCACCCTATTATTCTTTACATCTTCCCCTGTCTGTCGCATACGCCTTATTTTCTTCGTTAAACATGAACTGCAGCATGACAGCAGCCTCAATCTGAACAAAAAGGATTCGAACACAATGAGAACAGCGGATGCGACAAGAAAGCTGGGGCAGTTTCTCGAAGAGACCTTTCAACTACAACGGTATGTAGTCGCAACAGGGCAGAAGTTAGTGGAAGTGCAAGGCAGGATCGCCTCAGAATTTGTTCGCGATTGTGAAAAGATGGAGAAGCTTGAGAATTTGGACGTGAAACGGTTTGGCGATGGGATTGGGGCGCTTCTCCGGGAAGTTCAGAGAGGGGTAGAAGTTCGAATATCACGGATGATTGGTGATTTGGAGGGAACTATGGCATTTGATGGGATGGTACATTTTAGAAAATAGGGGTGTTGTTAGTTACTACTACTATGACTACTTATGAGGAGAAGAGAATAAATGAGCCTATAGGAGATGCGGATTACTAGCTCATCCTGAAATGCATATTGTATAGTAGGAGTATATATATATATTCATCATCAATCTATACTCTTTGTATAAACTCTTATTATAGATGGAAGTTGTTTTGATATACTACAAACAAGTCTCATGAGTTGCGTTTAATAGTATTGTATAGTGAGAGTATATATATTCATCATCAATCTATACTCTTTGTATAAACTTTTATTACAGGTGGAAGTTGTTGTGACAGACAACTCACAACGGACAACATAGAGGGGAATTGAAAGTGTAAGAAAAATTCCATCAATGAGATTAGGATGATGATGGTAGAATAAGCGTTGCGTTCAATTCATTTAGCGAGAAAGACTATACTTGGATAAACTAAGTGACCGTTTGAATCTATCGGATGATACGTACGCGTGAAACACAATAATCAAATAATCTATTTCTAAATTCATATCAAAATGTCGCTAAAAGAAAAGTTGTTCAGAACTCGGTCTAGGTTGCGTATATTAATTCAACAAAACCCCTTGATAACTGAGTACCAAATTACAATTAAATTGGTTCAAAGTCAACGGATCCAGTAATTCTAAAACGATCTGGATAGGGTGCGATCTCACCATTGATTAATTTTTTCAATCAACGGTTGAGATTAACTCGAAGGTTAAAAAAAAAGTAATTTCCTCATATTAAGAGATGGAGTTGTACAAAAATGAAACATATACGATATGCATATAAGTGGACAGGATGAATTAATGTAATGAACAAAGCATGGGTCCAAACCAATTGATGAGATGAGACGATACATATATATATAAAGAGAGATGGCATGGACATTGATTGATTTTGATTAAATTCATTATTGATGAATTGATGTTGTTGATCAAAGAAGAAATGCAAAGTCGTATTCAAGAAGCTAGCAAAGGCAAAGGAGGACAACTCCCACAGCCACATGGTATGTTCTTAAGGGTTAGGAGTACTTATTAGGACATAGAAAAAGTCAAATAAAGACATGTGGTTGCACACACAGAGTCACTACACAACACAACATCCATTGTGATTTGCATGTCTCTATCACCCCCATCACTGTTTCATAAATTCACATAAACTACTCCATGTTAAAAGATATATACTCTCTCCATCAGCTTTCGGGTATATATATATATACTTATATGACAAAATATGGTTAATAATAGTAGTAATAATAATAATTGGCCTACAATTTAGTTAAAACTCTTCAGTTGTGACTTGAGAGAGAGAAAGAGAGATGCATGCTTAGGCGGATCCATGTAGAATACGGTAGGGTGGTGGCACAGGACACCACTGAAATTGATGAAATTACTATTTTAAACTTAAACTCTTTAATTAGTACAACCACTCAGTTTTTGTGGTGGCACCACTATTATCATTTAGGACTTGGTTTTTCTCTATGTTTTTTTTGTATGTTGTGACTACTATTTATAATTCCAACCTAGCTAGCTTCAATTATATTTTGTGGCATCACTGTTAAAATTTTCTGGATCCGCCGCTTCTTCATGCATGCGCCCTTTTATAAGGAATGGGTGCCGTTGCCTTCTTACAGGAGTTTTGGCAATTAGATTGATTAAAAATGAAGTGGCAGGCAGGTCCTCATGTGTTATAGCCCATTATTATTCTTATATCATTCAACATGCTTCTTCTACTACTATATATTGAGTGTAGACAATTCCATCAATGACGACATTATTCTTGTAAGAAAAGGGACCAACCCAAGTATGTTGATTTTTACACTACATGGACGTTCGTCCAATATGAATTGTGTCTGTATATGACCAACCTCGTGTTTGCTCGCTATGAAGTGCCCTTTTCGTTCTTTGTTTTTCCATTCCCTCCCGCTCCTTGTTACCCCATACTAGCTAGCTAGTACTATTAACTCTACCAGTTGTACTCCCTCCATCTCATTTAGATGAATTGTTTGACTTTTTGACACTGGTCATTATCCAATTTCGACTCAATATTATTGTAAATATACAATTGAAAAACATAGTCAAATTCGGTTTTATTAGATTCGTTTAATTGTATAATTTTCGAATATATATATTTTACGTAATTTTACTTATATATATTTTTAAATATTGACAATTAAAAAAATGCATTGAATTATGTGAAGAAGTCAAACATGACATCTTAGTTGTGACAGATGGAGTATATTATAATATTAGTACAGTATTATGTTTACACTTTAGTTATAATGTTATCATTTTTCTTTTTTATGACTCCAGGATTAATCGTTTTGTGTTTTGGTGGGTGATGTTGGGTCCCACCATTGCAATAATTTGATCCCTAAATATGCTCATTATAGGAATGACGACTTAGCTCAAGTGGTTAAGTCTTTTGACTTTCAATAAGATTGGAGGTTCGATTCCCCCACCGGTCCCCTTTGTAATTGTGTGGTATGGGCTCTGTTAACACCAACAAAAATACTAAGGTCCATATCTGTTAGTCCAATATTGGAGGCCCATCTATTTTTGTAGATTGCTCGGCCCGGGCAAAAATATATCCGGAAGAGGGAGGACGCATCTCCAAAAGCCCATATCCGAAGAGGGAGGACGCATCTCCAAAAGCCCATATCCGGAAGGGGGAGGACGCGTCTCCAAAAGCCCATATCCGGAAGGAGGAGGACGCGTCTCCAAAAGCCCATATCCGGAAGAGGGAGGCCGTATCTCCAAAAGCCCATATCCGGAAGCGGTGATGACACGTCTCCAAGTTGATGAAATATATCCGGAAGAGGAAGGCCGCGTAGACAACAGCCCGAACGATGGAGGCCAAAGAGATGGTGGAGGCCGTCCGTAAGAATGGAGGTCGTCTGTATGGGTGGAGGCCATGGAGGCCCAAAGAGATGGTGGAGGCCGTCTGTATGGGTGGAGGCCATGGAGGCCAAACAAGATGGAGACCAACACTATGATGGAGGCCAACACTATAATGGAGGCCAAGACGTATAATGGAGGCCAACCCAAGGATGGAGGCCAAGACGTAGGATGGAGGCCAACCCTAGGATGGAGGCCGTCGTGACGATGGAGGCCCAAGAGATGGTGGAGGCCGTCGTGAGGATGGAGGCCGTCTGTAAGGTGGAGGCCATGGAGGCCAAACAAATGGTGGAGGCCGTCGTGACGATGGAGGCCCAAGAGATGGTGGAGGCCGTCGTGACGATGGAGGCCGAAGAGATGGTGGAGGCCGCCGTGACGATGGAGGCCCAAGAGATGGTGGAGGCCGTCGTGACGATGGAGGCCGAAGAGATGGTGGAGGCCGTCGTGACGATGGAGGCCCAAGAGATGGTGGAGGCCGTCGTGACGATGGAGGCCGAAGAGATGGTGGAGGCCGTCGTGACGATGGAGGCCCAAGAGATGGTGGAGGCCGTTGTGAGCTGCAGGCCACCCCTGAAGTCAAGCCTCCTATGATGCATGCGTCTCTACAGGAGGAGGCCTCCTATTCCGCATGCGTCTCTACAGGAGGAGGCCTCCTATTACGCTTGCGTCTCTACAGGAGGAGGCTCCTATTCAGCTTGCTTCTCTACAGGAGGAGGCTTCCTCTTATAAAAGGAGGAAGGGATGCACTCCAGAGGACAACCCAACACACTCCCCAGAGGAATCCTTTTATCTGCATTTTCATTCCTGCACTTTTATTCTGCAAGTTCAATTTCTGCTTTTACATTCCTGCAAATTTTCCATTCCTTTACAGCTTTCTTACTTTCGTGTATTTTCTTTCTGCAATTCTTGTAATCCTTTTGATACTCATCAATCAAAAAAGAGAGGTTTCTCCCTCAAAGAAATTCTCGGTTAACAAATTGGCACGCCCAGTGGGACACGAAGTGGAAACCATATCCGCTCCGAATAGTGTATGCATATCAAGATCTCGAAAAGTTGTTAATTTGACAGAGCAATTTGAGGATATGTCTCTACAAGAGAATACATCGGTGCGAACGCCGTTTGAGGACGCCATTGAGATGGCGAGCTCCTCTCAACCACTACAAGGGATTACCCAGACCCATACATTGTCCGAGCAAATACGGCTATCGATAACGGAATCGATGGCCGAGTTTATGCCTTTGCTCACGAGGCATCTAATGGACGTCCTGCGGCCTGCCATGGCCGACCAGACTAGCCAGATATGCGGTTCCCTGCGCGATGGAGGCCTCCCGGCATCCAGTTCTATTATGGCACCTAGCACTCTGTATCCAGGACCGTCAGGAGGACAACACCGAATGTGGGGAAACACACCAGACCAGCCGCCACTCCAGGATTCTGGAAGCGTGGCCAGTATGTTTCCACATTCATACCAGACAGCGTATACTTTCTCTACAGCGGCACCCAGCATGCCGAATTTGGGTTACGCGGCACCTCCCATGCCGGTATATGTTCCATCAAATCCTTTGATGGCAACCAGTGCTACACCAGGCTGTATGGCGGCCGGACCTAGCATGGCACCCAGACAGGCGGCACCTCAGATGCCGAACATCCCAACTGTACCATATGTGGCGGCTCCTCTCAACCCGGGTTGGATGCCACCAACCCTAGGGGGGCAGGCTACCGAGACAGGAGGAGTGATGGCGGCTCCCATGCCACCTACCGCCACTCCTATCCATGCAGGAGGACACGCCCCACAACCATGTGGAGCACCCACAACAACTGCTGCGATGCCTCCTACGCAGGCACAAGTGATCTCACTGGAGTTACTCGCGGACATGATGCAGCAGCACTTCGGAATCCAGCTAAAGCCGATGGAGCGGCCTACATACCGGAAGCCGTATCCGGACTGGGTAGATACCATACAGCCCTATCCGAGGGGCTTCAAGATGCCAGAATTCACCTCTTTTTCAGGAGATGATGGCAAGTCTACAGTGGAGCACGTCGGAAGGTTCACAGCTCAGTGCGGGGAAGCAGCGGCCAATGACTGGCTGAAACTAAAACTGTTTAGCTCATCCCTTACCGGACCTGCCTTCGCATGGTTTGCCTCTTTGCGGCCTAACTCGATACAAAATTGGGCTGACCTCGAACGTGCATTTCATGATAGGTTCTACACTCCACTATCACAGGTAAGCCTTGCAGACCTTACCAATGCCAAACAATATGACGATGAGGCGGCAAGTACGTTTATCAGTAGATTACAACGGCTTCAAGGCCGATGTTCCATAGCAATCCCGGAAAGGGAAATAGCCAATATAGCAGTGGCTAATATGTTGCCGAGACTAAAAGAATATTTAATTGTGCATGACGCAACTGATCTTGCCCAGCTGGCCGAGAAAGCGGCCCGCTTGGAAAAGTTCTTTGTGGAGCGAGATGAGAAGCGTCTACCTATACACGGGACTCGTTTTGAGGAATTGAAACACAATAAAGAGGAAGACGAACTAAGGGTGTTGGCCAAGGCAATAACCTTGGGTGGTAAAAACCCTGGGTAGTGGCCCTGGGCGCCGTCGACAGCGGCCTTGGAGGCCGAGTAGTCGGTGACCGAGGATGGCGCCTGGCTGAGTATGGCGGCCTGATGGAGGATGTCACCCTGGCTGGTACTCGAATGGCGGCCCGGGAAGAAAAGCTGATGGAGGCCTGAGCCAAGGGAGTGGCGGCCGGAATGGTGTCGTCTACTAGATCATGTGTCATGAGTAAAGCGTGGGATGACTAAAGAAGCGACACTAGGTTAGCTAGAATCCTTCCTATGTCAAAGTCATGCAATGACAAGCAAAATGGAGATAAGTGGTCTAGCTGGAATTCATGTTATCAAATATACACAACAAAATAAAGACACGAGAACATGTGGAACTTACCTCATCCATGATGAGGATGGCGGCCTGGACACCCTGGTGGCGGTGGCGGCCTCGACTTCTGGTGGCGGTGGCGGCCTCGAATCCAGACGGCGGGTGGCGGCCCCAAGCGCTAGGAGAATGGCGGCCTCCGATGCTCGAGAGATGGCGATCTCCAAGCCACTCGAGGACGGCGGCCTCGGCTCCCTGGTGGCGGGTGGCGGCCTCGTGTCCAAGTGAAGGTGGCGGTCTCCTCGTGCTCGCGATGAAGATGGCGGCCCTCCAAGGATGGCGGTCACCAAGGGATGGCGGCCTCCGAGCAGTGATGGCGCCTCAACCCAAAGCCTTCGATGGCGGCCCTGGCGAAACAGGTGGTGGCGGCCCCGAGCTCGTAGATGGCGGCCTTCCAAAGCTCGAGAGTGGCGGCCCCAAACCACCTGAAGATGGCGGCCCTGGCTCCCAAGGCGAATAGCGACGGCGGCCTTCGGGGCAAGGCAGCGGCGGCCTCCCTTGAAGACGGCGGCCCGAGCGCTGACGGCGGCCCTCCTCCGCGAAAGTTGACGGCGGCCCGAGCGCTGACGGCGGCCCTCCTCCGCGAAAGTTGACGGCGGCCTCCCAGCGAATGCGCGACGGTGGCGTCCGACGTGATGGCGGCCGGCGGCGAGCGAGACGGCGGCGGCGGCCCGGCGGCGGCGCGGCGGCCTTGACGGCGTCCGGCGACAATCTCTACGGCCGGAATTTGGACAGCGGCGACGACTTCCCGGCGGTTTCCGATGGCCGGTGGAGGAGTAAGAGAAGGAGAGAGTAAAAAAGAAAGAGAGGAAGAGAGGAAGAGAGAAAAAGTTTTGAAAGAAAGTGATGGGTAGAAAAAAAAAAAAAATTTAAGGATTTTATGTGGTTAGGGTTTTGTCCCTAATGGGCCATAATGGGCCGAAAATTCCAAAATTAAGCGCGCAAATTTGTTTTAAAATACTAATTAGACAAAATGCGCGAGGGGGGCATCTGTTAACACCAACAAAAATACTAAGGTCCATATCTGTTAGTCCAATATTGGAGGCCCATCTATTTTTGTAGATTGCTCGGCCCGGGCAAAAATATATCCGGAAGAGGGAGGACGCATCTCCAAAAGCCCATATCCGGAAGGGGGAGGACGCGTCTCCAAAAGCCCATATCCGGAAGGAGGAGGACGCGTCTCCAAAAGCCCATATCCGGAAGAGGGAGGCCGTATCTCCAAAAGCCCATATCCGGAAGCGGGAGGACGCGTCTCCAAGTTGATGAAAATATATCCGGAAGAGGAAGGCCGCGTAGACAACAGCCCGAACGATGGAGGCCAAAGAGATGGTGGAGGCCGTCCGTAAGAATGGAGGTCGTCTGTATGGGTGGAGGCCATGGAGGCCCAAAGAGATGGTGGAGGCCGTCTGTATGGGTGGAGGCCATGGAGGCCAAACAAGATGGAGACCAACACTATGATGGAGGCCAACACTATAATGGAGGCCAAGACGTATAATGGAGGCCAACCCAAGGATGGAGGCCAAGACGTAGGATGGAGGCCAACCCTAGGATGGAGGCCGTCGTGACGATGGAGGCCCAAGAGATGGTGGAGGCCGTCGTGAGGATGGAGGCCGTCTGTAAGGTGGAGGCCATGGAGGCCAAACAAATGGTGGAGGCCGTCGTGACGATGGAGGCCCAAGAGATGGTGGAGGCCGTCGTGACGATGGAGGCCGAAGAGATGGTGGAGGCCGTCGTGACGATGGAGGCCCAAGAGATGGTGGAGGCCGTCGTGACGATGGAGGCCGAAGAGATGGTGGAGGCCGTCGTGACGATGGAGGCCCAAGAGATGGTGGAGGCCGTCGTGACGATGGAGGCCGAAGAGATGGTGGAGGCCGTCGTGACGATGGAGGCCCAAGAGATGGTGGAGGCCGTTGTGAGCTGCAGGCCACCCCTGAAGTCAAGCCTCCTATGATGCATGCGTCTCTACAGGAGGAGGCCTCCTATTCCGCATGCGTCTCTACAGGAGGAGGCCTCCTATTACGCTTGCGTGTCTACATGAGGAGGCTCCTATTCAGCTTGCTTCTCTACAGGAGGAGGCTTACTCTTATAAAAGGAGGAAGGGATGCACTCCAGAGGACAACCCAACACACTCCCCAGAGGAATCCTTTTATCTGCATTTTCATTCCTGCACTTTTATTCTGCAAGTTCAATTTCTGCTTTTACATTCCTGCAAATTTTCCATTCCTTTACAGCTTTCTTACTTTCGTGTATTTTCTTTCTGCAATTCTTGTAATCCTTTTGATACTCATCAATCAAAAAAGAGAGGTTTCTCCCTCAAAGAAATTCTCGGTTAACAGGCTCCCACCACCTCTTTCTCAGGCCATCAACGGCTCCTAAAAAAAAATGCTCAAGTGTAGCAACTGCAAAATGCTAAAAGATCAACAAAAGAAGAACTTCGAATCTGGATATTTTTAAGTGTGACCGTTGAAGCATCATTTATTTTCCAATTGACCCTGCAATGGTTTTGTTATCCTCCATCGACCATCTATATACTGTATTGCATTTACATAAATTCAATAAAGTCATTAAAACAAGTCACAAGTCACCAGTCACGACTTATGTATCCGTTACCTTTCTTTACTCGTGAATTTATTATTCTATTTAACAATAATTATTATTATTACTTTCAAACTAGCTCCCTGGAGCCTCCCCTCTATTCTTAAATTACCTTTCTACCCCTGGCTTCAATCCTTCTAACTTCGAATCCTTTCTTCTACCACTTTTCTTTTTTTATTATACTCTTATTTTTTAAGTAATACGCCTATTGATAATATTTTTTTTACCATATGAAAATAATTATTTTTTCCCATTTAGTTTTTTAGCGTTTCCGATCCCATTAATGTACAACATAGAAAGGTTCTCGGCTTTGCAAAAAAACATAGAAAGGTTCTTATTTACACTTTTAAATCTTGGGGTTTATAAGGAAATTATAGTTTCTATTTTTAATAATAAATGTCACATATATAATACTCGTAGATCAGCACTACATATTTATGATACTATTACTTTTAATATGATATATATATTGTTAAGATTTTGAAAATTACCCTTTCCATAATAATAATCTATATAATAAATCCTGAATACTTTTTAATAATTTATATAATAAATCCTGAATACTTTTTGGCATGTGCAGACTCTTTTGTCCTTATTAAATTTAATTCATCCTTCTTAATTTTAAAGGGTTAATCAGTCATTATACGTTCATTTTTAGATCAACGGCTCTTAAGTTTACACGTAATATGCTGACTAATTCCACGTCATCGGCCACATCATCAATATCTATATTTAGAAAATAAATCTATCTATTAATATAACAAAATCTTTAGAAAATCTTCATATATATTTTAAAAAGATATAATTGAATACAAATATATATAAATTATTTGATTGTATATATAATATTTTAAAAAATATTAATAATATAATATTATTAAATAAATTTAATTAGGTTACAGATTTATGCCTAAAAAATATACAATCATATATCAATATAAGGAATATAATAATTATATTTTAAATAAAAATATTTCATTAAAAATACAATGTAAACATTAAATTGACCCTAAATATATTGATTAATGTAAAATAACTAATAACCTAAAAACTTTTATACCATTCTAAACAAATTCTACATATTTTTTTCGTTTTAAAGAAGAAAATAAAAAGAAAATAAAAAAAATTAAAACACATCATAATTTAATTATTCTCATATATTTTAGTATAAAATAAAAATGTATATGAAATTTGGAGTAAATTATTATACAATTTTGTAAAAAATATTTTGTACTGTAAAAGAATATAAGAAGTATACCCCTAAAAGACTTGGTATCGGAGTATAAATTCGATTTTAAGGTTTATAATAATAATGAATTGAAAATAATAAAAATTTAATTAAATTAAATAAAAATATTAACTACCAAATTTTTTTCATAATCAATATGAAAAAGAAAAAATTGGATAAAATATTATGGACTAAAATAATATTTTAAAAATTAACAGATAATCAAAACGTATTATAGTTAAAATTTATTTTATAAAATTATGGATTAGTCCATAAAAACTAATCACAACAAAAATTTAAAATAGTAATTTGTGTGATTTGAGCTCCCACACACCTTTACCGGCACATGAGTGTCACTGTTTATCAAAAAAATTAAAAATACATTACATAATAAAATATAAGTTTTAAATGATGAAAATATAATAAAAAAGTATAAATAATATTTTTTTAAAACCTTTAGGGATAATAGTCAAAATGTAAAACATATTAGGAGTAAAACTAATATTTTTTTAAATCTTAATAATACAAAAAATACTCCATCAGTTCCGGTAATACCATCCCAAAACTTTTGGGCACGATATTTTAGGTATAATGGGTTATTGTGATAAAGCGGAGTAATTAGTTGATGCGGTGTTTTAGTTGATGTTTATGGAGTAGTTTTTCTAAAAAGGGAAATGTGACAATTGTAGTGGGACAGACCAAAAAGGAAAGTGAGACAGAATTAGTGGGACGGATGGAGTAATTTTTTCTAATTTTGAATAGTTAAGGAGTATTTATTTTCCACTTACTCTCATCATTTTAGATATGAAATAAAACTATATACATTTAATTTTGTAACAGTAAAAATAATTTATTTTATATTATTTCTACCTGAACTTAAATTTCTTTCATTCATCTTATTATCTCCTTTATTTTCCTTTTAATCTTTTTGTTGTATGCATTTCAATCACTATTTAAACAAAAGAAATTGAATATCATGTAATCCAAAAAATATTATATTTTCATTTTATATCGTCATATTCGTTCAACACCCGTGCGTAGCGGGCGAAAAAATCTAGTATTACTATTATTGATGAATAGAATAGGAGATCCATAAGAATCCTACTCCAAAATTCCCCATTCCACCATTATTAATTACTAACCTTACATATACTACTATACACACACGCGTACGTATGCAATACATATGTATATATAAATATTATCCTATATATTTGTAATTACAAAATTAGAGAAGAAAAAAGCAGTACTGCACAAGCATCATGGAAGACGACGTTCGTGTCGGTTACGGACCAGCCGCCGACTCCACGCCGCCGAAGCTTTCGCTGTCCAAGCCGTTGCCGTGGAACTGGAAGCCGCCGCGGGAGCCTCCAAACCACATGCTCACGCCGCCGCTCCATCCCTCCGCCTCCGTCCCCTTCCAGTGGGAGGTGGCGCCGGGGAAGCCTAGAGCCGCCGCGTCGCCGACGAAGGGCGGCGGCGGGTCCAACCGGGCGGCGGCAAGGTGCCTGGAGCTGCCGCCGAGGCTGATGTTCCACGATGATGCTAAAATTACCACGATGCCCTCCCCGACGGCGGTCCTCGACGGGCCCTATGTGGGGCGGTCGTTGTCGCTGGCCTGCACGTTCTCCTTCCGGAAACCTCACCGGGACGACGAGGGCAGTTTCGACATTTCACGCGGGGAGGAGAATTATGTGAAGATCACGAGAGTTAAGAGGAGAAAGAGCTTCTTTGGTTTGCCTTCCATGAATCCTAACCTGTAAGTGTTTAATTTAATTTATTTTAGTAATTAGTACTATTTTTGTTATGTAAAGTAAAAATTATTTTGAAATTGAAGAATGATCCTCTCAATTTACTATTGATTCAAAAATTTTCCTTATTTTGTTCATTTTATCTTAGCTTATGCAGTATACAATGTGTGGCTGATTTTTACTTCAATTATAAATGTATTGTGAATTTTATTAGAATTGTTATATTTAATTTATTGTACTGTAATTTTTTTATTTTTTTTTTTTTTTATTTATTTATTTTTTTTTTGTGGGGGTGCAGGCAGGGGATATGCTCAAGTTTGAAAAAGGCAGTGGTTCCATGGAAGCTGAGGAGAGGGAGATAGATGAGATGAGGGGTAGGATTGGAAATTGAATTTACATATTTGCTGACATTATTGTTTATAGTATTAATGTTTGACCTCAATATATAGTACCTTATATTCTTCTTCCTAAAATTATACTCCAGTGATATACTAGTATTTCATACATAGGCCATAGCTATTATTCAATTTGTATAATTAGAACAAATCACATGCTAGAGCTACACTCTTACACTATGCAGCTTCTAGTCTTGTAATAATACTAGTAATGAATATACTTATGAAAATTCTTATCATAGAATCTATATACTATATGCATGCTTTCAAATTTTTCTGGTTATCACAAAATTTATTGTCGTCTTACTTCCAAGATTGTGTATTGAAGTAGATGGATAGATAGATAAATAAATACTGTAATAAAAGATAAGATAAGAAATGTTATTTTACCAATCTCTGTTGATATTTCAAAATTGCTTAGCCCTTTGTTGTACGTTTGACAACGTGGATAGAGGTGGGCAAGTGGGGCATGTAATTATGCACTCGGCCAAAGCCCCAAAGATTGTGAGTTCGGGGTGGGTAAATGGTAATCGAATCTGATTAAAATGTTCAGCTAAAATTATGTAATGAATGAATATAATTGTTATTATTTTGTTGGCCTATACAAAGAGAATAAAGTGGAGGGATAAAGGTCGGGTGAGGAATCTAACTCCAACTTATAGGTTGGGAGTCGGGACTTGACCACTAGAATAAGTCGCATCCCCGACTGAATATAATTATTTGATTGCGAATGCATGCACATTATTCACAGAGAAAGAGTTCAATTAGTAAAATAAATTAAATAATTAAATCCTTAAAAATGAATAGTGGAAATTTTGGTATCTAATGCGGGTATTCGACTAAGGCCTACCCAATGCATAGGTATTTGATGACATGGTTCAAATAAATACATAGTGAAGAGGAATTTAGCCATTGGAGAAGCAAGGAGATATTTCTTTGGGTAGCAAAATAGCTACCGGGGTATTTCACCTTAAAAGGTGTGCAAAGCATGTTTTATCTCTTTTTTTTAATGGCCACTACATGCAGCTTTTACATCTTCTTTTTTAAATTTTTTTATTTCAAAAATATTTTTGAAGTGTTTTTATTTAATTTTTTTAAAATACTAAATAATTAATGTAATTAAAAATTTATTAATAGTTTATTATTTATTCAAAAATTAAATAATTTTAATAATTGATAAATTAAAATAGATTTTATAATACTAAATTGAATAGTATGTGGTCCCCTAAATACCGAGGTTTAGGTATTATTGTTGGGGGAAGGATTTTATTTATTGGTTGAGGTATTTAATTGTTGAGGTGGTGCTGATGTGGCATCTAAAAACCTGGAATTGAGGTATTATTGTTGGAGAAGGCTAAAAGTGTAGAATTGGCTAATAGTAAAATAATAGGTCCAATCCCAATTAACTCGACCATAGTTATCAAAATCGCGATTCTAATCGTAGGATCGCACGATCCTACGATCCTACCCATGAAAAACGATCCGGATCGCCATAGGATCGAAAATGTGGTAGGATCGCAGTGGGATCGGTAGGATCGGAGTAGGATCGTAGGATCGCTGAGCGATCCGATCCTACTCCTTTGGTTTTTTTTTTTGAGCAAAATTACTTATTATCTCTAGCTCTTTGTGATTTTGGTCATGATGTTATTTTTGTCAATTTTGTTTAATGTATCTTTGCATATATTGTGGCATGGATGCCCGGATCAACCACTTCGATGATCTGAACCCGGATTTATTTGGGCTTGGATTAATTGAAACAAGAAGAAGAAGCCTTGGCCCAAAGGAATTAGAAGCCCAACAAAGTAGAAAAGGAACTAAAATTGGCCCAGCTCCGCAGAACGCATGTTGGTCTCGCGTTATGATTCTGCACTCAGTAAGCACTCACGCTGGATCTACTTGCGTTAATATGCACAGCTCAACAAAGCCCACGCAGTACCATATCACGTTAGCAGGTCTTCCTCCCCCAACGGTCATCTTCTTCCCCGACCTGGTCGTCGTCGACTCGCCGTGGCTCGCCCCGTCCAACCACACTCTGATCATCGTCTCCGGTCGTCCCTACCATCGTCCTCGTCACTCCGGCAGCCCTCCTCGTCAACAGCGGACACGAGCTCTCGTCTCCGATCGTCACCTTCAACAAGGACCGCGGCCTCGCCTCTTTCCGGCGACCGCTTCACCACTGTCGTGGATCCGCAGCCACCACTTCCACCATCTCCGACCGAGCTGTCCCTCACCCACCATCTCGGAACAACACAGCAACAACCATGGGAGTCATCTTCCTAGTCGTCCGCCACACCCAGTCGGCCGACCACCATCGCCGATAACTTCAACCGCAGCAACAGTCCGGCGGCCTCCCTACCACCTTCATTGGCCATCGAGAATGGGGAACCCTCGTCCATGTCAACAGTTCCGGCCACCTTTCCAATGTTCCGGCGAGTCCCCGAAAACCGAAGCTCCGACGAAGAATAAAACCCTGATTCGCCGCAACTCTTCTCCGGCAAAGCTTCCATCGCCGATCACCCTCATCCTGCCACTGCCCGGCCACCTTGAGCTTCGCCCCAGTCATCTCCGAGGGCGCCAGCTTGTATCTCCGTCATCGTCGGCTTCCGAAATCCATCTCCGGCCAATCCTCTCATCTCCGGCGAACTCCATCTCCCACCGACGACGCTGGCCAACCAGCCATATTACGACGCCAACCATTATGGGGAGTCTCACGTAGTCCCATTTTGAGTATAGCGTCGTAGTTGTCACTAGTTTGAACACTTGTTTTATTTTCTAGGGTTGTTTAATCTTTGTTCCTAGTTGCTTAATTGCTTGTATTTTGGAATGCCTATAAATAGGCCATTCCCAACACTTTGCCATGGGACCTTTGGAAATGAATAAAATGATGAACACTTGGAGAGTGTATTTTCTTTGTTTGAAAGGTCATATGAATTCTTCCACCAAGGTTGGATTCCTTTTGAGTATTTGAGGTGTGCTCAATCGTATCGACACCTTGAGGATATCGGTTGAGGGATTGATGAACACTTATGTGTTAGTAAATCCAATATTGAGTATCCAATGAGGTAATCTCACCTATCCTTTTATCTTTGATTTCATCTTGTTCTTGTTTGCAAATCGTATCCAATCCTCGATCCATGGCATATTCTTGGTATCAGAGCCTAGATTGGATCGATTTATCATTTCCATTTCTTGTCAAAAATTCCAAAAAAAAAAAACTCAAAAATAGAGTTTCTGTGTACTGTTCACCGAACATCCGTTTTGCTCAGGCCATAATCTTTGATTTCTGAGTTCATATTTGGATTGAGTAGGTCGATTACATAGAGATTTATATAAAGTTCTTCCGATTTGGCCAAGGGATCAATTTTCTATGAATTTTTGAAGTTCTTGGTCATTTTTCACCAAAAATATTTTTCTTCATTTTTCTTGGGTTTGATCTTGTGTTTCACCTCACCATTTGGAAGCATATTTCATTTAGCAATATTATATCACCCATTCCAAGGGGTTATGCTGCCCAAATTTTCCCAAATCCATTTCCTTCACCAAAACTCCATTTCCAAACCCTAGAACATAAGAACCTGTCCTCTGTCCGAATTTTCTGGTCACAGGTTGTTCATAATTTTGCAAATCTGAGTCCATAATCTTGTTCCTCTCATCGAATACATAGGTTTGCATATAAAGAACATCAAAAACGGACATCGGGAGCCAAAGTTATGGCCATTTGAAAATTCAAGCAAGTTCTTGATGTTCTTCACCAAAAATCCAAAAATCTCCATATTTTGCTTTTTGATCTTGTGATTTGTTGTTTCTACTCACTGTTTGGATTGTGTTTGCATTAATTATATGTTTGTATGCTTAATCGGTTATTATGCAAGCTTAAATCCTTGAGTGTTGAGTGTTTTGAGAGTTGGGATTAATTTTGGTTTGGGGTTTATTCTTGTGTGTTCATCATGTGTTCTTGATGTTCTTGGATCCTTCATCCAATCTTCAAGTCATATTCAACAAGTTCTTGAGGGATAGCTTTTTGATTCAAGTGAGTAATTGCAAGCGTGTTTTAGGGAATTGACAAAAGACAAGTTGTACTTGGCCACCCCAAATTATTGCCCTATTTGTGCCTACACAAAACAACAAGGCAAGTAATACGTGCATGGGACAAAGGAAATTACCAAGCATTAAATGCAGCCGGACCCACGTTTGACTCCCAACACAACCAAAATTTTGCAAAGTGGTCGAGCCTTGGAAAATCTGAAAACAAGTGTGTTCATACCTTTTGTCTACTTGTCAAAATTGAATTAAGTTTCATCAAGCCAAAATCAAATTCAACAAGTGGGTCTTGATAATTAGATTGTGCTAAATTTGATTTAATTAGTTGGACAATTATTTTGTTGTTCAATTGGTTAAATTAAATTGGGTATTTATTTTACTGTGCGATTTCACTGTTTTAAATCACGAACGATCTATCGGGTTGAAGTTCCGTCAGTGTTTACACTTGACAGTGGAATTCCCCGAGGAATAAGTGCTTGTCACCGTTCCTCTGATTTATTTCACAAATCACAGAAGTTGAAGCTCTGTCTGCAATTGTAGATATTGGAGTTCCTCAACAGTGAAGTTTTTACCCGGTCACCCTTATCAGCAGTCTGGTTGTATTTATTGGGTTTGTGTGTGAGGCATACATTTGTGATTCCGAGTGTTTTATTTTGTGAGGTTTTTACTTTGCACTTTAAAATTGCGAGGAATAAAATTTATTGCTTGCAGGCTGATTAAATTTGCAAACTATAATTTGTGCACTACAATCACACACAGAATCTGTGCCTTTCATTGATAGAGTCGAACATTGCATTCTGATTCTTGCACTGTGCGTCCAATAATTCTATTTTACTCACCATCTGATTGTTGGTTGATACGATTGAGCATTATCCGGATTATTAGGAACCAACCGGTGGAGAATTCGGACCTACAGAGAGAGAAACAGTTGCGAGATCACTCTATATATTTCAGTTGATTTTTCACTAACCCATTATACATATATCTAGTTTGTCTTTCTGATATGGCAGGAACTACTAGTGCTGAAATAATGGAATTACTGAGGAGCCTGAATGCAAGCATGGATTCCATGAGTCATGATATGAAAGAGATGAAGGCTGAAATGACCCACGAGTTCAAGAAGGTGAACAGCAAAATTGAGAAGAAAAATGTCAGTCTCTCTTCAGAACTGCATGGGAAGCTGCACAAGGTTGCTACTGAAGGCAACCAAAAGACTGAAGCCTTAGAGCACAAGATGGATCAGAAAATTAGCGAAGTTACTGAAGACTTCGAGGAAAGGTTGGATCAACTTGCCACAGATTTTGAAAGAGCCTTGAATGTGCAAGTGGATCACCGTGTCGGAAATTTATCCGCAAAGTTGAATGAAAAGGTCGAGTTCCTTGCTGAAGAAATGGACCGACAGACCGATGAACTGCACGAGCACATCATAGTTTCCACTACTGAAGTTGAGCTTAAGTTGGATGCGATCACCTCATTTCTCCAGAAATCTGTCAAGGACTTTGCTGCTCGTCATGGTCAGAAGATAACAGAAAGGATTAAAAGTCTCTTCTGTCAATCTGAGAAGGAATTAAATGCTACCATTGAAGACCAGCTTGAGAAGATAGCAGGACAGATTGAGGGGAAGTTGGAGTATGAATTGGAGCAATTGGGTAACAGATTGGAAGAACAAATAGCTGAGCGAGCCGAACAGTTACCGACTACTGATCTGACGGCCAGCTGTTCTTCAGAAATTTCAAAATTAATTGCTCAATTCAGGGAAGAAATAACTGCATTCATTATTTCTGAAATTAATTCTTTATCTGATAAATTCACTGCTGAGCTTAAAATTTTTTCGATAAATGTAGATCACCGGCTTCTGGATCCGCAACAAATTTATGAGCAAGTCATGAACTCCGTTGAGCAAAGAATGCAGTACAAGCTCGATGCAGAACTTGAAGCCATTCTGAAAGATGATTTTGGCGTCACGCGGAAGCGCAAACCCCCTGATTTAGAACCTCCATCACCCCCTGATCCGGAGTCCAGATTTACAGACATCTTGGACGCGCTGAAGGCCCTGAACGAAACCATGCTCAAGAAAGTAGACATAAATGCCTTTACTCACGAAAGGCAATTGAGAACTCATGAAGAAGCTGAGCGTGCCGAGAGGAAAGGAAAAGAGATCATTGTGATCCGTGATAATCCAAATGAGCTAGGATCAAATGATAAAGGAGACCGAACACGTTCCTCCTTTGTGGTTACTAGAACATCGGACACAGTCAAAGAAGTTGACCCGATCTGCACTGAATTGGAACAAAGGGAAAATCTGTTCCATTGCCACTGTGAAATTTTAAATAATCTTGCATCTCTTGTAGTGGATAATGGGAGTTGTTCTAATGTCGTCAGCTTGTACGTCATTTGCAGGTTAGGACTACCGACTGAAGAACACGATGAGCCCTACCGATTGCAATGGGTCAACGAGCACGGGGTCACTAAAGTCACCAAGTGCGCAAGGATTCCGATTGCCATCGGAACATATTTCGAGGAAATAATGTGCGATGTGATTCCGATGAGTACTTGCCACATATTGCTAGGACATCCATGGCTTTTTGACAAAGATGCAATTTATCAAGGACGTGCCAATCTGATCACATTCACGCATGAGCAAAGGAAGTACATCATCATATCGTTGTCTCCAAGAACAGTTCAGATTGATCGAGAAAAATTGAAGGAGAACATAAGGCGTGAAGAAGCGGCCTACAAGGCATCCCAAGCAGAGAAAGCCAAGAATCAACAAGCCACAAGCAGAATTGCGAAACAGGCCTCTGAGGGCCAAACAAAAATCTGTTCTTTAATTTTTCGCAATACTGATAGTTTTTATAAGCTTAATGAGTATAATGCATCTAATTTTAATATTTTTGCAGGTACTGAAGAAAATCAAGATGACACATTTCAAAGCAGACCAGGTGAGATTGTTCTGAATCTTGACAAAATTAAATCACCTGATATTTGTTGCGTATCCAATGAGGTAATCTCACCTATCCTTTTATCTTTGATTTCATCTTGTTCTTGTTTGTAAATCGTATCCAATCCTCGATCCATGGCATATTGAACTCAAAATTGTTGGGTTATATGTCAGTGTTTAACTCCTATTGGATCATTAATAAGCATACAATTAACTATCAAATTCTTGTTAAAAATTGATCTAAAATATATATTTTCAATTATACATGTCACCAGTTTAGTGAGATAATAAACGAATATTAAATTTTAAAAATATAAATAATAATTTCATAAGATCTTAGGATCCCGATTCGATCTTACGATCCCGATCTTGCAAAGACAAAAACGATCCTACTTAGGATCCCGATCTTGATAACCTTGAACCCGACCCAATATCTACCCTAAACCTGGGTTGGAACTTGGAAAAGCTTTTTAAGTTTTTATTCTCAATTTTTTGTGAGATATACTCCCTCCGTTTTTATATAACATCACCATTCCTACACAGCGCGCAATTCAATGCACATTTTCAATCATTAATGTTTCAATTATATACAAATAAAAATCATAAAAAATTGATATTCTAAAACTACTCGATTAGACAAATCCAACACCACCTCACTTGACTATATTTTATCTTATATAATCGTGCTAAAAATTGAATCAACATTACTTAATGAATAGTATCTACTATGTAAAGGGTAGAGTTAAATAAAAATGCAGGGAATAACTTTTTTTTATTTAAATGGGAATTAGATGATAATGGAATGGTCACAATAAAATACTAAAATAATTGGAAGCCTAATTGGGGAGAAATAGGCTATCTGAAGGCCCAACCTAATAGTAGGGGTATATATAATTGGGCCAAACCTAATATCAGGCTTTTATTCAGCCCACCTTTAATAACATTTGGTTCGACAATTTTAGATTTTTTTTTAAAAAAAAAAGGTAAAAAATAAAAAGGAAAGAAATAAGGTATATACCTACTTATTACATGTGTAGAATATCTTTTTCCTTTTCAAAATCATATTCTTGAAAGAAAAAAAAAATTAACATTGTAATTGAATGCATGTAGAAAATGTAACTAATTAAATTACACACTTTAACCTCTTTATTTGGCTTAACACTTTTTTCTTTCATGTGTAATTCGACTTTGTAAATTCATTTTAATTGAATTATGTCGATGTAAGAAATTGAAATACTTTAAATTTTTCAAAAAATCTATTATTTTTATATATTTTAGAATTTTATATTTATAAAATTTTCATAAGACTAGTATTTATTGAAATTTTCTTTAAAATGATCATAACAAACTATTTCTTAACAAGTGTTATTATTTTGCTTCGCCAAAAACAAGTGTTATTTTAAAAAATAAAATAAAATATTCTTCTATTTTTATCTTCAAATACAAGAGGAAATAATTTAATAAAATGATAGCTCCCACCACCTTTAGCGAACCAAAAAAAAATTTAAAAAAAAATCATTTTTCAATTAAAAATTTCAAACTTTTTATTTTATATTTTCAATTTAAACCAAAATTTTAATACATGTGGATAAATTTAAACTGGTACATATATACTTTCTCCGTTTTTTTTAAACCTTACACTTCTCATTTGCACGTATGACAATGCACATTTTCAACGATTAATAACTTATATTCGGTACAAGTAAAAATTCTAAAAATTTGATATTTAAAAACTACAATATGAGACGAATCCAACAAGATCTCACTTGGCGATATTTTCTCTTCTATAACTATAAGAAAAATAGAAGTCAAAGTGCTACAATAAACAGTTAAAAAAAGTCAAAACGTTTGATTTTAAAAAAAAAAGAGGGAATATTAAATAAGGGGTGAATATAAAAAAATGTTCCCTCCTCAAACTTATCTCATTTATTTTTATAACATTTCTACATAAAATCATACTACCATGCCATTATTCTTAGTTAATCATACTAAACTTATTATAAATATCCTAGCTACACTATTTGATAAATGCTTGTAATTAGTTTAATTCATAAAAATATATTGCAAATGTTTCAATGTATACCTATGTACGTTTTATAATTCACAATTTTTGAATATATATATCATTATATATAAGTGTGAATAGCCAATGTTTGTGACATGGCATGACGAAAATGCCCTTCAAATGTTTTTGTATTTACTGTCTTTGCCATTCACCGGGCCTGTTTGTATACCCGTTCTAATTCGGATCGATTTCAAATTGTCCGTCTCTCAAAACCTCAAAATCAAGGTATTCAAGCCTCCGTTGTGCCCTACAAATTGCCGCCGTCTTCCCCGCAGCTCACCTGGACATGGGTGCTTTATCGTCAAGTTTGGGAGGCCGGATGACCGTGAGAAGGTTCGTGAGGGTGGTCCATGGATGATCCTCGATCATTGCCTTGCGGTCAAGAGATGGTCAGCGGAGTTTAATCCAATGAAATATAATGTGAACACATTTCAAACCTGGGTTAGGTTTATGGAACTTCTGCAAGCCTTTTATACTGAGAATGCCTTGAGGGTTATTACTGCGGCATTGGGTACTTTAATCAAAGTGGATAAGAACACCTTGGCTTCTTCGCGGGGTCGATATGCTAGGGTTTGTATTGAGATTAACCTTGACAAACCGCTTCTGGGGACGATTGATGTTGAATGAGAGGTAATACAGATTGCATATGAGGGTCTTCACATGATGTGTATGAAGTGCGCTTGCTTTGGACACTTACACGATAGGTGCCCAAAATTTGGCAAGGATCCAGGCTTTGATGAGAGTAGGTCGGCAGACCAGATGAGGGTGAATGCCCCAACTCCCATGCATGAAGACAAGGGATCTCCAGGCACAACCTTGGAGACTACCAACAAGGAAACCAGTTTAGATGGGGATGATCAGGCTTCCACAAGTGTGGTGGATGAGGCACATGTGGATTTAAGGGTTGGTGAGTGGATGGTGGTTAAAAGAAGGAAGCCACACCAACCTAAATCGGAGAAGAGTAAGGATCCCACTGTTGAGAAACCTAAGAAACAGGACTTGCAGGTGATTGATTGTGAAGATTCAGTGGGATTGCCGTCGTCGGGGCCAGATCTGCATGCTTATTCAATTGAAGGCAATGTATGTTCCATGATTTTGCCTGTTTCAGACTCAAAGCAAGTTAAGTCGGAACTCCCTAAGAAGAATCAAGTGAGGCTTAAAAACCTCTTGCATTGGGTTAAGAAAAATCGGGAGGATCGTAAAGGCATCGGCGGTATTGAAGGGAGGGATGGTGATAGCTCGAAAACTACTAAAAGTGTTCCCTCAAAGTATCGTCATTTATTAAATGGCGGTACTGTGATGAAGTTTCAATAGCTTCTGGGCTAGGTAATCTGATAAACAACCTGGTAGGTCAGGGAGATGCAGCTGTGGTGAATAATGGTATTGTGACCGTGATTTTTGGGAATGCAGTCCTTGGTGAGCTTGGAATGGAGGCCGATATTAATCCTCAATTGGCCTTAGTGCTGCAATGATTTATTTTCATGATTTTAATGTTCTCTCATGGAATGTACGTGACACAATGAGTAGAACTACCCAACGTCACATTACGGATGTTCTTAGGGTTGCGAAACCCTCATTACTTGTCATCATGGAACCGCAAGGTCCATTTGCACGATTGAAAGTTTTTCAATACAGTATTGGTTATGATATGGTTTACATTGACGAATGTGAGGGCCGAGCAGGGGGTTTGTGGCTTCTTTATCATATCGGATGCCCGTACTCCTTTTCATTGGCTCATAGTAGACCGAGATGGCCACGGTGTCTGTGGGGCATGGGAATATTACTTGGTCTCTCACCGCCATATATGTCAATCCCTGTCAAAGAAAGCGTGAGATGGATTGGATTTATTTGCGGGAGACTTGTTCAGCTATTCAAGGGTCTTGGCTTGTGATCGAGGATTGGAATGAGATTGCTTCGCTTTCAGAGTCCATAGGATGCTCGCCTGACTCTAGACATTGCATGGCGTTTCGGGACTGCTGAACGAGTGTGAATTATCTGCCGTCCACACAATAGAAAGTCCTTATACTTGGTGAAAGAGTACGTCGGGTGGTGCATTAGCTTGTAAGAAACTCGATAGGGCAATGGCGAACTTGAGCTGGTTCAACCTATTTCCTGAAGCATTTGTTGAGGTGATGCAATGTTGAGCCCCAGATCATAACGCTCTTTTCCTGCGATGTGATCGGTCTGGTGGAGTGGAAGGTGTTCGTCCATTCAGGTGGGAGTCTGCATGGATCACTCACTATCACTATTCTTATGTTGTGGAAGCTGCATGGTTTAGCAATGAGAATTCGTCCCTACCGCAGAATCTTTCACAGGTGGAAGAGTCTTCGAAGTACTTCAACAAGTTTACATTTGGAAACATTCTTGGCGCAAGAGTCATCTCCTTCGACGGCTTGCGGGTATTCGGCGTTGTTTGGATAGAGTAGATTCAGCTCGCCTACAGTTATTGGAATCGCATTTGCTGACTAAATTGGATGAAGTCCTCAAACAAGAAGAGTTGCTATGGTTCCAAAAATCACGGGATAATAATGTTCGGTTGGGCTATCGGAATACAAGGTATTTTCACACTCAAACTTTAATTTTCCGTCAAAGGGGGAAAATTCTAGGTCTTGAAATTGATGGGGGTATGGCAGCAGGAGGAAGAGATTTTGAAAAATCATGTTATATCCCATTTTACTTGGAAATATGGGTCGGCTGTCAATGGGGTTAGTCGTTATATGCATTTGGCTACACTTCCACCATTACTGAATGGTGACAATTTGGATGAGTCCATCCAACCGTGGGAGGTTAAGGCGGCGGTCCAGGGCATGAAGGGATGGTCGGCTCCTGGCCCCGACGGTTTTCTAACTCTCTTTTATAAAGCTTTCTGGGAGGTAATTGGGCCTTCGGTGTCTGTATTCGCCCAAGCTGCGCTAGAGAGGGGTTCATTTGACAATGCCCTCTCTAAGACCTTTATTTGTCTTATTCCAAAGACTGAGATTCCTAGGGAGATTCGACATTATCGTCCGATTAGTTTTTGCGATGTCAGCTACAAGATTCTCACTAAGGTGATTTTTGAATCGACTGCGGGCCTTTTCTGCAAGATTATATTGGTCCATTTCAGTCTGCTTTCCTCCCTCGAAGAAGCACGGCTGGCAACGCTATTATTTTACAAGAAGTGATCACTGCATTCCGAAATCGCAACCGCCAGGCAAAGGAATTCTTGCTCAAGGTGGACCTCGAGAAAACAAATGACAATGCTAATTGGGAGTTTTTGGAAGGGTGCTTGCGAGACATGCATATTCCGGACAGATTGATTACTCTCATAATCTTTTGTGTTCGATCGCCAAGCTACTATATTATTTGGAATGGCTCGGCTCTCCCCGCTATAATACCTTTAAAAGGGCTGCGACAAGGGGATCCTTTATTCCCATATTTATTCATTATTGTTATGGAGAAGCTTTCCAAATCAATTCTGAAGGAGGTGAGATGTGGTGAGTGGTGGACGGTTGTCTTATGTAGGAGGGCAGATTCTTTATCGCATTTAGTGTTCGCTGATGACCTCCACCTTTTTTCTCAAGCATCGCCTGAGAGTGCAAGGTCTCTTGATGATGTTCTTTCTGTCTTTGCCCAAACATCTGGTATGCGTATTAATATTGCCAAATCGAGAGCTTATGCTTCAACCACGGTAGATGTTGATCGTGTTCAAGAGCTCTCTTCAATCCTAAATATTGAATTCAAAACTAATCTGGAGAAGTACTTGGGATTTCTGCTATTTCATGGACCTGTGAAGGTGGATAAATTTGACTTTCTATTGGAGAGGATTGGCACTACGCTCGGGGCTTGGAAGAGAAAATTGTTGAATAAGACGGGTTGGCTTACTTTGGCACCATCCGTTCTATCAACTATTAGCTCTTATATTATGCAGACAATTTGGATTCCAGCTGCGGTGTGCGATAATATTGATCGTTTGGTTCATGATTTTCTATGGAAGGACAATAGTGGCCGGGGACTTCCTTTGGTTAGTTGGAAGAAGGTGACAATTCTGAGAGAAATGGGAGGTTTGGGTATTCGTTGCTCTCGTGATATGAATATTTCGCTTTTGGGGATATCTTGCAAGGTTCCACCAAGCCTTGGGTGAATTTGGTTACGAGTAAGTATGGTTGTAGCAACGGTTTGTTCACTGCGCGACCTGGTGCTTCTCCGCTGTACCGAGCCCTTTGTCATGTGCTCCATTGCTCGGCAAGGGTTTTGGTGTACGTGTGGGCTCGGGGGAGAGTAGTTTATGGTATTCATCTTGGCTCGAAGGTGGTCCCATAGCTCCTCGGATACCTTATGTTCACATATCAGATACGGAACTCCGGATCAAGGATATCTATACGGAAGGACATTGGGACTGGAATAATTGCATGACTGTAGTGCCTGATGAGATCAAAGGGGAGGTAAGGGATCATGGCCCTTTGAGTATTCATCCCATGGCTGTGGATTTGTATGGCTGGAAAGGCAATGTGACTGGTAGATATTCGGTCCGTTCGGGATATGAGTGGCTACTTACTATGCGTGGGCTGCAGCCTGATGTTGATAAATCATGGGTTTGGTGTGTGCCGGCTCAGGAGAAGGTTCGTATGATGTTGTGGTTGGTGGTGCATGAGGCCCTTCCAACCAACAAGCTTCGGTCTCCAAAGGGGCTCACCGGATCTGATATATGTCCATCATGTTTATCTGCTCCAGAAACTTTATTGCACCTCTTCTTCAGCTGCACGACCGCTGCCTCGGCTTGGGAGGTGATCGGAGGGCTGCCACCGTTTGGGCATGTGACTTGGGGGCTGCCGATCGGGAAAGCTTTTTGCAAGCTTGGGCGTGGATGGAAGGCTGTTCATTGGGGGTTATTGTGGTCTCTTTGGACAACCAGGAATGGCGTTGTGTTCGGTGGGGATCGGGTCCCTGTGCATGTCATCATTCAGAGAGCTCGCCATCTTGGGGATATCTATGATCGAGCATGCAGGAAACCCTGCAGGGCGGTGTCTGCGTGATATGTCAGTTGGCATCCTAGAAGGATGGCTGGCCATGTGTTGCATGTTGATGGGAGTTGCCTTTGGTTCTCCGGAGCAAGCCGGGTTTAGGGTGTTGTGCGCAACAAAGATAGGGGTTGGATTCAGGGGTTTTGGTGCTCTGTAGGTCGGGCAAATATTATTGTTGCTGAATTATATGGCATATGGCAGGGTATGAAACTTCTCGTGGGGGTTCAGGAAGCATGGTGCTACTCTGATTCCTTTGATGCCTTAAGGCTAACTAGTTTGGAGGTGGCCCCTGATCATTCTCTGTTCCATCTTATTCAGAATATCAAGGACTTGATGGTGAGTCATCCGGATTTTCATTGGGCTCATATTCTTCGCGAAGGGAATTTGGTTGCTGATTGCATGGCCAAGCGTGGTGTTAATTTAGTGGATTTTTTCACTACTTGGGCTTTTCCTCCAGATGAGGTTCGTGTTCGTTTGACTGTAGATATTGCAGGGGTTTGGTTTCCTAGATTCTAAATCTCTGTGTTGATTTCTCTTCTTTTCGTTTTTCTCTTCTCCCTCCGTTCTGTAGTTTTTTAGATTTTCTTTTGCTGGCGCCTGAGCGTCACTGTTCACCAAAAAAATTGTACCTAAGTCATTGGTTATGTTCGCAAAAAAAAAAAAAAAAAAGAATGATGTAATTGTACATAGAAATAATAGTGCATAAGGAATATGTACTATTTCGTGAGTAAGCAGGAAAAAAAAATGATAATATTTGAATTAGTATTAATCATTATTTTTTTTGTTATTTAAATGATGATAGGGAAAACTTTAAGTAAAAAGGAGGGGAAGCAATACTCTCGCACACCGATTATACTTTTTTTACTGTACAACTTATATATGTTAAAAAATGAATTGTGGAAGTTCATGTCACTTGCACGCCAAGACTTGATAAAATGAATGTCTATAGTTCAATTCCTTACTACAGTTAGGAAGTGATTCTGTGATTGTATTTAATTTGATTCTAAATTCCCCAATCTATGTTAATTGCATTAATAATTGAATCAGATTTTAAAAAATAATAATACTACATACAAGCACACATTGGAATCATTTCTTTCAAACCCTATATATTTCTTCTCGATTTTTTTATATTTAAAATTAAGTGTTTTAATCTGCATAATAATACTAAACAAAATGAAGAAATAAATGAATTGAGTGCGCTAAAAATGATTGAGAAGAAGAAGATGCAGCAGGAACCGAACCTCATCCTTTAGGGCAGCTCCAACAGCTCTTGGAAAATAAGAGGAAACGCCAAAATTGAGGAGAAGAGCCCTCCAACAAGAACTGGAAACGCTAGACTGGATCTTCAAATTTCCAGTTGCATGAACAGTGCCCGGCATATCTGCGGGTACACTGTTCACAGCGGCATTCACTGTTTGCTATCCTTTTTTTATTTTATTTTTTCTTTTCCTTTTTTTTCCTTGTCTTTTTTTTATTTAAAATAAATTTATGTAGTTGGGAAGCAGTTTTTACTCTTTGTTTGTATTTTTTAGTTTCAGACGCATTGCTATTCGGCTGTTCCTCACTCTTTTTTTTTTCTTTTTCTTTTTTTCAGTTTTTACCATTATATTTTGCTTATACTTTTTGGGAACATATTTTGCTCTATTAATTCTTTTCAATTTGTGCTTTTATTCAAATTTAGAACATTAAAAACAACAATAAAATTTAAAAATTATGGAGCATATTTTTATAATTTGTGTGGCTTTTGGCTCCCATACATTTGACATACGTGTAAATAAGAAGTGTAATCTTAAAAAAAATGGAGGAAGTAATGTAATATATTAATTTGATATATAAAATTAAAGGAATAGTAAAAGGAATCAAAATGGAATATTCTTAAATAGAGGAAAATTTAGAGTTGATTGCTGGAGATAAAAAGAGAAAAACGGTAAACTGGACTGGAAAATAGAGTAGAGTTGACTGGGAAATGGAGTTTATTGCTGGAGATGGCCTTAGTATTTATGTCAACTCTTTTATCATGCGTGAACTTTAGAAATAAATTAAAAAGAATTGTGTGTATAAATATATGAAGTATTTAAAAATCACGACAGTTCCGGTCTTATGTGGGATCCATCCGCCATTTGCGCCACTGATTAAATTAGATTAATATATATGGAGTAATAAAGTACTAATAAATAATACTTCCTTCGTTTTGAAATAATTGTTCCATTTCTATTTTTTATGCAGTTCAAGACATATTTTTAATCCTTAATAACTCAAATTGTACATAATAAAAATTTATAAAAATTTAATATTCTAAAACTACGAATCCAATAAAATCTCACTCGATTATGTTTTATTTTATACAACTGTACTAAAAAGTTAAATCAAATATACTCAATGAATAATAAATAATATTTAAAGGGTGCAATTAAAACAAAACAAAGTAGTAATAAGATTACAAAGAGTATATACTCCCTATATTCTAGTATTTATTTTGTTATTATAATATAAAATCGTGCTGGACCAATCATGAATTCAAACTCTTCATGTCCCCCCACTCACAAAAGCTAACGGCAATAATAAACTATTACTATTATTATTTTTTTTATTTATTTTTTTTAACTGAACAACCGTTAGGAAATAATGGGAGAGCTTATGCCACACAAATTACAAATATATAAAGGGAGGATTAACGGCCGGGTTATAATTCAATTTTACTAAATTATTAGTATATTATAGAAACTGTCATGTCCTAGCCTAAATAGATTGCCCGGCAAAAAAATATAGAAACAAATATTAATTCAATCACTTGTGTTGTTTGATTTTAAATTACATTTCTCACCTTTTTTTTGGCGTGTACATTGTATTTTCAAGTTGTATTGGACCCAATATTAATCCATCGAGGATTTGGTGGGCATTGAAAGGGTTGTCTCTCCCAAATCAGAATTTTGTATACAAAGATTCGAACCCGAAATATTTGCTTAAACTGTCAAATGCACATACTATTTAGACAAACTGCGTTTGGAATTTTCTCACACTTTTTTTTTGGGTACATACTCATAGAATTAAATAAAATTAACTTTTAAAACTAACCTAGAAACAAGTCCATTTTGTTTTGGCAGCCATTGGAATGCACCTATCATTGTAAGTATTTAATTTGAATTGTACGCAGCTACAATATTGCCTTATGTTCAGCTCTTACCTAAATATATTTTCCAAATGAGCTATCTTTATCGAGTAAACAAATCGTCTCTTACCCAACCAACAAATATTGCCAAAAATGCATAAATTCTAAAACTGATTTTTTGGAAAAAAAATTAGTATTAACTTATACAGTATGTTCCGAAAACAAAAATATACTTGTATAAAAGGAGTACATAATAAATCACACCTCCCTCCATAAATAAAGATTAGCAAATGCAGCAATAATTGTGGTCCTTTCCCCCCTTTTACCCGTTTGTTTTCCTGTCAAATAAAGGGTCTAATATATACAGAAAAAACACTATGTACACATGGACAATATATTTTAGTTTATAATCGATTTGTTTCCCAAATTATTAGTCATATTTTTTTGGTAATTAATCAAATAACTCGGTTTTTTGGTACAACCCTAATTAAAAGTTAAACTATTTTCAGTGTGACATGTGGATAGCCGGTTAAAAAAAAAAAATTAGTTAGACTATTAAGGTATGTGGTAAATATGGTAAATGTATCACCCAATTTTCGACATAGAGTAAAATAGTGAATTACTAGTATGTAAAATTAGACATCAACGGTGAACCCACGTGTTAAAATAGTTTTTTATTCCCAAGATTTCATATCTTTTTTTAAATTTTTTAACAGCATATACAGTTTAGAAAATTGGTGAGATACCACGTCACACAAATTATAAATGAATAAAAGGAAGAAATAAAGGGCCGGGTAAGAAATCGAACCCCAATGTAAAAATTGAGAGTCATGAAATTTGACAATTATGTCAAGTCCACATCCCCATATATCAAAATTATTAAAAGACCAGCAAATTTAAAATACTTACATTATACGATATAAGTAATTTAATTCACTCATTTTTTAAAATAAAATGGAAAAAGTATTACCAAAGTGGAGTACTATATTTTTGCCAATCTTACAGTATTTCAAAAAATTTAAATAAATATTTTATTATAAAATTGATCAATTGTTTTCATTAAAATGGAATTTTTGTCATTCACAACAAGCATTAAGGTTGATCTCTTCCGGGCCTAGTGTGCATCACCGGCTCTCCCCCATCTTGGCACAAATTCATGAAATCAGAGGCTATTTCCACAGCTGTGTATTTGAGCACATTTGGCGCGAGGGGAATACGAGTGCAGATGCATTGGCAAAGGTTGGTGCCAATAGTGAGCGGTTCTTCATGACGTGGGCTTTTCCACCCGATTATTTGAAATCCTTACCGACAGCAGATGCGGTTGGTACTTGGTTTGTTAGGTGCTAACTTTGTGTTGATAGTGCATGTTTTTCTTCTTTTTTTCTTTTTAATTTCACTTTCCTAACTTGAATAGGTTGTAACAAAAAAGAAAAATAAAATGGAATTTGAGAGATAATATATAATATAATATCAGAAAAAAATTTACTAATCAGAATTCAGAAGTAGAAAAAATAATTGAAAATGGGAATTTGACCTAATGGTCATGCATCTGACTTTTATGGTTGGTCACTTGATTGAAAGTTCATTCCCAGTCGGCTCTCTATCCTCTCTTTATCTTCTTTATAATTTATGTAGCTCGAACTCCCACAAATATTTAAGGACACATGAGCGTTAATTTTATTAAAAAAAAAAGTAGAAAAGATAATAATACTATAATTAATAAGTGCACTAATTTTAGTGAGAAAGTTTTGGACACCGAGAGGGCGAGAGGATAAAACTTTAGTTAAATGAACAACAACAAATTTCACAGGTTAGTGGTGACCCACTAAACAGGGCAATGATTAGAAAGAATTGAGGAGAAAATAGTGGACGGGTGTAAATGTAAATTGCTCCCAATTGCCTCCCCCATCAAACGTCTTTTGAAAAATCCCTTCAAATTCTCCTCTCTTCACCTTTATACTTACATACTATAAAAATCGTCGCTTGATTTCCTCCTCTTGCCTGTTTGTTTTTGCCCTTTTTCCACACTATCCCACTCATAAATCCAAAAAAGCAAAGAACCCATTTTCTCTCTTTTGTTATTTTCCCTTTCTGAATTAGGTTTAGTCAAAATCTTGTACCAAACCAGCAACTGTGACTTATTGGCGCCTGTTGGCTTTTGGGCCATTTCTGTGATGCAGTGTTCTTTAGCCCTTTCTTCAAACTCACACTCTATGATCAAGTTGAAATTGCGGGGGGCATTGTAACTAGCACTCTCTACTTTTTCCACATTCTGCGAGTGTTGCTTGTTGGGTGGGCAGCAAAGAAGAAGCAGCCAGTGTGCTCAGCAAACCACCAATTGTTTTCAATTCAAGATTTTGGAGGGCAAAAGGGTGAGTTCTTACTTACATCAATTAGGGCTTTTTGTGGTTTGCGGATTTGGCCATTCCCTCTGTGAATGTTTCAATTTTTTGGGGAAATGAGGAGTGTATTGGTGAAGGTTGGTCTGAGATTGGCTTGTTTCAGAATTTTCTTTGTTCTTTAATTTATGGGTTTGTTGTTTTTGGATGAATAAAAAGGCATTTCCCTGGCTCATTCTTTTGTAATTTATTGCTTCTTTCCACTGGTGCTCTGCTGATCTTGTCTTTGATTTTTGTTGCTGCCTTTAAAGATTTGTGGGAGATGGGATTATTATTGTTATTTTTATTGTTATTCTACCTGTCCTAATAGTTCATATACAACAAGCCAAAGAGGTAAAACATGAAATTGGGATTTTTATATACTAGTTGTTTTTTGCTTTTCATTCACATTCGTTTCATGCCTTATCTAATTGGGTTCTAAAGGTTGTAAGAATAGTTCGGTGTACCACAACCTAATTTCAAAATTTTAAGCTGTCCTTGTCCTTACACTTTACTGTGGTTAGTTTTTGTTCAATTGGGTTCTAAAGGTTGTAAGAATAGTTCGGTGTTTTTGTGACAATGGTGGGAATGGTTTGTTGTAGGATTCTAGCTGCTGTTATAGCGACTCCTCCATGGAGACAATGGCCGCGAACACCACGCTGCCCCTTCACCATGAACCCAGTAATTTCGATGAGGCTTCTATGCAGCAGAGCATGCTCTTTGCAGATAGTTTGAAGGTAGTTTAGTCATTTGAAATTTTTATCCAACTACTGGTAGTTATTGCATGATTAGTTACATTTTAGAAAATTAGCGACAGTGACCTCTCTTGGAATAAATGGGGAAAAGGGATTTGCCATAATTATGGAAATTGAAAGCTGGACTAACTTCCTCTTAATGTTTTGATTTGCTTATTTAGGATTTGAAGAATCTTAGGAAACAATTGTACTCGGCTGCAGAATACTTCGAGTTGTCTTACACTAATGACGACCAAAAGCATACGTGAGTTATTTATTTGTTATCAAAGAAGGAAATCCGATATTTTCAAATTTATTGATCTGTTGCTTTTTCGCCAAATGTGTAGAGTGGTGAATACGTTGAAGGATTATGCCATTAAAGCTCTCGTGAATACGGTAGACCATTTGGGCTCCGTCACATATAAGGTCAATGATTTGTTGGATGAGAAGGTTGATGAGGTTTCTGGAACTGAGCTCCGAGTGTCATGCATTGGACAGGTATTTTTTGCTGAGCTATGAAGCCTGAATTGTTGTGATACAATGAATACAATCGATATTCTTAGTTTAGAAATCTTTGCTAATATCGTAACCACATACGGAGACACTAGTGCTGAGAAATTAATAGCTGGATGTAGGACATGGTATCCATAAACTGCTGATAGGCATTTACTGAGTTAGTTAAACAGTTATATTTTAATGTTACGTTATGTGACTCTTTCATGAGCTGAGTGTTCTTTTTTGCACCCTAAGTATCAATAGGCTGAATTATTATTGTTTTATGTGATGTTTAGAGATTGCGGACATGCCAAGAGTACATTGACCGTGAAGGTCTGTCTCAGCAGTCCCTGGTGATAAACACTCCGAAGTACCATAAACGATACATCTTGCCAGGTATTATTCGACCATGAATTCATTACCCCTTTTCTTGGCCAAATATCAATATTTGTTTCACTAAAAAAATCCTCATTTGTTTTTTTAGTCGGAGAGACTATGCAAGGAGCTGTGCGCACCAAGTCGAAGTACCAAGGATGCAGCCTTGACGATGGGGATGAGTGGCATCAATTTAAGAATGGTATTGTGCATTTTTATTATTTCAGTCTATGCATTTGAGACCCGAGGTTTTGTTGCCAAAGTTTGTTCTTATGAGTTACCACTTTGCAGCTATTCGAGCAACTATCCGAGAAACTCCACCACCATCTATAGTTGGGTGAGTTACTATAAAAATTTAGCACTCATCAAACTTTGTCGTTTAAATTATGTCTCGAAGAAATTGACCCGAATCATTTTTCCCCCAGCAAAGGGCGCTCACAATCTCCTTCTCCAAGACTTGCCCACCAACATGGGAAATTTTCGTTCTCTGGGAACATCTCCAATAGGGAATCAGGTTTATTTCCTGAAACTAATATTCTTTTATTTGCTTTCTAATTAAAGTGAACTAAATTTCTCCGATGTCTGTATTAATGATGCAGATAAGAGATCTGCCTCACCAAACCGGTTTCCACTCCTACGGTCGGGGTCTTTGTACAGCAAGCCGACGACTCCAAAAAGTTCGAACGCAAGCACCCCAAATCGGAGTCGACCAACCACCCCGAACCCTGCTCTTGGAAGACAACAGGTATTAAAAAATTGTTCTACTGGGTTATGTTCTGTCATTGCATCCTCATATATGTATGGCCATTGCAAACTAGGTTTCTATCTAATTGAAATGCATATGTAGCTACCGTAGGGTTACTAATTCGATTTTTTTTGTGGCAAGTATTCATGCATTAATAGTAAAAGATGAAATACAGTTTGCGGTAGGCAATTCGAACTTAGCTAAATTGAGCTGAGCCTCCGTTGTTCCATTGCTCTGGCTTTTCCTCTCCGACTTCATGAAAGAATGGCTTTTTTTTACTCGATTTTTCATCATGGCAGTATATTTCTGAACCAAGAAAATCAGCTTCGATGCGTGTTCGTGTTGGAAAAGAAAGCCTCAAAGACATCGAGCAGTACCCGAGCAAAAGTAAACGTCTGCTCAAGGCTCTGCTTAGTCGACGCAAGTCCAAGAAAGATGATATGCTGTATACATATTTGGATGAATACTAAACACAACAACATTGATGGAATCCAAATATAGAAGAGTTCTACCTGTACAAGAAAATCAACCTGACTTTGCTCGCCAACCAATTCTCTGGATAGTAGTTTGAAGAGTTCTACTGTTTCATTTTTCTTGTTCTGGCTTCAGTTTACATATATGTTTATACCATTTCGCGATAACAATATCGTAATTGTAATTTATCAGACATATTATATCAATGCAATTAGTACACAATCTTTGTCTTTCTGTTGCAACAGTTTCTGTATTGTGCTGAATCAAGATATAGTGCAGGCAGGATTTGATACAATGGTTACATTCCAGGGAATGTATTGTAACTCAAATGTCTATCATAAGAATAGTACATCTAAAAAGGGAAGTTTGATGGATCCGATATTGGAAGGTCACAAATTCACCCCTTTGCTGAATTCTTCCACTGTCCTAGTGGGAACTGCCAATGTGTAAGAAAGATCAACAAATGCACTGAGAAATCTGGCTTCAATAGCTTTGAAATGCCTGTGAAAAAAATTAGGAAAAGCTAAAGTTGAGTGGACCAGCTAGTTGCAAGACAACACAAGGCTTGAAGTGACAAAAGAGAGGTGTACCCATATGTGCAGCAGCAGTTGACTTGTGAATGAATTGCACATTAGGACATGGGAAAGCCGAAAGCCACAGTGCTGTAGCCTGTGGGGGTTCTAGTTAAAGACATTTATACCAAAAAAAAAAAGAAAGAAAAAAAAAAGAAGGTATTTATGCGCAATTGTAACACGACTGCTGACCTACAGGATTTCCCAAAAAGAGAATATCCTAAAATTCCTGTATTTACAGTAGACAAACAAACACACTCACCAAGAAAAGAACAAACCCTCATCTCATAAGACTATAAGAGGCAGTAGCCACAAGGGACTTCAGCCACCACCAGGCTATATGCTTTGGGGCATATTTAACACTGTTCTGTTTAAGGATTTCAAAGAGCCAACACTTAATTATGAAAGAAAGGCCTAGCTAGAGGGAAAGTCATAGAAAAAGGAAATTTTAGAGCTCAGAGCTAAGCCTGTTTGTTTTGGCTTTTGAAAAAAAAAGAGGAGTCAGTAGAAAAAGGAGAAGAAGAATTCAAAAGCAAAAGTAGCTCAAATAATTGTTTGGATTTAAATTATTAAAGTTGCTTTTCAAATGAAATATGTCTGGATGAATTATACGTAAAAAGACTTTTTATACATTAAAATTACTAAAATGGGCATAAATCTTATAGTAATATTTAGTGTTGATTTTATTTCCTTATTAGATAGGGATATTTTTGTATGTTTATTCCAAAATGATTTCTTCTTTTTTAAAAGTAACCCCCTACTTACTTTTAAAAAATGAGAATTTTAACTTTTGCTTCTCCATTTACTTTTTCAAAAAGACAAAACAAACAGCCAAAAAAATTAAAAAAGACTTTTTGGTGAAGGAGAAGTCAAAAGGAAGAAAAAAAAGGGTAAAACAAACAGGCTCAGGGCCTGTTTTAACTTTGAAAAAAAGTTGAATTTTAAGGACCTTTTAAAAAAAAGTAACTCCCTACATAGGGCATATTTGTTTTGGCTTGTGAAAAAAAGGAGAAGTCAGTAGAAGAAGGAAAAAAGAGGGAGAAGGAGAATTCAAAAGTAAAAGCAGCTCAAATAATTGTTTGGATGGATATTATTAAAGTTGCTTTTCAACGTAAACATGTTTGGATGAATTGTACGTAGAAGAACTTTTGATATATTAAAATTACTAAAATGGACATAAATATTATAAGGATATTTCTAATTAATTTTATTTCCTTTTTAAATAGGGTTATTTTTGTATTTTTATTACTAAATGACTTCTCCTTTTAAAAAAAGCAACCCCTACCTACTTTGAAAAAAAAGTAGAATTTTAACTTTTGCTCATCCTTTTATTTAAAAAAAAGGTCAAAAAACAGCTAAAAAAATTCAAAAGGACTTTTGGAAGAAGCAAAAGTCAAAAGGAGAAAAATTAAGGCAAAACAAACAGGCTCATACTTTGGAAAAAAAAATTGAATTTTAACTTTTGCTTCTCCTTTTTCTTTTAAAAAAGTCAAAAGAAACAGTTAAAAAAATTCAAAAAGACTTTTGGGTGAAACAAAAGTCAAAAGGAGAAAAAATAAGCCAAAACAAACAGGCTCTAAGTTTGCAAGGAAAATGATGAAGGAAGCAAGTTCACATTCATCAATCCTAATTTTTTCACTTATTGTCTGGGATACCTAGTATTCACCTTAAAAAAAAAAATTAAAAACAATATCCACACATATGTATTTATAGATTTTATTTGAAACCTTAAAATAAAAATGACAGGAAAATGTGCAATCAAACAATAATATTACCATTGATGAGTAATTAATCAAGCAATCAAAGTATGAAACTAACATATTGCTTCTACCATCTGAAATCCCATCATTTTCATATGCGGGCATTGAAATTTTAAAAGTGCGCAGCAAAATGGATCCAAGTCCAGAGCTATTGGGCTCTAGAAAATGGGCCGTCCCATACTGGCCCAAATAGAGAAGGCCGTTAACTGTTAAAGCTGGGCCCTTCATTTTCTATTTTTTTTGAATAAACCACAAATAAAAGAAAATAGGAATAAAAAGATAAACTGGAGGAATCTGACACTCGCAGCAATGGCGGTTTTTGCTTCATCGTTCGGTAGTTCAGTGTGTTTCCGTTATATACCTGTGCGCACGAGCTATCTTCTGCTACGATTTTGAATTTTAATTCAATTACTGCAGATTTATCTTTGTTTATTTATATTTTTGCGTTTCGTTTTGCAGAAAACTCCCGAGAAATTGGAGAAACAGTTGCCGTCATGTTGTGCTGTAAGATGTCAGGTTGGATTTTTGGGTTATTGTAAGGCTCATTTTGGATGTGTTTTTATTTAGGAAGGTTTTCCTATTTGCGTTCTCTCATGAATATTTGAATGGCAGGAAGGTTCAAAATCCGGAAATTCAGTTCGCAGCTATAGGCAAGTTTGGAGGAGAAGAAAATTGGTACAGTATAATTTTTATAATGAAATATCAGTTTTTATTTTATAATTCCACTCTTGAATTAGACTGCATTATTCCAATATAAGGATTTCGTGTTGTGATCACCGGGAATGCAATCCCTTTTGTTTTCCCCTCTACTGCTCTACGGATAAATAGTTCAGAGACTGATGAGGGGAAAAATAAATATTTGGAAGCCAACTTACTTTATACTATGGGTCTGTTCTGCACGAAACTTTTGAGAGCTTTTGTGGGCTTTTGGTAGCTTTAGCTTTTATTTTAAAACAAAAGCCCTGTTCGGCACACTAGCTTTTAGGAGCTTATGGGAGCTTTTGGAAGCTCAGCTCCAGCTCCCTACAGCTCCAGCTCGCAGCTACAGCTCACAGCTACAGCTCTGCATGCAGAACAGACTATGTCTATGCAGAACGAAAAAAAAAAATTATAGTTGGGTTGGATATTGTTGGATGGCCATGTGGGAAAGCTTTAGCTTTCTAAGTTTTTTTTTTGTACGACTTTTTGCTTCATTTTGCTATTCTTATGTCTGGATATGATTAATAATGAATCCTGGGAAGTTCAGATGGAGTATGTAACACTTCTGTTTATGCATTTTTGTTGTGTTATTGTATGTCAAACTTTTCTATGTCTTGAAGGGCTTGTTGTCATTGATTAATACCGACATTTATTATTAGACCAAGAAAGATGCCATGGCATACAACCTGGAAAGAGTTCCATTTTTGGAGGAGCGGATAAGGAAGATAAAGGAAGGGGGAGGCCAGCTGGCAGGGGACACAGTGAGACTTTTAATGTCAGAAGATAACAGGTTTGATTTTGTGAACGAGGTGGCAGCAGAAGCAAGGCGGTATGTTGAAAACAATCGTGATGAATATGGTGCAAAGAAAGCAGTCCTTCATGTACTCAGCAACCGAATGAATGATGCTGGATTCGATTGCCCTGAGGCATACATGGAAGAAGATCCTTTCAAGCCAGGTCCAGGATACCTGAGGCAATTGAATGAAGAGCGAGTCCCTGATTTGTTCTGAGCAAAAGGATGATTTAAAATGGTGATCGCTTGTGCTCAGTCAAATAGCTATAAGCTGTCATGGAGCATAGCATGGGTAGCATTGTAAGCAGATCCACCCAGTTTTATATGATTGGCTCTTTCCTGTGCTTTTACCAGGGTAGAGATAGCAAAATGATACTAACCTTTGTTGCCAAAGCATATTGTAGTATCACCCATTTTCAATTAGCTTTATGCAACTATGTTATGGAATAAAGTCTCAGTCTTCAAGAAATTCTTTAAGAGCTGGTTTTTTCGTTTTATTTGTGTACCATTTGCAGCCTTACCTTCATTTTTTCTATGCTGTGCAGTGACTATTAGGAATCCCAATTTATTAATGTGTATTTCTCACAATAGTTTTTTGATGTCCTGAATGTGGTTTAGTAATTGCTTAAAGAGCCTGTAGTGGGACGGAAGCTGCAAATATTGTTGACTTACTGTATCCTCCAACAAAAACCTGTAGCAGAAGCGACGGTCTCATGACAATTGATGTCAGCATTATTGTTGCGGACCTGGGGTATGCACTCATCTTTCTTTGTCATTTCAACTGATATTTTCTGCTGGCCAACCTGTTGAGGATATTTTCCCTTTATACGACTATTATTCTTTATTGGTGAAAGATCATTAGAAAGAGTTTAATTTTTAACACTTCTCTTACTTTGGTAAGAGCTGCCCAGGTCTTGAAAAGTAAGGTAGAAAAACTTTGAAAAGGATGGCTTATAATCCCTCCGTTCAAAATAAGAGTCAACTATTTTTTTTTAATGTCTCAAAAAAGAGTTCACTATCCTAACTTTCCTTTTCCTTTTAGACATCAAATTTTTACACTTTTACCCTTGGCAAAAAGTACTCCTAGTCCTATTAGGCTAAAGGGCAAAAGTGAAAATCAAGTCATATTTTATTTTTTAAACTCTAGTTAAATACTACCTCCGTAATTTAAAGAATCTAACATTTGCATAGTAAACACTATTCACGGAGTAGGTTTGATTCGACTTTTTTTTTTTAAAGACAGTTACATAAGATAAAACATAGTCAAGTGAGATGTTGTTAGATTCGTCTAATCACATAGTTTTATAATATTAAAATTTTATAATTTTTTCTTTTATAAAATTTGAGATATAACTCTTTAAAAATGTGTATTGGATTGCGTTAAAACAAGGAATGTTAACTTCTTTTGATTACGGAGGGAGTACATTATCTAAAATCGCATGCCTAGTCAAATGAAACTCTTATTTTGGGACCGAGTTAATATTACTCTTTAATTGTGATCATTGTTTTCCATTAGACAGTAATTGGAATTGACAACAATTGAACTGGTCAGCCTTATGCCTTAAAAGTAAATACTGTTGTGCTTTTACCAGTAATTGATCTTGGAGTTGGATTTAGCTATATTTATGTAGGCAAAGAAATAGCTGGATTTATTATAAATTTGTTTATCACATGGAACCAGCTCAAGCCATAATTAGTGCATTTTGGTAAATTAGACTATGATGACTTATTCTTCTTTTCTAGTTTGAAGCTTTTGGAAGGTTTGAAACTGGAAATGATTAGCAGTTAAAATAATTGTCTCATGGATGTAGGTAATGTTGAAATTCAATAGTAGAGATAATATGTTATATTCTGAATCTGAATTCTTATCAGATGCCAAATTGGGTTTGGCCAGTGGTTGGGGTTTTCACTGCACTTTATATGGTATGATGGTTCTTGGAAATTAGGTCCAATTGTTGCATCATTTTGGGTGACTGAAGCCGTGTAACCTTATCCACAAAAAAAGATTAAAAAAATTGACTTTTAGATTGCTGAAATTTTAGTTTTCACAGCACCATCCCCAAAACACGAGCCCTTGGAAAGGTGAAAACCAAATCTTAGATCACAACATTGTTTTGTTGCTCTGGATTCCCAACTTGTCAAAAAGATCTAAACGGTGCCATGAGTAGTTTTGGACCAGACAAATTAGTGGGCAAATAGACAGTACAACAGGATAACATAAGGACAAATATGAAGTGGAGTAAAACCACATGCAAGATATGACTTTCTACTAGTGGCCATAGGATCTTAGTGGGTGTGTTTCAAGTCATTTGTCCAAGGATTAGATATAGGAAACAACCCGGAAATGGCAATTTCATGCACTCAGTATAAATCTGATTACGGTCACAAATGCTTTGCACTTCTTTTAACATTGGATGCACACTAGCACAGTGGTTGTTAAATTATCATTTGATTGAGTGTTACATAAAAGGGACTGATTGATGGGAACTAAAGTGGGACTGGACTGATAGCACGAGAATAAGTCAAAATTTCCCTGAGGTTTTAGAAAAATTAATTTTGCTAATGTCTCTTCAACAGTGCTAATTATGTTCATTTAGACTATCCATGCAAAAGGTGTTTGTATGGTTTATCAATACCTCATAGCTACAGTAACTGCAACTATTATTTATTGTTTTTTCTCTCGATTAGGTCAGTCACGATTACCTATATTAGTATAGATGAACAAATTTACTTGCTTTGCTTCCTTAATTTCATTATTTGCACAAAACTCTTTCCCCTTTCATGTGTAGGACAATTCATTAGAATATATATACCATAAGCATGCCGTAGCATGAAGTTAACATTAGAGCATCTAAAGCACCATGGCTTTTTTCACACATCACCATAGTGCCAGAAAATTATTGTTATTGGTAGAGAACCCATAGTAATGCTATCATAACATCTAGCATATGCAGTTCAAAACTTCTATATAGCATGCTGGACCTCTTGATGGCTACAAGACTGATTTAGAGTCTTTTGCCACCGCCTCCTCTCCTTCCTCTCGGATTGTGCCTTGGGTTAGCACCAGCATAGTCATAGTCTAACACGGGATCAAATCCCAGGAGCTTTCTTGGATTTGCTTGAACCCCACCCTGTCATAATACGTTCATCATACTCTGCAGAATTTTATAATACCACAGCAGAACATTATCAAATAGTTCTACCGTGACAAACCGACAATGATGAGTTAGCTTCCTACCAATAATGTGTGATTCTTATTAAAGTTATTTTGCTACAATGTGACAGAGAAGTTTTGTACAACCAAATTCCTTCTGTTTTATCTAACCATGTTTCTATGATACTCTTACATGTGCCTTTCTTTCCAAACTGACTAAACTGACTGTGTTATTTTTAACCAAAAAAAGTACCGATGAGTATGTTATACCTTGTTAAGCATATGGAGATGATTCATTCCAGTGCTGGAACCCTCAACGATGCCTGCTGAAACAAGAACATGTATTTCTCTAACGTAAATGTAGATATGATATTTGAAAAATAACATTAGAACAGCCAGGATTCAGCTTAATCACCTGCTGATATGAAGATGAATATGACGAAAAAAACCTTTATCCTTGGATTCATAGTGGCTTGTAGTACAATCAGCCTTAATGAATTCAAGCAATGGTTTATAGTAAGATTTATGAGGGAAGCTAGAAAACTAGTTTATATAAGCATAAGTTTCCATGAAAAAAGGTGTTTGCTAGAATTGTTCCCTTGACACACACCCACCCACTCAATAGTTGGTACAATGATGAAGTGCATTACCTAAATGTTAAGTCAACTTCACAATGTGCGTATTGCATCCATGATGATAGTAAATGCATAAATTAAATAAATATTTAAGGGAGTCCATAGTGCATGTGTAATGTGTTCTTGTGCATGTGGTCACAAAACTTTGTTGTTTGATCAGAACCCCCTTTGCATGGCTCATATTACTCCTTCGTTATCTTTGCTTTTTGTAGTTTTAAACTTTTATAAGCTTCACCTTTTCTCATAAGTCAATCTGCTTTGCTGCCAAGTTTTAATATTTACATTTATTCTATTCACCAAATTTCTATTTATCAAACTTATAGTGACACATTGCCCAACTCTTTATTATTTTTTATTTTTTTTGGTTGGATGAGTTTGTTTTTTTGACCAAAGTGGCTAAATTCTACTTCAACGTGTACATTTTGGAATGTATTGTTTACTTATTTCCCCTTTAATTTTGGAATAGGAGATGAGACTTCCCAGAAAGATTAAGTTATCTAAGAATAAGTTTGAATTTCCTTGGAAAACATGTCGTAGTTGTGTAGTATTTGCCCTTAGTTCTAGAACGCTTTCTTCTTCATGTTAATAGAGGGCTCGAATCATGTTCTAGTTATACTCTCAACTCAGCTTCTTTGGAACTTATGCTCAGTTAAGCTGCCCAGTCCAAATTCACTCTCAAACCTTATTGATCTTGGGTACTTATCTTTCACAACACTTGATTTTATTATGAAAGAACTCCAATATGAGTGGGAAACTTATTATAGAAGGGAATGATATTTCCTATTGAAGGTAGTTGAGCAGTGAGCAGCAACTAGATGCAATTCTGATATGTATGCTAATAACATACGGGCGACACAATTGGAATTCGCACGATAGACATTGTGCTGCAGTTCTACACTTTAGAATTAGTACACCAACAGTCTAGCATTGTGCAATGTATTCTGCATAGTTCTGCACTATTGTTTTCTTTTGCATGATGCTACTGTGCTAAGCTGCAATAGCAATAGACTCGAATGTGGAATGTTCTAAGTTCTAATTGCATGCATGCTCATCTCTCTTCTCATATATATGCTCACCTGTGATCTACCCAAAAATGTACTAGTATCCAATAATGCAAAGAAAGTACACCAGATATATGAATAGTAAATGGCACTGAAAAGAACCTAATTCCAGAAATTACTTTTGAACTGAATCCAACTAGAGTGAGTTGAATTTGACTAGTGCATTGTACACTGCCAACTTTGGGGATATTGATGAAGCTGTTGAATAAGTCGAGTATCAATTGTTTTTTAGCTTTCATTAAGTTCTTAACTAGTTGAGTTTTGAACTCACTTAATAATCAAACAAGTGCGCTCGATCTTCAGTTTGTTGAGCTCATCGAACTAACAATGCTGTTTAAAATCCAAAATTTGTGTCTTCTTATATTGAACACGACCTGAGTGCATTTTGTCCGGCAGACATATGGGATGTTTGGGAGTCAGCGGATCCGCTAGCGAATAACAGATTCAGTGAGAGAATTGTGAGAGAATATGCTCTTCTAATCCGCTATATGCTATACAATATGCTCACATCCAAACATACTCTATATTACTGGTAACGTTTTAGTTTTGGAAACATTTCAAAACATAAAAAGAGGGCTTTTGGGGGTATGTGCCTAACTTTTTAGCTTATGCCCTTTTTTAAGTTAGGCCTAATTGGTTCTGAAAGAGGCTTTGTTAATTACAAATGAATGAACAAAGACATTATCAGAATGCGAGGACGCATTATTCGTAAAGCGAAGGTTTTATTCCACTTCAACCTCAACTTTGATTCCAGCTTTTTAAACTCGGATTTTTAAGTAATTTTTTAAATATATTGTAACATTACTAAAAAGCATCACAACTGAATGTTAAAATTCTAACACCAAAACCAGACCAATGCCCCCATTTAGCTTTGAGGAGGCATTATTGAGAGCATTGCCACTGCTATAGAAAGTACTGGAGTACAACACAAGTATCCCGTTTCTTTGTTTCCAACAAAGTATCACTGCCAATGTGAATATTTAAATGATGACAAAATTGATCAAAATAAAAATTTCGATATAGTTAGAGAATTATTATCTGAAAATTGCTTCTTTAAAAAAAAAACCTTTTTCCCACTTCACAGTAAACCAATACTCAATGGGTGTATTCTAAATAATATATTTGTATGTATTGTATTATAATTGGTTTCAAAATATAAAAATTTTGATATAATTTGAGGGTATTTTTCAGAAACCTAGAGGAGGAAAATAGGTGTGGTGAAATCGTTATCATGCAACATGAGTACAATGCAGCAATTGTAAATAGTGGGAATTAAATAGATGCAACAACAATGATGTGTCAATGGTTAATACTACTAATAATTAAGAAAAGAAAATGGCGACCACTTGCACTCATCACTATATAGCAACTCATATCACTAAAACACTGTTACAAAAATGTGGTGCACTCTGTTTCTTTGGAATGCTGAGCAGAGTTGCCAAAATTTCTTTTGCACCATATATAATGAATACGAGCATATTCAAAATTTAGGACCACTACTCTGTACTTAACCTCTCTAATATGGTTCCCAACATCACAGAAATAATAGGAATTACTAGTGGGAATTGAACAATATCTCAAATGATGCACATAGTGACAGCCGGTGGAAATAACCTGACAAGTGTATTACATAGGATCATACATACATAATCTATCTACATTTCTACTACATACATAATCTAGACCACAAATTCTAGACTTCACTCCTCTTTCAATAGGATAAATAAAAGAGTTAAATATTTTTATAGGCCACTATAAGGAGTTATTTCCGTTTTTAGGCCATCAATTGTTTATATTATGGTTTTCGGCCATCACAGGGCATTTGGGCTGAATTTATGACCATTCATATTTGGCATTCTCCATTCGATGGTCTAAAGTGAAAATGCTCTCATTCTAGTGGCCTATTTAATTTTATTTATTTTTACGTAATTAAAATGAATAATACTCCATCCCATTATAAATGTCTCATTTTCCTTTTTATCCGCCCTAACATTTTTGTCTCATTTTTATTATAGAAAATAGTTAAATATTAATCACCAAACCTACCCCATCATAGACATCAATAAATATTTGTTCAATATTTATTTTATTATTTATTTTTATAACTATATATTTCATGTAGTGAATTTTTAAGCATTATATTTTTGTGGAGATAGATAGTATTTAATGTATGTGTGATGTTAAAGTTGTGGGATAGAATTTATTAATGATAGTGAGTTTGAAATTTTAATTATTTATTGATGTGATGGGATGAGATAGATTTGGTGATTAATGTTTAATTATTTCCTATAATGGAAATAAGACAAAAATGTTATGGCAAGTAAAAAGGAAAGTGAAACATAAATAATGTGATTGAGTATTATTAATTTTAATCACGCAAGAAAAAATTGGCCACTAAAAGGAGAACATATCTACTTTTAGACAATCGCATGGAGAATGCCAAATATGCTGCCCGTTGGGCCGTTGACTTGATCAAAATGGCCATAAATTCGGCCCAAATACCCTGTGATGACCCAAAACCATAATAGGAACCATTGATGGCCTAAAAACGGAAATAGCTCCTTATAGTGGCCTAAAAATATTTAACTCTAAATAAAATAAGCAAGCAATCCAATTTCTCATATTTTACGGTGCGTTTGGTTTGAGGGATCTTAGATTACCAGTGAGAATGTGATTGCTGGGAATGTAAGATTACTGGGAATATGAGATTACTGAGAATCTTATTTTTTGATTTTTTAAGATTATTGCGTTTGGTTAGATTGGGAATCTCAGATTTTCAGTTCTAATTAATTTACCATAACGTCCCTGAATTTCGATTGAACGAATGTTATAAATATATCACTTTGCTACACAATAAAATATTTAAGCCGATTTGTTTTTTAAAATATTGAATATTCTTTGTACGTAATTTATTGTATGATAATTACTTATTTAATGTCTCTAAATCCTTCTTATTTTTATTTTATATTTTTTTGGGAAAAAAGGAGGGCCGTAGCCAATTTCATTCAACACAATGATACGAATAGTACATGCCTATTGAGTCGCGTATCAAAGCTTCCCGAACATGCTCGGGGGGGGGGGGGGGGGGGGGGGGGGGGGGGGGGGGGCGGGGAAGATGCTCAATATCAAGATAGAAATCATGATCTCTTAACAATAGATCACAAACAGTATTTAACTCTCTAGGGATTGAGGAAAATTTAAGTTGCCAATGCCAAGACTTCATGTGTTGGATTTTTGAGAAGATGTCAGCAAAATCTCCAAGAGTCTCTGTGTTGGAGTTGATAATATCTATAGCTTGCTTGCAATCACACTCAATTTCAAGTTTGGAAATGCCAAGATCCCAGGCTTCCTGTAGGCCGATCAAAATCCCCCAGGCTTCAGTCTGGATTGCACTTAAGAGGCTCCTCTTGATACGAATGCCACTAAGCCATCTTCCTTCCGAATCTCTGATCACACCACTGGCCGAAGAAAAGTAAATTTTAAGAAAATATGAAAAAATATATTAAATTTTAAGACATTGATGCATAAGTCAGTGATGAACATGGTGAAAAGTACTACTTATGCCATCAGACAATAGTAATGACTTGCCATGACACTACAACTCCCCAATTCAAACCCCGGCTTGACATGACCTTGACCTTATGCATGCAGGTAAAGTACCAGCCCAGGATCGAATGCAAAATACCTCAAGCAGATATGGCACGTGTAGTTGCCAGTCTTACCCACTCGGCAGATTCCTTGATCAAATGATCATCAGATGACAAGCATTCATTCAAGAAGTCTGTACTTGACACAGATTGCTGAATCAGAGTACCAGCATCACTTCCCAGAGTATCTGCTAGATCTCCAAGGACGCCAATAGCAGTTCTCATCACAGCATCGTCCCTGTAAAGATCAATTATGCAACACATTCTCATTACTTACAAGAAGAGTACTGGCAAAATTAGTAAATGCGATAATAAGATCAAAGTTAAAGGCTCTCATATATATCCTTCTCCATGTATATGCCATCAAGGAATTGCAAAATGTGAAGAGTGTATGGGATTAGAAGCTGGGTCTTGGGAGAGTTCTTGAAACCCAGAAATATCCCGGAATATGCCTCTAAAATTCCATTTCTTAGAAGATTATTATATTCTCTCATTTCATCATCAACACCCGATGTGTGGACAGACAACTCTGTAGCGCTCTGCAACATTGGCATGGCATACATCAAATACTTTTCAAAATTCTCACCAATTGCTAGAGCTATGTCTCCGAAGCATGAGAAGATTGCAGGCTTCACAGACCGGTGCAACTGGTCGCCAGACAAGTCTTTCAGAAGCTGGGTCATTATCCCATCACAGTAAGGTAGAATCTTGTCCTCCAATGCCCTACAGAAATTCCCCACAACACCCACTGTGACGGCACAAACTTCATATTCCTCAAAATTCTGAAGGCACATTTCCAAATACTTGCAAGAATCTGGCATGTATTTTGCAAAATTTGGACCTGCTGCATAGGCAAGTGCGCCAATGGCAAGCATCGCTTCCTCATGGACAGTAGCACTTCTACGAGCAAAAACTCGAAGAAATAGACTCATTATTTGATCTGATCTGCATACTGCATGAGGGCATACTTAGTGGGTTGCGATGCACTTAACTTCTGAATGATAAAACCTGTAGGCACCCACAGAGAAGACCCTGCAATTCATTTTGCTTCTCTCTGTCTCATCAGATGAAAGTTTTTGAGCTTCTAGAGTCTTGTGAAGCTCTGTCATAATGACTTTGGGCAAGTTCCAGCACCAATCAAATTGGAGGATAAATTATTAGTAGCAATGGTACATTTCATACATCGTTTCAATTGGGTGCACATTTTTACACTCGTGTGTATGCGTGCGCGCTTTTTTGTATCAACTATTTTGTCTTTTATTCTCCCTCTTTCTACTCGATCGGTTTGTAAAACATTAGTATTTGGCTGCTATTATTATCAAGGTTAAGGGTTTAATTTGTTCATCCATAAATTCTTTATTGTGCCATACTTATTATCATACTTATTAAAGTGTACTTTTCTTAGATTCGTCTAGTATTTAGTTTAGACTATGTATTTTAGTATATGACTTTTATTTTTTTATTATTTGATTTTGCTGAATATCCTATACATATTAGGAAAGTGGTAGTGGGAGTCCATGCTACACAAATTACAAATGGAATAAAAGGGAGGGATAAGGGCTGGTGGAGAATCGAACCTCCAACCTTCCGTTAGAAGTCAATGGACTTAACCACTTGGGCTAAATCCTCATCTCCAGTATATGACTTTTATTAATATGTAATTCTGAATATTAAATGTTAAAATAATATCTTAAAGAGAAATACCAGCAAGGATGGTTGGGATGGATGAAGTATATAAAAAGAGAATCCTCGCTACAATTGAGGGAGTGGAATAGGGGTAGGTTGGTATAATATACCGAAAAATTTTCGTCAGACCATATACCGTACTGAAATTTATGGTATGAGAAAATTTTTCATATAGATGTTATACCGAACCTTTGGTATGCGCAAGATCGGTATACCTAAGATTTCGGTATGAAATATTTTCATATTATTACCATACTGATTTTTCGGTAAATTCGTTATATACCGATATCCCAAACCTTTGGTATATAATCGCAGGTATATATTGACATACCGATATCTTAGGTGTCTACCGAAGTTCGGTACAGTGATAGAATACCCTTTATCAAAAAAATTATATTTTTACCTTAATCTTACGTTACAATATCATATCGTATCGAAAATTACTGTAAATCGAAAATTTTGGCACTCTTTGTATTTTTTGATACAATATGTGCGATATGCAGTATATTCGGTATATTTTACAGCACTCGAGTGAAAAGTGGATATCGTTTTCCCCCAATCTTAAGGCATGATGGTCTTGGGTTAACCTCATTTATATTTGTGAACAATCTTGTCTAATTCTTTTGTTTTCAATTTCAAAATTCCCCATCAATTTCCATAAATGGATTGCAATGCAATATTATTGGGAAATTGCTTGACTAGCTCCCATATTGGTGTTAATCACGTCATACACACACACACATTTTTTATTTATACATAAATTTAGTGAGTTATCAATTTATTATATTACATGTTATTTCTCAAATTAGGTTAAATTATTTAAGGGTATATTTTTAATATAATTAATTATTTTATTATGGTTACTCCGCGGAAAAGTATCACGTAATCGGTAATACTCATATGGTGAATAAGAAGATGAGACGAGAATAATCCCAAATTGATCGATATATTTAAAGTGAAAATAAATGAATGAAAAATAAAGACATAAAAAGACTTGGAAGAAAATGACTTTTCATTAAAATGTTGTATAAAAAGGCATTATAATTAAATTTAAATATAAAGGCAAATTAGCTCTTGAGTTGTTATGTGTGTGTGAACTATTCAAATTCGCCTTGAGAAGTGCCTATTTGTGTATGTTAGGTCCGTTCGCGTGGATAACCAATAGACTAGTCCTGAAAACTAGTTCAAGCACCTTTCGTGGACACATTAAACAGTTTTAAGATATTATGCAGCGGAAAAATAAATAAACTGTAAATGAAAGAACTCAAGGTTTGTTGACCAAGTTCGGCACAAGCCTACATCTGGGGGATACCAATCCAGGAGGTTCACTGTTTGTTTCAACTTGATCCGCGATCTAAACAATAGTGATTTAACTCGCCCAACTCCAATCTCCAAGCGGTTGAATTGTAGAACCAAAACACTCCCTTGTTTTCGTGAAGATTTTCCCGACCTTGCTCCAATTCCTTGAAGGCTCCCCCTTCAAGTTACCCTTGGTCGAAAGCTGTTGGCGACCCTCCTTCTAGAATATTTACGGTTAAGCTCTTGAGTTTGACGACTCCTCGAAAGTCTTGATTGAATCCGTCGACTCCAATTAAGAACACTGTGGCACACTTTCAATCAAATCACCCGAGGACGTGTTGATCGAATTTCTTCTTTCAATAAGATGAATTCACGAACACGGAAGGAATATGTTTCTCTCTTGCCCAATCGCTTCAATGACACAAGGGAGAACTTTAATCATACAAGTCGTAATCACAATGTCCCTTGGCCGGCGTATTTGAAGAGAGACAACAGCCTCCATTCTAAGGTAAGATATTCTTGCCATAATTATTCATTCCTTAGAATGGAGTTGCCCGAAATAGAAGATCTTAGATTCCTTTCTTCTTGAGCACGATTCGGGCAAGGAATCAGCTAGCCGTTGGAGGTTGATCTTGAGCAGATTCGCCAGCTTGTCTTCCTTTAAATAGTTTGTCGAATACTGACGGGGTTGGTTCAACAAAGTAGTCCAGACATCGGTTCTGAACACATTTGCTCAAAACTGGTTCCCAACAATCTCCCCCTTTTTGGCAGAATGTGGGCCAGTATATGAGTTGATCAAACCGATGTCCAAACATTTACACAAGAACATAAAATGAGAAATATTTCCCATTTCACCCAACCACCAATTACATTAATACCCATGTCAAGACAAACTATTCTAATGCTCCGTACAAGAAATCCTATCAATAAAATCTAGGAGCATTTACATCAAAACGACACATGGCAATAAGAATGCAGCATCAATAATCATGGTTATATTATTACAGGCCATAGTGCAATATCCAAAAATAGTCAGAAACAGTTCACAAAAGTAGTTCAAGCAAAACGACAGAACTTAAAATTTTTACCCTTCAGCAGTTGCGCAGACTCCAGACACCCTTCCTTGATATAGTGCATGCTAGAGGAACCGATCAACGGTTGTATCAACTGAACTCCCCCTCTGGCGCACATTTTGCCCAAAAAGGGCACATCATTCAGATTCTTCAGAGGAATCTGCATCAGAATCATCAGACTCCTCCTCTGGATTGGTATCCATGTCCTTTTCATCGTCCGACCACACATCAGGAAGCCGTCTGAGCAGCTTTTCAGCAGCCTGAACACGTGCATGTGCATGAGCTTCCAGGACCTTCAATTGGTTGATATGATCAGTGAGTTCAGCACGCAGTGAGGAGAAGGCATCTTTGGCAGGGATCCTTCCTCCGGGTCCAGGCAGGTCGGGCTTCTTTTTCACCAGGGCAGCAGATAGTTTAAAATCACCTATTTCTTCAGGATGATCATGCTTGTCTCCAAGAATGTGAAGATGACTTAGGTACTCAGTGATGAGTCCTGGAAATGGAAGAGTGGTGTTGTACTTCCTCTTGATTTTGCCCGCAAAAACCAGCATTTGTTCGAGCACTAAGGCTCCATAGTTGATCTCATAGTTCTGATCTATGGCAAACAATAACTTACACATATTCTTGGACACAACAGAGTGGTTAGCAGTGGGCATGATATTGTGTGCACAAAGTTTATAAAAAAGTTAAAACCTTTGTGTCAAAGCACCAACACTTAATCCTTTGCCATGAATTATTTTTCCCTCTACCCCAGTGAGTGTCTTAGCAATGGTGTTTGATAATGGCCAAAATTGACCATTATTTTCAATCTATTTCCGTGTCTAATACGGACATTTGATCGCATTCCGGTCTTATTTTAATAAGAAAGCAGTTGAATTTGACAGATATATGCAAGCTTGTATAAATAATAAGCTGGCATCAGAAAACACAAAAATATTGCTTTTTTATTAAATTTATATTAAAAAATCCAAAAACATGATAAAAATATTAAAAATCATACACTTGATTAATTTGGTTCGATGTTGTCTATTCGGTGGAACATGGGTTCATTAAATGGATCACAAACCAAATAACCAAGTGGAATAAATATTATATTTATATTATTTTATATTTTGATGTATATATTTTTAATTTTTATGATTGTTTATTTCTATTTCTGTTTTGAGCTATAATTAAGAATTAAATGGTCCACTAATTACTGTTAATTTAAATTAATTACAGGTAATTTGGTCCAAAGTTATCAGTCCAGTCCAATTTTCCAAAGTATCCAACACTCCACCATTGTCCAGGCCCAATTACCATTAGCCCAATACCAAAGTCCAATCAAAAGCCCAAAATTAAACCCTACCCTAAACCTAACCCTAATCCGGCGCCGCCAGCCGCCGCCGACCACCGCTCCGGCGACGCTCCGGCCAGCCTCCATCCTCATCCCATCTCCATTTCCATCTCCTCCACTGCCATCTCCCACGCCATCCACCAAATCCGGCCACCGCCCTCCCATCTCCACCATTTCTCGAGCTCCGCCGCCTCCGATTCGCCCTCAACAGCCCCCATCTCCCTCATCCATCAACACCAACCCCATTTTCAACCCCAAAAACAAAACAAGAAAAACCCCAAAAAAATCCGAACCACCATCATCCACCTCCAGCCGCGCCATCACCACCGGAGCCGCCCACCATTCCCTCCTCCGATTAAACCTCCAAACAAGGGCTCCTCTTCCGCCGCTCCGTTTCACAGCTCCAACACCGCCACCATCCGAGCTCCTTCCGACAGCAGCTTCTCCGTCCACCCACTCGCACCACCACGGCCGTCGTCGCCGCACCTCCATCTCCGGCCGAGAAAATGGAGGAAGAGCAACAGGAAACAAGAGAGTAGAAGAGAGGGAGAAGAATGAAAACAAGAAACAGAAAGAAGAAAAAAAAAAGAAAGAATGGCCGAGACAGATTTATGGAAGAGTAAAAATGGAGGAAGAGAATGAAAAAGAAGATGAAGAACTGAGAAGAAGAAGAAGAGATTGGAGACTGGAAAGAACGAGAATTAGGAGAAGAAGAACAAGGGAAGAAAAGAAAATGGAGGAGATGAAAAACTGGGAGGGAGAAAACATGGAAGACAGGGATCGAGACAGAGAAAATAATTAAGGAAGAAAGAGAAAAGAAGAGGAAGAAAATTAAAACATTTTGTCGCGGAAGGTTGCATCGCGACCAAATGCTCCGCGACCAAAAATTATTCCGAGACTGTGAGAGGAGAATCAATACACATAATTTTGTCGCGGAACATTGTTCCGCGACAAAGGACCGCGACCGCGACAGAGTGGAGAAAAGAAGCAGCAAAGGTCACGTGACCACTCCCCCATTTAATTTCCCACATGTTTAATCACTCAAGAGCTCCCAGGACTTGAGGTCCCGCTGGGTAAGAAAATTTTGTCTTGTCTTGCGGGACTCGAGCTCCCGGCCCTTCGCATCACAAACTCCAAAGATTTATTCTCCAATTTAAGTGTGTCGCGATGCAGAATTTGTTCCCCGACACAGCAATCTGTTTGGCGACACAATGAGCCTAATGGGCCTAGGGCTAATTCTACTCTCTATAAATATAACCTCCCACCCCCTTGAACAGTAACCTAGCTACACTATAGTTTATTTTCACTGTTTTTGAAGGCACCACTGTGCTCTCCAAAAATATGTTAGAGTAGGTAGTTTAGTTTATATTTATGCCATGTAGAAATAGACTTTAGCTTAGTTTTAATTTATGTTTTGTAATAAAACAGTGTAGCTAGTGTTCATTTCTTTTTTTTTTCCAGTTTTATATTTTGTAGTTTGTGGATTTCAAACACTTAATTAATGGGTGTATTTTGAACCGTGTTTTGGTATTGTAGTTAGGTTTTATTGCTTTCCTCATTTCAATAAAATGCATAAACACTTGATATTTACCCTTGATAGATTTAATGTAGGTTTTATTTTATTTTATTTTTATTTTTAGTGTTAGCATAGTGCGTTTGTACTTTTGCTTTATGCACTAGTTTTAGTCTTTTTCTTATTTTTATTATACTGCTCTTGTTCTTTCTAGTATTAGGTAGTATTGTTGCTTTTTATTGTCTATTTCTAGTGCATTGGATCTAAAGAGGGATAGTATTTAAGTGTTTGTGCATATTTATTTAAAAATTGCATTTCCTATATTGCATTGCATCACGTTGCAACCCCACGGGTTGCAACATAATTTTTCCCGTTGTGATCCCACGGATCACAACGCACACCCATGTAATGCAATATTAGGCGTTATGCTGCCAAAATTTTCATAAGAATTTTAAAACCTTTTGTCGCGGAACATTTTGTCGCGGAACCACGTTCCGCGACAAAACCCCTGTTTAGCGACAGAGGACCAAATTCTTGCATTTTGTCTGCATGGCTTTTGTCGCGGAGTACCCTTGTCGCGGAACCACGTTCCACGATAAAATCTTATTCCGAGACAGAAAATTATGCATTGCCATTATTTTGAAACCCTTGGTCGCGAAACAACTCTTGTCGCGGAACCACGTTCCGCGACAAAACCCTTGATTAGCGACCAAGGACCCAAATACTTGTAATTTTATTCTGGGAGGACTCTGTCGCGGAACCACGGACCGCGACAAAATCCTTGTTCCGCGACCAGGAATTATGTCCTTACCAATTTTCAAACCTTTTGTCGCTATACCTCCTTGTCGCGGAACCATGTTCCGCGACAAAATTTTTGCTTCGCGACAAAATAAACCCTAATTTTCAAAATATTAATTCCTCTTATTTCCCACCCCTTTGTCGCAAAACCCTTGTCGCGCGACACAAATTCTATTCCGCGACAAAGTGGCACCTTCTTGCCAAATTTTTATTCTTCATCTCACCCCATTAATTAATTGAACCTTTATATTAATATTTTGAGGTTGAAATCCAATGATCTCAACCCATGATTAATTTGATATAAAGAACTTTGTTCAATTTTCCATTAAAAGATTTTTCTACAAATAATTAAACTCTAATGATCTAAGTATATAATCCGGACTGTAATTAATTAATTATGGAATGAGTGATTATTTAGACATGAAGAGTAATTATGGAATAATTTCCATACCTTGCATGAGAAACCAATGTCTCTCATGCAAGATGACCCAAAAATATTTTCTTTTATTTATTTTGTCTTTTCCGTGATGTGTGAAACAGCTAGTAAGAGATATAACAGACCAATGTTGGCGGGTATTCCCACACGGATAACTAGCTCGTGGTCTGTATATTAATTATTAGGTGTTATTTTGCATGGTCCGAATAGTGGTCAGTGGAAGCCTTGGCGGTTCGTTCATCCGGGATTATAATAGCTGCTCAGCTGACTCCTATCCGGATACAGTTTCTCTTTCTTTATCTTAATTTCAAACCTGAATCTGGAGCTGTAGTAATGTTAGATGATATATGCCAATATTATCTAATAATTATTGCAGTAATAGAACATGTGGGTTTTTATCCAAATTCACAGATAGTGGAGTCTGAGATGACGGCGGCAACTGTCATTTGAGACATTCCACCGTCTAAAAATCATTCCATCCAAATGAGAGGGAAATTGGACAGCAGATATTTGCAGTCCACCCAATCGTTTTGCCATCTTTTTAGCCAAATAAATTCATCTCATCTCCGGCTATTTCATCTCTGTGTATCAACTTCTGTCTAAACCCACCTTATATTTTGGGTTATTTAATTTTACACTTCTTTATAAAATTATGCATGATATTATTATGTAGATATTGTGGTCAACATTATTTTGGGATCCTTCCCTTGGACATAGAAGTCTTGATTTAAATCAGATGTTTCATAATAAATTTCCAACAAAAATTCCTTTATAAAATCCGGATCTGAGTAAGGGATAAATTCGACAGTTATGACTAATTCATATCCGACTGGGGGTTGATTTTGGGAAATTAGAAGCAGAGTCAGCGATTAGGTCTCACCTAGACTGAAAGGATCTGTGTTTTAATTGAGAGTCTAGTACCTGATAGGGAATGATTTTCAGATTTATTATTTTCCAAAATTGCCGTTTGTTGGAAATCTTGTATTAAATATTGCACTGGGTCAGATTCCACTTGGATTCCGATAAGGTGTGACAGATAATACTAGAGGAACAACATTCGGGCCTTGGTTATTTTCTAAGGTAGGGTTGAGTATTCTTTCAACTGCTATCTTCTTCTGCCAAAGCCTATTTTTGAGTCCTGAGTGAGTGCATCCGGAACGAACCAATTTATTAGTTCGTTTCATTAGTTTGTATCTCATAACCACCCGACGGGAAGTGAACACTGCGAGCGGTTCACCGAGAATAGGGAATTCTTGATCCACACCCGGTCATCCTGACTGGGGGCTTTCTTTTACTACCAGGGTCAGACTTTCAAAAACCTCCGAGTGATAGGATTTTAAATGCTTTCTTTATCGCTTTCTTTTAACTGCTTTCTTTAGAGGTCACTCGGTTGTATTGAGAGTTGCGTAACTGCTACTAGGACTGATAGTTAAGGGATAGTTCAGGGCTTGATTAGAATCTTTGGGTGTGACATGGGGGAATGATATCGGTACTTGACACTTCAATAAATGATTTGTCAGGTGTTGCTTGTCCACCACAGATAAATAATATAACTTTGCAAGGCCTGTGAAGGGAGTTATGAGTCTGTGGTATCTTAGATTATGTCTCCTTAAGAGCATGTAAACTCTTACTGTAAGTACCTGTCTGTTATAGGGAACATGGTATAGAGAGCATGAGAGTTAGCTAACTGAAGGATTATCCCAAGCAAAGATCTGTGTATTAAAAATGGAAGTTTAATTGTGTTTCATTTGAATCTTGTCCAATCTTTATTATCTTCTTCATGTCCCTTCTGTCTCATTTTAAATCTGCTTTCTTAGAATAATTTTATTGCTTTCTTAGAATAATTTTACTCCCTCCGTCCCACTCCAAGTGTCTTGTTACTGTTGGGCACGGGAATTAAGGTAGAGTTGGTTTGTGAGTATATGATGGGGTCCACATAGTTGTTGGAGGGGAAAATTATTTCTATTTATAGAAAGAAGACATTTGTAATGGGACATCCAAAAATAGTAAGTAGGACATTTGGAATGGGACGGAGGGAGTAATTGCTTTCTTAGATTAATTTAATTCGCTTTCTAGAATAATTTTATCTGCTTTATTTTGATTGCTTTCATAGCTTAGTTTAAATTATGTCAAGTAGTTGGTAATTCAATCACAAAATTGAATTGAGTAACCGAGTGGAAAATCTTAGTAAACGGCGTGGGCCCTGCTTCCATCGCACATCCTCCAGTGAACGATCCGGTACTTACTATAAATACTGCAATTTTTGACTCCATGCGCTTTCGGGGGCACAGTTTCTTAACACGAGTAAATAAAAAATGTGATTTTTCAGAAAATACTCATGTAGTGGGAATCTGCCGAAAGTTTCATGGTAGGTAATCTCATGACATGAAATCATGAGAAGTATCATGGCACATATGCCGGGGACCCTCAGTGTGACAGGCTGAAGGTCAATCTATCCCGGTTGTACCATAAGACTTGTCAAAAGTTTCATGACATGAGAGGACTGCAGCGCCATTTGAAATTAAAGCACCCCACCTGAGTAATAAAAAGTGGCACCCTCAATATATCCTTAAACCCCTTTCCCATGAATCATAACTCTTTTCATTTAATAAATTCAAACCTGATATATTTTATAAAGATACTCGTGTTAATGAAATTTGTCAAAAGTTTCATGGCGCCGTTGCCGGGGAGGATGCAGCGTCGTTTATTAAGAGAATTACACTCCTGATTACTCATAGTTAGTTAGTGTATTTTGGTATATTTATTTCAGAACAGAGAAGTACTCTCAAATCAATTAAACATTTAGAGTACCAAGACTCTAAATGTGAGGATGTTGATTTGAGGGGAAAACCTAACCAATTGGGTATTTTGTCTTGCAGGAATCATGGAGCCATCGAAAATGGTGTAAGGAGTTAAATGTGGAAGTGTAGCATTTGGGCTACACTACTTTGATCTTTCGTTTAATTTTACACTTCTCCAATTGTAAAATCGAGGTTAATTAAACGAAAAATCAAAGAAAAATGGAGAAGTGTGGCATTGGGGCTACACTAATTTGCAATTGTAAATTGCACAACACGTGAGACTCACGTGTTTGTCATCTCCACCACATCCGGACCACGAAGCTCTACCGCTGCTCCATCGCCCACCCACTTCATTACCACCACTGCGCTGAGGAGACCCTCATCACTGGTGAAACAACAAATGGAGCGCAGATCTTCGGACTACCAAGTGCTCACCACCATCGGACAAGCCACGGCCATCATCTCACTTTCCGTCGCCCCTGTCCCAACTGAGCATCTAAAGAGGTTCCCGGTTGGATTAGTTTTGTAATTGACCGAAGATTATATCCGGAATTTAAAGAAATTTAAAATCCGGAATAATTTTCACAAGCACGGAATTAGTCCAACCTAAATTTCTGCAAGTCAAAATTATATGTATACATATATTTATATTTATATCTCTTGTGAATATTATTAAATAATTCGGGTATTAATCAATTAACTCACATTTAGAGTACTAAGACTCTAAATGTGAGGATGTAGATATTTTTGAGAAAACCCGATAATTTCCTTTGTGTTTACTTTGCAGGAATTTGTGGAACTACCAAAAAGAAAATTAAAGCTGCAAAACAGGTTCCCGGTTGGATCGATTCTGTGATTAATTGAAAGTATTCTTGGAATTTAAAGCAATTTAAAATCCGGAACGACTTTTATAAGAACAGAATTAATCCATCCTAATTTTTGCAAGTAGATTAAATTTATTTATGAAATCCAAAAATGTGATTGAACAATTTTGATGAAAATCCGAATTTTTCTTAAGTATTGGGCATCGAACAATCGCCTTGTTTGATGAACCAAACGATCACACATAGCCAAAATCGTCGAACACTTAATTGGTTTGATGAAAAAGGCTATCGGAAGTATGTTCTTAGTTTTTATTTAAATATTTTCCCCCTCCCTCCCTCCTCTCTTATTTTATTTTGATTTTGATAATTTGTTTAAGTAGGAATTGATTTACTCACATTTCGAGCAAGGCTCAAAATGTGAGGATGTTGATTCTTCACTTAAAAAAAAAAGTGTGTTATTTTTATTTTGTTTATTTTTTTATTTTGTTTATTTTAGTATTTTATATATACCCAGTGCAAAGCATGCATAACTCTGTCTAAGAATTCACATATTTGATTTTGGTTTATGATTAAATTTTCAAACTTTTAAATTGGGATAATATAATTGAAGACATGCATGATATGAATTTTTGAGGTTTTGAGCTATAAAAATTTAATGATATCATCATCTTGTTGGGTAATGAATTTTCATGTTGAGAATTTAATTGAATGGATTGTAAGAACTTTTCAAAGATTAAATTTAAGAATATTGTATGACATGAATGAACCATTCCATGTGAGACTTGAGCCATGAGTCATTTTTACTCATTCTTTTCTTTGATGTGTGAAAATCATTTTGATTAAAGGAAACTAGAACTTGCGATTGGGACCGATTCAAGACTGTGCCATATTCCAAAGATCGAGCATATGATCGAGGCACCTAGAAAACCCCAAATTTTGGCCTTCGTTTGAAACCCAAACCCAAAAATATTTTCCCTTTAGGATTAACCACTTTGAGCCTTAACCCTAATTTTTCTTTGAAGCCCTCTATATTATTCCTAGCCTTCTAAAAAGACCAAAAAAAAAAAATTAAAACCCAAGTGTGCAAGAATGAAACTTTATCAAGGCATTACAATTTATGATCATCAAATTCATCAAATCGGTATTCAATAAACCGATTTAAAAAAAAAAAAAAGAGAAAAATGTTGAATTCAATTCAACACAAATAAATTGCAAATGACAAAGCAAATTAGACATAGTCTAATGTCATGCAATAATAAAGAAAAGCAAAAGAAAGAAGAATAAACATTGATGATCATAAATCTTAAATAAATATGCCAAGTTATGATAATATTAATTCTTGCCACTTCTTAGCCCAATAATTTCATTTCCTACCAAATGTTACAACCGTATGCCCCATTACAACCCTTGAATAAGACCTCATGATCTCGATTTGAAGAAATGAGCCGGTGGCGAGTTGGTCCAATTGCAAGCATATGGAATAATTTAATTAAATTTGATTATGAGTGCTCATTGATAAAACCCCTTTTTGAGAGTGAGTGAAATTTCCGTTTCTACTATATGTGAGGCTCTGCTTTTAATTATGTTCATGTCATACTTTAATTCTAGAATTAAATCAATGAATTTTTCTAAACATGATATTCATGAAGAATTATCAATAATGACTGATTTGTAGGCCTGATTAAGTGAGAAGTATCATTTTGTTAAACACTGCAATCAAGAGAATTTAATACTTGTAGTTTTCGGTTGTCTTATCCCAATTCAAAAAGAATGATATTTTTGAAGCCACGAAAATAGATTGAATATGCAGCGTCTATGCTCTTAGGAGCACTGACTCTGACTGCTCGGGGACGATCAGTATTAAATGTGAGGATGTTGATAATGGCCAAAATTGACCATTATTTTCAATCTATTTCCGTGTCTAATACGGACATTTGATCGCATTCCGGTCTTATTTTAATAAGAAAGCAGTTGAATTTGACAGATATATGCAAGCTTGTATAAATAATAAGCTGGCATCAGAAAACACAAAAATATTGCTTTTTTATTAAATTTATATTAAAAAATCCAAAAACATGATAAAAATATTAAAAATCATACTCTAGATTAATTTGGTTCGATGTTGTCTATTCGGTGGAACATGGGTTCATTAAATGGATCACAAACCAAATAATCAAGTGGAATAAATATTATATTTATATTATTTTATATTTTGATGTATATATTTTTAATTTTTATGATTGTTTATTTCTATTTCTGTTTTGAGCTATAATTAAGAATTAAATGGTCCACTAATTACTGTTAATTTAAATTAATTACAGGTAATTTGGTCCAAAGTTATCAGTCCAGTCCAATTTTCCAAAGTATCCAACACTCCACCATTGTCCATGCCCAATTACCATTAGCCCAATACCAAAGTCCAATCAAAAGCCCAAAATTAAACCCTACCCTAAACCTAACCCTAATCCGGTGCCGCCAGCCGCCGCCGACCACCGCTCCGGCGACGCTCCGGCCAGCCTCCATCCTCATCCCATCTCCATTTCCATCTCCTCCACTGCCATCTCCCACGCCATCCACCAAATCCGGCCACCGCCCTCCCATCTCCACCATTTCTCGAGCTCCGCCGCCTCCGATTCGCCCTCAACAGCCCCCATCTCCCTCATCCATCTCCACCAACACCAACCCCATTTTCAACCCCAAAAACAAAACAAGAAAAACCCCAAAAAAATCCGAACCACCATCATCCACCTCCAGCCTCACCATCACCACCGGAGCCGCCCACCATTCCCTCCTCCGATTAAACCTCCAAACAAGGGCTCCTCTTCCGCCGCTCCGTTTCACAGCTCCAACGCCGCCACCATCCGAGCTCCTTCCGATAGCAGCCTCTCCGTCCACCCACTCGCACCACCACGGCCGTCGCCGCCGCACCTCCATCTCCGGCCGAAAAAATGGAGGAAGAGCAACAGGAAACAAGAGAGTAGAAGAGAGGGAGAAGAATGAAAACAAGAAACAGAAAGAAGAAAAAAAAAAAAGAAAGAATGGCCGAGACAGATTTATGGAAGAGTAAAAATGGAGGAAGAGAATGAAAAAGAAGATGAAGAACTGAGAAGAAGAACAAGAGATTGGAGACTGGAAAGAACGAGAAATAGGAGAAGAAGAACAAGGGAAGAAAAGAAAATGGAGGAGATGAAAAACTGGGAGGGAGAAAACATGGAAGACAGGGATCGAGACAGAGAAAATAATTAAGGAAGAAAGAGAAAAGAAGAGGAAGAAAATTAAAACATTTTGTCGCGGAAGGTTGCATCGCGACCAAATGCTCCGCGACCAAAAATTATTCCGAGACTGTGAGAGGAGAATCAACACACATAATTTTGTCGCGGAACATTGTTCCGCGACAAAGGACCGCGACCGCGACAGAGTGGAGAAAAGAAGCAGCAAAGGTCACGTGACCACTCCCCCATTTAATTTCCCACATGTTTAATCACTCAAGAGCTCCCAGGACTTGAGGTCCCGCTGGGTAAGAAAATTTTGTCTTGTCTTGCGGGACTCGAGCTCCCGGCCCTTCGCATCACAAACTCCAAAGATTTATTCTTCAATTTAAGTGTGTCGCGATGCAGAATTTGTTCCCCGACACAGCAATCTGTTTGGCGACACAATGGGCCTAATGGGCCTAGGGCTAATTCTACTCTCTATAAATATAACCTCCCACCCCCTTGAACAGTAACTGAAACTTTTGACAAATTTCATTAACACGAGTATTTTATAAAAATATATCAGGATTGAATTTATTAAATGAAGGAGTTATGGTTTATGGAATGGGTCTAGGGATATATTAAGAGTATCGCTCTTTATTACTCAGGTAGGGTGCTTTAATTTCAAATGGCGTTGCAGTCCTCTCATGTCATTAAACTTTTGACAAGTCTCATAGTACAACCGGGATAGATTGACCTTCAGCCTGTCACACTGAGGGTTCCCGGCATATGTGCCATGATACTTCTCATTGTAATACCCCAGATTTTTATCAAAGTCCAAAGGAATAAAAATTTATTCCGATCAATGTCGAAATATATCCGAGAAGAAGAAAATAATTTATCACAATAAATTATTGCTCGGATATGAAACGCCGATAGATTTAAATTCAAAATGGAATAAAAGAGGGAAAGGAAGCCCGAAGGCATTCCATGAATTGAGTAACAAAATTTGGAATTTAGTTCATGAAGGAAAAGAATTTTTAATTCCAAGAACCCGTGAAGTCGGAAGAAATTTAATGATACAATCGCAATCAATCAATCGATCAATAAGTCGCGCAACTTCGGGGACGAAGTTGATTTTTAAGGAGGGTAGATTGTAATACCCGAGAAATCGCCATCGAAAATTTAAATCCAAAAATAAAGAATTGGATTTAAATTATTAAAACCGAAATAATTCCGAGAGAGCGGAATTTATTATTTATCGGAAGATAACAACTCGAAACGAGTTTATCGAATTGTCCCAACAATCATGGATAATTCCCACATTATGATTTTTATTTTTGTAGAGAAGGAATCTTAATATTTAAAAAAAAAAAAAAAAAAAATATTAAAAGTTACTGTAGCACTACTGTAGCACTACTGTAGCACTACTGTAGCGGCCGCCTAATTGTCGGCCTAGGCCTCCAAATCCGGGATTCCTTGTCCCTTTAATGGCCATAACACCCCCAACACCCCCATTTCAGCCATTCCCATCCCCTCTTCACTCCCAAAACTCTCCCAAAAGCCAAAATACTTTCCGGCGAACTTCCGGCGAACTTCCGGCGACTTTCCGGCAACCAAATCCGACCAAGGAAGTGTGTAGATCAAGGATTGCAAGCTTTGGATTGTTGGTAAGATGTAAATCAAGTTTCCTTATTGTTTTAAGATCATAACCATTATCCTAAACTTACGAATCTTCATATTCAAACACAAATCGGAGCCAAAGGAAGAATAAATCGGTGGAGGAGATTCGTTCGTGACATCCCGTGGATTCCGGACGACCCCGTGACCTCCTAAACATCATCCCCACTGTAAGTTAACCTTACTATGGTTTTGGGTGACTTAAAATGCAACCAAACATAGAGATTCAACTCAAGAAAATTAATAAAAATCTGTCAACAAGAGAAACCCTCAACGCAGCGTTTTCGTATGAATTTTTCGAACCTCTAAAGCTGCTTAAACAACAAAACTCAAAACATGAAAAGTGTTGCTAAGGCTTTGGTCTAGCTTCTGTAAAAATTTCATAATTTTTCATGATGTTTTGAAACCTGAAACCGACCCAAAACCGAAGAGCATTAAATCTGAATCTTAGAACTTTGGCAGATTTCACTCTCAATCTTGTTGGTTATTTTGACCATGGATCTAGGCCGATCTAGGATTGGTGTTGAACATGAAAGTTGTAGATCTATGAGTATAGAACATTTCTGCAAATGTTTAGAATTTTTCATTGAGATTTGAACCTCCAAACTCGAGCCGACCCGATCTGCGTTAGAACCGATGTCAAGAACCTTGACAGATTTCATAATCAAACTCGACGAGCAAAACTCTTACTTCGAGTGTTCAAATCTGAAAACTCAAAACTAAGATTTTGATCCAAAGATCGTAAGCTATATTGTGTAAAAATTTCAAAGATTTTCATCGAGTTTTGATACCCCAAATCGTATCGGACATATTCTGCGTTTTTAGGAATTGTCAAAGGATGACAGATTTCATAACCGATCTTGAGGAGCTTATTCCTATCATTTCTAGCCCAAACCAATCTATGTGATCTAAACAAAAGTTGTTGGAAATCAAGTCTAGTATGTCTCTGTAAAATTTCAGAATTTTTGGAGTCCATTTGATATGATAACAAGTCAAATCTTTTAACGTTGTCAAACCTGAATCCTGACAGCTTTTTGTTTCTGAAGAAAACTTGATTTTTGACATGCTTCCCATCGTTTTTCCGAAAAACTTAAAACACGAAAGTTGTTCGTTGGGATGTTTTTGAGCTACTGTACAAATTTCAGAACAATCGCCTAAGAAATGGATTTTTAAACCAAAAAGGCGCAAACTGTGACGCCAAATGATTTTTAAATCAAAGAGATTTTGAAATTTCTAAACAAATGGGCGAGACGTTGAATTATGATATATCTATACTTTTGAAAAATCCCGTTACACCAAATAAAAACATTTTCTGTAAAAGAATTCTTTTGAAACATTGGGGACTTGTGACCAAGTTTGATATTATCAATATGATTCATGCGGGTTTGATTCCCTATGATATATTTGAGTTCTTGCGGGTTAGATTCCCCAAGGGCGATGGTATGTTTTCCTGCGGGTTAGATTCCCCAGGATGTATTGAGTTCTTGCGGGTTAGATTCCCCAAGGGCGCTTGTATGATTTCCTGCGGAAATATTGGTTATGAGGATTGCGGTCACAAGAGCCCTGGTGAATGGTGAACTATAAAAGAAACGAAAAATATTTTGAGAAGTGATATTTTTGAAATTGGCTGAGGCCGCCGGATCACCGGCTAACTGTTACTATTGATATTGGTTGCGGCCGCCGGATCACCGGCTAAATGATATATTGTTGAGATGATGGCGTAACGGGAAATATATTAAAAAGCTTAGATTTTATGAAATTGGCTGCGGCCGCCGGATTGCCGGCTAAATTAAATATTGTTGAAATGTTTTTATTAAATTTAATTAAAGGCCTTGAAACCCCTAACCCATGCTATGTGTTAACTTACTCAGCGCGTTTTTGCTGACCCAAACCATATATCTCCTTTTTCTCACAGAGTACGAAGAATATGCATCGTCATATGCATACATGGGAACATTAGGGGAAATCTTTATTTTACATCCCTGCATTTAATTACGACTTGCATGAACGGGCCTGTTTAACCCGTGTTTTGGCCATGTTGGCCCTATATTTAAATTCCGCTGCAACTCTGATGTATTATTTTTAAATTATTTATGAATGGGCTGTTTGAATATTTTAAATTCTGAAAAACCATAGCCTTGCATCTCTTTAGTGAGCTCGGAGAAACCGTGTCTTGCTAGGGAGGTGTGGCGGTGGCATCCCGGCCTGGGTTACCAAATCCGGGGTGTTACAAGTTGGTATCAGAGCCCGGATTATTTTGAAGCTATTATATTTTAAAGAGCCCAATTATTATTTTGGAGTTAAAGCCCAAATTTTTAGCCCAAATTTTTTTTAAGAAGCCCAAGAAATTATTTTTAGCCCAATACCTGTATTTTTAAATAAAGCCCAAATGTTTATTATTTTGGCCCAATATAGAGGCCCAAGACTTTTATTTACTATTATTATCTTTAAATTTTAAAAATATTACCTCCATGGAATAAATTTATTTTTAAAATCCATGGATAAATAAATGCATGCATAAATTTTTTTTTTGGGGGGATCACATATACATATGCATACATAAATATTTACACTAACTCTTTTTATGTGAATTATCGGTAATAAGAAACACTCCTACCTTAGAACTCGACATGACTTTGGCTTAGAAGCGCTAACTTAAGACTAACGTTGCCTTAGTCCTAGATCTTGATTCACTTACGAACTCATCTTCGCGCGCTTCTATAACAGAAAATGGCACCTAGAAGAAAACTGAGGAAGGTAAGCCCAAACGGCACTGACACTAATCTCCCAAACGCACCTAACAACAATAAGATTCCTCCGAACGTAGGAGATCGAGCGCCTCCTATTCCCAACAACATGGATGAACGTTTAAGGACGGTAGAAGAAGTACTCGTAGCATTAGGCAATGCCGAGGTGCATAGGGCACAAGCGGCAATACCTCCGCCAGTAGCCCGAGTCAACTACTTGGCATTGGTAAACCCCTACAAACCACCCCATTATGACGGGCAAGAGGATCCGGCCAAGTTGGAAGGTTGGATCCGTACCTTTGACAAACTCTTGGACGCTATCAAATGCCCCGACGAGGAGAAGATACATGTAGCGACCTACTACTTAGGAGGCGAAGCCGATGAGTGGTGGCAAAACCTTCAAACGAATTCAGAGGAAGATGAAGAATCCTACACCTGGGAAGGACTTAAGGAAGCCTTGAGAGAAAGATTCTACCCACTGAGCACCAAGACCGCAAAGTACGAGGAATTCATCAACCTCAGACAAGGAGCGCAAACAGTACAAGAGTACTACACCAAATTCAAGGAATTGGTGCGATTCGCTACAAGGATAGTACCAACTGACTCTGACAAGGCTCAGAAATTCGAGATGGGTCTGAACCTTAGTATCCGGGAGATACTTGCAGTAGGACAATTCACAAACCTGCAGACGGTTTACGATCGAGCTGTAGCAATTGATCGAGTCCAGCAACTGAAGCGTAAAGAAACCGGTGAGTCGAGCAAGGACTCGCAAGAGTTTGAGAAAAAGAATCGAAACATTAGCAATGGCAATTTTAAGGAGAATAAGAATAAAGGTTTCAATTATGGGAGAAACGGCATACGTCATACAGTCATACCACGTTGCTCGCAGTGCCACCAAGCCCATCTGGTGCGCGAATGCCCAAGGCGCGGAACTTGTTATAGATGTGGAGGGGAAGACCACATGATTAGAGAATGCAATGTTCGTGAAGAGATGATTGAAAAAAGGCTGGATCTGGTAGACCCTCAACAAGGGAATCAAGGAAGATGTAACACCCCGGTTTTGGTAACCCAGGCCGGGATGCCACCGCCACACCTCCCTAGCAAGACACGGTTTCTCCGAGCTCACTAAAGAGATGCAAGGCTATGGTTTTTCAGAATTTAAAATATTCAAACAGCCCATTCATATATAATTTAAAGATAATACATCAAAGTTGCAGCGGAAATATAAATTGTGCAGCGAAAATAAAGTATAAGGGCCGACATGGCCAAAACACGGGTTAAACAGTCTCGTTCATGCAAGTCGTAATTAAATGCAGGGATTTAAAATAGAGATTTCCCCTAATGTTCCCATGTATGCATATGACGATGCATATTCTTCGTACTCTGTAAGAAAAAGGAGATATATGGTTTGGGTCAGCAAAAACGCGCTGAGTAAGCTAACACATAGCATGGGTTAGGGGTTTCAAAGCCTTTAGTTAAATTTAATAAAAAGATTTCTTGTAGGAAAATGATTTGCAAGGCATAAAGACTTAAAAACCTTAAATATTTTGTTCTCCCGTTACATAACCATTTCATCAATATATCATTTAGCCGGTGATCCGGCGGCCGCAGCCAATTTCAAAAGTATCATTTAGCCGGTGATCCGGCGGCCTCAGCCAATTTCAAAAGTATCATTTCTCAAAATATTTTTCGTTTCTTTTATAGTTCACCATTCACCAGGGCTCTTGTGACCGCAATCCTCATAACCAATATTTCCGCAGGAAATCATACAATCGCCCTTGGGGAATCTAACCCGCAAGAACTCAATACATCCTGGGGAATCTAACCCGCAGGAATCAACATACAATCGCCCTTGGGGAATCTAACCCGCAAGAACTCAAATACATCATTGGGAATCAAACCCGCATGAATCATATTGATAACGTCAAACTTGGTCACAAGTCCCCAATGTTTCTAAAGAATTCTTTTACAGAAAATGTTTTTATTTGGTGTAACGGGATTTTTCAAAAGTATAGATATATCGTAATTCAACGTTTCGATCGTTGTTTAAAAGATTTCAAAAATCGATCGATGTCACAGTTTACGCCTTTTTGGTTTAAAAATCCATTTCTTAGGCGATTGTTTTGAAATTTGTACAGTAGCTCAAAAACATCCCAACGAACAACTTTCGTGTTTTAAGTTTTTCGGAAAAACGATGGGAAGCATGTCAAAAATCGAGTTTTCTTCAGAAACAAAAAGCTGTCAGAATTCAGGTTTGACGACGTTAAAAGATTCGACTTTTTATCATATCAAATGGACTTCAAAAATTCTGAAATTTTACAGAGACATACTAGACATGATTTCCAACAACTTTTGTTTAGATCATGAAGATTGGTTCGGGCTAGAAATGATAGGAATAAGCTCATCAAGATCGGTTATGAAATCTGTCATCCTTTGACAATTCTTAAAAACGCAGAATATGTTCGATACGATTTGGGGTATCAAAACTTGATGAAAATCTTTGAAATTTTTACACAATATAGATTAAGATCTTTGGATCAAAATCTTAGTTTTGAGTTTTCAGGTTTGAACACTCGAAGTAATAGAAATATGCTCATCAAGTTCGGTTAAGAAATCTGTCAAGGTTCTTGACATCGGTACTAACGCAGATCGGATCGGCTCAGATTCGGAGGCTCAAATCTCAACGAAAAATTCTAAAAACTTACAGTAATGTTCTAAACTCATAGATCTACAACTTTCATGTTCAACACCAATCCTAGATCGGCCTAGATCCAAGGTCAAAATAACCAACAAGATTGAGAGTGAAATCTGCCAAAGTTCTAAGATCCAGATTTAATACTCTTCGGTTTTGGGTTGGTTTCAGGTTTCAAAACATCATGAAAAATTCTGAAATTTTTACAGAAGCTAGACCAAAGTCTTAGGAACACTTTTCATGTTTTGAGTTTTATTGTTTGAGCAGCTTTAGAGGTTCGAAAAATTCATACGAAAACGCTGCGTTGAGGGTTTCTCTTGTTGACAGATTTTTAGAGTTTCTAAATCTCTATGTTTGGTTGCATTTTAAGTCACCCAAAACCATAGTAAGGTTAACTTACAGTGGGGATGATGTCTAGGAAGTCACGGGGTCGTGCGGAATCCACGGGATGTCACGAACGAATCTCTTCCACCCGATTTATTCTTCCCTTGGCTCCGATTTGTGTTCGAATATGAAGATTCGTAAGTTAGTATGATGTTTATGATCTTAAAATCATAAGGAAACTTGATTAACATCTTACCAACAATCCAAAGCCTGCAATCCTTGATCTACACACTTCCTTGGTTGGATTTGGTTGCCGGAAACTCGTCGGAAAGTCGCCGGAAGTTCGTCGGAAAGGTGTTTTGGCTTTGGGAGAGTTTGGGAGTGAAGAGAAAGTGTGGAGGCTGAAAATGGGGTGTTAGGGGTGGGGTTTGGCCATTAAAGGGACAAAGAATCCCGGATTTGGAGGCCTAGGCCGACAATTAGGCGGCTGCTACAGTAGCCTACTGCTACAGTAGCCACGTGCTACAGTAGTGCTACAGTAGCGCTACAGTAGTGCTACAGTAACTTCTCTTTTTTTTTTTTTTTTTTTTTAAATTTTAATATTTTTTTTTTATCTACAAAAATAAAAATCATAATGTGGGAATTATCCGTGATTGTTGGGACAATTCGATAAACTCGTTTCGAGTTGCTATCTTCCGATAAATAATAAATTCCGCTCTCTCGGAATTATTTCGGTTTTAATAATTTAAATCCAATTCTTTATTTTTGGATTTAAATTTTCGATGGCGATTTCTCGGGTTCGTCGGCTTCCAATTTGTCGTCTTTTGATTCCCGTGCAATAACTTGTATCATTAAATTTCTTCAGACTTCACGGGTTCTTGGAATTAAAATTCTTTTCCTTCATGAATTTAATTCCAATTATTTTGACTGAATTCATGGAATGTATTCGGGCTTCCTTTCCCTCTTTTATTCCATTTTGAATTTAAATCTATCGGCGTTTTATTTCTGAGCAATAATTTATTGTGATAAATTATTTTCTTCTTCTCGGATATATTTCGACATTGATCGGAATAAATTTTATTCCTTTGGACGTTGATAAAAATCTGGGGTATTACAGAAGAGCCATGGGATGATTGAACGACATTGATCAAGCTGACTTACCAGCTCATTGAGGAAGGATCATAGGCGATGATACTCGAACCTTCGTGGGAATAATACATAGGCAGTTATGGGGACATAACTGTAATCTTAAGGGGGGGAGGATGTAATACCCCGTAAGAATGCATAAGCATTTATTTCGAAACTCGAATATTTTGTATCCCAAATAATTTTTTTTGAACTACGTAATGACTTGATCCCTTCACAGGGTACGTAGGCAACTTGGAAATTTCAATTCTGGGTTCAGTCAAATAATAATCAACAATCGAACAATAATTCAATAACACAATATCGCAAATAGTAAACAAAAGAACCCTAACTCTTAGCGCGAGAAAAGCCGAAGCACAACTTCGAGGACGAAGTTGATTCTTAAGGGGGGGAGGATGTAATACCCCAGATTTTTATCAAAGTCCAAAGGAATAAAAATTTATTCCGATCAATGTCGAAATATATCCGAGAAGAAGAAAATAATTTATCACAATAAATTATTGCTCGGATATGAAACGCCGATAGATTTAAATTCAAAATGGAATAAAAGAGGGAAAGGAAGCCCGAAGGCATTCCATGAATTGAGTAACAAAATTTGGAATTTAGTTCATGAAGGAAAAGAATTTTTAATTCCAAGAACCCGTGAAGTCGGAAGAAATTTAATGATACAATCGCAATCAATCAATCGATCAATAAGTCGCGCAACTTCGGGGACGAAGTTGATTTTTAAGGAGGGTAGATTGTAATACCCGAGAAATCGCCATCGAAAATTTAAATCCAAAAATAAAGAATTGGATTTAAATTATTAAAACCGAAATAATTCCGAGAGAGCGGAATTTATTATTTATCGGAAGATAACAACTCGAAACGAGTTTATCGAATTGTCCCAACAATCATGGATAATTCCCACATTATGATTTTTATTTTTGTAGAGAAGGAATCTTAATATTAAAAAAAAAAAAAAAATATATATTAAAAGTTACTGTAGCACTACTGTAGCACTACTGTAGCGGCCGCCTAATTGTCGGCCTAGGCCTCCAAATCCGGGATTCCTTGTCCCTTTAATGGCCATAACACCCCCAACACCCCCATTTCAGCCATTCCCATCCCCTCTTCACTCCCAAAACTCTCCCAAAAGCCAAAATACTTTCCGGCGAACTTCCGGCGAACTTCCGGCGACTTTCCGGCAACCAAATCCGACCAAGGAAGTGTGTAGATCAAGGATTGCAAGCTTTGGATTGTTGGTAAGATGTAAATCAAGTTTCCTTATTGTTTTAAGATCATAACCATTATCCTAAACTTACGAATCTTCATATTCAAACACAAATCGGAGCCAAAGGAAGAATAAATCGGGTGGAGGAGATTCGTTCGTGACATCCCGTGGATTCCGGACGACCCCGTGACCTCCTAAACATCATCCCCACTGTAAGTTAACCTTACTATGGTTTTGGGTGACTTAAAATGCAACCAAACATAGAGATTCAACTCAAGAAAATTAATAAAAATCTATCAACAAGAGAAACCCTCAACGCAGCGTTTTCGTATGAATTTTTCGAACCTCTAAAGCTGCTTAAACAACAAAACTCAAAACATGAAAAGTGTTGCTAAGGCTTTGGTCTAGCTTCTGTAAAAATTTCATAATTTTTCATGATGTTTTGAAACCTGAAACCGACCCAAAACCGAAGAGCATTAAATCTGAATCTTAGAACTTTGGCAGATTTCACTCTCAATCTTGTTGGTTATTTTGACCATGGATCTAGGCCGATCTAGGATTGGTGTTGAACATGAAAGTTGTAGATCTATGAGTATAGAACATTTCTGCAAATTTTTAGAATTTTTCATTGAGATTTGAACCTCCAAACTCGAGCCGACCCGATCTGCGTTAGAACCGATGTCAAGAACCTTGACAGATTTCATAATCAAACTCGACGAGCAAAACTCTTACTTCGAGTGTTCAAATCTGAAAACTCAAAACTAAGATTTTGATCCAAAGATCGTAAGCTATATTGTGTAAAAATTTCAAAGATTTTCATCGAGTTTTGATACCCCAAATCGTATCGGACATATTCTGCGTTTTTAGGAATTGTCAAAGGATGACAGATTTCATAACCGATCTTGAGGAGCTTATTCCTATCATTTCTAGCCCAAACCAATCTATGTGATCTAAATAAAAGTTGTTGGAAATCAAGTCTAGTATGTCTCTGTAAAATTTCAGAATTTTTGGAGTCCATTTGATATGATAAAAAGTCAAATCTTTTAACGTTGTCAAACCTGAATCCTGACAGCTTTTTGTTTCTGAAGAAAACTTGATTTTTGACATGCTTCCCATCGTTTTTCCGAAAAACTTAAAACACGAAAGTTGTTCGTTGGGATGTTTTTGAGCTACTGTACAAATTTCAGAACAATCGCCTAAGAAATGGATTTTTAAACCAAAAAGGCGCAAACTGTGACGCCAAATGATTTTTAAATCAAAGAGATTTTGAAATTTCTAAACAAATGGGCGAGACGTTGAATTACGATATATCTATACTTTTGAAAAATCCCGTTACACCAAATAAAAACATTTTCTGTAAAAGAATTCTTTTGAAACATTGGGGACTTGTGACCAAGTTTGATATTATCAATATGATTCATGCGGGTTTGATTCCCTATGATATATTTGAGTTCTTGCGGGTTAGATTCCCCAAGGGCGATGGTATGTTTTCCTGCGGGTTAGATTCCCCAGGATGTATTGAGTTCTTGCGGGTTAGATTCCCCAAGGGCGCTTGTATGATTTCCTGCGGAAATATTGGTTATGAGGATTGCGGTCACAAGAGCCCTGGTGAATGGTGAACTATAAAAGAAACGAAAAATATTTTGAGAAGTGATATTTTTGAAATTGGCTGAGGCCGCCGGATCACCGGCTAACTGTTACTATTGATATTGGCTGCGGCCGCCGGATCACCGGCTAAATGATATATTGTTGAGATGATGGCGTAACGGGAAATATATTAAAAAGCTTAGATTTTATGAAATTGGCTGCGGCCGCCGGATTTCCGGCTAAATTAAATATTGTTGAAATGTTTTTATTAAATTTAATTAAAGGCCTTGAAACCCCTAACCCATGCTATGTGTTAACTTACTCAGCGCGTTTTTGCTGACCCAAACCATATATCTCCTTTTTCTCACAGAGTACGAAGAATATGCATCGTCATATGCATACATGGGAACATTAGGGGAAATCTTTATTTTACATCCCTGCATTTAATTACGACTTGCATGAACGGGCCTGTTTAACCCGTGTTTTGGCCATGTTGGCCCTATATTTAAATTCCGCTGCAACTCTGATGTATTATTTTTAAATTATTTATGAATGGGCTGTTTGAATATTTTAAATTCTGAAAAACCATAGCCTTGCATCTCTTTAGTGAGCTCGGAGAAACCGTGTCTTGCTAGGGAGGTGTGGCGGTGGCATCCCGGCCTGGGTTACCAAATCCGGGGTGTTACACTCATGTTTTCATGTCATGAGATTACCTACCATGAAACCTTCGGCAGACTCCCAGTACATGAGTATTTTCCGAAAAAAAATCACATTTTTATTTACTCGTGCTAAGAAACTGTGCCCTCGAAAGCGCACGGAGTCAAAAATTGCAGTATTTATAGTAAGTACCGGATCGTTCACTGGAGGATGTGCAATGGAAGCAGGGCCCACGCCGTTTACTAAGATTTTCCACTCGGTTACTCGATTTAAGTTTGTGTTTGACTATCAACTACTTGACAGAATTTAAATTAGATTATGAAAAGCAATTAAAATAAAGCAGATAAAATTATTCTAGAAAGCGAATTAAATTTAATCTATGAAAGCAATAAAATTATTATAGGAAAGCGATTAAGATTATTCTAAGAAAGCAGATTTAAAATGAGACAGAAGGGACAGGGAGAAAAGAATAAAGATTGGACAAGATTCAGATGAAACACAGTTAAACTTCCATTTTAATACACAGATCTTTGTTTGGGATAACCCTTCAGTTAGCTAATTCTCATGTTCTCTGTACCATGTTCCCTTTAACTGACAGGTACTTACAGTAAGAGTTTACATGCTCTTAAGAAAATATAATCTAAGATACCACAGACTCATAACTCCCTTCACAGGCCTTGCAAAGTTATATTATTTATCTGTGGTGGACAAGCAACACCTGACAAATCATTTTATTGAAGTGTCAAGTACCGTTATCATTCCCCCATGTCACGCCCAAAGATTCTAATTAAACCCTGAACTATCCCTTAACTGTCAGTCCTAGTAGCAGTTACACAACTCTCAATACAACCGAGTGACCTCTAGAGAAAGCAGTTAAAAGAAAGCGGTAAAAGAAAGCGGTAAAGAAAGCATTTAAAATCCTATCACTCGGAGGTTTTTGAAAATCTGACCCTGGTAGTAAAAGAAAGCCCCCAGTCAGAATGACCGGATGTGGATCAAGAATTCCCTATTCTCGGTGAACCGCTCGCAGTGTTCACTTCCCGTCGGGTGGTTATGAGATACAAACTAATGAAACGAACTAATAAATTAGTTCGTTCCGGATGCACTCACTCAGGACTCAAAAATAGGCTCTGGCAGAAGAGGATAGCAGTTGAAAGAATACTCAACCCTATCTTAGAAAATAACCAAGGCCCGAATGTTGTTCCTCTAATATTATCTGTCACACCTTATCGGAATCCAAGTGGAATCTGACCCAGTGCAATATTTAATACAAGATTTCCAACAAACAGCAATTTTGGAAAATAATAAGTCTGAAAATCATTCCCTATCAGGTACTAGACTCTCAATTAAAATACAGATCCTTTCAGTCTAGGTGAGACCTAATCGCTGACTCTGCTTCTAATTTCCAAAATCAATCCCTAGTCGGATATGAATTAGTCATAACTGTCGAATTTATCCCTTACTCAGATCCGGATTTTATAAAGGAATTTTTATTGGAAATTTATTATGGAACATCTGATTTAAATCAAGACGTCTATGTCCAAGGGAATGATCCCAAAATAATATGACCACAATATTTACATAATAATATCATGCATAATTTTATAGAAAAGTGTAAAATTAAATAACCCAAAATATAAGGCGGGTTTAGACAGAAGTTGACACACAGAGATGAAATAGCCGGAGATGAGAAGAATTTTGGCTAAAGAGAGTGCCAGAAATAACTAGGGTGATCTGGACTGCAAACATCTGCTATCCAGTTCCCAATTATTCCAGATGGAATGATTTTTAGACAGAAAGGAATTCCAAATGACGGTGACCACCGCCATTCAGCTCCCTTTTGTCTGTTAATGGAAGAAAAACCCATATATTTTCTTGTTGTAATAATTCTCAAATAATGTTGGTCGACATCATTTAATAATTCTACAACTCGAATTCAGGTTTTGAAATTAAGATAAAGAAAAGAAAACTGTATCCGGATAGGAGTCAACTGAGCAGCTATTATAATCCCGGATGGACGAACCGCCAAGGCTTCCACCGGCCACTATCCAGACCATGCAAAATAACATCTAATAATTAATATACAGACCACGAGCTAGTTATCCGTGTGGGAATACCCGCCAACATTAATCTGATATATTCCTTATTAGCTGTTTCACACATCACGGAAAAAACAAAATAAATAAAAGAAAAATATTTTTGGGTCATCTTGCATGAGAGACATTGGTTTCTCATGCAAGGTATGGAAATTGTTCCATAATTACTCTTCATGTCTAAATAATCATTCATTCTATAATTAATTAATTACAGTCCGGATTATATACTTAGATCATTAGAGTTTAATCATTTGTAGAAGAATCTTTTAATGGGAAATTGAACAAAGTTCTTTATATCAAATTAATCATGGGTTGAGATCATTGGATCTCAACCTCAAAATATTAATATAAAGGTTCAATTAATTAATGGAGTGAGATGAAGAATAAAAATTGGCAAAAAGGTGCCACTTTGTCGCGATGCAGAGTTTGTGTCGCGGAGCGTGGCTCCGCGACAAAGGTTTCGCGACAAAGGGGTGGGAAATAAGAGGAATAAATATTTTGAAAATTAGAGTTAGTTTTGTCGCTAAGCAAAAATTTTGTCGCGGAACATGGTTCCGCGACAAACGGGGTATAGCAACAAAGGGTTTGAAAATTGGTAAGGACATAATTCCTGGTCGCGGAACAAGGATTTTGTCGCGGTACGTGGTTCTGCGACAAAGGTTCCGCGACAGAGTCCTCCCAAAATAAAATTACAAGTATTTGGATCCTTGGTCGCTAATCAAGGATTTTGTCGCGGAACGTGGTTCCGCGACAAAGGTTGCATCGCGACCAAGGGGTTTTAAAATTAATGGCAAGGCATAATTTTCTGTCTCGGAATAAGATTTTGTCGCGGAACGTGGTTCCGCGACAAGGGTGCTCCGCGACAAAAGCCTTGCAGACAAAATGCAAGAATTTGGTCATTTGTCGCTAAACATGGGTTTTGTCGCGGAACGTGGTTCCGCGACAAAGGTTGCATCGCGACAAAGGGTTTTAAAGTTTTATAAAATTTTTAGCAGCATAACGCCTAATATTGCATTACATGGGTGTGCGTTGTGATCCGTGGGATCACAACGGGAAAAATTACATTGCAACCCGTGGGGTTACAATGTGGTGCAATACAATATAGGGGATGCAATTTTAAATAAAATGCACAAACACTTTAATATATACCCCTTTTAGATCTAATGCACAAGAAAGAGAAAATATAAAGTAAGAAAAATACCTAAGACTAAAAAGAACATAAACAGTAAAATAAAAATAAAAGAAAACTAAAACTAGTGCAGGAATCAAGAATACAACACACTATGCTAACACTAAAAGTAAAGATAAAAATAAAATAAAATAAAACTTAAACTAAATCTATCAAGGGTAAATATCAAGTGTTTATGCATTTTATTAAAATAAGGAAAGCAATAAAACCTAACTACAATACCAAAACATGGTTCAAAATACACCCATTAATTAAGTGTTTGAAACCCACAAACTACAAAATATAAAACTGGAAAAAAAAGAAATGAACACTAGCTACACTATTTTATTACAAGACATAAATTAAAACTAAGCTAAAGTCTATTTCTACATTGCATAAAAATAAACTAAACTACCTACTCTAACATGTTTTTGGAGAGCACATTGGTGCCTCCAAAACAGTAAAATAACTAAAGTGTAGCTAGGTTACTGTTCAAGGGGGTGGGAGGTTATATTTATAGAGTAGGATTAAGCCCTAGGCCAGGCCCACCTGGTCGCCAAACAACTGCTTTGTCGCGGAACAAATTGGTTAGGGACAAAACACTTTTTAGCTCCAAGATGGCGCCCAGGAGGGGCCGGGAGTTGAAGTCCAGGAGGAAAGGACAAACATCTATGTGTCTGCAGGACTTCCGGTCCCGGGACTGTCTAGCTATTTTGGCATGTGAGAATATCAAATTGGAGGGGTCACGTGACCCTCTGTCTGCTGCTTCAATCTCTGGTCGCAGAAGGGTGTCGCGGTCGAGGTCCATTTTGTCGCCGGAACCATGTTCCGCGACAAAATTTTGTGCCTTGATTTTCCTCTCACAGTCTCGGAATAATTTTTGGGCGCGGAGCATTTTTTTTGGGCGCGGAGCATTTGTCGCGGTGCACTGCTTCCGCGACAAAATGTTTAATTTCCTCTTCTTTTCTCTTTCATTTCTTTCCCTCTTTCCTCTCTCCTTCCATTTTTGTTCTGTCCTCTATTCTTTCTTCCAGTTTCGAGTTTTCTTCCTCCATTTCCCTAATTTCTCTTCTCATTCCATTTTCCTCTCTCTTTCGTTCTGTTTTCCATTTTGCTTCGTTCTTGTTTTCTGTGTTCGAGGATGAGGTTGGGGCTGTCGGCGGTGGCTCGATTGGAGATGGGTGTGCGGCGGCTGATGGGGGTGATCGGAGCTTGGGGGTTTGAGATGAGAATGGTGGTGGAAGTGGGTTCTCGAGGACGGAGGTGCGGCGAAGGGAGCGAAGGTGGGTGGTGGTGCGGCGGCTGGATTTTTGGTGGCTGTGGTCGGAAATTGATCGGAGGCGGCGGCGGAGTTGCGGCTGAGATAGGAGAGATGGGGTAGAGATGGTGGCCGGAGGTGGTTCGGGAAGGTGGATGATGGTGAAGATGGGTGGAGAAAGGGCGGAGGTGATGGTTGGCGATGGAGGGCGGCGGCCGAGGCGGATGACGAATTTGGAGAAGGGGGTGGCCGGAGATGTCGCCGGCGGCGGTGGCGGCGCCGCCGGCGGACAAGGGTGATTAGGGTAGGGTTAGGGTTTGAGTTTAGGGTTGGGCCAAGGGGATGATGTTGGGCTTTGGTGTTGGGCTTGAATAAATTTGGCTAATGGGGTGTGGGCTGGACTGAAGTTTTTGTTGGTGGGCTGTATTGATTTTGGACTGGACTCTTAAATCACTTGGACTTAATTAATTCACCTGTAATTAATTTAAATCAAAAGTGATTAGTGTACCAATTTATTTAAATAAGGCAGAAATTAGAAATAAAACTAAACATAGAAAACATAAATATATACATCAGAATATGAGAAATAATAATAATATAAGTATATTTATTTTCACTTGATTATTTGGCTAGTGATTCGTTTAATGGACCTGTGTTCCACCGAACAAATATTACTAGACCATAATTATCAAATATGAGATTTTTAATATTTTATCATGTTTTTGGATTTTTTAACACACATTTAATAAAAATAACAATATTTTTGCGTTTTTCAATACCAGCTTATTATTTATACAAACTTGCATATATCTGTCAAATTCAACTGCTTTCTTATTTAAATAAGACCGGAATGCGATCAAATGTCCGTATTAGACACGGAAATAGATTGAAAATAATGGTCAATTTTGGCCATTATCAACATCCTCACATTTAATACTGATCGTCCCCGAGCAGTCAGAGTCAGTGCTCCTAAGAGCATAGACGCTGCATATTCAATCTATTTGCGTGGCTTCAAAAATATCATTCTTTTTAGATTGGGATAAGACAATCAAAAACTACAAGTATTAAATTCTTTTGATTGCAGTGTTTAATAAAATGATATTTCTCACTTAATAAGGCCTACAAATCAGTCATTATTGATAATTCTTCATGAATATCATGTTTAGAAAAACTCATTGATTTAATTCTAGAATTAAAGTATGACATGAACATAATTAAAAGCAGAGCCTCACATATAGTAGAAACGGAAATTTCACTCACTCTCAAAAAAGGGGTTTTATCAATGAGCACTCATAATCAAATTTAATTAAATTATCCCATAAGCTTGCAATTGGACCAACTCGCCACCGGCTCATTTCTTCAAATCGAGATCCCGAGGTCTTATTTAAGGATTATAATGGGGCATACGGTTGTAACATTTGGTAAGATAGGGAATTATTGGCTAAGAAGTGGCAAGAATTAATTCTATCTTAACTTGGCATATTTATATTTAAAATTTATGATCATCAACATTTTTCTTTTTTTTTTCTTTTTTTTCTTTTGTTTTTCTCTTTTCATATTGCATGACATTAGACTATGTCTAATTTGCTTTGTCAATTGCAATTTATTTGTGTTGACTTGAATTCAACATTTTTTTTTGAATCGGTTCATTGAATAATGATTGATTTTTTTGATTTTTTTTTTTGATGATCAAAAATTGTAATGCCTTGATAGAATTCATTCTTGCCCACTTGGGTTTGAATTTTTTTTTGGTCTTTTTGAAGGCTTGGGATATTATAGAGGGCTTCAAAGAAAAATTAGGCTTAAGGCTCAAAGTGGTTAATCCTAAAGGGAAAATATTTTTGGGTTTGGATTTCAAAAGAAGGCCAAAATTTGGAGTTTTCTAAGTGCCTCGATCATATGCTCAATTTTTGGAATATAGCATGGTCTTGAATCGGTCCCAATCGCAAGTTCTAGTTTCCTTTAATTAAAATGATTTTCACACATCAAAGAAAAGAATGAGTAAAAATGACTCATGGCTCAAATCTCACATGGAATGGTTCATTCATGTCATACAATATTCTTAAATATAATCTTTGAAAAATTCTTACAATCTATTCAATTAAATTCTCAACATGAGGACTCATTACCCAACAAGATGATGATATCATTAAATTTTTATAGCTCAAAACCTCGAGAATTCATATCATGCATGTCTTCAATTATATTATCCCAATTTAAAAGTTTGAAAATTTAATCATAAACCAAAATCAAATATGTGAATTCTTAGACAGAGTTATGCATGCTTTGCACTGGGTATATATAAAATACTAAAATAAACGAAATAGAAAAATAAACAAAATAAAAATAACACACTTTTTTTTTAAGTGAATAATCAACATCCTCACATTTTGAGCCTTGCTCGAAATGTGAGTAAATCAATTCCTACTTAAACAAATTATCAAAATCAAAATAAAATAAAAGAGGAGGGAGGGAGGGAGAAAATACTAACATAAAAGATAGAAAAATAATTCCGATAGCCTTTTTCGTCAAACCAATTAAATGTTCGACGATCTTGGCTATGTGTGATCGTTTGGTTCGTCGAACAAGGCGATTGTTCGATGCCCAACTCTTAAGAAAAATTCTGATTTTTATCAAAATTGTTCAATCACATTTTTGAATTTTCTAAGATTTAATCTACCATATTTACTTGCATAAATTAGGTCGGATTAATTCTGTTATTATAAAAGTTGTTCCGGATTTTAAATTGCTTTAAATTCCAAGAATACTTTCAATTAATCACAGAATCGATCCAACCGGGAACCTGTTTTGGAGCTTTAATTTTCTTTTTGGTGGTTCCACAAATTCCTGCAAAGCAAACGCAGAAGAGGTTATCGGGTTTTCTCAAAAATATCAACATCCTCACATTTAGAGTCTTAGTACTCTAAATGTGATTCAATTGACTAACACCCAAATTATTTAATAATATGCACAAGAGATATAAATATAAATATAGATATATGTATACATATAATTTTGACTTGCAGAAATTTAGGTTGGATTAATTCTGTGCTTGTGAAAATTAATCCGGATTTTATATTTCTTTAAATTCCGGATATAATCTTCGATCAATTACAGAACTAATCCAACCGGGAACCTCTTTAGATGCTCAGCCGGGACAGGGGCGACGGAAAGTGAGATGATGGCCGTGGCTTGTCCGATGGTGGTGAGCAATTGGTAGTCCGAAGATCTGCTGCTCCATTTGTTGTTTCACCAGTGATGAGGGTTTCCTCAGCGCAGTGGTGGTGTTGAGGTGGATGAGCGATGGAGCAGCGGTTGAGCTTCGTGGTCCGGATGTGGTGGAGATGACAAACACGTGAGTCTCACGTGTTGTGCAATTTACAATTGCAAATTAGTGTAGCTCCACTGCTACACTTCTCCATTTTTCTTTGATTTTTCGTTTAATTAACCTCGATTTTACAATTGGAGAAGTGTAAAATTAAACGAAAGATCAAAGTAGTGTAGCCCCAATGCTACACTTCCACATTTAACTCCTTACACCAATTTTTGTGGCTCCATGATTCCTGCAAGACAAAATACCCAATTGGTTAGGTTTTCCCCTCAAATCAACATCCTCACATTTAGAGTCTTGGTACTCTAAATGTTTAATTGATTTGAGGGTACTTCTCTGTTCTGAGATATATACACTAAACTAACACTAAACTAACTATGAGTAATCAGGGGTGTAATTCTCTTAATAAACGACGCTGCATCCTCCCCGGCAACGGCGCCATGAAACTTTTGACAAATTTCATTAACACGAGTATTTTATAAAAATATATCAGGATTGAATTTATTAAATGAAGGAGTTATGGTTTATGGAATGGGTCTAGGGATATATTAAGAGTATCGCTCTTTATTACTCAGGTAGGGTGCTTTAATTTCAAATGGCGCTGCAGTCCTCTCATGTCATTAAACTTTTGACAAGTCTCATAGTACAACCGGGATAGATTGACCTTCAGCCTGTCACACTGAGGGTCCCCGGCATATGTGCCATGATACTTCTCATGATTTCATGTCATGAGATTACCTACCATGAAACTTTCGGCAGACTCCCACTACATGAGTATTTTCCGAAAAAAAATCACATTTTTATTTACTCGTGCTAAGAAACTGTGCCCCCGAAAGCGCACGGAGTCAAAAATTGCAGTATTTATAGTAAGTACCGGATCGTTCACTGGAGGATGTGCGATGGAAGCAGGGCCCACGCCGTTTACTAAGATTTTCCACTCGGTTACTCGATTTAAGTTTGTGTTTGACTATCAACTACTTGACAGAATTTAAATTAGATTATGAAAGCAATTAAAATAAAGCAGATAAAATTATTCTAGAAAGCGAATTAAATTTAATCTAAGAAAGCAATAAAATTATTATAGGAAAGCGATTAAGATTATTCTAAGAAAGCAGATTTAAAATGAGACAGAAGGGACAGGGAGAAAAGAATAAAGATTGGACAAGATTCAGATGAAACACAGTTAAACTTCCATTTTAATACACAGATCTTTGTTTGGGATAACCCTTCAGTTAGCTAATTCTCATGTTCTCTGTACCATGTTCCCTTTAACTGACAGGTACTTACAGTAAGAGTTTACATGCTCTTAAGAAAATATAATCTAAGATACCACAGACTCATAACTCCCTTCACAGGCCTTGCAAAGTTATATTATTTATCTGTGGTGGACAAGCAACACCTGACAAATCATTTTATTGAAGTGTCAAGTACCGTTATCATTCCCCCATGTCACGCCCAAAGATTCTAATTAAACCCTGAACTATCCCTTAACTCTCAGTCCTAGTAGCAATTACACAACTCTCAATACAACCGAGTGACCTCTAGAGAAAGCAGTTAAAAGAAAGCGGTAAAAGAAAGCGGTAAAGAAAGCATTTAAAATCCTATCACTCGGAGGTTTTTGAAAATCTGACCCTGGTAGTAAAAGAAAGCCCCCAGTCAGAATGACCGGATGTGGATCAAGAATTCCCTATTCTCGGTGAACCGCTCGCAGTGTTCACTTCCCGTCGGGTGGTTATGAGATACAAACTAATGAAACGAACTAATAAATTAGTTCGTTCCGGATGCACTCACTCAGGACTCAAAAATAGGCTCTGGCAGAAGAGGATAGCAGTTGAAAGAATACTCAACCATATCTTAGAAAATAACCAAGGCCCGAATGTTGTTCCTCTAATATTATCTGTCACACCTTATCGGAATCCAAGTGGAATCTGACCCAGTGCAATATTTAATACAAGATTTCCAACAAACAGCAATTTTGGAAAATAATAAGTCTGAAAATCATTCCCTATCAGGTACTAGACTCTCAATTAAAATACAGATCCTTTCAGTCTAGGTGAGACCTAATCGCTGACTCTGCTTCTAATTTCCCAAAATCAATCCCTAGTCGGATATGAATTAGTCATAACTGTCGAATTTATCCCTTACTCAGATCCGGATTTTATAAAGGAATTTTTGTTGGAAATTTATTATGGAACATCTGATTTAAATCAAGACGTCTATGTCCAAGGGAAGGATCCCAAAATAATATGACCACAATATTTACATAATAATATCATGCATAATTTTATAGAAAAGTGTAAAATTAAATAACCCAAAATATAAGGCGGGTTTAGACAGAAGTTGACACACAGAGATGAAATAGCCGGAGATGAGAAGAATTTTGGCTAAAGAGAGTGCCAGAAATAACTAGGGTGATCTGGACTGCAAACATCTGCTATCCAGTTCCCAATTATTCCAGATGGAATGATTTTTAGACAGAAAGGAATTCCAAATGACGGTGACCACCGCCATTCAGCTCCCTTTTGTCTGTGAATGGAAGAAAAACCCACATATTTTCTTGTTGTAATAATTCTCAAATAATGTTGGTCGACATCATTTAATAATTCTACAACTCGAATTCAGGTTTTGAAATTAAGATAAAGAAAAGAAAACTGTATCCGGATAGGAGTCAACTGAGCAGCTATTATAATCCCGGATGGACGAACCGCCAAGGCTTCCACCGGCCACTATCCAGACCATGCAAAATAACATCTAATAATTAATATACAGACCACGAGCTAGTTATCCGTGTGGGAATACCCGCCAACATTAATCTGATATATTCCTTATTAGCTGTTTCACACATCACGGAAAAGACAAAATAAATAAAAGAAAAATATTTTTGGGTCATCTTGCATGAGAGACATTGGTTTCTCATGCAAGGTATGGAAATTGTTCCATAATTACTCTTCATGTCTAAATAATCATTCATTCCATAATTAATTAATTACAGTCCGGATTATATACTTAGATCATTAGAGTTTAATCATTTGTAGAAGAATCTTTTAATGGGAAATTGAACAAAGTTCTTTATATCAAATTAATCATGGGTTGAGATCATTGGATCTCAACCTCAAAATATTAATATAAAGGTTCAGTTAATTAATGGAGTGAGATGAAGAATAAAAATTGGCAAAAAGGTGCCACTTTGTCGCGATGCAGAGTTTGTGTCGCGGAGCGTGGCTCCGCGACAAAGGTTTCGCGACAAAGGGGTGGGAAATAAGAGGAATAAATATTTTGAAAATTAGAGTTAGTTTTGTCGCTAAGCAAAAATTTTGTCGCGGAACATGGTTCCGCGACAAACGGGGTATAGCAACAAATGGTTTGAAAATTGGTAAGGACATAATTCCTGGTCGCGGAACAAGGATTTTGTCGCGGTACGTGGTTCTGCGACAAAGGTTCCGCGACAGAGTCCTCCCAGAATAAAATTACAAGTATTTGGATCCTTGGTCGCTAATCAAGGATTTTGTCGCGGAACGTGGTTCCGCGACAAAGGTTGCATCGCGACCAAGGGGTTTTAAAATTAATGGCAAGGCATAATTTTCTGTCTCGGAATAAGATTTTGTCGCGGAACGTGGTTCCGCGACAAGGGTGCTCCGCGACAAAAGCCTTGCAGACAAAATGCAAGAATTTGGTCCTTTGTCGCTAAACATGGGTTTTGTCGCGGAACGTGGTTCCGCGACAAAGGTTGCATCGCGACAAAGGGTTTTAAAGTTTTATAAAATTTTTGGCAGCATAACGCCTAATATTGCATTACATGGGTGTGCGTTGTGATCCGTGGGATCACAACGGGAAAAATTACATTGCAACCCGTGGGGTTACAATGTGGTGCAATACAATATAGGGGATGCAATTTTAAATAAAATGCACAAACACTTTAATATATACCCCTTTTAGATCTAATGCACAAGAAAGAGAAAATATAAAGTAAGAAAAATACCTAAGACTAAAAAGAACATAAACAGTAAAATAAAAATAAAAGAAAACTAAAACTAGTGCAGGAATCAAGAATACAACACACTATGCTAACACTAAAAGTAAAGATAAAAATAAAATAAAATAAAACTTAAACTAAATCTATCAAGGGTAAATATCAAGTGTTTATGCATTTTATTAAAATAAGGAAAGCAATAAAACCTAACTACAATACCAAAACATGGTTCAAAATACACCCATTAATTAAGTGTTTGAAACCCACAAACTACAAAATATAAAACTGGAAAAAAAAGAAATGAACACTAGCTACACTATTTTATTACAAGACATAAATTAAAACTAAGCTAAAGTCTATTTCTACATTGCATAAAAATAAACTAAACTACCTACTCTAACATGTTTTTGGAGAGCACAGTGGTGCCTCCAAAACAGTAAAATAACTAAAGTGTAGCTAGGTTACTGTTCAAGGGGGTGGGAGGTTATATTTATAGAGTAGGATTAAGCCCTAGGCCAGGCCCACCTGGTCGCCAAACAACTGCTTTGTCGCGGAACAAATTGGTTAGGGACAAAACACTTTTTAGCTCCAAGATGGCGCCCAGGAGGGGCCGGGAGTTGAAGTCCAGGAGGAAAGGACAAACATCTATGTGTCTGCAGGACTTCCGGTCCCGGGACTGTCTAGCTATTTTGGCATGTGAGAATATCAAATTGGAGGGGTCACGTGACCCTCTGTCTGCTGCTTCAATCTCTGGTCGCAGAAGGGTGTCGCGGTCGAGGTCCATTTTGTCGCCGGAACCATGTTCCGCGACAAAATTTTGTGCCTTGATTTTCCTCTCACAGTCTCGGAATAATTTTTGGGCGCGGAGCATTTTTTTTGGGCGCGGAGCATTTGTCGCGGTGCACTGCTTCCGCGACAAAATGTTTAATTTCCTCTTCTTTTCTCTTTCATTTCTTTCCCTCTTTCCTCTCTCCTTCCATTTTTGTTCTGTCCTCTATTCTTTCTTCCAGTTTCGAGTTTTCTTCCTCCATTTCCCTAATTTCTCTTCTCATTCCATTTTCCTCTCTCTTTCGTTCTGTTTTCCATTTTGCTTCGTTCTTGTTTTCTGTGTTCGAGGATGAGGTTGGGGCTGTCGGCGGTGGCTCGATTGGAGATGGGTGTGCGGCGGCTGATGGGGGTGATCGGAGCTTGGGGGTTTGAGATGAGAATGGTGGTGGAAGTGGGTTCTCGAGGACGGAGGTGCGGCGAAGGGAGCGAAGGTGGGTGGTGGTGCGGCGGCTGGATTTTTGGTGGCTGTGGTCGGAAATTGATCGGAGGCGGCGGCGGAGTTGCGGCTGAGATAGGAGAGATGGGGTAGAGATGGTGGCCGGAGGTGGTTCGGGAAGGTGGATGATGGTGAAGATGGGTGGAGAAAGGGCGGAGGTGATGGTTGGCGATGGAGGGCGGCGGCCGAGGCGGATGACGAATTTGGAGAAGGGGGTGGCCGGAGATGTCGCCGGCGGCGGTGGCGGCGCCGCCGGCGGACAAGGGTGATTAGGGTAGGGTTAGGGTTTGAGTTTAGGGTTGGGCCAAGGGGATGATGTTGGGCTTTGGTGTTGGGCTTGAATAAATTTGGCTAATGGGGTGTGGGCTGGACTGAAGTTTTTGTTGGTGGGCTGTATTGATTTTGGACTGGACTCTTAAATCACTTGGACTTAATTAATTCACCTGTAATTAATTTAAATCAAAAGTGATTAGTGTACCAATTTATTTAAATAAGGCAGAAATTAGAAATAAAACTAAACATAGAAAACATAAATATATACATCAGAATATGAGAAATAATAATAATATAAGTATATTTATTTTCACTTGATTATTTGGCTAGTGATTCGTTTAATGGACATGTGTTCCACCGAACAAATATTACTAGACCATAATTATCAAATATGAGATTTTTAATATTTTATCATGTTTTTGGATTTTTTAACACACATTTAATAAAAATAACAATATTTTTGCGTTTTTCAATACCAGCTTATTATTTATACAAACTTGCATATATCTGTCAAATTCAACTGCTTTCTTATTTAAATAAGACCGGAATGCGATCAAATGTCCGTATTAGACACGGAAATAGATTGAAAATAATGGTCAATTTTGGCCATTATCAACATCCTCACATTTAATACTGATCGTCCCCGAGCAGTCAGAGTCAGTGCTCCTAAGAGCATAGACGCTGCATATTCAATCTATTTGCGTGGCTTCAAAAATATCATTCTTTTTAGATTGGGATAAGACAATCAAAAACTACAAGTATTAAATTCTTTTGATTGCAGTGTTTAATAAAATGATATTTCTCACTTAATAAGGCCTACAAATCAGTCATTATTGATAATTCTTCATGAATATCATGTTTAGAAAAACTCATTGATTTAATTCTAGAATTAAAGTATGACATGAACATAATTAAAAGCAGAGCCTCACATATAGTAGAAACGGAAATTTCACTCACTCTCAAAAAAGGGGTTTTATCAATGAGCACTCATAATCAAATTTAATTAAATTATCCCATAAGCTTGCAATTGGACCAACTCGCCACCGGCTCATTTCTTCAAATCGAGATCCCGAGGTCTTATTTAAGGATTATAATGGGGCATACGGTTGTAACATTTGGTAAGATAGGGAATTATTGGCTAAGAAGTGGCAAGAATTAATTCTATCTTAACTTGGCATATTTATATTTAAAATTTATGATCATCAACATTTTTCTTTTTTTTTTTCTTTTTTTTCTTTTGTTTTTCTCTTTTCATATTGCATGACATTAGACTATGTCTAATTTGCTTTGTCAATTGCAATTTATTTGTGTTGACTTGAATTCAACATTTTTTTTTGAATCGGTTCATTGAATAATGATTGATTTTTTTGATTTTTTTTTTGATGATAAAAAATTGTAATGCCTTGATAGAATTCATTCTTGCCCACTTGGGTTTGAATTTTTTTTTGGTCTTTTTGAAAGCTTGGGATATTATAGAGGGCTTCAAAGAAAAATTAGGCTTAAGGCTCAAAGTGGTTAATCCTAAAGGGAAAATATTTTTGGGTTTGGATTTCAAAAGAAGGCCAAAATTTGGAGTTTTCTAAGTGCCTCGATCATATGCTCAATTTTTGGAATATAGCATGGTCTTGAATCGGTCCCAATCGCAAGTTCTAGTTTCCTTTAATTAAAATGATTTTCACACATCAAAGAAAAGAATGAGTAAAAATGACTCATGGCTCAAATCTCACATGGAATGGTTCATTCATGTCATACAATATTCTTAAATATAATCTTTGAAAAATTCTTACAATCTATTCAATTAAATTCTCAACATGAGGACTCATTACCCAACAAGATGATGATATCATTAAATTTTTATAGCTCAAAACCTCGAGAATTCATATCATGCATGTCTTCAATTATATTATGCCAATTTAAAAATTTGAAAATTTAATCATAAACCAAAATCAAATATGTGAATTCTTAGACAGAGTTATGCATGCTTTGCACTGGGTATATATAAAATACTAAAATAAACGAAATAGAAAAATAAACAAAATAAAAATAACACACTTTTTTTTTTAAGTGAATAATCAACATCCTCACATTTTGAGCCTTGCTCGAAATGTGAGTAAATCAATTCCTACTTAAACAAATTATCAAAATCAAAATAAAATAAAAGAGGAGGGAGGGAGGGAGAAAATACTAACATAAAAGATAGAAAAATAATTCCGATAGCCTTTTTCGTCAAACCAATTAAATGTTCGACGATCTTGGCTATGTGTGATCGTTTGGTTCGTCGAACAAGGCGATTGTTCGATGCCCAACTCTTAAGAAAAATTCTGATTTTTATCAAAATTGTTCAATCACATTTTTGAATTTTCTAAGATTTAATCTACCATATTTACTTGCATAAATTAGGTCGGATTAATTCTGTTATTATAAAAGTTGTTCCGGATTTTAAATTGCTTTAAATTCCAAGAATACTTTCAATTAATCACAGAATCGATCCAACCGGGAACCTGTTTTGGAGCTTTAATTTTCTTTTTGGTGGTTCCACAAATTCCTGCAAAGCAAACGCAGAAGAGGTTATCGGGTTTTCTCAAAAATATCAACATCCTCACATTTAGAGTCTTAGTACTCTAAATGTGATTCAATTGACTAACACCCAAATTATTTAATAATATGCACATGAGATATAAATATAAATATAGATATATGTATACATATAATTTTGACTTGCAGAAATTTAGGTTGGATTAATTCTGTGCTTGTGAAAATTAATCCGGATTTTATATTTCTTTAAATTCCGGATATAATCTTCGATCAATTACAGAACTAATCCAACCGGGAACCTCTTTAGATGCTCAGCCGGGACAGGGGCGACGGAAAGTGAGATGATGGCCGTGGCTTGTCCGATGGTGGTGAGCAATTGGTAGTCCGAAGATCTGCTGCTCCATTTGTTGTTTCACCAGTGATGAGGGTTTCCTCAGCGCAGTGGTGGTGTTGAGGTGGATGAGCGATGGAGCAGCGGTTGAGCTTCGTGGTCCGGATGTGGTGGAGATGACAAACACGTGAGTCTCACGTGTTGTGCAATTTACAATTGCAAATTAGTGTAGCTCCACTGCTACACTTCTCCATTTTTCTTTGATTTTTCGTTTAATTAACCTCGATTTTACAATTGGAGAAGTGTAAAATTAAACGAAAGATCAAAGTAGTGTAGCCTCAATGCTACACTTCCACATTTAACTCCTTACACCAATTTTTGTGGCTCCATGATTCCTGCAAGACAAAATACCCAATTGGTTAGGTTTTCCCCTCAAATCAACATCCTCACATTTAGAGTCTTGGTACTCTAAATGTTTAATTGATTTGAGGGTACTTCTCTGTTCTGAGATATATACACTAAACTAACACTAAACTAACTATGAGTAATCAGGGGTGTAATTCTCTTAATAAACGACGCTGCATCCTCCCCGGCAACGGCGCCATGAAACTTTTGACAAATTTCATTAACACGAGTATTTTATAAAAATATATCAGGATTGAATTTATTAAATGAAGGAGTTATGGTTTATGGAATGGGTCTAGGGATATATTAAGAGTATCGCTCTTTATTACTCAGGTAGGGTGCTTTAATTTCAAATGACGCTGCAGTCCTCTCATGTCATTAAACTTTTGACAAGTCTCATAGTACAACCGGGATAGATTGACCTTCAGCCTGTCACACTGAGGGTCCCCGGCATATGTGCCATGATACTTCTCATGATTTCATGTCATGAGATTACCTACCATGAAACTTTCGGCAGACTCCCACTACATGAGTATTTTCCGAAAAAAAAATCACATTTTTATTTACTCGTGCTAAGAAACTGTGCCCCCGAAAGCGCACGGAGTCAAAAATTGCAGTATTTATAGTAAGTACCGGATCGTTCACTGGAGGATGTGCGATGGAAGCAGGGCCCACGCCGTTTACTAAGATTTTCCACTCGGTTACTCGATTTAAGTTTGTGTTTGACTATCAACTACTTGACAGAATTTAAATTAGATTATGAAAGCAATTAAAATAAAGCAGATAAAATTATTCTAGAAAGCGAATTAAATTTAATCTAAGAAAGCAATAAAATTATTATAGGAAAGCGATTAAGATTATTCTAAGAAAGCAGATTTAAAATGAGACAGAAGGGACAGGGAGAAAAGAATAAAGATTGGACAAGATTCAGATGAAACACAGTTAAACTTCCATTTTAATACACAGATCTTTGTTTGGGATAACCCTTCAGTTAGCTAATTCTCATGTTCTCTGTACCATGTTCCCTTTAACTGACAGGTACTTACAGTAAGAGTTTACATGCTCTTAAGAAAATATAATCTAAGATACCACAGACTCATAACTTCCTTCACAGGCCTTGCAAAGTTATATTATTTATCTGTGGTGGACAAGCAACACCTGACAAATCATTTTATTGAAGTGTCAAGTACCGTTATCATTCCCCCATGTCACGCCCAAAGATTCTAATTAAACCCTGAACTATCCCTTAACTCTCAGTCCTAGTAGCAGTTACACAACTTTCAATACAACCGAGTGACCTCTAGAGAAAGCAGTTAAAAGAAAGCGGTAAAAGAAAGCGGTAAAGAAAGCATTTAAAATCCTATCACTCGGAGGTTTTTGAAAATCTGACCCTGGTAGTAAAAGAAAGCCCCCAGTCAGAATGACCGGATGTGGATCAAGAATTCCCTATTCTCGGTGAACCGCTCGCAGTGTTCACTTCCCGTCGGGTGGTTATGAGATACAAACTAATGAAACGAACTAATAAATTAGTTCGTTCCGGATGCACTCACTCAGGACTCAAAAATAGGCTCTGGCAGAAGAGGATAGCAGTTGAAAGAATACTCAACCCTATCTTAGAAAATAACCAAGGCCCGAATGTTGTTCCTCTAATATTATCTGTCACACCTTATCGGAATCCAAGTGGAATCTGACCCAGTGCAATATTTAATACAAGATTTCCAACAAACAGCAATTTTGGAAAATAATAAGTCTGAAAATCATTCCCTATCAGGTACTAAACTCTCAATTAAAATACAGATCCTTTCAGTCTAGGTGAGACCTAATCGCTGACTCTGCTTCTAATTTCCCAAAATCAATCCCTAGTCGGATATGAATTAGTCATAACTGTCGAATTTATCCCTTACTCAGATCCGGATTTTATAAAGGAATTTTTGTTGGAAATTTATTATGGAACATCTGATTTAAATCAAGACGTCTATGTCCAAGGGAAGGATCCCAAAATAATATGACCACAATATTTACATAATAATATCATGCATAATTTTATAGAAAAGTGTAAAATTAAATAACCCAAAATATAAGGCGGGTTTAGACAGAAGTTGACACACAGAGATGAAATAGCCGGAGATGAGAAGAATTTTGGCTAAAGAGAGTGCCAGAAATAACTAGGGTGATCTGGACTGCAAACATCTGCTATCCAGTTCCCAATTATTCCAGATGGAATGATTTTTAGACAGAAAGGAATTCCAAATGACGGTGACCACCGCCATTCAGCTCCCTTTTGTCTGTGAATGGAAGAAAAACCCACATATTTTCTTGTTGTAATAATTCTCAAATAATGTTGGTCGACATCATTTAATAATTCTACAACTCGAATTCAGGTTTTGAAATTAAGATAAAGAAAAGAAAACTGTATCCGGATAGGAGTCAACTGAACAGCTATTATAATCCCGGATGGACGGTTCGCCAAGGCTTCCACCGGCCACTATCCAGACCATGCAAAATAACATCTAATAATTAATATACAGACCACGAGCTAGTTATCCGTGTGGGAATACCCGCCAACATTAATCTGATATATTCCTTATTAGCTGTTTCACACATCACGGAAAAGACAAAATAAATAAAAGAAAAATATTTTTGGGTCATCTTGCATGAGAGACATTGGTTTCTCATGCAAGGTATGGAAATTGTTCCATAATTACTCTTCATGTCTAAATAATCATTCATGCCATAATTAATTAATTACAGTCGGGATTAATACTTAGATCATTAGAGTTTAATCATTTGTAGAAGAATCTTTTAATGGGAAATTGAACAAAGTTCTTTATATCAAATTAATCATGGGTTGAGATCATTGGATCTCAACCTCAAAATATTAATATAAAGGTTCAATTAATTAATGGAGTGAGATGAAGAATAAAAATTGGCAAAAAGGTGCCACTTTGACGCGATGCAGAGTTTGTGTCGCGGAGCGTGGCTCCGCGACAAAGGGGTGGGAAATAAGAGGAATAAATATTTTGAAAATTAGAGTTTGTTTTGTCGCTAAGCAAAAATTTTGTCGCGGAACATGGTTCCGCGACAAAGGGGGTATAGCAACAAAGGGTTTGAAAATTGGTAAGGACATAATTCCTGGTCGCGGAACAAGGATTTTGTCGCGGTACGTGGTTCTGCGACAAAGGTTCCGCGACAGAGTCCTCCCAGAATAAAATTACAAGTATTTGGATCATTGGTCGCTAATCAAGGATTTTGTCGCGGAACGTGGTTCCGCGACAAGGGTGCTCCGCGACAAAAGCCTTGCAGACAAAATGCAAGAATTTGGTCCTTTGTCGCTAAACATGGGTTTTGTCGCGGAACGTGGTTCCGTGACAAAGGTTGCATCGCGACAAAGGGTTTAAAAGTTTTATAAAATTTTTGGCAGCATAACGCCTAATATTGCATTACATGGGTGTGCGTTGTGATCCGTGGGATCACAACGCACGGATCACAACGGGAAAAATTACATTGCAACCCGTGGGGTTACAATGTGGTGCAATACAATATAGGGGATGCAATTTTAAATAAAAATTCACAAACACTTTAATATATACCCCTTTTAGATCTAATGCACAAGAAAGAGAAAATATAAAGTAAGAAAAATACCTAAGACTAAAAAGAACATAAACAGTAAAATAAAAATAAAAGAAAACTAAAACTAGTGCAGGAATCAAGAATACAACACACTATGCTAACACTAAAAGTAAAGATAAAAATAAAATAAAATAAAACTTAAACTAAATCTATCAAGGGTAAATATCAAGTGTTTATGCATTTTATTAAAATAAGGAAAGCAATAAAACCTAACTACAATACCAAAACATGGTTCAAAATACACCCATTAATTAAGTGTTTGAAACCCACAAACTACAAAATATAAAACTGGAAAAAAAAGAAATGAACACTAGCTACACTATTTTATTACAAGACATAAATTAAAACTAAGCTAAAGTCTATTTCTACATTGCATAAAAATAAACTAAACTACCTACTCTAACATGTTTTTGGAGAGCACAGTGGTGCCTCCAAAACAGTAAAATAACTAAAGTGTAGCTAGGTTACTGTTCAAGGGGGTGGGAGGTTATATTTATAGAGTAGGATTAAGCCCTAGGCCAGGCCCACCTGGTCGCCAAACAACTGCTTTGTCGCGGAACAAATTGGTTAGGGACAAAACACTTTTTAGCTCCAAGATGGCGCCCAGGAGGGGCCGGGAGTTGAAGTCCAGGAGGAAAGGACAAACATCTATGTGTCTGCAGGACTTCCGGTCCCGGGACTGTCTAGCTATTTTGGCATGTGAGAATATCAAATTGGAGGGGTCACGTGACCCTCTGTCTGCTGCTTCAATCTCTGGTCGCAGAAGGGTGTCGCGGTCGAGGTCCATTTTGTCGCCGGAACCATGTTCCGCGACAAAATTTTGTGCCTTGATTTTCCTCTCACAGTCTCGGAATAATTTTTGGGCGCGGAGCATTTTTTTTGGGCGCGGAGCATTTGTCGCGGTGCACTGCTTCCGCGACAAAATGTTTAATTTCCTCTTCTTTTCTCTTTCATTTCTTTCCCTCTTTCCTCTCTCCTTCCATTTTTGTTCTGTCCTCTATTCTTTCTTCCAGTTTCGAGTTTTCTTCCTCCATTTCCCTAATTTCTCTTCTCATTCCATTTTCCTCTCTCTTTCGTTCTGTTTTCCATTTTGCTTCGTTCTTGTTTTCTGTGTTCGAGGATGAGGTTGGGGCTGTCGGCGGTGGCTCGATTGGAGATGGGTGTGCGGCGGCTGATGGGGGTGATCGGAGCTTGGGGGTTTGAGATGAGAATGGTGGTGGAAGTGGGTTCTCGAGGACGGAGGTGCGGCGAAGGGAGCGAAGGTGGGTGGTGGTGCGGCGGCTGGATTTTTGGTGGCTGTGGTCGGAAATTGATCGGAGGCGGCGGCGGAGTTGCGGCTGAGATAGGAGAGATGGGGTAGAGATGGTGGCCGGAGGTGGTTCGGGAAGGTGGATGATGGTGAAGATGGGTGGAGAAAGGGCGGAGGTGATGGTTGGCGATGGAGGGCGGCGGCCGAGGCGGATGACGAATTTGTAGAAGGGGGTGGCCGGAGATGTCGCCGGCGGCGGTGGCGGCGCCGCCGGCGGACAAGGGTGATTAGGGTAGGGTTAGGGTTTGAGTTTAGGGTTGGGCCAAGGGGATGATGTTGGGCTTTGGTGTTGGGTTTGAATAAATTTGGCTAATGGGGTGTGGGCTGGACTGAAGTTTTTGTTGGTGGGCTGTATTGATTTTGGACTGGACTCTTAAATCACTTGGACTTAATTAATTCACCTGTAATTAATTTAAATCAAAAGTGATTAGTGTACCAATTTATTTAAATAAGGCAGAAATTAGAAATAAAACTAAACATAGAAAACATAAATATATACATCAGAATATGAGAAATAATAATAATATAAGTATATTTATTTTCACTTGATTATTTGGCTAGTGATTCGTTTAATGGATCTGTGTTCCACCGAACAAATATTGCTAGACCATAATTATCAAATATGAGATTTTTAATATTTTATCATGTTTTTGGATTTTTTAACACACATTTAATAAAAATAACAATATTTTTGCGTTTTTCAATACCAGCTTATTATTTATACAAACTTGCATATATCTGTCAAATTCAACTGCTTTCTTATTTAAATAAGACCGGAATGCGATCAAATGTCCGTATTAGACACGGAAATAGATTGAAAATAATGGTCAATTTTGGCCATTATCAGTAACCTAGCTACACTATAGTTTATTTTCACTGTTTTTGGAGGCACCACTGTGCTCTCCAAAAATATGTTAGAGTAGGTAGTTTAGTTTATATTTATGCCATGTAGAAATAGACTTTAGCTTAGTTTTAATTTATGTTTTGTAATAAAACAGTGTAGCTAGTGTTCATTTCTTTTTTTTTTCCAGTTTTATATTTTGTAGTTTGTGGGTTTCAAACACTTAATTAATGGGTGTATTTTGAACCATGTTTTGGTATTGTAGTTAGGTTTTATTGCTTTCCTTATTTCAATAAAATGCATAAACACTTGATATTTACCCTTGATAGATTTAATGTAGGTTTTATTTTATTTTATTTTTATTTTTAGTGTTAGCATAGTGCGTTTGTACTTTTGCTTTATGCACTAGTTTTAGTCTTTTTCTTATTTTTATTATACTGCTCTTGTTCTTTCTAGTATTAGGTAGTATTGTTGCTTTTTATTGTCTATTTCTAGTGCATTGGATCTAAAGAGGGATAGTATTTAAGTGTTTGTGCATATTTATTTAAAAATTACATTTCCTATATTGCATTGCATCACGTTGCAACCCCACGGGTTGCAACGTAATTTTTCCCGTTGTGATCCCACGGATCACTGGATCACAACGCACACCCATGTAATGCAATATTAGGCGTTATGCTGCCAAAATTTTCATAAGAGTTTTAAAACCTTTTGTCGCGGAACATTTTGTCGCGGAACCACGTTCCGCGACAAAACCCCTGTTTAGCGACAGAGGACCAAATTCTTGCATTTTGTCTGCATGGCTTTTGTCGCGGAACCACGTTCCGCGAAAAAATCTTATTCCGAGACAGAAAATTATGCCTTGCCATTATTTTGAAACCCTTGGTCGCGAAACAACTCTTGTCGCGGAACCACGTTCCGCGACAAAACCCTTGATTAGCGACCAAGGACCCAAATACTTGTAATTTTATTCTGGGAGGACTCTGTCGCGGAACCTTTGTCGCGGAACCACGGACTGCGACAAAATCCTTGTTCCGCGACCAGGAATTATGTCCTTACCAATTTTCAAACCTTTTGTCGCTATACCTCCTTGTCGCGGAACCATGTTCCGCGACAAAATAAACCCTAATTTTCAAAATATTAATTCCTCTTATTTCCCACCCCTTTGTCGCAAAACCCTTGTCGCGCGACACAAATTCTATTCCGCGACAAAGTGGCATCTTCTTGCCAAATTTTTATTCTTCATCTCGCCCCATTAATTAATTGAACCTTTATATTAATATTTTGAGGTTGAAATCCAATGATCTCAACCCATGATTAATTTGATATAAAGAACTTTGTTCAATTTTCCATTAAAAGATTTTTCTACAAATAATTAAACTCTAATGATCTAAGTATATAATCCGGACTGTAATTAATTAATTATGAAATGAGTGATTATTTAGACATGAAGAGTAATTATGGAATAATTTCCATACCTTGCATGAGAAACCAATGTCTCTCATGCAAGATGACCCAAAAATATTTTCTTTTATTTATTTTGTCTTTTCCGTGATGTGTGAAACAGCTAGTAAGAGATATAACAGACCAATGTTGGCGGGTATTCCCACACGGATAACTAGCTCGTGGTCTGTATATTAATTATTAGGTGTTATTTTGCATGGTCCGAATAGTGGTCAGTGGAAGCCTTGGCGGTTCGTTCATCCGGGATTATAATAGCTGCTCAGCTGACTCCTATCCGGATACAGTTTCTCTTTCTTTATCTTAATTTCAAACCTGAATCTGGAGCTGTAGTAATGTTAGATGATATATGCCAATATTATCTAATAATTATTGCAGTAATAGAACATGTGGGTTTTTATCCAAATTCACAGATAGTGGAGTCTGAGATGACGGCGGCAACTGTCATTTGAGGCATTCCACCGTCTAAAAATCATTCCATCCAAATGAGAGGGAAATTGGACAGCAGATATTTGCAGTCCACCCAATCGTTTTGCCATCTTTTTAGCCAAATAAATTCATCTCATCTCCGGCTATTTCATCTCTGTGTATCAACTTCTGTCTAAACCCACCTTATATTTTGGGTTATTTAATTTTACACTTCTTTATAAAATTATGCATGATATTATTATGTAGATATTGTGGTCAACATTATTTTGGGATCCTTCCCTTGGACATAGAAGTCTTGATTTAAATCAGATGTTTCATAATAAATTTCCAACAAAAATTCCTTTATAAAATCCGGATCTGAGTAAGGGATAAATTCGACAGTTATGACTAATTCATATCCGACTGGGGGTTGATTTTGGGAAATTAGAAGCAGAGTCAGCGATTAGGTCTCACCTAGACTGAAAGGATCTGTGTTTTAATTGAGAGTCTAGTACCTGATAGGGAATGATTTTCAGATTTATTATTTTCCAAAATTGCCGTTTGTTGGAAATCTTGTATTAAATATTGCACTGGGTCAGATTCCACTTGGATTCCGATAAGGTGTGACAGATAATACTAGAGGAACAACATTCGGGCCTTGGTTATTTTCTAAGGTAGGGTTGAGTATTCTTTCAACTGCTATCTTCTTCTGCCAAAGCCTATTTTTGAGTCCTGAGTGAGTGCATCCGGAACGAACCAATTTATTAGTTCGTTTCATTAGTTTGTATCTCATAACCACCCGACGGGAAGTGAACACTGCGAGCGGTTCACCGAGAATAGGGAATTCTTGATCCACACCCGGTCATCCTGACTGGGGGCTTTCTTTTACTACCAGGGTCAGACTTTCAAAAACCTCCGAGTGATAGGATTTTAAATGCTTTCTTTATCGCTTTCTTTTAACTGCTTTCTTTAGAGGTCACTCGGTTGTATTGAGAGTTGCGTAACTGCTACTAGGACTGATAGTTAAGGGATAGTTCAGGGCTTGATTAGAATCTTTGGGTGTGACATGGGGGAATGATATCGGTACTTGACACTTCAATAAATGATTTGTCAGGTGTTGCTTGTCCACCACAGATAAATAATATAACTTTGCAAGGCCTGTGAAGGGAGTTATGAGTCTGTGGTATCTTAGATTATGTCTCCTTAAGAGCATGTAAAGTCTTACTGTAAGTACCTGTCTGTTATAGGGAACATGGTATAGAGAGCATGAGAGTTAGCTAACTGAAGGATTATCCCAAGCAAAGATCTGTGTATTAAAAATGGAAGTTTAATTGTGTTTCATTTGAATCTTGTCCAATCTTTATTATCTTCTTCCTGTCCCTTCTGTCTCATTTTAAATCTGCTTTCTTAGAATAATTTTATTGCTTTCTTAGAATAATTTTACTCCCTCCGTCCCACTCCAAGTGTCTTGTTACTGTTGGGCACGGGAATTAAGGTAGAGTTGGTTTGTGAGTATATGATGGGGTCCACATAGTTGTTGGAGGGGAAAATTATTTCTATTTATAGAAAGAAGACATTTGTAATGGGACATCCAAAAATAGTAAGTAGGACATTTGGAATGGGACGGAGGGAGTAATTGCTTTCTTAGATTAATTTAATTCGCTTTCTAGAATAATTTTATCTGCTTTATTTTGATTGCTTTCATAGCTTAGTTTAAATTATGTCAAGTAGTTGGTAATTCAATCACAAACTTGAATTGAGTAACCGAGTGGAAAATCTTAGTAAACGGCGTGGGCCCTGCTTCCATCGCACATCCTCCAGTGAACGATCCGGTACTTACTATAAATACTGCAATTTTTGACTCCGTGCGCTTTTGGGGGCACAGTTTCTTAACACGAGTAAATAAAAAATGTGATTTTTCAGAAAATACTCATGTAGTGGGAATCTGCCGAAAGTTTCATGGTAGGTAATCTCATGACATGAAATCATGAGAAGTATCATGGCACATATGCCGGGGACCCTCAGTGTGACAGGCTGAAGGTCAATCTATCCCGGTTGTACCATAAGACTTGTCAAAAGTTTCATGACATGAGAGGACTGCAGCGCCATTTGAAATTAAAGCACCCCACCTGAGTAATAAAAAGTGGCACCCTCAATATATCCTTAAACCCCTTTCCCATGAATCATAACTCTTTTCATTTAATAAATTCAAACCTGATATATTTTATAAAGATACTCGTGTTAATGAAATTTGTCAAAAGTTTCAGTGTTCATGGGAAATTTTGCAGCACGAGAGTAAACAGACTTAAGAGATGTTTGTGGTACCTGGAGGAATCGATTCAATGCCTTTGCTTTCAGTTCAAACAGCTCTCCTCGGGCATAGCTAAGTTCAAACCAGGGGCTTTTGATGTTGAGGACTTCAGAGCTCAAGTTTGCATAAAAATGCCTAACTAGCTGTCCTTTGTATTGCTTGATCTCCGTTCCCCAGAAAAGTAAGGATCTTTCCTCCAGATATTTGTGCCACCCCATCTCCTCATATCTTGCAACAGCAAATCGAATCTCTGGGTGCACCTTCATCTTCTCTATGACTGTTGTGAAGTATTGCTCGGACACTTCATAATAGAAGTCAGTGGATATAGCATTCCCTGCATCAATGATCTTTGGTTCATGTTCTTCAAATGAGGTTTCAATAATCTTTCTCTTCTTGGATGCTGTGGCTTTGGAGGATCCTTCTGGTTCAGAACGAGTCCGCTTCTTTGGTTCGGACTCCTTAGGTGAACTCCTGGCTGGAGGAGTTGGTTCTCGTGTTTCAGTCTGGGGTCCCTCCTCTTCCATGTGATCAGCTTCCTCTTCTTCTCCAGTCTCTTCATTAGATTCTTCTTCTTCCTCGGATCCTTCTTCCTCACTTTGTGTGTCTTGTGATCCCAAATCCTCAGACTTGTCTTCAGCAGGATTCTCCCCCTCAGTTTGATCAGGGGCATCATCATGAGGGTGTTCAATGTCACCTTCGGATTCCTTGTTCTGGTTGTCCTCAGAGCTTGATGATTCTTCGACCTCTTCTTCTTCTTCCTGTTCAATTTCAGTGGGAGCAGGTTCTTTGGTAGGTGCAGTTGGTTCAGTGTTCTTCCTCAGTTCATGTTTCCTCTTTTGGCTAGCAGTCCAGGCAATCTCCTCTGCGATCTCGTTTGCAGCATCTGTCTTTTCATCGTCGCTGATATCGACCATTGACTCATCTCCAGAGCTTCCATCATCCAACTCTTGCACATAGTCTGAATCGAGTTCCTCTTCATCAGGTTGTTCAATAACAGGTTCAGACACCTTAGTTGGACTGGTGTGTGTTGCAGAGGCGGTGATTTGCAGTGGTTCCTTGGGATTTTCTTCAATGGTGGTAACGGGGGCAGGTTCGGTCATGGCACTTGGTTCCTCCACAGCCATCTTCGCAGGACTTTTCTTCTTGGACTTTTCAGTGGACACCTTTTGTGCATCTTTCGGTGCGGGATCAGCAACTTTAGCGGACACGACTGCTTCTGAATCTTTGCCGGAACCCATTGCGGGGAGATCGGCCAGAATAGCTTCAATGGGCTTCAGTGCCTTGGCAATGTCTGCTTCAACTCGTTCGCTGATGGAAGCATTCTTCCTCGCCACGGCTTTCTCTCTTGGTTTGGAGGAGGAGACATCCTTCACTTTAGCTTTCTGAGTTCCTTCTCCTTTTTGTTTCATGGTGTTGGCTCCAGCAACTTCAGCCCATATGTCTATAGGGTCTTGAACAGCAACTGTGGTAGTACCCTTACCTCCGGCAGTGGAAGGAGATGATGAGGGGAATGGAACAGGTACAATGGAAGGTGTTTCCGAAACCGTTTGTTCAACAATCGCCTGTTGAACGGCTCTAGCCCTCCCTTTTGTGCTGGATTCTTCTGGAGAGATGACTTTCTTCCTCCCTGTTGAAGATGCAGGGGTAGGATCTTGAGACCTTGAGCTTTGGCTTCTCTCATCTTCACCATGTTTTCTGAAATATAAGCTTTTTGACAAGAACAGGTGAAGATTATACAATATCTTTGGAGAATATATGAGGAATTTTTTATGAAGAATGAGATCGGAGGAATTGGGAAACACGATCAGACTGGGATATGGAAGTAGTTTAAAGGAAACTTCCCTTAATTTGAATATGGAAGGAGGATCACGATTTCCAAAGGTGGTCATGATCACAATTTTTGAATTTGGAAATAGGTAACCGTTCCCGCCGGCTGTGCACGTCAGTCGTGTCATGATGAGCGGTCAAATCAAGTTTAAAATTAACTGCCACCAATTTGAATCTTGTAACCATGGTTACTAGGTTGATCTGCAAGGATTTCTTACCAAAAGAATTAGTATTACACAAAATAAAGTAAAATATTTAAGGTAATAAGATATATGTAAAGATATAAATATTGCTTAAACATAAAAACTTATTCCATAAATTTCGGGATATTAGGAGATCGTGCATAATCCGAGATCTCTTCTCAATTTTTCGAATCTTCCATGATCTAGTGCCTTAGTGAAAATGTCAACATGTTGCTCAGTAGTTCCGACATGTTGAATGGACACAATTCCTTCTTCAACAAGTTCTCTTATGAAGTGGTGTCGGAGCTCAATGTGTTTAGTTCTCCCATGTTGGACAGGATTCTTTGATATGTTGATTGCACTCATGTTGTCACATAGTATAGTGAGGATTTCTTGATCAATTCCATAGTCTAGCATCATTTGTTTCATCCATAGCAATTGTGCACAACAACTTCCAGCTGCAATGTATTCAACTTCGGCAGTTGAGAGTGAGATGGAGCTTTGTTTCTTGCTATACCAACTTACTAGGTTGGTTCCAATGTAGAAGCATCCTCATGTAGTGCTTTTTCTATCATCAGCGTCAACTGCCCAATCTGCATCACTATATCCAAGTAATGAAATATTAGATTCTTTAGAATACCAAATACCAAGGTCACTTGTCCCTGAAACATATTTGATCACTCTTTTGGCTGCTTTCAAGTGGGATTCCTTGGGATCGGCTTGGTAGCGAGCACACACTTCAACTGCATAATTTATGTCTGGTCGACTTGCAACTAAGTATAGTAAGCTTCCAATGATGCTACGATAGAGTTTCTGATCCACATTTTGACCACTGGGATCTTTACTAAGTTTGTCATTAGTCCCAATAGGAGTTCGGACAGGTTTGCTGGACTCCATGCCAAACTTCTTTACTATGTTCCGAGCGTACTTGGTTTGGCTAAGAAATATGCCTTCTTTCTTTTGTGCTACCTGAAAGCCAAGAAAATAAGTTAGTTCCCCAACCATGCTCATTTCGAACTCCTTACCCATTACTTCGATGAAGTGGTCTTTGAGCACATGATGTGTTGATCCGAAGACTATGTCATCTACATAGACTTGCGCAATTAGGATTCCTTTGCTTTCTCTTTTGATGAATAAAGTCTTGTCCAGACTTCCTCTTTCAAATCCATGTTCGAGCAGGTATTTGGAGAGCCTTTCGTACCAAGCCCCAGGAGCTTGTTTTAGGCCGTATAGTGCTTTGTTGAGCTTGTAGACATGTTGTGGATGATGAGGATCCTCGAATCATTTGGGCTGCTGCACGTATACTTCCTCATTGAGCCATCCGTTCAGGAATGCACTCTTGACATCCATTTGATAGAGCTTGAACCCTAATGAGCATGCAACGGATAATAGAAGTCGAACTGCTTCAAGTCTGGATACGGGGGCAAATGTCTCACTGAAGTACACTCCTTCAAACTGAGTGTAACCTTGAGCAACTAGACGCGCCTTATTTCTTGTAATGTTTCTTTTTTCATCACTTTTGTTGCGAAAGATCCACTTGTGCCAATTATGTTCTTGTCTTTGGGTCTTTCGACAAGAGTCCATACTTTATTTCTTTTGAACTGAAGTAGTTCATCCTGCATGGCGTTTATCCAATGCTCGTCTTGGAGAGCTTCTTCTACTTTGGAGGGTTCGATCTTGGATGTATAGCAGTGTAATCCAGCTAGTTCTTTGAAGTCAATCTTCTTTTCCCGGGTTTTCCTCTTTTCATTGACATCACCTATTATATCTTCAGGATCATGATGTTTGTGAATACGTCCGTTGAGGTCCTTCTGGGGCTCAGAATCATGTGATAAGGAGTTCCGACTGGGTGTTTGGACTGCTTCAATGGACTCTTCGCCAATGGTGATTTGTTCAACATTGATCTGGCTTGAATTCTGACTGCTAGGTAATGTTGATGGGATTTCATCTTCACTTAGTTGAGCAGGATCCTTGCATGATACATCTTCTATGGCAACGTTTGTGGATTCAAGAACTTTCCTGGTCTTTGGAATATATATCCTGTATGCTCTGCTTGTGATAGAGTATCCCACGAATATTCCTTCATGACTCTTTTCTTGGAATTTTCCCATATGTTCCCTGTCATTTAAGACAAAACATTCGCTACCAAAAATATGAAAGTAAGTGATATATGTCTTTTTACCGTTCCATATCTCATATGGAGTCATGAGGGAGTTAGGTCTAAAGTAGACCCGATTTATGGTGTAGCATGCAGTGTTGATAGCTTCAGCCCACAAAAACTCAGCAACATTTTTGGCGTTTAGCATGACCCTTGACATCTTGCACTCAGCAACATTTTTGGCTTTTAGCATGACCCTTGACATCTCTTGCAAGGTGCGATTTCTTCTTTCCACCACTCCATTTTGTTGAGGGGTCTTTGGTGCGGAGTATTCATGCTTAATTCCATGAGTCGTACAATATTCTTCAAATGACTGGTTTTCAAATTCTCGTCCATGATCACTTCGAATCCTCTTTACTTTGGTGTCTTTCTCAGTCATGAGACGATTGCATAACTTTTCAAAGGCTTTGAAAGCGTCACCTTTTTCCCTGAGAAAGTTTACCCAAGTATATCTAGAATAATCGTCAATGCATACAAAAATATATTTTTTACCTCCCAAGCTTTCAACCTCAGTAGGACCAATAAGATCCATGTGCAGTAGGTCAAGACATTTAGTCGTTCCGAGGTGTTCAGACAGCTTGTGTGAACTTCTATGCTGTTTGTTCTTTGCATATTCATCACAGAACTCAATGTTAGAGTTTTTGAATTGAGGAAGGCCTTTGACGGCTTCGGTTCTACTGAGTCTGATTAAATTTTTGAAGTTGAGATGCCCAAGCTTTTCATGCCATAGCATGATGTGATTTTTACCTGCGACTGAACCAAAATTGCATGTTTGAACAAGATGATAACAATTATTCTTAGAGTGCAAACCTCTCATGATGCATTCTTGATTTTGGTTGAGCACTTGACAATCCTTCTTGGTGAACTGTACGATAAGATCCTCATCACACACTTGACTGATGCTGATCAAGTTTGCTTGAAGTCCATCAACAAAGAACACTGGAGATAATTCTCGTGAGCCATTGTTCTCAATGGTTCCTTGTCCTACTAGAGCACCCTTTTTGCCATCTCCATATACAACAAATCCTCCATTGATTTTCTTGTAGTGTTTTAGCAAGTTCTTTTCACCAGTCATGTGTTTGGAGCACCCACTATCAAAGTACCATACAGTGTCCTTAGTTTTCTTCTTGTGTGATAAGAAGGAAACATGACATCTGTTTTGAACTTTAGGGACCAAATCGCATTTGATGGAGATCAGCTTCATCTTGATTTTATTGTTTGGCCAGATGATAGGTCTTCCTGCTTGTAAGTCTCTTACTATGATTCCACAGTTCTTAGTTTTGTGGCCTTCCAGTTTGCAGTAATCACATTTGAGCGGAATGAGAAGAGGTGGTCTTCTTGTCCATTTGTTCCTTCTTGCATGATGAAGAGGTTTCTTGGTAGTTCGGTGGTCACTCAGCATTCCTCCGGATACAAATTTGCTTTTCTTTTCTCCTTTTGAGGTGGAAGCTTGATAACCTAAGCCTTGTTTGTTGCTGCGAGGTCTCCCAATGGCAATGACATCATCTAGCTTGGCTTTTCCCTTGTTCAGTGCCGCAAGAGTGCTTTCAGCTTTGGCAAGATTTTCTTGAACTTCAGTTAGTTCGGTGTGGAGCGCATCCTTTTTGCCATGCATGCTAGCATACCAGAGTCTGTAGTCATTCTTTTCAACTTCTAGATCATCATTATCTTTCTGAAGTTCTGCATTTTTCTCACGGGGTTCATCAATCCATTCAGACAGTTCCTTGAGCTTCTTTTCAAATTCCTGATTTCTGTCTTTGAGATTCTTGATATGCTCCTGCGAATTTCCATTCTCGATTTGAAGTTCTACTGACTCAGCAATGGATATTTCCAATTTCCCGAATGTTTCTTCATAAAGATTTTTGAGTTTGCTGATACTCTCTTCCTGATCCCTAACAAAAGAGTGCACCATATTAGAAGAAACCATATTGGCTGAGTTAGTGGTAATACATGTTTCATGTTCATCATCACTGTCTGAATCCCATGTCCCGACGAATCCTACTCCATAGTCTGGACCATTTGCACTGGACTCCTTCTCATCTTCAGAGTCACTGAATGTTACTTGGTATGATTTGTTTGACTACTTTGTTCGAAGATTGGCACATTCCTTTTTTATATGACCTCTTCCGCCACACTCAAAACAGATGATTTCTTTGTCATCCTCAGATTTAGATGGTTTAGATCTGTTTTTGTCGTATGACTTAGGGCCTTTCGAAGTGGGTTTGGAATTTGATGTCCCGGCATCCTTCTTCATGGAAGAGTTGAATCTGGATTTTTGATTTTTTAGGATCTGATTCAGCCTTTTGGACAGAATGGCCAATTCTTCTTCATCACTGTAGTCATCAAGATCTTCCATGGAAGAGTCATCCATATCCTTGGTCACAGATTTGAATGCCACTGGTTTGATTTTAACCCTATGGCAGTGATCCATTTCCCATGATTGTAGGATTCCCATTAGTTCATCAACCTGCAATTTATCAAAGTCTTTGTATAGCTCAAGGGCAGCCACCTTTGCATTGAACCTTTTTGGAAGAGTCCCAATGATTTTACCTACAATATCCTGTTGAGAATACACTTTGCCAAGTTGCAGAGCTTGGTTGGTTAGATCACGGATGCGAACAATATATTGGCCAACAGTTTCATTATCATCCATAGAAATTTTATGAAATTGAGCATCAAGTGTAATGATTCTAGATTTCTTTACCAGTTCCATACCCTCGTAGGTATTGGCTAAAGTAGTCCAGACGACATACGCAATCTTGCACCCAGCAATAAGTCTATATTGATCCTTTGTAAGAGCATTGTGAATGGCATTCACTGCTTTAGGAGTTCTTTGATGCAGCAAGTTTCACGGTTGCAGTCCATTCACTCCTTGGTTTCGGGGTTTTCACACCATCTTTTTCATCTACTGGAGGATGGTATTGAGTTTCTACTGCATCCCAAGCACCTTCATCTAGAGCGATGAGGAATGCCTCCATTTGATCTTTCCAATAGGCATAATTTGATCCTTCGAGCAATGGGGGTCTGGTTACTGAACCACCTTGGCTATCCATACTTTATGACTGGATCTCGCTTGTAGAGCGTGTGGCTCTGATACCAATTGTTAGGTCCGTTCGCATGGATAACCAATAGACTAGTCCTGAAAACTAGTTCAAGCACCTTTCGTGGACATGTTAAACAGTTTTAAGATATTATGCAGCGGAAAAATAAATAAACTGTAAATGAAAGAACTCAATGTTTGTTGACCCAGTTCGGCACAAGCCTACATCTGGGGGGGTACTAATCCAGGAGGTTCACTATTTGTTTCAACTTGATCCGCGATCTAAACAATAGTGATTTAACTCGCCCAACTCCAATCTCCAAGCGGTTGAATTGTAGAACCAAAACACTCCATTGTTTTGGTGAAGATCTCCCCGACCTTGCTCCAATTCCTTGAAGGCTCCCCCTTCAAGTTACCCTTGGTCAAAACCTGTTGGCGACCCTCCTTCTAGAATATTTACGGTTAAGCTCTTGAGTTTGACGACTCCTCGAAAGTCTTGATTGAATCCGTTGACTCCAATCAAGAACACTGTGGCACACTTCCGATCAAATCACCCGAGGACGTGTTATTTTGTTACAATAGTTATATCCGAATATAAGAATAATTTTCCGGATAAATTTTGATTATTTTTTTAAAGGTACACATTTTATATTTTTATATATTGCGGTTTAAAATTAAAATAATTTATTAACGAAATAAATGATTATCTTTATTTATTTATTTATAGTTGAGTAGTTAAGAAATTCTACCAATTTAGGGTCTATTCTGCACTGTTCTGCACGCAGCTTTTGAAAACTTTTGGTAGCTTTAGCTTGTATTTCAAAACTAAAGCTTTGTTCTGTACACTAGCTTTTGGGAGTTTTTGGAAGCTTTTTTTAGAAGCTACTTCTTATAACGTTAAAAATAAGCTATTCCCTACAGCTCCAGCTCGCAGCTACAACTACAGCTCTGCGTGCAAAACAGATACTTAGACTCAAAATTATGTGGGTGGAAATATAAATACATCGAGTAGTATCATGTGAATGAATGTATGTGATGAGATAGTTATTTCGTGGAAGAATATGTGATAGAAGAAATGACTAAATAATTAAAATAATACAGTTAAAATACCCCATTCCCAAAATAGTACACAATCGCCAGTTCAACGGGCGATTAGCAAAATACATTTTTTTAGAATAAAATAATCATGAATTGCCTGTTGAACAGTCGATTAGAATAAAAAATTATAACATATTGCTACTCGCCTGTTAAACAGGCGAGCAGAATAAGAAATTTAAAAATAAAAATAAAAATAAGTAGTCGCCTGTTACACAGGCGACTATGGTGGCGAATAATTATTAAAATAATAATTACTTATGACATCACACATTTCCATAGATTTAAGAATTAATTAACCACAATTTAATCAATTAATTCATCAAAATGTAAGTTATGAATTGGTATTTGAAAAAAAAATATCATACGTGGAAATACATTATATTCCTAATTTTCTTAAAAAATTATACTTCCTCCGTTTATTATTATTATTATTATTATTATTATTATTATTATTATTATTATTATCATTGCACCATGTGGTGTTTTGGTACTATTCACACCTTACATTTTAATTTAAAATTTTATCATAGTTGTACAGGTTAAAATATAGTCAAGTTGGATCTTGTTAGATTCGTCCCGTCTTCTAATTTTTAAATACTACATGAAACTTTGTTAGAATTTTTATTTGTACCGAATATGAGTTATTAATGATTTAAAATGTGTATTGGATTGCTTGCTGAGTGAGTCTTTATCAAGAATAAAAAAAGAGGGAGTATATACCTAAATATATACTATTCATATTATTTTTTTAGGTAAATACCGGGGTATCCATACGCTATTGAACTCAAGACGAATCCCTCGAGGATTGGGTGAGAATTGAAGGGTGGCCTATCTCAAAGCAGACATACACAAAAGTTCGGACCCCGAGACCTTTGTTTAAGCAGCAAGAGCCACATACCACTGGGGCCAACTGCGTTTGTTTATAATACACATTTTTTTTACTGAACAATATATACATGCTAAGACAGGAACAATGGGAGCCCATGGAACACAAATTAGAAAGGAACAAATAGAGTGATAACTGATAAGAGACCAGATGGAAACTCGAACCCCTAACCTATACTCATCAAAAAAAAAAAAATTACTATTGATTTTCTTCCACATATTAGGCATGTGGAAGTATATTAATTCATAGTTCCATTTTACTAAATTAATTAAAAAATTAAATTTTGGTTAATCCCTAACTTCTCAAACTAATTATTACTAGATCATTAATTTCATACCATAGTCGCCTGTTCACCAGGCGATTATTTTTTTTTAAAAAAAAAATTCTTATTCTATTCGCCTGTTCAACAGGCGAGTAGTAATATGTTATAATTTTTTTTATTGTAATCGCCTGTTCAACAAGCGGCGATTCATGATTATTTTATTCTAAAAATGCATTTTATTAATCGCCTGTTGAACTGGCAAGTGTGTATTATTTTGGGAATGGAGTATTTTGATTGTATTATTTAAATAATTTAGCCTAGAAGAAATGTTCCGTGTAATGTTGCAACAATGATGATTTGTTTGAAACTATTATCAATTCTTTATTGTTTTTTGGTGTGACACATCAAATGCTTAAACTGAGACATTTGCTTAAGTTGTCAAAGCCTCTTACCACATTGGTCAGCTCTTCATTATTTAATTTTAACATAATTATTTATATTTGCAATTTTATTATCACATGGCAAAATTCACCCATAAACGGTGTTACACTTACACCAATGTACATTTACAAAGAAGAAATTCTGTTATTCTGCTTTCTCTCTACTAGTATCCGTACGGTGGCGCGCACTACGTTGCGCGCACCCGGTGAGGAAAAATTATTATTGAAAACTGTGATCAAACACTCAAAATTGAAATGAAAGCAAAATTAAGATAAATTTAATTATAAAATCTAGTTATAATATTCAACTTGTAACCAAGATATCTAAAAAAAATTGAAGTTCGGATTTATAGTAATTCATAGTATGTGACAAGATCAAATCAATGAAAATTGATAAATTAATTTGCCAGAAACAGGAAACTGTGTGTAGATGGAGTAACAAATACGAAAGACAATTAATAGTAACAGAAGCAATAAATCAGTAATATTTTTTTTGTAAAAAAAAGAAATAAAAATTGTTGCTGATACAAGAAATTACCCACCAAGCTTTCTTTACAGGTCCATCCCTTAACCCTGCCGGCTGTGATTTAAAAATACATCTGATATCTACCAATGTAGACGATTCCAGAATGCAACCGAGAGCAGTTCTCCCATTCCACCTCCAAGTTGTAGAATAATCAATTTATGCAAATGCAATTCTCTGCAATATTCGAGATTAACAAACACTCATCAGGCTGACCTTATAATCATAATGTAGAGTCGATTAAAATGAAATAAATATGTAAGTTCATTTGATTAAAACACATTCTAACAAAATTACCCAACTTTTCATACCAACGATGACGATATGAAAACATATTAAAAAGATGACATAACAAAAGAGAGGAAGTAGCACTAATTAGATTACAGGACCTAGTTCCAATGAAAGCTGAAGCATCTCCCCACTACGGTGGCGCCCATCCCGCAGGCCTCTCCTCCCCCCAGACCGATGCCAATGAACCCAAGAACAAAGGAGTGAGTTGGCGAAAGATAATAACTCACGTGAACGGGCAGGGCAAGGCCGGTTCCGGGTCGTCGAGTTTCACGTGGACTTTCCAGGGCGAGAGCTACAGCAAGCAGAGAACTGACAGCAGAAGGCAAGGAGCGTGAAGTGGCTAGAGAGAGAAAGAAAAGTGAGAAGAAAAGCAAAAACGGCGAGATAGGTAGGAAGGAATTGCAAAGTGGACGACTAAGAGAGAAAAGTAAGATATTGAAACAACAATTGAAACCTGTAGGGGGATTACCACGTCTCCAGATATTATGAAAAAATCCCATTCAAGTTAAGTGCTTTGGCCTTCCAACTGTCATCCTAAGCATAAGAAATGAGAAACCAGATATAGAAAACGAGAACATATGAATATCTAAGAAACAGAAGAGAGGTCAAGAAATGGCATCATTAATGTGCCTAATTGTTGCTGCTTATTTCTCTAACCCCTTTACAACATGTTCATGACCGGAACAATCGTAAGTATTCACCACAAGAATTTCCCCGGTATAACTAAGTCTGCACCAGCATCAAGTAAATCAGCAAACAAAGATAATTCAACGAACAAAAAACTCTATGAGAACTTCAGGAGTAACCAGAACTTCACATTACGTTCAGTTTAATCAATCACAACAACGTTTGGAAAGATCGGTCTTTACTCTTTAGCAACGCTAGAGCAAACAAAAGAATTCATATTGAATAAAGCAACACATCACTGGGATCGAGAAAAGAGAACCGCACCTCCTACGGAAGCGCAGCAAACACGACAAAACCAAATTGAACAAATCATCTACTTCACATCACTAATAAATCTGACACATTACCAGCACAAAACTCAAAAAAAATATTCAATTCAAAAAAAGAAAAAATTGGGAAAATTTAAAACATGAAAACGGCCAAGTCAAAGGCCACACACTGTGAGACAGAGGACTCCCCTTATCTTGCATCCAACATTTATTTCCAGATCCAGAGGCCACAACGGCACAAATCAGTCAAGAAAATGGGTACAACTATAATATCCACGACAGAGGGCAAGAAGATGGGGCTTTGAAATGCGATTGGCAATGCAGAAGCACAGTGAGAACAAAAAGAGTGCAAATCATACCGAAGAAGGAAAGCAAGCTTTGCAAATTTTTAATAATTGTACACAGATTCAGCTGTAGAATATCAAATTCAGGTACGGAAATGAAACCAGTTAAATCAGATAAAACCAAAAAAGACCAACTCAATTAATTGTTCATCCAAATTTATAGCAGCATAAATAAACCAAAAATAAAATCAACATGTTAGCATTCCCAATAAGCATCTATTTCATCAATGATCAACAATGATTCATTAGACAGTCTCTAAAACATGAAGGCAGCACCAAATTTAGGATATGGGATCCCTAATCAATAACAATGCGAAATCCAATGTGAATACAACCATCTGTTGAATCTGAAAATTTAACACCACCAAATTAGCCATGGCGGAATGGATTGTAAAAAAAAAAACTCATAGAAGTATTTAATATATGCATTATTAAATAAGAAGAATAAAACATTTAATAGCTGAAACAGATAAATGTGTCTTACTTAATGTAATACTGCAGAAATAATAAAACATATTTTATCTTCAACTTATGTCAATGCTTCAATCACATCATAAATAAACAACACATTCATACACAAGCAGGCAATGCCAATTGTTTAGACCAAAGTAATTTCATAAGCATCAAGCTAGATATGTCTCTTGAGGCTTTTTAGAGTGTTCCCTCATAACATGAAGCAATAACAGAAACTTTTATTTTCGGATCACTTGTAATAGTTTATATACTTAGTACGAAGTATTACTCTAGAATCCAAAGACAGCATACAAATCTCTACATTGACATCTTTGCCTTTCTTACAACATGTGGAAACTTAATGGGAACCAAACCAGCAGACAAAAACCAAGCAAACAAAAGATCAGAAAACAAGTAGACATATCCAAACAAACCCATACCTTTTTATCAAGAAAAGCTCCCAATGCCTGGCACAGACCAACAGTAGTTGTTGAATTTCCTTCTCCAAGAGGTGTTGGAGTAATCCCTCCAACAACCACATAATAGACATCTTTACTTTCTTGAAGCTCATCAAGCACAGATAATAAAGCCTAAAAATACAATCCACAAGCAATCTCACATAATTAATAGCACCCCATTTCTTAAGTAAAGCAGCGAAAATACACATCCACAAAGATCTCCCCCGAATTTTAGGAAAGGATTAACCAAAGCTGCAGACGCACATATTACCTTAGCCGTATACTCGCCATAAAGATCATAATGTTAGGGATTGAGATTGAGATCTTGGGCAATTTCTGAGATGTGAAGCGGCTCTACTGGATTCGCAATATCTTTGTCGTCTGGCACCGGTGACGCCACCTCCAACTTCCTCGTCGGTCTTACCCGTTCAAATCCTAAAGCAAGGGCAATTACAGTTGCCGAATCGCTTCGATGTGGGCACTGCAAAAAATTTCGCAAAGCAAGGGCGCTCGCAGTAGGCCGCCGCGTCGGCGAGGGGAGGGGGTGGCTCGCGAGCGGAACGGCTGGCGGCGCGGGCTGCGAGCGGAACGGAAGCACTTGATTTGGAAGGAGAAGTGGTGCCAACGGAATTAGTGCACGCGTGGGGCAGGCAACAATCCGGCGAGCCTCCGACAACGAAGGGGGCGGAAGCGCTTGATATTGTACTTCCCCAGCGTGGCGACGAGGCGGAAGTGCCGTGGCAGCGGCTAGGAGAAGGGCGGGCTGACGCTGCTACTGCGGCAATAGACATCGATGGATTGGAAATTTGGAGGAAATTGGATCTCTCGCGAGAAGATTGAAGATTGGGGTAATTGGGATTTAGGGTTTAGGAAGGGTAAGGGGGACGTTGGACCAGGATGAAGGGCAGAAGGGCAAAATAGGAAGAACAGGTCGAAAATTACTATTCATCGCAAACAACTGTTCATCATAAAAGTACTGTTCATGCCTAGCTTGGTATTTATATATATTAGATTAGATATATATAAGAGGGAGAGCTCAATCGATCATGAGTCTCCAATTTCATTCTACACCGTCGGATCATAATTCCAATTTCAGATTGTGTCCGTTCGATCGAATCTTCCTCTCTATAGGTATAGGTCGGCTTTTCCATCGAGCTCTCAAATGTTGCTTCCTTCCATCGAGCACTCAAATGTCGCTGGAGCTCTCAAATGTCGCTTCCTTCCTCTCTGTATCTTCGTCTCCGTTCCCCATGGCTTCATCGCCTAACCACAAGAAGTGGTTTCCTGCCCTAATTTGTTCTTCCTCGCCCAACTTCGTCTCCGACCTGCCCTAATTTTCGTCTGTTTCGGATTTTGAGTGGAACCCTAATGTTCCGGTTTGTCTTCGACCTCCCTAATTCCTTTTGCACAGTGTTCCAGTTTGCAGCCTCAATCGCCCGTGGCCGTGGTCCCTTGTTTTTCGGTAATATTTTTCCCGATTTCATATTCAGTTGGAAGAATTTTTGTGGTTCCATTCATGTTCCGCACAATTATTTTTTGCAGCTTGCTTGTTTGTGCTTCAATGCTACCTTCGCCGCTGTCCTACGACCTAAAAATTTTTATTAATTTCTTCGTTCTTGGGTCCTGAAATTTCTCTTGGTTCAGGTCTTGGGTCCAGTTGGACCCGACCCATTCTCATCCCTAATAGGAACACTAATCTATCTACATTGCATCTGGCTGAACTGTGTGCCTTTTGTTTACGGTTATACTTGTTTGAAACTTCTGGAAGTTTTATATGTCTCGTATGTGTATTTCTTTTAGAAAGATGACTCTGTAAAAAGGTGGATGAATCACAAAATCATGTTACAATGGCTTTCAAGAGTTTTTCACTATCTTGATCGGTACTTCATAGCTAGAAGGTCGCTTCCAGCACTTAAAGAAGTGGGTCTGACGTGTTTCAGAGATCTGGTAACTTCAAGTATTTGATATCTCGATTTCTGGTTTTCTTCCTTTACTTGATTGAATTTGGGGCTTGTTGCAATTCAGATGTTGACAGGGCATGACCATATATATATATATATATATATATTGAACTTAATCATTCTTCGCACACTTCCCTTTTCATTTTTTTTCCTGATGTTTGTTTCCTCAACATGTTGGATACTGGATGTCAGGTTTACAGGGAGTTGAGTGGGAAAGTAAGGGATGCTGTTATAGCTTTTGTATGATTGCAGTATTGTTTCTTTTTTTATTCATTGTGTTTCCACTCTCTGTTTAGGTTATTTATTTAAATTTTTTTGACCAGGTTGATAAAGAGCGAGAAGGAGAGCAAATAGATCGAGCATTAATAAAGAATGTTCTAGACATTTTTGTCAAAATTGGAATGGGGCAGATGGATTGTTATGAGAATGATTTTGAAGCAGCAATGCTCAAGGACTCTGCTGCCTACTATTCCCGTAACGCTTCGAATTGGATCTTATATGATTCATGTCCTGACTATATGATGAAGGTAAAGATCCAATCATAACCGCACCTCCTCATTCCTGGATGAACATATGTTCACTTTCACACACACACACACACAAATACACTCTCTTTCTCCCATAGGCACCAAGATATGATATTACAATCTAACGTGTCCTGGGAAAGCCAGGCTGAGCAATGTTTGAAACGAGGAAAGGACAGGGTTGCTAATTATCTTTATTCAAGTAGTGAAACCAAGTTGCTCGAGGTATGCTTGCTCTTTGTTAATTAGTCCTGGACGTGTGCTGTGTACTAGCATTGCAAAGTATCATTATTTTTCTTTCTTTTCCCCGAGCTCCAATTTCCTGAGATTCTTATGTTTCACTTTTGTTCCTTTCTTCATTTACTGTATAATGCTTATTATCCATTCTGGCAGAAAGTACAACATGAGCTATTGTCTGTGTACTGCTTGAGAAGGAGCACTCAGGTTGCCATGCCTTACTAAGGGATGACAAGGTAATTCTATGGTAGATTATAAATGTTCGGCTGGTTTCTTTCTTTGGGAATATGGTGCTAAATCTTTGCTTTCATCTATTTGATAGAGGACCTGTCAAGGATGTTTAGACTCTTTTCAAAAATATCTCGAGGACTAGAGCCCGTGGCAAATATATTTAAGCAGGTTCGTGATTATTTTAGTTTTTCAATTATATGACATGACTAATATGAACATGTTTTGTGGCTTGAAGCTTTTAATTTTTTATTGAGTTCAGTTTTTTTGCTGATAATGATTCCCTATGACAGCATGTTACAGCTGAGGGCACTGCATTGGTTAAACAGGCAGACGATGCTGCAAGCAACAAGAAGGTTGGTCTGCCCAAGTCAATTCTTTAGTTTACTAATTGATCTTCTGAAGGATCTGTTAAGGAAATTATGTGGTATATTATTGACCTTGTCAACTTGGTATGTCTTGAACTTTTGGTTGTTTTTTAAATTTTCCATAACAGGCTTCCACAACCATGATGAAAACCTGTAAATCACTCTATGAAAATTTGTCATTATAACATGAAAGCTTAAGCATATTTTGAAAGCATTACACATTGCTTACCCAAGTGAAGTATGTGAATCTATTAATTCTGAGTTGGTTCATAATATTAAGTTTGGGACCCTGAGGAGAGAAATCAGTGCCTACACACATAATAAAAGAGTAATTGTAGAATATAATGGAAGTGTTTGCAATGCTGTAATTTGGTTGTGACATTGTTAGAAGCTTTGGATAGAATTCTAGATGAACTGGTTGAATAAAAAGTGTTGCTCTTTATATACTCTTTGAAGAAAGTTCCATTGAATTTGTTTGTTGATTATGTGATTTAGGGTACTTTTTATGTGGTGGTATTTAATTGTGAACTTATTGCCAGAATAGAAGCATATTTGTGATTATGTATTTCTAATTTTTTATTAAGAGAATAGCACCAAATAATAATATCTAGGTTTCTCTCAAAGTTGATCTATTTAAATGGTTTTGCTTTTTCATGTTTCTTTCCCATCCATTTCTACTCTCATGTACTGCATTCTAGGGCCCCACTTTCAATCCTTACAAACATTGAATGCCTTTTAGAGTGATCTTCAATTTTGTGAGTTTAGATATTTGAGTTTGGGTGCAACAATGGTGGAAACACTTTTTGAGGAGATATTTCGGGTGGATTCTTTGGACCCTGACGGAAAGAAGTTTGATAAAGGTATTTCTCCTTTTTTTTGTACAATATTCACTTTAGTAACATTTGTTTGTTCATTTTTATGTTGACTGATTTAGATTTTTTTGTTTTTTAGTTTGTACTTTGTAGAAGTGTTTAGGCCCATAGGGTTTTGTTTGGAACCTTTTTTTTCCAAAGAAGTTTTTGTACTCGTCTTGTTAGATAATCAGTGGGGGAAAAGAAACAATTTGTAGTACTATTTATAGCGTCCTGTACTTCATGGAAACTTTTGTGCATTGTGCAGATTAAGTTAAAAAGTAATCTACTATTCCATGAATTTGTAGTTTGTATCTTGAATAATTGGTAATTCCGAAAGGTGGCAGTGCATATTGTTATGGTCACTGATGTATACTTTGGAAATCACCGTTGCCTGGTCACATTTCTGCAGTTTTGATCGACTCCTCATTTCTTATCATCTTCAGTAGGTTTTACTATACCATTTAGTCGTTTTTTCACCCAAACTTCTACCTATGGATTGTCCCCGATTTTATCTGTGCCTAGTCCCTTAGTTTCGATGCATTGGATTTGAATATTATAAGCAGGGGAGATGTGATCATGAAGTAAGTTTTATTTGGGATTATCACGTTGATTTGTCACTTGATATTTCTATAGTAAACTGGGCGTTGAAGAAATGAATCTGAGATAAGATGTCGGTTGCTCTGGATTGATCTGAAATCACCGCTACTGTTGCTGCCATGGATTTACTGGCAGTTTGTTGATGCTGCTGTCGAGTTAAGCTTAGAATTGGAGGCTTTCGGTCCATTGAAACTAGTTGTCTCTTTGTGGATCGGACTGATCTCTTGGGAATACTTATAATATCCTCCTGTTGTTGGTATACGTTTAGTCTTGAGTTTGAAAATAATGGCCTGCGTGCCACCTTGCTTTGTAAGTATCCTATTAATGTACTTGAACCTTGCTGTGTTGGTTATCTTTTTGGGACCAATGATATAAACTACATTTTCCTCAAAAAAAAAATAGATAGAATTAATAAACTTGAAAAAATATTTTGAGAGGTTTCTATTGACATGCATGTGGTTAGAGTAACTTTTAGGGGCATATAGGGTTTTTTTCAGCAAGATTGTGTTCTAGGGTTCAGGTCAATGTAGTTAAATGTCCGGGTTGCTGCATATAGACATAAAATTGCATAGATACCTTAATGTAGCTTCAGATGCTGGGGACTTGCTTTTAGTCGATATATTGAAATTCCTTAGCTGGATGCCTGCCAATCTGCTGCTATTTTTTATCCTTAAATTTTAAAGAATACTCCCCATTTATTAAGCCTGTCAGACATCTGCCGGTCTGCCACCTTGTGATATGCATTTTTTCATGCCCGAATGGCTCCTATGGTTTTCTTATTTGAGTGGCTGCTACCTTATCATTAGTTTCTCGCATTGCGGCTAGGAGTCAGCAGCTTGACATGCTCATGCACCTTGATGTCAGTATGGAGATATATCCAATGCGGACTGGGGAGAAATTGATGATGGTTTTAGCATCCACACTGAACTTGGATGGAACACCAGATTCAGATTCTGGTTATTGCACTCCTGTACTCTCTCTCTCACGGAGACACGCGTATTGTTTTATTTGTTTTCTAGAAATAATTTTTAAAACTGAGTGATCATAATAAGCTTGCATTGATTTGCAGGGTAACGGGATCACTAGCCGACATGTTTGACTATGTCATCCAAAGGAAACTGTACAGGATCTCTGAGGAAACCAAGGACAAGAAAGTTAAGGCGTAAGTCTCTATATTACTTGGTTCAACTTCTTAAGCTAATAGGATTAGTACCAACAAGGAACATCATTCATCATATTTTTGTTGTGTTGGTTGTTAATTTTTGTGTCTTATTTATTCGTTCATTGCTCATATCCATATCCATATAAGCTAAGAAGTTGAACATCATTGCTCATATCCATATCCCAGCATATACTTTTTCATTTCGGTCCTCCTTCAATGCATCAGCTTTGTTGCTCATTTGTTATCAGTGACATATATGTGTCGTTTGGTGACTTCTGATGATGCTCAAGGGGACCCTTCCATTGTATCTAGATTCGAGCTTGACCAGAAGTTATTCGTTCTCATGCGGAAGGTATGAGCAATCTCATATGAACATGAAGATTTAACAGCAGCAAGGCTATGAATGTTAGGTTTGGTACTTCTATCCATCACCCATCGGTCAATATTGCAGTCAGACAGACATGTTTCTTCATTCTCTCTTAATGAACAACGATTGTCTGGCTCATAATATTTTATATTTATACTGTCAATGGTGGTGTGTGGTCTGGTCTATAAAAATCTTAATGGCTATGCTATTGATGATTCGAATAAATTGTGGAGTCAAGTTCTATCTTTGTAGCTAGCATTGCGTGCCACCTACTGAAACCAAGGGCGGATCCACGTTAAGACCAACGGGGCATGGTACACCACTTAGATTTACTTTGCAAGCTAAAGTTGTTTTAACCCACAGCTCAGTGCACCCACTTAAAGTTTTAAGGTCACCCCAATACTCCTAATTTTTCCTCGAGTATCACCTGGTGCAACCACCAAAAGTCAGCGGTAGAACGAGAGATGTCCAGCAAATAGTAATCTGTACATGAGAGTTGCAGAGAAATGCGGAGAGAAGCATAGGCTAGAGGTTGAAGAAAGGGTGCTATTGGACTTGAGTTTTTAACTATATTGAGCTTCCTTATATGTAATTTGGCCTGCAGGATTAGTAGTATGTTACTATTTTGGTAATGCTTAATAAAATAGTAATAAAATTATTAATTTTTACATTGCTATAAGTTTTTTCTTTCTTTTTCCTTTTTCCTTTTATTTGTATTTATAATTTTTAAATATGTATTTTTAAGGTATAACATCATTTTTGTTATTTGATTAGTTAAGTTTTTAACTTTTTTTTGTTAGACATTATATTGTTACTTGAATGTCGATAAAAGAGTGTGTAGGGATAAGGGTCGGGTGGGAATTTGAACCTTCAACTGTAAAATTGAAATTTAGACCAAGTTGTCATCCCCAATTTTTTTAAAATCATTAATGTATTAATAATTTTAAATTAAACGCTTTGTTATATTTATGCTTTTAAGATAAATCAGAAAAATCACCATTTCTCATGTCAGAGCAAAACAAGTTCGTAGTCCCCATTTCCCCAATTTCTCTGGCGTGTGCCCCCGATCCCGCTTCACTGGAGTCCGTCTTCGCGAACCCTAGACACTTGTTCGAATGCCTGGAGTTGGAAGTGTTTAAAGAGGTAACTGGTGAATGTTCAATTATTTGGGAATATTTGATTGTGGATTAAATGTTGATTAATTTGGATGGGTGGAAGTATAATGTTAGTTTGATTGATGTGGATTTTTTAATATAAGGGAGGAATGTGGTTCTTTGTTGGATTGGAATTATTGAACAATTGGACTTGGGAATATATAATGATGGTTTATTGTTTGAGTTGTTGATGATATAAATTAGGTTCTTGAAATATATTGAATTGGATGGATAGATTTTGGAGTTGGGAGTTTCTATGATTTAATTTTGTGTTAAAAACTAGCATTTGGAATGTTGTTGTGGATTATGGAACTTTAAAAACATGGAGATGTGTTGAAGAAGTTGGATGAATTATTGATGATTTTGTGGAATTACGGATTTAGGAATGGAGATCGTTCCTGACTTAGAATGGACTTGCATAATTTTTAATAGGAACTTGAATTTCTTAAAGAGAATGTGCTTTGTGTTTGTGATCATAGGCTATAGGTGGGGATCATGCTATTTTGGATGATAATGTAATGAATTTTCTCATAAGCACAAATAACATGACACATTAGGTACCATCCCTTTGTCAAAAATGATTAGCAACTTTAATACTAAATCTAAAGTGATATTTGAAATAGTTTTAGTTTTGTTATTCTGCCGACTAATGCCATTATTATCACTTTTAATTATTATTGTTAATTATTTTTGTGTATTTTGGCTTAGGGGATTTATGGAATCTCATTTGTTAGCATTTAAAGAGAGGAATGCAAAAAACCCCAAGGCAGACATGGAAGGAGAACCTAAGTTGAATATTGCAATTATTCACCCTGATCTTGGAATAGGTAATTTCTTGTTAGACTTCATTTATTTTTCTGAGGGTTTTTCATGCTGAAGTGGTGATGATAGTTCTTTGGGGAAGAATGGGTGCAATTTGTGTGATTGATGTGTATATCGCTCTTTTTTTTAGTTCAATTAAAAATTGTAGCTATCATACAAAGTGCTGGCTTAAGCACATTGATATAATTTTGCTTTTGGAAGGTTTCTGGGAGAAATAATAATAACAATTGTATGTAGCAAATAATGCCAACCATTGATGAGCTTTACCACAATTGCAGAACATTGCAGATAGATTAGGGATAATCAAGTGTTGTACAGATTCAATTAAAAAACATAAAATACAATCATAGTTAGGTTTCTTCACGTTGTTTGCTGATGTTGTGTTTATGTTGTTTGCATTTTCATGAAGATGCTCGGAGAGAAGCGAGAAAAGCTTTTCTGGCATTTTCAGATACTTTTGGTTCTCGAGATGCAAAGCTGGACGCAGAAGATATTCGCAATGATACAGAGCTGCTGATTGATAATGATAAAATGTTATCTACAAGCACAGCGGTTAGATTTGGCTTTGTTTATTGAACTTAATTAATTGATTGGTTATGCTTATTAACTTTAGTAACCTATCATGCTCTGCATTTATTTTTTCCTTCGAGTTTCTGCTTTCCATGAAAAGGATGCTTGCTCTAGAGTGCTTCGATCATTACTTGTTTCTAATTTTATCGACAAAAGGAAGCTTGAGGGAACTCAATGACATATCCTATGAGGAGCTTCAGAGTTTGGTATCTGGTCATGGAAACAAAAGGGGTGGCAGGGAAAGGGTCCATCAACAGATTTTAGGTTATTGTTTCTTCCATATGATAATCAATTCCACATTCTTTATGTTGTTTATGTTCATTAAAATTTTCTCTTATGTTTATTTTATGTGTGCTTTGGAGAACTTCCTATTCTTTGTTAAGATATTTTCGGCAATTACCTTCTGTGATCTCCTTAGTAAATTATTATTGTCCATTTGATTCTCCATTGGAAAGCCCTTCAATGGCTTTGTAATTTCTATGGTCTCTACCATGTGTGGGTGTTTGCTCTTGGCTTCCAATAAATTTTTATTGATGAGAACATATATTAATAACAATTGAGTGTTTGTTCACGTCCTTGGAATCTGAATGTGGTGCTTAGCTCATTGTATTTAGACTCTTGGAAGAAATTCGGATTTGTTTTGAGAAATGATCTTTATGATGCAGACATCATTTTGCTTTATATGCTATTTCGGTGTTCAAGTGAAGTTCTTTTGGTTGCTAGAATTTTAATATTCATGTTGTTGGATGAAGGATGCCATGGAGCTCGATCAATTGATAAGTTACTTAATAAACAAGGAAGATTTGGAAGGTGTGGTGTTGCTTGGCACGGTACTGGGTGCCAGGTAACCAGTCACTTCTCTTTGGATAATGAATCATCCAGTGTTTCATATACTTAAGCTGGACTGTAGAAAGTTGAATGACATTTCATATTCAGAGCTTCAGTTTCAAAGATATTTCAATTTTTTCTTTTTTGTAGGATATTGTGCATTACCTGCGTACCAATGCAGCATGTTCAAGAGCTGTTCGTGCACCCATTTTGCAGGTAATTTGACTAAGTTCCCAGCTTTTTTTCTTTTACTTCTATAAATCTGTTGTAATTTTACTCCTTTTGGGATTTGTTCATTGATATATTTATACCTTAATTACTCAATATTTCTATTTTTCATTTTTTTTCCCATGTTTGGCATGCACTTTAGGCTCCAGTGAATGACCGAGAATATAATGCCACTCTCCTGAAAGAGCTTCCATGGTTGATCTGGCTTCGAAAATGAAAAGTGAGGGTCAAGAATCAGAATTGATGCCCAGGAAAGCCAATCCTGATGTCCCAATCACCGCCTACATGTGAGCTATTGAAGTGTGATTTCCTTCCTTACTTGAGTCATTTTTCTTTGAACTGCATCTATATGGTGATTTGTGTACATTTTGTAATTTTTAATTTCTATGATATGCAGATATCATTCCCTTATTGCTTACAATGGTGATGATGACATGTTCAGTTCCGACTTCAATGAAGACCAATTGAAGCAGAAGCTGGGTCATATGTCGAACACTCCTACTCTGGTACCTTTGTTTTTGACTTTATGTTTCATATGCACTCTCCTATTGGCTTCTTGTTCCTTTTTCTTTTTTTTTTTTCTTTTTTTTTTTCATTTTCTTCCTTTATTTTTTCTTTTCCTTGTAAGCTGCTTTTGTTCCAGGTTTTTGAAATGCAGAAATGGAACAAATCCAATAATAGATGTTTGAATCATTTCTTCATTTTTGAATAATAAATTTTGACAGGATTCCTGATTTCCTCAATATTTGGGGGTTTCAAATGAATTTCAATCTGATGTTCATTCCTCTGTAGGTCATGTTTTCCATGGGTGACTAATACGTACCGGAATATGTTGATAAGAAAGCACTGGTTGAAAGGCAAGAAGTTTAAAATATGCTAGGCAGAATACCTTGTGTGATGATTAAACTTGAGAGTTCACTCACATTGGTGTCCATGTTAATTATTTTTTTTCCAGATTACGTCGGGCAATGGGCGGTGCAAAGAAAGTTGAAATTGAACATGGCAACCAATCATTATCGAACAGAGTTGGTGAAGCTGTCAAGGCCATCATAGATTTTGTGAAAAGAGATGTGCCAAAAGGATGGGAAGATCCATGGAGTTAGTATCTTCATATATACTCTCACTTGATATGTTTTTGTTTCAAGTTTTCATATTGGATCTGTGCATGTTTGGAACACTGTTCTTGGTCATTTTGTACTTGTGAATGGTTTCCATTTGTACATTAAAATGATGTGAAAAATAGGCTACCATGTTGGTGGGACTGACAAGATTAGCAGCTTGTTGGATAATCTGAAGTGTAGCAAAGTTGAGATACTGAAGATGTTTGCAGTACTCTGCAGTGTTGTATTGTGGACATAGTGTTGTTTGTTCAGTTGAAGGGGATACTGAGGTTAGTTTTTGATTAATCATGTAGCATTCTACCTGTCCCATAGCCACATGGAGTGTGGAAAAGTATCCCTCAATAAAGAGCTGGAAGGAAGGAATAAATGGCAAATTAATGATGTTTGATGGTATTAAGTATTAACTCCCAATGTCCCTTTGGTGTTGTGAGTGGTTTTCTTGTTTTGGGATGGGATCCCCTTTGGAATTGGAATCAATATAGATATATCTCTATATATTATAAGAGTATTTGGCAAATAGTTACAAACCCAATTTGAAATCTCAACCGTCCGTCGTAATTGAATTTGAATCGTAGCCGTTCATTTGTAAATTGATTTTGGAGCGTCGGATCACAAAGTGGAGCTGAGATGGAATCACTTTCTTCTCATCCATTTCTTACGTCTTTCTCCCTTCTCCAGCCCTAACCTTGCGAAGGTCTCCATCGTAACTCTTATCAGGGCTTTGTCAATCCCCAGCCTTCACTCCCTAGGTTCTTTGCCGTTACCGTCTTCGCAGTCCTTTCAGATGAGCTTCTTCCAATTTATTTTTCCTCCTCTTGCGCTTTCTTGTTGCATTTTTTCTTTCTTCTTTGGTCCCTTTGACAGAGCCCCCCTTATTCCCGCGGAACCTTAGAAATTAGGGATTCGGAGAACACGAGTACGCGAGTACCAACGACGAGGCGGCGCACCTTTATGGAGTGATTCAAACCCATCTACAAGCTTAAATCAAGGTGAGGTTTTTGCCATTTCTTTTTCCCCCTCGCCCCCTTTATTATCACCTTTTTCTTCCTCCTTGATTCCTCAGTGGGAGGCAGTCTCTCAGGCGACGAACTTGCCGGCCAGGAGACGAGACCGGTGGACTCGGCGGGCGATGGGAGTGCGCCGTACGAGTAGCGGCCTCGGCGGTGTCCTTGCCGCCTGCCTGTAATGTGATATCTTGATCAAATAGGTGGTGTTTTTATTGAATGGTTTGTTTTGTGATTTTTGGGAAATTTTCACCAATTGGCCAGTTAATATTTCTCCTGGTGCTGAATTTTGAGTTTTGTGCTCCAGGTCATAATAGATGTTGGGTGTGGTACTCTTCTCTATATTTTGTGCTCAAGCTGGGGCTCGGAGGGTAAGTTCACTTATTGTGCTATTGTTTGTATATGCTTTCTTTTCATTTTTTGTTGTATTTTACAAGAAAGCATTCTTCCTGTTAATTTGCAGTATAATTGATCTTACAGGTGTAAGAAGATGGAAATATCTTTGTCTTCCATAATATATGTTCTCCATTATGTTGTATTGGAAATATCTTTCCTCAATTTTTACTATGTTCTCTGCCTGAATGTTCTGAAAACATATACACAGTAGTACTCTACATTCTATTTTGATGTTAATTTGTGTTCATCCATGTACCAAGTTTGTCTGAAGCAGGATCTGCCAGATGCCCTTGTGTGTTGGTGTTCCAAATGATTCTGAAGATTTAGATCATCTTCTTTTTTAGTTCAGTAATAAATCGATGTTTTAGCATGTTCACTACTCTAGGATATATGTCTGACACTGAAAATTCATTAGAATGTTTTTCTTCAATTTCAAAGTCGTTGGGTGATCAATCTGGCTAGAATTCCCATTTGTACTATAGTGGTCTTCCTAGAATTTTTGGTTTGCTAATGTTTTGGGTTATATTTCAGTGCATTGCTTATAATTCTCTACAGATTCTCACATACGTTTAATTTGAAATCCATTCGTATTAGATTTAAAATGGATCTTTGTAGAGGTTCATATCCTCAAGCTTGCACACGTCGTGTTCATTCTTAGATATCCTGGTATTCAATCATTCCATATTTGTCTATGTTTTTGTTTGTTTGGTTGCATGAACTGAAAAATTCAAAGCCATTTTATATTGTTGTCATGCGCTGTGGATCTCAGGATTTAACTTTGTATTCTCCCATTATGTTATGAAATGTTTATTATCCAGGTGATATTGAATGAATGACATTTATTATAGCTTTGCATCAGCTATCTTTATCAGTTGGTAATCTACAACCCTTCTATTATTTTTGTGACATCTCCTACATTGTGGTTTTTCACTGAGGTCCATCCCTTTGTTTGTTTCTTGGTCAATTTGGGTATATTTCTCCACCCGCTCTCAAAAGCCTCGACTTCTTTTTTGACTTTTTGTATCTCCTGATTAGTTACTAGATAAAATTTTTACGAGCAAAGCTATTTTAGAATCCGATTAGATCAATGGTTTTCTCGTTAATAAATTCAGTTACTTATAGATTCCAATTACTTTCTTTATTTTGTGGATTTGTTTCGCAAGGACATTGTTTAAATATTTTATACCACTATCAATTTATGTTGTATGGCCTCAGTTTCTTTTTTGTGTTAATTTGGAGTATTCTTTTGCGCCACTTCTTTTATTCTTGTATTCGAGTACTCAAGTTATGCTTTAGGCAATTAAATGTATGCCTTTTTGTTGGCAATTCAATGGACATATACAGCTTCACTTTAGATTTCATTGTGGAATCCCATTTTTTGTAAATTCTTTTCTGCTCTGAGAAGCACTCACAGTTTTCGAGAGATGCTAGGAAATCTAGGTATAATCTGTAGAAACTTTGATGGAAATTATCAAATATTTTCGATCTGCTGTTTTGCTTCAAATACAGTAACATTTGTTTGTGTTTTTGCATAGAAATTTCTTTTCTGGAAAGTCATAAAAATTACTGTAAACACGTAAATTTTGTTCGCCAATGAAATGCGACACGTGTTATCTCAAATATTAATTATTTTTAGGCATTTTAAATAAATTAAATGCTTAAAATAATTAATATATTTATGAGGCTATTTGGATCCATCAAGTCAAATGCATTTATGTCAGGCCCATGTGAACAAGTCCAGATGAAAGACACACATACTCCATGATCCAATGGACACTGGGATCAGTCAGTCCATGGAAATCAATCAATGTGAACAAGCCCAGATGAAAGGCTCACATGCTTAATGATCCGATGGAAACGTAGATTGGACCGGCCCACCGAAATCGGCCCACCGTCCACCCTTTTTCCTCTATAAATAGAGGCATCCTGTCAGACGTCTCCATACCCTACAAGTCATTCTCAAGACTCATACACCTGAGATACTACAGCAACGAAGCGCTGCAGAAATTCCAAGGAGCCATAGAGGAAGTATCAAATACACTTCCAAGTATTCAAGTTGGAGGAATCAAAGGAGTTCTAGAAGTCGAACCACATATCGTTTGATATTCTTAAATTTCTTATATTCTTGTAAATTGTAGACACTTTGATTGTGAATTAATAAAATTATTTGCAGTTTCTTGTCTACCAAATTTTCTGTTCTACAGATTTTGGCACGCCCAGTGGGACCCTTCTACCTTTCATCTCCTCCAAAAAAAAAAATTGAAAATCATCTATGGCTCTGAAGATCGTCAAGAATGCCTTCAAGAACAAACACTCCCAATCCGGTGTTGCTGCTAATCCCCACATCACTACAAGGAACACAAAGAACACCATCGAAGATGTTGCAGTTATGAAGCATGTTGATCAGTTTCTTCCACAACACTTTGAAGATTCGAGATCCACTTCGTCTCCTTCAAGCCCGCAGGAAGATCGAGACCATGCCTCAAGTCTCCCCCATGTTGATGTGATGATGGCGGATGCAACCACTCTGGAAGAACAAATTGCCAACTTAACGAAGATGGTCGAGATGCTTGCCAAGCGCGCTGAGATTCGAGACGCTCGTTTAGACAAAGTCATGAATATACTGGAAGGTTGCAATGGAGATCAAGTCAGCAATCAACCGAAAGAAATCCATGACGACTTGAAGACATCCCAACAAGGCGCCTTGGAAAAAGAAACAGTAGATGCTGATGCCCAAACCACTGCGGAAGGCTTCATCCACGTGGACCAGTTGAAGGAATTCATCGCCGAAACACTGAAGAAAGATGTCCCAAAAATCTCAAGATCATCATTGAAGTATTCTAAGCCCTACACTGCTCGAATTGATGCCGTGAAGATGTCGATTGGCTACCAACCGCCCAAGTTTCAACAATTCGATGGCAAAGGAAATCCCAAGCAGCACGTTGCCCACTTCGTAGAAACTTGCAACGACGCAGGGACATACGATGATCAACTCGTCAAGCAGTTTGTACGGTCACTCAAAGGAAATGCATTTGATTGGTATACCGACTTAGAGCCTGGCAGCATTGACAGTTGGGGGCAACTTGAACAGGAGTTCCTAAACCGCTTCTACAGCACAAGGCGTACCGTTAGCATGATAGAGCTCACGAACGCGTGCCAGTCACAAGGTGAACCGGTAATCGACTACATCAACCGTTGGAGAAGTCTAAGTCTCAACTGCAAAGATCATCTATCCGAAGCATCGGCGATAGAGATGTGCATTCAAGGCATGCATTGGGATCTCTTGTACATTCTGCAAGGTATTCGGCCTCAAACATTTGAAGAATTGGCTACCCGTGCTCATGATATGGAATTGAGTCTTGCATCAATGGAACTTCATCAAATTGAAGACTTCGAACCAGAATCGACGGAAAATTCAATACAAGTACGTCAATGAAGTCTCAAATCCTTCAAGAGGATCAAGCTCAAAAGCCCCTCATGAAGCCTTCAAAAACATTACTTAAAGCAACTTCAAGTCTTCAAATCCTTCAACACGATCAAGCTCAAAGCCCGTCTTGAAGCAGTCAAATTTTCAAGTCTCCAAGTCTTCAAGAGGATCAAGCTCGAAGCCCCTCCCGAAGTCCTTCAAATTTTCAAGTATCCAAACCTTCATGAGGATCAAGCTCAAAGCCCTTCCTGAAGTCTTAAAATCTCCAAGTCTTCAAGCCTTCATGAGGATCAAGCTTAAAGCCCCTCTCGAAGTCCTTCAACTCTCCAAGTCATAAAGCCTTCACGAGGATCAAGCTCAAAGCCCCTACTGAAGTCCTAGAATCTTTAAGTCTTCAAGCTTTCACGAAGATCAAGCTCGAAGCCCCTCTCGGAAACAGTCAAATCTTCAAGTCTTCGAAGACTTCAAGAGGATTAAGCTCAAAAGCCCCTCTCGAAGTTCTTCAAAATTTCATGCATTCAACAGGAATAAGCTCAAAAGCCCCTATTGAAGCAAGGAAACGTATTCCTGGATAGTTAAATCATCTTCAAGGATACCGAAAGTTCCTCACAATGTTCTTTATGGCCCATGTCAAATGTATCTTGCATGGATCATCATCAAATCAAGGCTCTTGATCCAAAACATCAAGGAAAAATGCCTAAAATATGATAATGAAGACCAAACACATCTTCAGCAAAGTCCGAACTCCCAATAGAAGTTGCCTGGGGGCAAAGGGCTAAAGTCCATGCAAAAAGCCATCAGCATAGAAGGTGGTTGACATGACCGTTGCAAAGTCTTGAAACAAATCAAGGAAAATGCTCCTTGACGCACGAGCTTAAACTGCATGTCACTCTTAGCCTGTAAGAGTATAAACAAAAAAAATAGGCAAAAAAAAAAAAAGTGATGTAAAAAACTGCATCATTTGAACTACGATATGGCTTGATTCCCAAAAGGGATACGTAGGCAACTTGGCCAAATTCCAAGTGCAGCCACAAATTCAGAAAAATAAAAAAAAAAACTAATTCCAAAATATCTTGGATTAACCGATGTATGTGCGGTGCAAGTATTCCAAGAATGAAGATTAAAGAGCAAGCATCGAAGGCGAAAAGAAACGTAGTCTTTATTGCTTTGAAATCTTCATTTTACATTTACAACATGGGAAAGTAATCAAGAATGAAGAGGTTACAAGAAGGAAAAAATCAAGCATCTCCAGTACAATCATTCAGTGAACCAAGACATCTTGACATGGACTTCTGCATGATGCTTATCATAGTCCACCAACATGGCATCATCCAAACAATCCTCAATGTGATGCTGGTGATCCATATCCATACAAGCAGTCTTCGAGCCGATAGTGGTGTCCTTTGAGCAAATTCTCTGTGCTTGTTCGTATCCAAATTCTGAGAAGGAAAAAAAAAAGGGGAATTGCATTAGAAAAAAAATAATGCAATGCAGGAAAAAATCATGCAAAGCAGAAATCTAAGTTTTTAAATAAATAATTGGTCAAAGGTAGCATGTCTCCATTTTAATGGGTTGTGCCGTGACTTGCATCTCAAACCAAACAAAAGTGGCCCCACCATTTTACCTATTACTGCAGCCTTCGTTTTTTTCTCCCATATATGCACAACAAAGAAATTGAGGCAGGTCCGAGTGGCATGGGATTCAACTTTGGTCCTCTAGTAAATATTTGGAGGTAGCAGCACCGACGATGCTCGTATAGACAGATAACGGCAGCGGGACAATGGGCTCCGGACATCGACTTCCCTTGCAGCAACAGCAGGAGGCTCCCTTTTCCTCCAATGGCTGGGCGGTGCGGCGACGTCGAGCGGCAGCGCATGGCACAGCAACGGCGGTAGGCGGCGGCCTCCCTGCCTATGCGATTTGATGTAGCGGCGGTCATGGCTCCATCCCCTTCGGTGGCGACAGCAGAACAGCGGAGCAGCAGCGGCCTCTCCCTATTCACTCGATCAGTGAATTAAGCTGTGCAAAGGCCGGCAGTGGCTCGCGATTGAAACGCGACGACAAACGGCACTCAAGCGGCGGCCTCTTCGCTTGGGCACAGCGACGTCAACCTCTCCCTCCGGCGTGCAACGTCTACGGGCGACAAAAACAACGGCAGCGGCGGCTTCCTCGCAGGGTTGAGAAGCGGCTCGACGGCACCAGCGACGGCGGGCTCCTTCCAAAGATGTCCTCCCTCCACCTGACTCCAACGACGGCTGGCTGCAGTGGGCTCGCTCTCCCTCTCCCTCTGGCGACTCCTCAGCGGCGGCGCAGCCTTGCCCATGAGCGACGGCGACAGGCTCCGGGCTCTTTGCAGCGGCGTGCTGAACGCGAGCGGTGCTCCCCTCCGGCAGCGCCCTCTATCTCCAGCGGCGATGGCAGCATCGGCACGCAGCAGCAGTTGTCCCCCATCCCCCGGCTCCGGCAACGACCCTCTTTGCAGCGGCATTTGACGCACCGATGTCCATTGCAATCTGGCTTCGACAGCAATAGATTTGGCCCTTTCTTTGAGAAGAATTTATAAAGCATAAAAGATTTAAATCTTTATTGTGGGGATTCACATCAAAGCGGAAGATTTGGTCGCTTCATTGTTGGCATTTGATATGGAACGTCACACACATAATCCCTAATCAGAGGCGTATCATTTCCGAAGATTGATACAAGTTCAAATGGTGAAGATTTTATCCATTTAATATTAAACGTGAGATCAGTGTGTGAAGATTTGATCAATCTGCAAGGATATACTGTAGTATTATTCAAGATCTAAAAAAATATTTACTCCTGGAAGTGCACAACTATGGAAGTGCACGTCATTTAAAAAAAAGGGCCAAGGAAATTCATGGAAAATCATAAAAAAATGTTTCGAGACTCGTTCACGTCTCAAATATTTTGCTTCCGTAAACAAGTCTCGAGGGGGCATCTGTAAACACGTAAATTTTGTTCGCCAATGAAATGCGACACGTGTTATCTCAAATATTAATTATTTTTAGGCATTTTAAATAAATTAAATGCTTAAAATAATTAATATATTTATGAGGCTATTTGGATCCATCAAGTCAAATGCATTTATGTCAGGCCCATGTGAACAAGTCCAGATGAAAGACACACATGCTCCATGATCCAATGGACACTGGGATCAGTCAGTCCATGGAAATCAATCAATGTGAACAAGCCCAGATGAAAGGCTCACATGCTTAATGATCCGATGGAAACGTAGATTGGACCGGCCCACCGAAATCGGCCCACCGTCCACCCTTTTTCCTCTATAAATAGAGGCATCCTGTCAGACGTCTCCATACCCTACAAGTCATTCTCAAGACTCATACACCTGAGATACTACAGCAACGAAGCGCTGCAGAAATTCCAAGGAGCCATAGAGGAAGTATCAAATACACTTCCAAGTATTCAAGTTGGAGGAATCAAAGGAGTTCTAGAAGTCGAACCACATATCGTTTGATATTCTTAAATTTCTTATATTCTTGTAAATTGTAGACACTTTGATTGTGAATTAATAAAATTATTTGCAGTTTCTTGTCTACCAAATTTTCTGTTCTACAATTACTATATACAAACTTAGTATAAGTGCTTGTCTGCTTATGTGTAAATTCCGTTTCTTCTTTTGGAACATCTAATAGGATTCCGTGATGTGGTTGAAAATCTAAAATGAATTTCCAGTATGACCTTTCCGTTTTTTTTTTTTTTTGCATTGATCTTGTCTTAAATGTTGTACACTTGTACAAATAGCTCTTAGCTATTTTTTTTATTATATAACTAGAAATAACTTCGTATAAAAAGTTTAAGCAGATTATTGTTAATCCTTGCTACAGTATAAGGTGCTAGACTACTCTTGTAATTTAAACTTATGTAAAGTGTAGGATAATAAAATAAGTGTTCTAAAATGATGAAACAGATAAATTTGATGAATGTCTGGAGAGGTTGGTATGCTTATATGTATCCCATTTGGCCTTTTCTAAATAATTCATGAAAAACTTAAGTTAGCAGATCTCATATATTATACCATCCTTTAAACAATTTCCTGTATTGAGAAGTATGTCTTTTATTTTTCCGCTATCTTTCATGATACCACTACATATGCTTATGTTTTTTGCATAATTTGGCCAGGCTTACCCTTTTGAATATGGAGGGTTGCCTTGTCACGGCTGCATGCCTGGAGTCATGGAGTCACTTACAGGTTCATGTTGACTTATTGCCTACACCGAAAAGGTCCGTTTTAATTTCCTTTTGGATTTCGCATTTCCTCTCTTCAATCGCGTTTGTGTTTATTCGGTAGATGTTCCTGTTAATACTGTTGTAGCATTCAACATTTTTTGCCGCTTGGTATCCTAAAATCTCACTACACAAGTTTCGGCTTACTTTTTTGTCGTATGTGATTCTCCGTCGCCCTGCCCTCGCCTCGCCTCTACTTCAGCGGCAGCTCTCTGGTAAGATAGCTTCTCTGTTCTTTGGTAGCATTTTTGTTTGTGCGTTCTTTATACTCATTTTGTTTGGAAATATGGAGTCTTGGACGTTTGGGATAATCTTTCAAGCATAGCCTCAGATTTGGAACAGGTATAGTGCTTAACTTTATTAAGAACTCTATTTATGATTTGAGTGTTTATTTATGGCAATGTGAAAAAGCTGTTTGAACGAAACTATTAGGGTGGGAAGACTTTCAGAATTGTGAACTGCATCCTGGAGTTGAATTCATACAGTGTCTGGAAACAAGGAGGTGGAAAAAGAGTGGGGAAATTTAGTGGAAGTTTAAAGAGCACTTCCATGAACAAGCAGGTTGTCAGAAAGCATTCTGATCTGTTTACTAATTCACTTTCAAGGAACTCATCCACTGTTATGAAGTATCTTGATTGCTTGGTAAGTCAGAAGACCTCCCCCAGCAATGTTGGACTCCACCTTAATAAAGTGATTTGCGTATTGTTATTCATGATAAAGCAATTTCATGTTTAAAAGTGCAGGCTACCTCCAAATCTTTGCATGATTTAAGTGCCGCCAAAACAATTGTTTCCATTGATTTAAGCAACCCCCCAAAAGGTAAAATTTTTCATCTGTGTTTGTGCCTGCATGATTGTTTCTTGAAATTGGTGGAAGTTGTAATAGTTTTGATATCTTCACATGTGGAGTTAAATTTCATCATTTATAATTCAGAACCTGAAGTATCAGTGGGTGGCAGTGACTTCTATGCTTGTCCTCGAATTGATGCCCGAGGTGAACGAATGACATGGATTGAATGACATCCGAATATGCATTGGCCTTGGGACAGATGTGAACTTTGGGTTGGCTATTTGTCCGAGAATGGGTTAGTAGCAAATTCTTCCTTATTCCCTTTTTCTTTTTAATTACTGTTCTTTATTCGTTGTTTTGAAAGTTTTATCTGCATTATTAGATAGGCCTATTATTGTTTGTAACATGTTTCCTGAACTTCAGTATTATAATTAACTTTTTAAATAGCCTAACCTTGTTAAACCTTGCTGGGTCGTCAACTACTAGGTATTTAAGCATACATATGATGATATGAAGCAACAAACATTTATCAGTGTATATACATGTTGCTTTCTGTTGTCTGAAATAATTTTGACAGTTAACTTTATGTAAAGATTGGTTCACTAACATTTTAGTTTTGTTTCCTACTCTGGTAAACATGATATATGTGATCATCTGTACAGTGAATCCATTGAATTGTCTTTTGGTGTATTTAAATTATGTTCAGTTCATATATTCATTATAACCAGATCACTCAGTGATGATATATCCTTACTATTCCCTTTCCTTGGACCAACAATCCACCTTTCCAGAGACATCAAGAAAAGAGTTTGTGTTGCTGGTGGTGATCCATCGATTGTTGAATCGCCAAGTGAACCGAAGTGGTCACCCGAAGGTACTATCATTAACTTTGTGATTGATGTATGAAACTGGTTTTGGTGCTTTTGTACTGAAACCTTTGTATGTTTTTCTGTGGGATTTAACTATGGATCACTAAGAACTCTGAGCAATAATTCTGATGGTTAATATTTTCAATGCCTTATGAAACGTATATAAGTACATCATAGCAGAACTATGGGTTATAGCCAGGTACTGTCTTAGAATGGAGAAAGATGATGCTCCAAAATTCTTCACTTGTTGAGGATTTATGCGTTCAATTTATACCATATTTCAAAAAAAAAATCCTAACAAGCTCTTATTATACCATATTTTAAAGTGATGTAAGGTTTTTTGCGTTCATTTGCGAAGCATCTTATTCTGACAATAGCCCAAAATAATTGGAACGGTGCCCTGAAATCTACTGAATTACTTGCATGGGGTCAAAGTTTTCATTGACATTATTTTATTCTTTTCCATATTTCAGAACAGCTTTTCTTTGTCACCGATAGGAAAAGTGGGTTTTGGAATATCTACAGATGGGTAATTTCCTTGTCAGTTGTAAATTGCAATTTCATTTTTGATATTTGGCCATTTGACTGAACTCAGAAGTAAATGATACCATGAAAAACTATCAGCTGAATGTATATATCAGAATATGCCATCTGAAAATTGATAAATAAAGTATATAACTTAATGGATTCGTATGTGATTCAGATAGGATAAATAGGAGAAGTTAAATGGTTGCCAAAAATGTATAATGGCAATTTGCTTTGACCATTCTACTATGCTTAGGTTGTTTACCATACATTTCGCTTTGATCTCCTAGACATATTTGATGATCTCGTTTCTCTATGTTTTTCCTGCTAAATATTGTCTTTCTGTAGTAACTTGCCTTTTTTGTATCTGGATTGTCTCCATAAAAAATCAACACAAACTCATCACATATCATAGCAGTCTTAAGTCTTAACTGTGATCAACATTCTGTGTTGTCATGATCATCATTTTCTTATACACATATACCTTTAACAGTTACCACACCTTTTCAATTTTATGCTTCTCCTTTATTCTCAGGTGGAGTCCACGAACGAAGTGTTTCTTTTTTACTCCTTAAATTCTGAGTTCACACAGCCTTTTTGGAATTTTGGCTTGAATTCGACTTTCTTCAGAGTCCCACTCAGAAGAACCTAATCGCTTGCAACTATAGGTGATTTAATTTTTGGGAATGATAACTTTATTTTTCAAGGAAACAGTTGATAACCCGGAGCAAGGCTTAAACAAAACATTGCCTGGATTTTGCTTTATGTTTGACAATTTCTTGACTTTGTGAAAAATATCTGCAGGATGAATGGGAAATCTCATCTCGGAATTCTTGAGGCTGTGGAGAGCAAAATATCACTTCTTTACATTCCTTTCACAGATCTATATAATATTGTGAATAACTGCGACCCCTTCTACATTATCAAATAGTTTTCTTATGATAAATTCAGGACATGAGTCTAAGTACTACTTTTATTATGTATGGACATGCCAAATTTATGCAGAAATCCGGGCCCAACTCCCTGTATGTCCAGGGAGCATCTGCTATTTGTCCTTTGTCATTAGCTAAGGTGCTGGTTCCTTCTATTCTCTAATGAAAACCGAAAGTACCAAATTCCAATCAGATATTATTTCTTTTTCGAACGTGGATATGGTTACCCCAAGTCAGAAAATGCTGGCTAGAAAGTTGACTTTTGATATTGTTCTGGGGAAAAGCCTCCTTGTTACTGGTTAGTTGATAATTTTCTTTATGTTTGCAAATGTGTACACGTGTATGTTGTGGCCTATTTTTGCTATTTTCTTATTACTACTCTGTATCAAGGTCCAAATGGAAGTGGGAAGAGTTCCATTTTCAGAGAATATTCATACTTTTGCTTTTATATATATATATATATATATATATATATATATATATTCTGCACTTCTGCGGAACGTTAACAATCATTATTTGTTTCTTTCTTTTACATGTTTTTCACATATCGAATTGCATTGAAATTTACTTGACCTTCTCTTTTATCTATAAGGGGTTTGCTAAATCAATAAAACTATGTGCCCAAATTGAATGAATAGATTAAGATTTCTAAAGGGAGGGTATTGAATCTGAATTTCTGATGCAGGTGAAGAATCCATCAATCCCAAAGACCTTTTAGATGCTCAACTGGAAACTATTTTGGGGAATGTCAAATTACTCTATCTCTTAGAAAGAGAAGGTGGCTGGGATTCCTTTAAGAATTGGGAAGACATTTTATCCCTCGGTGAACAACAGATATTAGGCATGGTGAGCAAGTTTTTACAATGTCCAAGAACCTATTCCCAGAAATTTGTGCAAGTTACTGACATTTTGCTAACGTTTACGCAAGGCACGACTGTTCTTTCACAAGCCCCACTTCGGCATCCTTCATGAATCCACCAAGTAAGATTACAGTTTCAGATCTCCATCATTTCTGCTTTTCAGGATATGACAACCTAAATTGTTCCCTGGCACTACTAACCTCATTTTTTAAATGGATACAGTGCTACCAGTGTTGATGTCGAAGAGCACCTATACAAGATTGCAAGTGACGTGGGTATCACAGTTATAACATCCTCGTAGGTAAGTGAAACTTCATTGTTTAATTTCCATCCTTACCCACTGCTCACTTCCTTGACAATAGCAAAGATATATCAGCTCATTTTGATTATTGTATGCATTTGTTGTTACAACGTCCTACTTTGATACCGTTCCACTCAGTGGAGCTGTGCTTAATCGATGGTGAGGTAAATGGGAGCTTCGTACAATTGAGTATTTAGTATACAGTATTCTCGATCTGTGCCTTTTTCTTTTGATTAGGCACAATAATTGTGCACATAGGTATAAATTCTCTATAATTATCTATCATTATTGTGAAGTTTTAATCCCAATGAAGGAATAATGAACTTTGTAAATACATTTTTCCCCTATTGGGGCTGTCATTTGGTGGATTCTAAAGGGAAATTAATAGAAATGCAAAATCTATTCGCCCTCAATTCTTGGCATATTCACTTGTAATATCTGATTGATCAGTTTTTTTTTTGGGATCATAAATTAAAGGGGGACAAGCGTCTGTTGCAGATGATTTTAAGCATATTGAGATGAATTTATTCTATAAATAAATATCAAGACATTTGTACTGTGGTAGGTTTTGTGACTTTAAACATGTGAAAAACTACAGCTGACGAGGCTCTGTCCTTGCGTGAGAAAACCCAATCTCTCACTTCAATGCTGGATGTTAAGGTTTGGTCAAATAATATTCCACAGTTCTTTGCTATCTGTCATTATATTATATACTATTATGTTTGGTCCTTGCTTGTATGAGCCTCCCGTGCCATCGAAGTTGCAAAATTATTTGGGCATGCAAATATCTGTCATTGAGATATAAAGAAATCTAAGATATTAATATAGACCAAATATGTTCCGTGTTTTCCTTCCCACAATATTGTGGACTCTGGGCTGGGAAAGGGCCAAAAACAGCAAGCACCGAGTTTGATGAAAACACCTCAACCCTATTGTCATTTTCACGCCACAGATAGTGTGCTATTATGGTGTGAAAGTATAATTAATTTGTAATTTTTTTATTCCTATATTCGAGTCTAAGGATTGATTCTATTATTTATTTTTCTACATTGTTGCTTGTGAGTCCGTTATTGTTATTCGTTATCTTATTTGTTGGTTTGCTCTCCTTGTGTTTATGTATCATTCTGAAATTGTTAGTTTTGTGAAAATCTGATGCACTTGTACTAAATGAACTGTTATCGATTGAATGTTGATGTTGCTCTATAGTTCCGCTTACCCTGGGGTTTTTTGAGGGGTTAAATTTTACTTTTTATGTTCTTAGATTACCCCAATATTAAGAGGAAGCTTTAGAATGCAAGGCCAGCAGACATAGATTATCTACACAACTGTTTGTTTGGATGATGATCCCAGTGAGCCTTCCGATTTCTTTCCGCTGTAAGTACATTACCAAGAGCGATTCTCTGCAGCTGGTCGGACAAGGTAAATATACAGCATCTTAACTTACCTATTCCACCTTGTAAATATGACAAGCTTTTGATTTAGTATGATGCAGGTTTTTATTTAGAACTGTAAATACCATTGGTATTATTTATCAATGTTATTTGTGGTAATGAATTCTATATCCACTTTGCAGGTTCTCATTTGTAGATTAATAGATAGACTCTACGCCCAACTATGCCTAAGGGATTTTATACACAGATATTATCTTGGGTATGTATTGAACCTGAGATTGGGATGTATTTCAATACATATCCTGTACTTCATTTATCTTTTTTTCATATATTTTTGTCTCCTGGAAATTATTCCACTCTTGTTGCAATATACTAATAATTGAAGATGGTAAATATATAGGTGAGAATCAGAGGTCTTACAACTTTGCTATGTGTTCTTAAAACCTTTAACTGATTGGTGGTCTGAGATGGAAGATGTAAACTTTGAGAATATTGTTTCCAAGTCAGGTCCTCTGTCAAGCAGGATTTGTCACATTAAGGAGGTTTTAAATTTGCTATGATGATGTGTTTGAGGAATCTGGATAAACTAAAAAAAGGGATAAGCCTTGATAGCTCAAGCTTGTTGGAGAGGTAATCTTTCAACAATTTACAAAAAGGATTAAAATTATACTACAATTTACAAAAAGGGATTAAAAGTTTATGGGAATTGGCATGAAGAATGTTTAGGAATCTGCATTTGTATCTATTTAGGTGTTACGTCCAACAATGATAGGTTTTACTTAATATATCAGACGATTGTTGTCAGTCATGGTGGGTTTCATTTCAACTCAAATCAAATCAAGTAAACAATTAACTGGAGAAAGCATGATTTATTTGTATATGGCCCAATTTTCTCAATAACATTGTACCCTTTTTCTGTATTCTGTTAGCTTGGCCTCATCTTGAAATTTTAAAAATCCTGATTAATTTGTGTATGATGCAGTCTCACACCTTTCGACGATTCAATTGGTTTGCTCAAACCCAAATGCCTTGACTTAGTAACACTGGGAATATTGCTTTTGATCTTATACTCTTTCTCTTGAGGCAGGTATTTAGCTATGATGGCCTATACACCCCATACTCTTTAGCAGCTACAGCTACTGGTATTGCTGAGCGTATTGCAGTGTATGTCCCATACTTTCATAATTCTTCCTTTTTTCTGAATGTTGATTGATGCATTAGCTAATTAAATAAGGCCCAGCTGGAGGCACTTATAATATTGTAAATTTATGCGAAACACCATATTCTACAGTGCACTTTCAGAAGTGCCAAATTATAAAGCTATTGCGGGTGTTCGTGAATCCGACTACAAAGGAGATGGAAGACTCTGAGTTGGATTTGTTGCTTGCAGGCATAGATAGTGCAATATTGATGATTGAGGTAGATTATGAGATTCATACTTTCTATTGCATTCGGATGTATATGCATCTAAACATACAAAATTTGGAATGGTGGTTGTCCTTCCATTCTGGCTCATATATTATATACTTTTCCATTTCAATATTAGTTGAGTTTTTGTATCTTGTGTCCTGTTTACTGTTAGAGCATAACATAAAAATATTTTTTCCACGGGCAGTTTATATCCAAAATGCGTTGTACATCGCACAACGAGAAATTACTAGTACATCTATATGCAAATCCATGATTGATCAAACAATTGATTTTTTGGCCAGTCTGGATTCCAATCACCAACCCCAGCATTGCTTAGCTAGCTTAGTTATGATGATGTCTTCACACTTTATTGCTGCTGCCTTTGATTAGTTATTTTGATTTCTTATTTGGAAATGTCATTTGGATCCCGTTGATCGTTTTCTCAATAATCCAGTCCATTGTTGTATTTCCATGGTTGTCTTTATAGTTTAAGACATTCCTGTATTTTTTTCCGCAAGCAAACAACTGATATTTATTTGGCTAAAATCCAATTGGTGTGGCAGGCATCTAGAACATCCGGTGCAAGTTTGGTAGGAAAAAAAAAACGCTCTCAAGCTAATGTTGTTGCTCAACAAGCTTTAATTGTCTAAAAATAGTAATTCTTTTATAGCTAATTTACACAGCTGTATGTAGGGAAAGTGTATTAATTATCTTCACTGGCTTAAGCCTCCTATAGTCCACTGGGAATTGAAATCACGAAATTTGCTGGTCGACTGGGAATTGAAATCACCAAATTTGTTGGTCGATAAGAATTTGACAGTAAAGGTAATTTCTCAGTTCGGTAATATACACTAATTTATGGACTCAAAAACTATATCAGGGAAAATGGCATCTTCTGCATAGAGTACAATACGATTTCTAATATCTTAACGCCTTAAGGTGTGAATCAATATCAATAATCAATTATCGAGTACAATACGATTTCACATACTTTCTTTGGCAAGGTATGAAATTAGAGTCGTGTGTAGAAAGGTTTTTATCTTTGCTTTTTAATTTTTTTATCCATTCAACTATTGTTTGTAGTATAAGTATTTTTTAAAATACTAAATTATAATATATAAATATTGGTAATGACAGATGTTGGTCGATTTGTATGCAATGTATAGATATACTCATGTATACTTAAAATGATTTAAGGAGGTTAGAGAATGTAATCGACAGAATAAAATTGAACAATTTTATTTGTTAAATTGAATAATTTTACTCATATTGTCCATAATTTCCGCCCATTGGGCGGGGGAAATACTAATAATATTTTAAAAAAATATCACTGATGAACAGTAACCTATAAATTCTCTCTCACAAAAATCCCCTTATGAACAATAATCTACCTGTTTCTTGAACATTCACTTTCTGCACGTAATCCAATACACGTTTCTGATGACCAATAACTCATCAATAACTCAAAATGTGTACAATAAAAAATTCAAAATATTTGATATTTTAAAACTGCATGATGAGACGAATCTAACGAGATCTCACTTGACTATGTTTTTCTTATATAGATGTTTTATAAGCATTAGTCAAAATTGAATAATAAATAGTAGCAAAAGTCAATTCCTTTTCACTATTGAAAAAAACATAATGCACTTTCAAAATATCTTTATTAAATGAATAACACATATCTAATTTCACTCTTTATATGTATTTTTTCATTTGAAACTATATTAATAAAATAAATGTGTGTTTTGATTATAAGTAATTATTAAAGTTGAAAATATTTATAGTTGTTCTAAGTAGATTCAAAATTATAACAAAATTTTAAAATATTTAATTGGATTATAAAAACATTACATTAATATAGATTTGAAATACATTGCATTAAAATTAGAAAATAATTTTTTAAAAAAGAAATATATATATACATATATATTAATAAATTTTTAATTATAAAATTTAAATATATACTACAATATATTAATTTGATGATAAAAAAAAATAAATGAATAAAAAATGAATCAAAATAAAATATTCTTAAATAAAGAAAAATTTAGAGTTGATTGTTGGAGATGAAAAGTTAAAAACTGTGATCTAGAATGGTAGATATAGTAGAGTTGACTGGGAAGTATAGTTTATTATTAGAGATGATCTTAGCGTCTGGGGTCGGTGAAATGGGAAATTGGAATTGGGGTGGGAAGAATAAACAGAGGCCCAAAAAGGAATTAGGATCCAGTCCTGCCTGCCAGCTAATAGTTTATTTAAGAATCCACCCTAATAGTTCTGCATTAGACTGGTACACTGGTATATCCATTGAGACAGTAATAGTTTATTTATATTCCTGTATCTTTTTTCAATTTGTTTACCTATAGGCTATAATACATTGTTGAACCTAATCAAGTTCTCCTTTTTCTTGGGGAACGAATCCACCCTTTAGCTTATCCACCGCTTAGATTCAAAAGAGCGAGTGTATGTGAGGTTTGGCAACGAATCCAGGACCTCCGTAATAGAGCTAAAATATACTCACGAGTCACGGCGTGGATGCAGCGACTCCATAAAACTCTGTACAGGTTGGCCACATTTCTTTGTCCATTGTGGGATGGTGATGGACGAACATTGGAAATTGACGATCATTTCCAACATGCACGGCCCCCAGCGTACCGATTTCCTGTTCCAAGCAGATATGGTCAAATCCAATTTCCCCAACAGCCCACCTTCACCATGACTTCATACATCGAATCGCCTACCGCATTCATGTTCATGCTTATGTATTTGTCTTTTTATTGATCGCATTACTATGTTCCAAATTGATCATGTTTGCTTTATTTTTTATGGCTTTTCACTTACTTCTCTAGCTCCTTGTGTCCCTTGTACATATCAATTATGTTCAAATTTCTTATTGTATGGCTCTGCGCATATTATCTCCAACTCCTTTGGCATTACTACTTTCTTATATAGTGATTTGTTCATTTGTTTTACTTTTTCTTACCAGTATTCTCTCCAACTCCTTCGGCATTACTATTTTCTTACTAGTATTACATTCATGGGTTTAAATTGATCGTCCAGATATGTTCTATTACTGTTTTTGACCTTATTTAGTTCATTTTGCATAATGAAAAAAATACAGGAATATAAATAAACTATATGTTATTGGAAAATCCTCTGAAAACAAATTGTTGTAGATAGGAACTCACATACATTTATCTATAAATATTTTTTCTTTCTCCATGGGCAGTTGTACATCCTTTTACGTTGTGCATCGCACAGTTCTCCTACTAGTGTTATAATAAGAGGAAGAGGAAATATTTTTGATGCATTATTATATGAGATGAGAAGTTAATTACAAAATTTTAATTTAACTTTATAATACTCTCTCCATTCTTTTTTAGTTGTCTCTTTTAGCTCAATTTCAATAACCAAGGTTTGCATTAATTAACTCATAAATTTACATTTTTATCCTTCAACTACACACATTCTTAATAAATGTCCAACAAATAGCATTTATGTAAAGTGAATGGCAATATAATAAAAATATAGTATAACTATATCTAACTACTTAAAAATGACAACTATTTTGAAATACTTTTTACTCTGTAAAAAGACAAGTAAAAAGTAAATGAGGGAGGGAGTAATATGCATATGTCTACAATTTCGTGCATTTTTTTCATCTCCACGAACTTTCTGGAGATCTTACGCAGTCACGCTATATATAGTAGGAGTATTTTTCTAATTAATAAATAAAATTTTCCATAGCACACCGAACCGCACACGTACTTTCCGCTTTAATCCAACGGCATATATCAGCCCAAGTCCAGGAAGAATCCCATTGGTCCGCATGTTTCGCTCTCACGATTTCATTGGACCACGTCATCACATATGACACGACATTCGTGTACTTGACACGTCATTTGCATGTAAACATACCATGTAGGCCAACTGATTCATACCTGAAATTTGATTGGGCCACGTCAGCTTGGGTGACGGGTTAAACACCCCCTCCCCTGTTCTTATATACTCCATTTCTTTCGTCGTTTCCCGAAACGCAGAAATCCTTCAGATTCAGAATCACGTCAACTTCCCACGCAGAAGGAAGAACAAATCAATCGACGAAGAACGAGAAAGGCGTGAAGTTTTGAGGTTTTGTGGAAATGGCTGGTGCGTGGAAGCGATCCGCGTCCTCGTATGGCTTCTGGATCGTACTGATCGGTGAGCGATTCTCTGAACTACTGGAATAAAAGTGATTTTGTTTTTAACATTCATTGGCAGTTTTTTATGGTAGTTTTCGCTGTCTGTGGATTCATTTGTTTTAGTAACAATTTTAGTGATTTGGTAGCAAGTAAGATGGTTGAGTTACAGTTTAAATTTAATGTTTGCTATTTATTTATAGATTTTATGTATAGGAGCAGATCCGAGTTTAGATTGACGTATTTTGGTTTAGATTATGTTTTTTCCTCATTAAGGATAATTTGAAACAATTAATTTCGTTTGTTGGCTGGATTGCCTGATTAGTGAACAGCAAACCGGAAATGCAGATTTATTTTTACTTATAGTGACTATAATGGGAAAATCGTTTTCTCCCCTGCCTTTCATTTAAATAAATGATAGGCGTACCGTTTTGAAGTGTCGAATCACTTGGGTTCTATTGTTATTGATTGCGATGTGATGCAAAAGATAAGTCAGGATGTGCAACTTGAAAGACATGATAATCTGAGTCATTGCTTTTTAAGGCATTAAGAGAATATAGAATCACTGAAATAAATGAGCTAACATGGTGACTGATGCTTTGAAACAGGAAGCCTATTTGCTTTTTCCATAGCTAAAGAGGAGGCTACTAAACTTGGGACAGTTATTGGTATAGATCTTGGTACAACTTATTCTTGTGTTGGTGTTTACAAGAATGGACATGTGGAGATCATAGCGAATGACCAGGGTAACCGTATCACCCCTTCATGGGTCGCCTTCACTGATGGCGAGAGGTTGATTGGTGAGGCTGCCAAGAATCAGGCAGCTGTTAACCCTGAGAGAACCATCTTTGATGTCAAGAGATTGATTGGAAGAAAGTAAGTTTTACTTGCCTTTATATCCCATATATCCATAACTATGTCAATGTGCAGAATGAGGATCAGTTGCCATGCCTCCTATTATAACTCTTGTTTATGCACAGGTTTGAGGACAAGGAAGTTCAAAAGGACATGAAACTCGTTCCTTACAAGATTGTTAACAGGGATGGCAAACCTTACATCCAGGTCCAGACTAAAGATGGTGAAACTAAGGTCTTCAGTCCTGAGGAGATCAGTGCCATGATTTTGACTAAGATGAAGGAGACAGCTGAGGCCTACCTTGGAAAGAAAATTAAGGATGCAGTTGTCACTGTCCCTGGTAAATATTTATCCTGAATGTTTTTCAATACTGAAATTTTCCACCATTGTTTAATTATTTTGTGATACATATTCTGTTCTGCAGCTTACTTCAATGATGCTCAGAGACAAGCCACGAAGGATGCCGGCACCATTGCTGGGTTGAATGTGGTCAGGATTATAAATGAACCAACCGCAGCAGCAATTGCATACGGTTTGGACAAGAAGGGTGGTGAAAAGAACATTCTGGTCTTTGACCTTGGTGGTGGAACTTTTGATGTCAGTATCTTGACTATTGACAATGGTGTGTTTGAGGTTCTTGCAACAAATGGAGATACTCACTTGGGAGGTGAGTTAATTCCCCTCGTTTGCTATTCCACAAGTACATTACCACTATTGTTGATACATTTGAAACCAGCAAACATTCTGTTTGATTGTTTCTACAGGTGAGGACTTTGATCAGAGAATCATGGAATACTTCATCAAGTTGATCAAGAAGAAGCACGGAAAGGACATCAGCAAGGACAACAGGGCCCTTGGCAAGCTGAGGAGAGAAGCCGAGCGTGCCAAGAGAGCTTTGAGCAGTCAGCACCAGGTCCGAGTAGAAATCGAGTCACTCTTTGATGGCACTGATTTCTCCGAACCACTTACAAGAGCTCGATTTGAGGAATTGAACAATGACCTATTCAGAAAGACCATGGGTCCTGTGAAGAAAGCCATGGAAGATGCTGGTTTGGAGAAGAGTCAGATTGATGAAATTGTTCTTGTTGGTGGAAGCACAAGGATCCCAAAGATTCAACAGCTTCTGAAGGACTACTTCGAGGGAAAAGAGCCAAACAAGGGTGTGAACCCAGATGAGGCTGTTGCTTATGGTGCTGCAGTTCAAGGAGGAATCCTGAGCGGCGAGGGAGGTGATGAAACCAAAGGTAATTTATTAAACGATCTTCTCATCTGCAGTTTCTTTCTTTAGTCGATAAATCAACCATCTCTGACTTGTATTATTACATTTTATCAGACATTCTACTCTTGGATGTTGCCCCATTGACCCTTGGTATCGAAACTGTTGGAGGAGTCATGACCAAGTTGATCCCAAGAAACACCGTTATCCCAACCAAGAAATCCCAAGTTTTCACAACCTACCAGGATCAACAAACAACTGTCACCATTCAGGTATTGGAATGTTTCGATTTGATTGATTCTTAGTAATTTGACATGGTAAAGTTTTTAAAAAAAAAAAGGGTAACTCTAAACCGGGGATCTCTCTCTGTCTCACAGGTCTTTGAGGGTGAAAGAAGTCTTACAAAGGACTGTAGGTTGCTCGGGAAATTCGACCTCACTGGAATTGCCCCTGCCCCAAGGTCACTATCTAATTTACACCACATTCTCTCTCATCTCTGTTTCAGCAACATTGTGTCTTACTTTTACTCACTCAAATATTCATTTTCTTCATCATACAGAGGAACCCCTCAGATCGAAGTCACATTTGAGGTGGATGCCAATGGTATCCTCAATGTGAAGGCCGAAGACAAGGCCTCGGGGAAATCTGAGAAGATCACAATCACCAACGACAAGGGCCGTCTGAGTCAAGAGGAAATCGAGCGAATGGTGAAGGAAGCCGAGGAGTTTGCCGAGGAGGACAAGAAGGTGAAGGAGAGGATCGATGCCAGGAACAGCCTGGAAACATATGTGTACAACATGAGGAACCAGATCAACGACAAGGACAAGTTGGCGGACAAATTGGAATCAGATGAAAAGGAGAAGATCGAGACAGCGACCAAGGAGGCCCTGGAATGGCTGGATGATAACCAGACAGCCGAGAAGGAGGATTACGAGGAGAAGCTCAAGGAGGTAGAGGCAGTGTGCAACCCAATCATCACTGCTGTTTACCAGAGATCCGGTGGAGCCCCTGGCGGCGACAAGGCTGAGGATGAGGATGAAGACGGCCACGATGAGCTGTAGAGAGGAAGGCGGCTTTTGTTTAATAGTGTTTTTTGAATTTCTGTTTTCCTCTTTTTGAAGGAATGACGAGGAAGAAATTGTGTCGTAGTTTTTATTATAGGATATTACTATGACGATGATGATGATGATGATGATGGATGGGGGGATGCCTCACTGAACTCTTGGATGATTTGTTGCTGGTTTTTGAAGAAAAGGTATTGAGGGAAAAAAAACACACACACAAAACTCAAAAGGGGGGGGCATCTCGTTGAATGATTGAAATATGTTTCTAATAGTAGTAGTAGGGCAGTCATGTTATGGGATATGTAGTAATGGATATTCAATGATTTGTGGAAATTCTTGGACAGCAGCAGCCTTGGCCTTGTTCATATAACATAGCTTCTGACCTCTTGCTATTGAGCTAGTGTGTGAGTAAATTTTCTACATATTAGTGCTACTAACATTTACTCCCTCCTTATTTAAAAAATTTTAGCATTTTTTTGTTTTTACGCAATCCAATAGACATTTTAAAAGAGTAATATCTCATATTTTATAAAATAAAAAATTATAAAACTTTAATTAATATTATAAAACTACGTAATTAGACGAATCTAACAAGATCTCACTTCACTATATTTTATCTTATATAACTAAGTGAAAAAATCGAAACAAAATTACTCAATGAATAGTGTTTACTATGCAAACGTTAATATTAATGAAATACGGAGGAAGTATTTTCCAAGTCTTTAGACTCTAGAAAGCATACTCCCTCTATTTGATTTACATTGATATTAGAATTAATATGTCTAGTTACCGATTTATTATTGTAAAATTATAATAGTACCACGATCCTAATCCTAGTTTTATACAAGTATTAATCTTGGTCAAATCTACCTAATTCAACAAATAAAATTGGATTTAAAACTCAATAAAATTCAACCAAAAATTAAAATAAACACACCGCTGACACCTAGTTCTACAACACTAGCTGTTTGAATTTTATGCATATTTTATCTTTTTTTTTAATTGTTTCACCTTCTCTAGCCTTCTTTGGTTGTACTGCAAAAAAAAGTAAATAAATAAATTATTTATCAATAAATCATTTTGGGTATGAACTTGACTCAAGTGGATATGTTTCATGCTTTCCAACCATATTTTGAGGATTCGATTCTCATCTATCCTGTATTCCTTTCCTTGTTCCATGCTTTCCAACCATATTTTGAGGATTCGATTCTCATCTATCGTGTATTCTTTTCCTTTATATTCCTTTATAATTTGTGTGGCTTTGGCTCCCATACACAGATGCATAGGTGTTAATGTTTATTAAAAAAAATTAAATCATTTTTTATTTATTTTAAAATTTTAATTTATCACGTAAAAAAATCAAGAATAGGGGTCCCTTTTAAAGCCCAAATTTTGGATTGACTATCTTTAAATTTGGGGCCCATTTATTTGTGTACAGTAAATTACAGTGTTTAGATTTGAGAATTTGACCCTCTCATTCCTTCTTCCCCAAAATTCTGTCCTCTTTCAAACCCTCTCCAAAGGATCATCCATCCACGGTCCACCCACAAACACGACGGCGATGGCGACGGAAAATCCGGACGGAGAGTCCTACTACGACAAATTCGACGGCGTCGCGCGCTGGTTCGGTATGAGCGTCTCCGCGGCCTTCTTCGCTTCCCTCGAGCGCTTCTCCTGCGTTAATCTCAGCACCTCCGATAGCGACGATGAGGACGAGGACCTAGATGAGGCAAATGATCGCCCCTTCACCCCCTCTTCTTACCAATCCTTCAATTCAGCACCCTCTATCAATCAAAATGTGGATGCAAATCTCAAGAATGCTCCCCCAGCCGTTGAAAATCTCCCCGTCTGATCGCGATCCTCGTGATTCACCCATCAATCCCGGTATTTATATGCTTCAATTAATCAATTGGTTAATTATGTGCAATTTTCTCATGATCGCGTATGTCTAGGGCGTATTTTCTTGATGTTTTTATTTCATTTAGCTCGTATCTGTCATTCTTTTGAGAATTAAGCGTTTTCTTTTTTATGCGACGGAGGAATATAATTGTTTTTATCAGAATCGTGGACTTTCAAATGCATAGAATTGCTGCATTATTGAACTTTTTTGTTTTTTCTTAAAATATTATTCTTGAGCCCTTTAAACAAGATTGATGCAAGATATTTTGGATAATTAGTGTTCAGTTAGATCGGAGTTCATATCCCTAATGTTCGCCAAATGATTTCCATGATCTTTGTTCAAGTTCCTTTCCTCTGGTAAATAACTCAACCCTTTTCCTGGAATGTTGAATAATTATTGTGATAACTGATAAGAGGAGATTTGGTAGCTGTTGAATTTCTCAACATAAATCATGTAGAATCTGGTCCCTTCCATCCCTGAATGGAAACATTATGAGTAATATGAATGGTCATTGGAGAAAGGGTAGAAGAATGAGACCTATTATGGGACACAGTGCATTACATACAGATGCTCAATACGCCTCAACTGGGTTTATCCTATTCCCACTGCTTAGTAAGAAAGAAACTGGATAATCATCCTGAACGATGAGTGAAATGAATATAAAACAAAGATAAATAGTAGTATTAGGAAAAAAAAGATAGCTTGAACAACCCTACAGGCACCAGTTTTTGTGTATGCATAATCAAATTTACCCTTACTTTCCACTCAAGAAAGATAACAAAAATTAATCAGCCTCAGACAAGCAAAATAGGGACACTTTAGTGAGTAACCAAATATGGCACTTGGGTGAAGGGGCAAGTTGCTAATACTCTACCCCTCTAGGGCATGGATGGGGTATATCTCACCAACTTCGAATCGAATATTTCTTTGCAATCATGTAGTGTATCTTACCATCTTAAGAATTGTAACTGTTCCATGGCATAAAAGCTACTGATTCATATTTCCCTTAAGAAAGTTCCCCACCAACCGTAGCCGCACCATCTACAAATTAAGTCCCCTGCAAAATATGAGTGGAGGAGGAATTGATAACCTTCCTTTTGAATCCTTTTAAACTTCTAAATGATGGAAGGTGCTTGCATAACCCTTCCTTTTGATCAGTTTGATACAAGTTTGTTTTGTGTTGTTAGATATAATTTTCAATTTGATATCTTTTCTATAAACAGGCATTTATGCATTTTGAAGAAGTGAATAGGAATATAAAGGGACGAAGGGTGCTCTCTAATTTTTTAAGTTTTTAAAATGGTGAACTAGCATTAGTAAAATGTTGTGCATCGAGTTAAAAGGACCTTCTAATAAATGTCTGTGTTTGTTGGCAGCATTTTTTAGACATTTTTTAGGATTTGAGATGCTGAGAAAATGAAACTCTTCGCGGAGTCTTCAAGCATATGACATGATTCTTGGTATAACAAAATGCTGACTATGAAGCCCGCATATTCTTTTTGTTTTAATACGCATTATTCTGATGTTTATCTTAATATTCTGGGTGTAGAATTGATACGTGTATTTGGTGGGTGGATCAATTTTATACATTGGCATTCTGAAACTAAAACTCTATGTGCAATCTAAAGCTTGTCTTGATAGATGATTCTAAAATAGTCACTGTTGAACTTAACTCTGAGAGTAGCCTAAAGTTTTACCTTGACATTTCTTGACATGAGAATTTTCATTGCAAAATGTGAGTATTTGTCATGGCGCACATCCATCCACAATATCATTTACCATGTATCATTTGTTTTCCAATCGAAAATGAAACACAGGTTTGCAATAATAGGCACATTGAAGAGGCATTTGTCATTACATAACAATGGCTTACTATGCATTTGCGCTTATAGTGTCAATGAATTTGCTTTCCATGGAAGAGTTGGGATTATCAGGTTCAAAAGTTAACTTTGTATGTTTTTTTCTCCTGCAGGGTTGTGGTTATGCTGTATATCGAGTGTCCCTGTGTTTAAACTTATCACTTTCCTTGATATTTTCTCATATGGATTTAGCATTGACCTTTCGAAATGAAAACGATTCAATGCAATAGTTGAAGTTTCACATTAGCACTATCTTTGTACATAAAAGACCATAGATGTTTCACACTATGTTTGAAGGATTCATATCCTTTTCTTTTTAGTTGTCGGTTTTCAAATCCTTCAATGGTAAGAATGAAGGCCTGGCCATTATCCTGTCCGAAACAATTAACAAAAGAGGTTAAAGTAACTAAGTCTCACATACATGGTGATGGTGCTAATCTTGGTGGGAATAGAGAGAGAATAAAATATTAGAGAAATGGTTCTTTGGGCAATCGACTTGAAAGAGAAAAATTGATGGAAAGGGAAAAATCGATCCAAGCGGCCCCTTTTTCCCATGAATTCAATATCACAATGAGGGTTGAGGTTCATCTTCTCATTATGTCTTTGTCAAATTTCCTGGACCTGGAGGATAACTCCTCAGACATTATTACTAAGCTACTTCCTCTTTTTTTTAAATGTTATATTTCATATTTTCACGCAATCCAATACACATTTTTAATGCTTAATATCTCAAATTGTATAAAAGTAAAAATTATAAAAATTTGATATTCTAAATTTATGCGATTAGATGAATCCAACAAGATCTCACTTAGACTATATTTTATCTTATATAATTGTATTAAAAAGTTGAATTAAAGCTATTCAATGAATAGTAATTACTATGCAAACGCAACCTTTTAAAAAAATGGAGGGAGTATTAGAATAGTTGATGTTCCTCGGAAAGCTGGGTTTGGTTGGGTGAGTTGGGAGATTAATGGTCGCTAGATTGAAGATTTATCAGGCTTTGTTGGTGTTACATATAAATCTTTTTGCTGAGCTGCTTGGGATATGGAATGGGTTGCAAAGGCTTGGAATTGGGTGAAGCTTATTGCTTTTCAAATTCAGTTGAGGCCTTGAGACCCATTCGGAATGGGACATCTTGTGATCATTGGCTTCATCCATTGGTCTTGAACATTTGGGAACGTTGGGAGCAACTTCCGAGCTTTCAGTGGTTTCACATCTTACGAGAAGGAAATATTGTGGCTAATGCATTTGCAAACAAAGGGGCTCGTTCCCTAGAATTCTTCACGATGTGTGCATTTTCGCCTGATGAGGTCTAGCCAGTCTTAGCGACTGATTCAGTTGGTGTTTGGTTTCCTCCTGCTTAATTTTGTGTTTGTTCTTGTTTTCGGTTTTTCTTTGGTTCCCTCCTTTGCTTATGTAGTTTTCCACAGTTTTCCCCTTATTTTTGCTGACGCACAGGGATCTTCAAGGCTTGCTCAGGCATCATGGTTATCCAAAAAAAAAAAAGGTGTTTTCGTCATTTGATGTCTAATGGCTTGCTCAGGGATCTTCAAGGCTTAAAACTGATCCCCGAGGTCGATATCTACTGTACAAAACTAATTGAAAAGTCAGCTAAAACAACAATTGATAGGGCCCTGATCAAGTGTGTTGCTGTAGAGTGTAGACTATGAATCAATAGGCCCCTGACTGCCATCATCACCTGCTGTATTTTCTCCAGCTGAAGGGAAAAAGCTCCATATGGAGAGACAATTTTCATCACCTATATTTAACACAACCACAATTCGTTAAAACCTCAATGGTGGGTGAGAATGGGTAGAAAAGAGAATTTTCTGTAAGTTATTTGATGTGTTCAAATGTTGTTTGGATCAATTTAATACCGCTCAGACTGTTCTCATTTGAGTCATCTAAACCTCCATATCTTCGGTGTCCCGATGAGGTTGCCGCCATTGGAAAGAAAGGGTGAAAAGATACCCCGTTTATGGTATCTGAAATATAGAAAACAGACACCAATAAGAAGGATACATGATGGTCATAATCCTTAAATGTCGTGAGTACAAGCAAAGAAGTGAGAGTTGTAGAAGAGGCAATAGTAAAACACACCTAATGCAGCTTGGAAGCTGGAAACCCAGTTTCCTGTCTGTAGATCATAAATATGTACCAAGCCGTCCTTTTAAGAGAAAACATGGAAAATTTGATGAATTGGAATATGCTTACTCATTTTTTTGCAGAACATATACTAATTTGATTACAAATAAAAAATAAAAAATAAAAATAAAAAAATAAATAAATAAAAATTTGTACCTGACCACCAGTTCCAAGATATCGCCCAAGCGGTTCAACATCGAATTGTACCCTCTGATTGGTGCCTTCACACGATCGATAGAGTCTAAAGATTGTGGAATAAAGTGAGGAAAGCATGAAAAAGTGCCGAGCTAGAGATGTTTGGAACTCCCCAAGTCTAGGCCTCTAGGGGTGTAAAATTGCTGAGCTTGAGTCCAGCTACCCACGCTTTTTGAGCTCAAGCTCTTATTAACTACAAATGTTTTAATTTTAGATATATTTATATAGGCAATAATATTATAATGTTCAATAAATATTAACCTTAATCATGCTTAAAAAAATAAAAGAAACAAGTTAGCCAGCTCGGCCCACCAGTCACCTCACAACCCCCCCATGCCTGTTTTTGTATACTTCTAGAGTTTGGAAATATCAAATATACATATTTTTTTTAAAAAAAAAATCACTTCAATGAAATACAAGGTGATAGTATCAAAATCCAGAGCACAAAGAAGAAACTTACTTGTAAACCATTTCAGCGGTTTTGCGAACATCCCAGCATAAAACGTACGGGTCCTGCAAGAAAATTTTCGAGCATTCATCAAAGGCTTATGTATTATGTATTATCAGAAGTTTAGAGTACCATCCATGTTGAAACAGAAGGTTTGCTCTTACCTTGCGTCCTCCAGTGTACAAGTAGTTTCCATCTCTAGAAAACTGAACCTGAGTGACGAACATTACGAATGATTAAGCACTTCTAAACGCACAAAAATTCAATAAGTTGAGTCGAATTTTCACTTACTTGGGTGACTCCACCTTCCTGTCCATGCAAGACATACAGCATTTCCATATTATCTTCCCGGAATATTGCAGTAGTTTGGCTGTAGGAACCCGCAGCCAGCATCCCAGTACAAGTGGGTGAAAAAGCAATTGAAGATATAATCCCTGAAAAACAGATGCGCTCATGTACAGCATAATTAAATGGTTAAGCAGCATGATGATGAACAGCCAGCAGTAAATGCAAGTACAAATGAATCATGTACTTCAAATATGTATAGACACCTCCTATAGGGGAGGGAATATCGAAAGGATCCCACTAGAAATTTCTATAAATTATAAAGGGTTTGCTAGATACAGAAATTTCTACTAATTACCTGGTTGCCCTTCTTTGTTTTCAGAAATTGTCGAATGTTGTACAAAGTCTCTCCCTGGGCGATGAACTTCAAATACCCTAATAATTTTGTTGTAGCCAGCAAAGATCCTGAAATTTGAAAAAATATGCCATGAAAGAAGCACAATGCAATACATTAGGCTCCCGGATAAGCAAGACCTCTATAACACGAAAACAGAGAAGAAATATCATCAAGAAGACACATGAAGAAGTTGGTTTAAAAGAAAAAAGATATGAAGAGTGCTTAGAAATATAAAGATAAAATCATAAAAACGCTAGGATGCAATAGAATAGATTATATACGAAAATTGTTCTCAATAATGTCATAAATTTACTCCTCCAAAAAAATAATGTCATAAATTTTAGAACCTAATAATGTGCAAAAGCATGAACCCAGTTACTGCAAATCAGATGTGATGCAATGGGAATCGATATAAATCAAAATGGAAAAATGATCAAGTTATGGTGTTATAACACGTCATTCAAGTAATTGATGCTTACTTATTTCCATTTGGGTTGAAACCAATTGAAAAGGCAGCAGTGATCTCATCCATAGCATCATAGGCTCGATAGGTGCAGCGCAGCTGAAAATTTCCATTTCCAGAGTAGTTGTTAGTTTCTTACCGACATTGGAAAAAATGCAAAGAAGTACATATACAGACTAGCTCTCACTATAGGATTAGGAACCCAAAGAAAATCTAATGAACCTGTCCAGTATTGGCATCCCAGAGATGGATAGGATGGTCCCGAGTGGATGTTGCAAATACACATAGATCTGGATCTGAATTTTTGAATGAGAAAACTCATAAATTTGAAATTCAAATTCAGTATAACTGAGATAAGGAAAATCATGTCGAGAATATACTTGATGCAGACATGTATGGATACCAGCAGTAATCATACACAGATTCTCCCTCACTCAAAACAAGATTTGCCACATATGAATCTGCAAGTAAATTGAATGAATTAAGGACGCAAGTTCCAGAACAACAAAAATATTGCCCATGAAGTGAATGAAAGACAGACAAGCAAAAGCTTCTTAATGTCAAAACTTCATTCTGTTTCAAAGAAGGTATCCAAATTAACAAGATTTTTTTCTCTTAAACATATGTTACAGCAGTAATATCACCATCAAAATACATGAAATTTTTCCAAACTGAACTTAATCATGATATGCGAAGAAAGAGAAGTGAGCTACCAGACTCCACCACGGAAGGGGGATCATTTGCTGAACTGCCGTCGTCATCATCAAAAGGCCTAATTATAAAGTAGACAAATATAATAAAATACAACCAATAAAACAAAATATATGCAGACAATGAATAATTCATAATCAGTAGACTGACAAGTTGAAAACTCGGAGGCTATTATCATCAGAGCAAGTCAAGAAGCAAGAGCCATCTGGCGACCTATTCATTAACCATAGCAGACCAAAGCAGGATACACATTTAGCACGAATAATTACACAAAGTGATAAAACATTCACGCTAAATGCCTTATAAAACAGATAGGAAATGCGATCAATTACCATTTAACACCCTTGAGAAAGTTGTTAGGGTTTGCAGAAGTGGTTCTGAACTGCTGGAAGAAGTTATAGGTCCTGTACGGAGAAATGGAGCAATCCACCGCTGACCAATAATTGGTTCCTACGGAGGTTTCTCCTTCAGCATCGTACTCCGGCGGCGGCTCCGGCGCTTCTTCTTCCCCCATGAAAATCTCTCGCCCCACGTTCTCGACACCGGAGACCAAATTGCCGCCAAAACGCAATGGGCGAGGAATTATAGTTTGGGCCTACAAATCATTCCACAACAGGCCCAAATCCAATTCAACGCGCGTTTGGACTCAGTCCATGATAATTTTTACTAGGCCCAAAATTTCAATTATGGAACTTGGAACTATTGCACTTGAGAAGTCCAACTTCCATATCGGGATAAATTTGGACAACCAGTAAGCCCAACTTCCTTTGTCTGAGACTCTGAGCTTCTAAAAATAAAAAATAAAAAATAAAAAAGAAAGAAGAGAAGTATAGGGTAAGAGTGTAAGACGGTAAGTAGATTGAGATTAAATGCAAGTTTTTGTTTTGGCAAAGGTTAAAAACTATACAAAAGCTACAAAAGAGGAGAGGGGATGGAAAGAAAAAACAATTGAAAAAAAAAACACAAACAAACAAACACAATCACATGTACGTTGAGATTACTATTGAGCCCCAAAAGGCCTAAAAAATTCTTTTGGTATTGTTTTAGAAGTTTTAAAAATAGGGAAAAGAAAGTAATACCAACAAACATAATTAAATAAATAACATTCACACGCACATACTGTATGTAATTATTATAAACATAATTTCATATACTAAAACTCTATTCCTAATAGTTCTAACTCAATCCCAAAAATGCAATATGCGTGGCATGGGATGAGGACTTAGTCCATTAAGTTTATTAACTTCCAACATGGGGTTCGATTTCCCACCGGCCCCTTATCCCTCTCTTTTATTTCATTTGTAATTGTGTGACATGGATTCCCAATATTCTTTTTCTAGCATGTATAGGCTGTTCGGGAAAAGAAAAAAAAAATGCAATAAGTAATGAGTTAACAACCCATTAAATCAACCAATCATTTGCCATCTATACATACTTTTGAGTATACGAGGCACAAGACATTTTCATAAAAATACAAATACGAAGAATTAGAGGCTTATAAACTCTATTATTCAAATCAAGCATATATACCAAACATAATAATCAAACATTTATATCAACAAATCATTACTAAATATGCTTGCTGGGGTTACTGATGTATGTCCTATTGGCATGTGGTCACAGAAAGAATACCATATCAGGATAACCATATATGCATCTAAATCAGAACCCATAATTTCTCCAAAAAAACAAACACAGAATTTTAAAAGAAAAGTAAAAGAGAAATGGGAACCCATACTTGGGAAGCAGAGAATGGTTCCCACTTCACAGCTGCCAGGATTCATTCATTATTTACAATGAAACCAGCAACTGTAGCAACATCCCAATCCATTATCCATCAAAGGCATTATTATTATACACTAGGAGAAATACTACAGTATAGCTAATTCTCGGATAACCCGACTGCCGTCCGACATACGGGTCGGACACTTCCCAATATACTATCATTAACCATCATCATCATCATTACACAAATCAACAATGTCATTCATGTGTCTGCCCTCAACTGGGCAACATCAATAAATTTTCCTTAATACCACTGTACATGTACATCATCCATCCCTATTTCTAATTACATACAATTATCACTCTAACATAAAATGTCACCAAAAACACCAAAAACCAAAATTTTCCCAGCAAGCCCCTCCTTGTGCTTCGGCAAGGAAGAACGCTGCTCCCAACCCAAGAGAAGTAAAGAGAACCATTTTGGTTACTCTTACAGCAAGGCTTCCAACTACAATTTACAACACAAGAGGCAGTTAGTTTTGGCAGTTTATTCAGAATGTTATCGCATCCAGACAGGGGCGACGGTGACTGCAACTAAGCGTAAAGTGCATTCATCCGCCGTTCCATCAGTTTTTCAGCATGGCAGACAAATAACTCAATCATTCAAACCAGCCAACAGACCATAAAGAAGCCATTCCCCACACACCTTTTTTTTTTCCCTCAAAAACAAATATTTCGACCCGCAGCCCCTAGTCCCACCCAAAGTATAAATGAACGGAAGCGATTAAACAAGTTCCCACCACCATCAACATGGAAGATATCAATATCAAGAACGGACCTATTACGACACCACCGTTTCATTTCTGGGCCATCGGCCTAAAATTATTACCATAGCAAAACAAATGAAATAATCACCATCATACAAATTAAGCTGACGAGGGGTGGGGGGGGCAGGGGTTGCCTTGCAAGGCAAAGCACCATAATTTATAAATCTTAGGGTACCTTACAATTTGCACATTCGGCTCCCTGCCAGCTGTAGGTGTGCCCATCTGAAACTTTAATAATGCACAGCTGTTGAAAGGGACCCAACGGATAGCAGTCCTCCAATATACCCCCTCGATGTAGAGCAATTTAATGGATTAGGGTCCGACCAGTGCCTTCAATGCTGCCAAATCTAGCTTAATGTGCCAGCCCATCATGCAATGAACTTGCATCACAACCCTGAGGGTAGATCAATTGCAAAATCACCGTCGGAGAACTGAATCATATCCAGTTTTTAATGTCTCTGTCACCTGCCTTGTCTTAAAGGGGCACTGGTAACCCGTAATTCTGAAATGATCTAATTCGCCCGTCCCACCCTGCGGTGACTATTACCAGGCCCCAGGCATGTGCATTTGATGAACTCTGGTAACAAGTCTTGAAAAGTTTGTACTGGGACTTGCTCAGTAAGGATGCGACATATTTGGGGCTAGACATGGGAAGCTTTTCCTCAGGCCAAGTTACTGATCCTTTTGAGCCGGAGTTCAATAGAAACTCTTGGGTTAATGAGAAACAAGTGGATGGTGCGAAAGGCAAAGGACTGGTAGATATATTGCTCAGGGTGCTGGATTTCATTCCAGGCCATGGTATGGCAACAGAGGCATCGGTTGAGAAACACTCGAAGGACTTAATGACTCTTGGCTGAGAAAAGGATGACTCTTCCTCATCGAAGAAGTTCCAAACATAAATATTTGAATCCTCTGATGATGAAACGATATGCCTCCCATCTGAGGTGAGTGTAGCAGAAAAATAATTCCCTGATTTCCGAAAGCCTGACATCAAATGTTAAGGGATTGAGTTGATTTACAGCCACAAAAAATTAAACTATAGCACTTCCATCTGAATTACAACATCACATTACACATTAACCATAGCAAAAAGTCATGAGCGGTAGTCATGTCTATTCTTTCAAACAAAAAGTCGAGTAGAGTATTTTTCACTTTTAATATTGAAATATTCAATTAAGCAAACATAAGAGTAACAAATCGAGTACTTACTACTTACCTTTGTACTTGCAGAGAACATTCAACCCATCTATGATTCGAACTTGTGAATCAGCAGAAGTAACCAAAATTTTGCTTGGATCTTGTGGAAAAAACTGCAACCGCATATTAACAAATTTAAGGAACTTTTGCATTTACAGAAACTCAGGAAGGACAAACGAAGTAAAATAAACAAGACGTGTCATCAGTCAGTAGATGGTAACCTGAAAGCCAGTTACCCTTCTGTTTGTTGACTTCTTATTACTTAGACACATCTCAGCTTCCAACTGTAAGCGATCATCTGATTAATGCAACATAAAGTGTCAATGCCCCTGTAATTAAGTAAATATCACGTTCGTAAATATAAATCATCAAATGACATTCACTTCCACTCCATATAGTGTTACTGGGAATTCTAGTTAATTTCTTGCCTCCCCTGAGCAATATGTTCTGAATATCAAGAGCAATGACACAAACAATGAGCATCAACAATACATTGACTTGCAGAACAAAGGAGTTTGTGTCACTTTACACAAAACATGTGGAGACCTGACATGTCAAAAATTGCTAACACCAATTTGGACCTTTGAAATTTAGTTGTGGAAAAGTGGGAATAAAAAGGATAATATAAGAGTATTAAAGTCATACTTGATCATCTAAAGTTCCACCCTGACACCTAAGAACAATTCAACATTGCACATTTAAATCCCATGTGACATGGACTACAGTTCCATATAGGAAAAGTACAAAAGCTTCTGTCTAATGGTACTTCAAGTATTTGCAGCAGACATATTCTTTCACTAGGATGACATCATAATAATAATGGGAAGAGATTTGAACCCAAAGACAACCTGTAAATACCTGATATGTTGAAAATGCGGTAGGTGCCTGTGATAAAGCCAATAATTCCACCCTGTGGAAAAGAACATTAAAACAAAATTAATATGTCTAAAAAATTAATACCGGACAATTTAGCATGTAAAGGATGGTACAAGCAGTACGGACCTGACCATCGGACCGATAAGACACTGCAGTGATGATGTCCCTTGTTTCAGCCCAGTAAACGACTTGACAACCAGTGATTGTCCAAATTCGTACCTTCCCATCTATGGAACCACTGATGAAGTAATCATCACTCACAGGGTGAAACTGAATGCAGGTCACTGCAAAGAATTAGATATATTTAGGCAAAGAATTTGGTATTGAACCAAATTTAGACCAACACTTTTTCACCACCAATTAGATATTATTACCACTCTTAACAAAAAAGACAATATATGTTGCTAGATACGTACCATAGTCAGTATGGTAGAAAACCTTGAGGCACTGATCAAGTCCAACCCTCCATAACCTTACGGATTTGTCCATTGATGATGATAGCAAAGACTGCAGAAAAAAAAATTAGAAAACATTTCAGTTTGCTTCAAACAATTTAAAATATATATAACAAAATTGCACAACCAAGCATACATTATTACTTGACCATGAAAGATCCAAGATCTCTGCAGTGTGTCCATTAAAAACATGTATTGGCTTTTCCAAAATTCGAAACACCTTCGGAGGGATGACAACACAAGCAGAATCAGGTGTTTTCCTAAGATTCTTGAATTTATTATCTTTCTCTAGTGTTAGTGGTCCTAACTCAGAAAGATTGCTCAGTGACAAGAACACACACGATGAATCCGCATCTGGAATGTCCACAGAATCCAACCTCTCATCTTCAACGACCTTCCAGACTTTCACAATCTTATCTTCTCCAGCACTAGCCAGGTACTGTCCATCAGGACTAAATTTCATTGCCAATATGGATCCTTCATGAGCTTGTATATCTTGCCCAGTGAAGAGGGCTGAAAGTTCCTTCAACTTTCTCTGGTTGTGGCGAACACCGACTCTGCGGATCTTTCTGGAACAAGCTTGGTTAGAATCATCTAATCCCTCATTATCAGCTCTTGCATCCCCACTAACACAAGTGAAGGATCGTAATTTCCTCAACCAAATTTCTTTCAATCTATCCATTGTTTTAGGAGTATAAGCGCTACCCTCAACTTCCATGTGCTTAAATTGCTGTACTATTGGAGATACTCCCAAAGCATCCCCATGTTTCCCCTGTAGCTTCAAATCATCTTGCTCTTTGACTTGAATCTTTCGAGGTTCCTTATTCTCCACCACCAAAAAATCTACTGCATGACCTGTGTCCCCGTTGGTATTTCTACATTCACTATGACCAGTCCCTTGATACAAATCCAACTCATCCATAATCCAACTTGACACAGAAGATCCACTGGAAGAGACGTCATCTTCAATGCTTGCGGTTCTATGCACAGCTCCATTATGCTCCACAATTCTGTCATCATCTCCCTCAGAATCGCCATTATCATGGGTAGCTGCAGATATTTCCTCTTCGAACACAAGCGGTCCCAACCCCATCAATCTAATGAATTTCCTTCTGCGCTCTCTAACGCTTTGAGGTGAATTAACCCAGACATCATATCCCAAATTATCAGAAACCAGATCAGGCTCTGCAATTTGATCCAAATCAAGAGATCGAGATCCTCCATCCTCATCATCATCGTCCCAGAAGCTATCCATGATTCCTAAAGCTTAATCTATGAAATCACAGAAGCCCCTTGGCAAAACCATTGGATTGGCGTGCCTTAGGCAATGTATTGTTTTATGCCCTTCCCCTTCCAATGCAAAACCTTCAAAAAAGATAATAAATAAATTTTTTTAAAAAAAAAAACACAGAAATACAGGTTTAGCTATTAAAAAAAATAAGAGCAACCACAATCAGGGTTTCAGGGGGAAATAACTATAAATAAACATCCCAAAAAGCCAGACCAGAAATCACAAAACAAATACTGCCATTGATCAAAACTAAATTAACACATAAAAATTAAACAATGGATAATTGGATCCAACATGGATCCCAATCCACACCCATTGAACCTGGTCTCCCACAGCACGAACTTCCCGCAATTAAAGGAAACATTAAAAAAATAAAAAGCGAATACAACGCTAAAATCCCTCCATCTCGAAAATCCAGGGAAACCCGGATGCACTTGGTCCGGAAACGAAACCAAGATAACGAATTGACGCACTCCACCCAACGAATTCCTACAATCTACAAATTTAACAAAGATACTACCCACATTAGGTAGCGCCAAACGGAATTAAAGTTACCAGAGAGAGAAGATTTGCTCACATGGGTTAGATTTGGTGGTCTTCGAATGAATTGCTGGCGGCAGAGAAATCGAGGGAGGTTGGGTGTGTAGTGTGTAGAAACTAGAAAGGCAGCGGCAAGGAAGAGCAGTGACCAATTAAAAAAAGGGGCAACCGAGATAAACGACAGTTATTGGGAATTCTAGGGATTGAACTGTAAATTGGGACAAGAAAAACGGAAAACTCAAAAAATTCCAAGAAAAATAAATTTCATCGATGTCCGTGAATCGATGACCCGAGACGATTTACTCCTAAACATCCACGTTTCGGGCAAGAATGCGTGTGCTAAAACAGTGAACCCCGTAATTATAAAGCGCAGTATTTTTCGCTTCGCAATTTTTTCCTGCGGGATGGAAATTGGAAACGGGAAGGAAGTACAGAATAGCCTTCTGCTGTGAACCTGCTCATGGCAAATTGCCAATTTGCCAATTGCCTTTATTATTTATTTAATTTAATTATTTTTTGGTAGGCAGGACCACAATTTCGATCGCTTAGCTCTTTTGAACTAACTCGATCCAAAATTTTGTTAAAGTTCGTGGAATTATTTTCTTATTTTGAATTTTTTAGCTATAATTCACAGATGAATATTGAATATATATTTTATATAATTTTTATTTATATATATTTGAAATATTAATTATTAGTACTATGGTTGAATAACAACTCTTTGTGAAATACTCCCTCCGTTCCTTATTAGTAGTTGTTTTAGGAAGAAATACATTTATCAAGGATTGTAATTATTATTCTGTATTATTCCACTTTCACCCCTATGTATTTTCTTTGAAAATAAAAAATAAAATTGGAGTGAAGAGAAAATGCACAGTATTCTAGGAATATCTTTTATGATAATATAGAGGTAATATTGAAAAAGTATGAGATAAATATGTAAAGTTACAACTATTTTGAAACATTTTTTTGTTTCTAAAAAGGAACAGAGGGAGTATATATTTTTTAAGGAAATACAATACTTAAAAAACAATTCTCTTTTGGTACACTAGAGCCCCATTTATAAAATTGAAGATTGAGGACTTAATGTTCAAAACAATTTGATTTTTTTCAAAACCAATTTTATTTAAGAACAAAAATGATATTGTAGTACAGAGGATGGTTGGCTATTTAAATCAATAATCTAGTTAGAGAATTAGTAATATAATTTACCTATGGGCTGTGTTAATTATTAAATTATTTTTGGAATTTATCAAAAGATAAATAAATGGATAAATAAGGGAAATTGTGGGGGTGGGTGGTTAGAATGGGAATTGTCAAGTTTCCACTTTTGAAGTCAAAAGCAAAGAAAAGTCGTGTTTGAATGAAACTCAGCTGTGTTTCTTTGTAACCGCGATTTAAGTCAATATCTTTTAGTACTTTAATATTTAGAGAGAGAATTTAAATTTTTGGGTAGAACTAAGGGATGTGTTTGATCGAGAGTTTATTAGATTTTTATGTACTTTATAAAGTTTGTGCATTTAAAAAGTTTATAGACTCCACATAGAGTTGACTGATTTATATAGAATCCATGAAGAGTCTGGCTGATTTTAGACCGATTTCGTTTAGTTATATTTTTTTAAGAGAATCGATTAAAATTTATAAAGAATTAAAATCCATAGACTGTTGAATACCTCTATATTTTTTAAGAATTTTAAAAATCTGTATTAAATACCTCTAGATTTTTAAAGATTTTTTAAAATTTGTATTGAATATCTCAAAATTTTTAAAGATTTTTTAAAATCTAGATTGAATACACCCAACTTTTGAAATCTGAAAAATTCCTATGGATTCTTGATTGAATACACCCCACTAAAAATAGTAGGGGTGAAAACGGGACGGATACGGGCGGATAGTACTCGTCCCGTATCCTATCCCATATTTTTTGTCGAATACGGACTCGAATGCGAATAGACCGGATACAAATACGAATTCGAATATTTCGGGATACTGATACGAGACGGATTTAAATTTTAATTCGGATAATCTTATAATTTTTAAAATTAATTTTTTTTAAGAGAAATCGGAATATACTATGTAAGCTAAACTGGTTTTTTAAATTTTGCAATATCATCAGTTATTTAATTCGTTCAAGACATCTAAATAGCATCACTACAAGATGTTATATACTATAACTAATAAGTAACCCGTTGAGACTCGACGGGCATAACTATATATATACACTTATACTATATAAAGTAATAATAATTTGTATTTTAAGTAATGAAAAATGTGTAATGATTTTATATATACTCAAAAGGGGATGTATATGATGATATAATTTAATTTTTAAAACTTACAAAGAAATAATATTATATCGTATTCTTTAGCTTATGTGGCTTGTCCGTTACAAACCTAATAGATCAATAAAAATAATCATTAAAACAATATTTTTATTTAATTTGAAAATTAAATTAAGATAAAACAAAATTTAAATATAAGTATTAAGCATAATATAAAAAATTCCCTCACAATTTGTGGAAAATTTCATTACTGAAAATTTCATTGGTAGGGGCTAATATAGCACTATCTTTAAAAATGTTTGAATTTGAAGTGGTGCAATTTATATTTGTATATGTACTCTAAAAAAATTGTCGCTATAAGGTCACTCGTAGAGTTTAGAAGAATATCATCCGGAGATGTCACATCTGATTGTACATTTCCAAAATCAATACCGGCTTTACCTCACCTACATCAACTATCCATTTTGCAAATTTCTGTCATATATAAATTTCATGGAAAAAAAAACAATATTGTCCCATAATTTTAAAAAATTTCCTAAACAATCCCACAAATATCGAATTAGACGAATCCGTCCAATAACTACCATAATCATCGCCCAACCCGTCCATGAACCCGGTTTTTTCGCTATTCATCGCCAGACCCGTCGCATAACTACCCTAATCATCGCCGAACCCATCCCTTCATTACGATAGTTATGGGACGGGTTCAATAAAAATAAACGAAAAAAATAGGGTTCGGGATGGGTTCGTCTAATTCGATATTTGTGGGATGATTTTGGAAATTGAAAAACGTATGGGACTAAATGAATTTTTTTCCTAAATTTTATTGTAAATAACATTTCTTGCGGTATCTTGAGTTAATAATTCGTAATTGCATATTAATACTTTGAGCCACATCTTGCTAGTGATACAAATATTGTGACATAATTATTCATGGCTAAAAACTGATTTTGGCAAATAAAGTCTAACATTCTTTAATGATTGACATTGACTTTTGTTTGTAATCATAGCAAAACAAACTGCAAGCGAGAATTTTCTCATCTGAAATCGAATGAAAATTTTGGTTAAATCAAATAGGCTCATAATCATTCTACCAATCAAGAATTTTCTACTTTCATGGTTTCCCGAAAATTAGTTTACCTCAATTATATGATTCTGCATCTTGGTTACTATCAACATACTTCCATTGCATAATTTATTTGATGGATTTATATTCCTAATAACATGACTATACAACCCTCATTCAACTATTTTCATGATTCGATAATTCAAAACAATTAATCGTGTTTAGATATTCCAATGAAAATAATTTATTGGCATTATCTATGCTTTCATCCTCTTGACAAATATTGTTAAAACTGATATATATATATATATATATATATACATCTTCATTTGCAAACATAATACTATGATGTAATTATTGATCGTATCAACAATTTCATTGGAAGGGGTTAATATATAGTAAAAATATTTGGATTTGAAATGGTGCAATTTATATTTGTATTAATACTCTCAACAATTACCGAGATATGATCTCTCGTAGAGTTTATAAAATTTTAATTTGGAAATTTCACATCTAATTGTATATCTCCAAGATCCATAACAGCTTTACCAATTACCATCACCTACACGAAATATTCATTGTGCAAATTTCTGTCAATATAATTTTAATTGTAAACAACATTTCTTGTAGTATTTTTAGTTAATCCATCTTAATTATATATTAATACTTCGAGTCTCTCTCCAATGATACGAGATATTGCAATATATTACTGACATTGGTAAAAACTGATTTTTGAAGATACAGTACAACCTTGTTTAAAGATTGACATTGACTTTCCTTTTTCCTTTTTATAGCCATAGGGAAACAAACTGCGAATGAGAATTTTTTTTCTCTGAAATCAAATGAGGAATTTGGTTAATTCAGACGGGCTCATAATCATTCTATCAATAAAAAATTTTCATCCCAGATATTGAGCTTTGTTTTAATGAGAATAGAGGTTAAACAATTTTATGGGGTAAGTTTTTTCATGTAGAATTCTCGTCACAATCTAGTGGAATACCAAATCTAGAATGTGTAGTCCTATCTTGTTAAGATCGGGTTCCTATATAGGATTGTTTTTGTCTTTGCAAGATCGGGATCATAGGATCGAATCGGGATCCTAAGATCCTATGAAATTATTATTTATATTTTTTTTTAAATTAATACTTGTTAATTATCTCACTAAAATGGTGACAGTTATATTTGGAAATATCTATTTTAGATCCATTTTGAACAAGAATTTGATATAATTTTTTTTTTTTTTTTTGCTCGATCAGCCCTGAAGGGCTAGAAATTTACAAAGGCAAATCAAAACAAAAGCCAACCTGCAAAACTACAAAATGTGTATACATGCACATCTCGACATCTAATACCGCGGATACCACGTACCATTTGAGTCTGCTTCCAAAAGGCTCTTAACCGCATCCGGTGGAAAGGCCCAGGTCGTATAAAATGCCTCGCCATCGACCCCTATATGTGCGAGATAGTCTGCAACGGAGTTTCCTTCCCGCCATATATGCCCAAAGAGACACTGCTTGAAGGTAGACTTCAAGTCATCAATCTGCAGCAATTGTGCAGCCAATGCATGAGCCCGAGATCTTGGCATATTAATCAAACGAACCGCTTCCGTTGAGTCACATAGACAGTAGATAGCAGTAATTCCGAGTTGCTTGGCATATTCCAGGCCACTCAGTACTCCTTCCACCTCTGCCTGTAGAATCGAAACATCTCCCAGGAAACCGGTGACAGCTCCCATCCACCTGCCCGTCGGATCCCTCACTACCGCCCCATATCCTGCTCTGGCACGTCCATCAATCCTTGAACCATCCGAATGCAAGAAGACACCCTGCCACCCCCCATGTTCCAACAAACCATGCGTGGATATATAGATTGATGGCCATTTCCTACATGCTTCCTCCTCTTCTCTTCATAAATGTAAGAAATCTGACGCACCACAGTTTGAATATTTGTATTTGTACCTTGAAAAACCCTGCGACATCGTTCTTTCCAGATTATCCACAGCCCCACAATGAATATATCTCTCCATAGACTTTAAACATGTTTGCCACCCAAAACCTAAGGTTTTGTTTGTCCAGAGTGTCCAGATCCTGTGGGATCAAAATTCCAATGTATGCCACACCGAATGCGCCCAAGAACAATAGAACAAGCAATGTCCCCACGTCTCCGGCTCCACTCCACAGATACTACACAGCGGATTATTGGCAAGATGACGTCGATACCTTAACTCATTACATGGTATCGCTGCTTGACATAACAACCATAAAAAGAAACACATCCTTTCAGGAAAGGAGGAACTCCACAACCACTTCCATCCCTTCAGCCTAGGCTAAGGTCCCAGAAGGTGCTGGTAGCCCGATGAAGATGAATATTCGCCATGCACGTTTCCTTTCCATCGCCAGCCATCAGTCAATCCCGCATGTATTCTAGGAGGTGTCTTATCTAGAATATGAAGTCGGATCTGTTGAGGAATTGCTGTGCAAATAGAGGACAGATCCCAGCGACGTCCAGCAATGATATCTTTAATTCCTAAGTCCATATCACATGTCTCCACAAAGGGGATTCTTGGCCCTATTGCCCTTCCATGTAACCAGTTTGAGGACCAAAGAGAGCTTTCACCGCTGGCTATATGGAACTCATATCCATCAGATAATCGAAGAAGAGCTCGTCTCATGCTACGCCAAGTAAAAGAGTCGGCGGCCGGAAGAGAAGCCAAGGTTTGCTTCCCTCGACAATACTTATCCCTTAATTCGCGAACCCACAGCTTGTCTTGGTTTTGAACTAATGCATGACCCAGTTTACCGAGTAATGCAACGTTACACAACCGTGACTTTCTCAGTCCCAAACCCCCATCACGCCTCGGAGTAGCAATTGCATCCCATTTGACAAGATTCAAGCCCTTCCCTGTACGATCTTTCCAGACCAACTGTCTAATGTGGCGATCAATATTTTACATATAGATTCCGGCAACCATCCTATTTGCATACAATAAGAAGGGATGGCAGCTAGCACATGTCTGGCCAGGGTTAAACGGCCCGCTTTGTTGAGGAGTCTCATTGCCCAACATGAGATCTTATTATCCATCCGTTCAAGAATATAATTGTAGGACTCCGCTTTCACCCTTCCATGCTGCACGGGGAAACCTAGGTATTTTCCCAAATGTTCCTTGAACGGAATGTGCATGATATTGAATGCCCATTGAGTCTCCGCCACAGTAACACACTTGGAAGCAAAGCAGCATGACTTTGATGTGTTCACCTGGAGACCTGCTTGTGCCTCAAAATTCTTGAGGGTGGCAGCTACAGACCTCAAACTATGATCATTCAATACCATGCTCAAGATTAAATCATCGGCAAAAATCAAATGAGATATCCCCCCACTGTTAGGACTCAACTTGACCGGTTCCCATTGCCTAGCTGCTACCTGGGTAGCGATTGCCATAGAGAGACGTTCCATGACTATGTTGAACAAATAAGGGGAGAGGGGATCCCCCTGCCGAAGCCCTCGTTGTGGCCTGAACTCATCTAAAACCTCTCCATTCCAGATAATTGAAAAGGCCGGTGACTTAACACAAGTCATGATAATTTTACATAACACTGGCGGCAAACCCATCTGTTGCAAGCTTTCTTCCAGAAAGGGCCAACGAACTTTGTCATACGCCTTTTTTAAATCGATCTTAATAACGATAGCTTTAATCCTTGCATCAGGGCGAGAAAGATCATACACCAATTCCTGTAATAGTATAGCATTATCCATAGTTCCTCGGCCTGGAATGAAGGCTGATTGAAGTGGGGAGATAAACTTTTCCATCACCGGCCTCATGCGATTCACAATCACCTTTGTAATGAACTTATAAGCAACATTACATAGGGTTATGGGTCTGAATTCACTTAGATTGGAGGGCACTGGTACCTTAGGAATAAGGCATATTAAGGCCCTTGCCAATTGTGGGTCGAAGGTGCCATGATGAAAAGCTTGTCGTACCATATCTACAATATCCTTCCCAACAACCGGCCAGAATTGGGAGTAGAACGCTGCTGGGTAACCATCCAGCCCTGGCGCCGCGTGTGGTTTAAATTGTTTGAGGGCCCGTTCCACCTCCTCCAACTGAATGTGGCCATGCATAATATCCAACCCTAAATGGGATAGGGATGACAGAGAAGGCAGTGAGTCTCTACCAGGGGGCATTCCATCTTCCGCAAAACGTTTGGAAAAATATTGACACACTGACTCCTTAAGTACCTGATGATCAGAACACCATGATCCATCCTCCAAGAATAACCCATGTACCTACTTTCGATGATAGTGCATCTTTGCCTGCGCGTGAAAAAATTTGGAGTTCCGATCACCCAATCGTATCCAACTCTCCCTTGCTCTTTGATACCAAAAAATCTCCTCATGTTCAAGGATTTGCTGATAGTCTCTTTGCAACTTCTTTTCCAAGGCTAGATGACAAGTAGAATCAACACAGTTTAAGTATGCATCAAGGCCCGCTAATCGACGGAGGATCTTCTTCTTTCTGTTCCTAAGCTTTCGACGGTCATTTTGGCAATATTGAATGGAGAGAGCCTGCAACCGCTGAAGTCTATTCTCCAAGGAACCCGTTTCAGCCCATGCACCATTCACCAAGTCTGAATACTGAGAATTCGAAGCCCAAATAGCCTCCCACCGAAACGGTTTAGTAGGGGTTGGAGTAGCATCTTCTCCACAGGAGAGCAACAATGGAGCATGGTCTGAATTTGTCCGAGGTAATGTAGTAACATGACCTTGAGGAAAAAGATTAATCCATTCAAGGTTAGCAATACCTCGATCCAACCGCTTCTTGATAAACTGAACTTGATTCGCCTGACGGAACCATGTGAAATATGATCCCTCCATACGCACATTGAAGAGACCAGCCGACGTTAAACAATCTCTAAACTCATCGGCTCTTTTCTGATTATAAATACCTCCAAGGACTTCTGATGGGGCAAGTACTTCGTTCCAGTCTCCCATGAGAAACCAAGGCCCTGAAATAGTAGCTGCCAAACGTTGGAGGTAGTCCCAATTGCCTCTCCGCCGCTGGTAATTTGGATGACAATATACAGCAGTGCAAAACCATATCACATTTGCAGCCTTTAATGAGAACGTCAAAAAAACGATCATGCATGTCAATTATCTCACAAGTGATTGTTAAATTGGATATGCCTAGCACCCAGAGGCCTCCCGCCCGACCAACGGACTCCTGAAAGAATAACGGCGCATATCCTAACCTGTAAACAAAATTTCTTGCTTTATCGAACAAGCCCTGTGGTTCCAGAATGAAGACCAACGTCGGCTTATAATATCTGATAGATTCTTATAGACATCTTTTCGCCCGGGGGTTCATAAATCCCCTTACGTTCCATGCCAAGATAGAAAAACCCTTAAAATTCGACATAAGATAACTATTGTATAGACAAACCCAAAAAACCTACTATCCTGGCATATTACACCTATTCCCCGAAGAAACTTAAGAGACCCGAGAGGCCTCCACGTCCATCTGATACTCTGGAGCAAAAGAGGACCTATTATCTTTTGCATTCTCAAGTTGGCGGAAACTCTCAGTTCTGCTATCTGACTCGCTGAGTTCAGGTATGGGCCTGGTCTTCAGTGCCTGCCTCAGTGATTGATGTTCTTGGCCCATCTCGCTGGATTCTATATCGTCAGTTCTCACCCTTTTCGGCCCATAAACATGTTTTTGGCGCACCTGGGCCTTACCCCTCTCCATCTCTTTATGTGCTGCCACAAATGGATTAATTTTGTTTCCCATGGGTAAGTTTGGGCCACAACTTGAGGTGGGCTGTGACTGAAATTTAAAAATTCCTCCCTTGGGCTTCTCTAATACAGCAGGCCCATTTTGTACTCCATCCCAATGAGCAGCTGGTGGTTTCTTCCTGGGCTTGCGTCGGTGAACGATCATCCACTCACCAATGTCACGTGCCGACTCCTCCACGTGCAACTCATCCGAGGCCCCACCCTTGCTCTTCTCTTGCTCCTTCTCCAATGTAGCAGGTGTCTTTAATTTGTTGCCACGTGTGTCGACAGAAGCCGTGGCAGCAGCAATTGTCTCCACCCCTTTGCCCCGATCCTGAGTTGCATGAACAGCAGGTACCGGCGGAGCCTCCCCATCTAGTGCTTTCCGGCCACCGAACTGGCATTGGACTTTGATGAGCTTTCCTTCCACTTCTATCTGTCCAAGGAGAGGTTCATCAAGATTCAACTCAACACATGCTCGGGCGTATCTTCCACGGGCAATCGCGATGGTGCTCCTATCGAACTTAATGGGAACTCCTACCGCGGACGCCACAACACGGAGTCCTTTCTCCTTGTAAAATGCTGGCTTAAGACCTGGGAATTGCACCCACGTCTGTATAGTATTGATTCTGGTATGCTCGGGGTCGAACTCCGGCGTCCATCTCATGATTGCCAAGCAATGATCATAAACTACCCGGGGGCCTTCAGTTAACACTTTCTCCCGATCCTCGCCCGCTTCAAACTTAACAAGAAAGCAACCATGGCCTACGTCAAGCAGTTCAAACTGACCATTGGTTTTCCATATCCTTGAAAGAGCATTCTTCATGGCTACAAAACAGCAGATAACCCAAGACCCTTAACTACCAAAGTATCTTTCCAAGGTTCATATAACTCCTTGAGTACCGATGGATCAAATCGAATCTTGGGGCATCTTCTATTTATCCCATCTCTATCGATGGTTGCCAACTTTGCATTCAAAAGATCCATAGAGTCGTCCGGAGTAGGCTGCTGCACGGCCGCGCCACCCAAAATTGCATCACGGTAAGAAGGTTGAGAAGGACCGCCACCGTCATCGAAGCCAGGGGGCCGTCCAGGAGGGAAGTTCGCAGAGGGAAATTTCGACATTCTTTTTGTATTTTCTGGAATATTCTATTTTGATTCCATTACCAAGAATTTGATAGTTAATAGCATTATTATTCAAGATATAATGGAAGTTAAGCACGAACACATAACTTAATCATTATGGGTTCAACATTGCAAAGATATACTAAACAAAATTGACAAAAAAAAATAGCATAACCAAAATCATAAAGAGGTAGAAACAATAAGTAATTTTGCTCCCGAAAAAAAAAATGTTAGCGATCCTACGATCCTAACCCGATCCTAACACGATCCTAACGAATTTTCGATCCTAAGTCGATCCGGATCGTTTTTTATGGCTACGATCGTAGGATCGTGCGATCCTACAATCAGGATCGCAATTTTAACAACCCTGGTCATACCTCTTAGAATGAGTAGATGTGTTATTCCACTGGATGCTACAGGTAGAACAATATCACATCTCCCATGAAGGGCTAAACATAATATTTTATAGATAAATTATCGATAAATATCTTTTCAATTCCACAAAGTAAAGAAAAAAATAATAAACCATCATCACTATCAACTACAGATATTATTTTATTATAAATATTCTTCTGCTCATCAATCAATAAAGATAATAGCTTTGCATAATCTGTCTTCATTTTTCTTTATTATAATATGTCTCGTCTAGTATCAATAGATTATCTGCTTTAGACGTTAAAACTTCATTCATTACCGGCATTGCAGAGAAAATTTTCTAACTTATGGAATTTGCAGCAATTAGCTTTTTAATTTCTAACAATGCTAGATCAATATTTGTTTTCATCAATTGCAAATCTGTTAAATATAGATTAATGAATTACTTCATCCGTCTTTTTAAGCATTACACTTTCCTTTTTAAGTGTTTGAAAATAAATATTACGTTGCCGTGTTCGGAATGTTTTGAAGGTTAATAATTTTTATTAATTATACTTAAATTATTATTTTTTATATTCACTAAAATAAAACTCAAAAGGAATAAAGTCAAATGTGACTGATCTTATTTTATTTATTTAATAATTGTAATTCTTCAACTAAATCAATTTTATTAACTTAGCTTAAATCCCATGTCATTTTCTAGTATTACACTTATTATGAAACAGAAGGAATATTTCTTAAAAAATAGATTAGAAAAATTAAATTTTCCTTCTTTATTTACATATGCATCTATTCGCACCCCCAATAACTCTTTATATACTCGATTCCTTTATTTATAATATGTTTTATGAAAATAATTAATTTACTCCAGACCAATTATTCATAGAATATGAGTTTTCACTATTCCCTTAATAATTATAATTTTTTATTATTTCTAAATAAAACAAAATATATAAGATTTATATTATTTAGTATATATTTATAAAATTATAATAATATAATTATAAAATATAGTTTTTAACGATTAACAACTATATAATTGTATATTTATTAGAAGAAGTGACATATTTTTTGTGAAAACAGGGTCTCTATATATACAAATATTTTTACATATTCAATAATGTATATTTTTGCAATATAAAATCCATATATACACTACAAATTTCATATAAATTTGAAATTCTCATTTTTTTAAAAACTGAAAATTGTAGGAACTCCATATAAATTGGAAATTAAATATCTTTTAAGAACAAAAAAAATGGGATTGCCATAGACACATTAATATATCTTTAACTTGAATAAATAAATATGATGTGCAATGTGTATTTTGATTACATCATTTACCACACTAAAAAAATATAACCAAACCGAGACCAAACCTACATAAAAAAATTACCGATGTTAGAATATTATCACCATATTGAGACATAAACACAACATAATTCTTTGTTGGCAGTGCATAACCTCGTCCCAATAATCCTAGTGTAAAAATTGAAAATGTCTATTCATGTCATAATAATTCTATGGTGTAAAAATTCAAAATCAATAAATAAATAATAAATACAACAATAAAATATAAAATAAATAAAATAAAAAATTCAAAATAATAAAATCTAAAATAGATAAAATAAAAAATCCAAATAAATAAAATAAAAATGCAAAATTTCTAATTTTATCTTTCAAATCTTTTAAAAATGAATGTATAGCGACACAATGGATGATAGAGTGAGAATTTATAAGTAAATGATAGATTTTATACACGATAGGCTAAAATCTATAATGAATAAATAAATATATTCAAAATCTAAAATTATCAAATTGAAAAATACAATATAATATAGATAAAATAAAATATACAAAATTTCAAATCTTTCAAATCTTTTTAAAAATGAACATTGTGGGAATTCCATATAAATTGAAAATTTCATATATTCCAAAAATTGAAAATTTATAATGAATAAATAAATAAATAGATAAATAATGCAAAAATCTAAAATTAATAAATTAAAAATGCAAAAATATATAAAAATTAGAAATTTGAAATAGAGATACCACATTAAGGGGGTGTATTCAATTCAGATTTATATGGATTTTAAAAAGTTGGTGGATTTAGAAAGTCCATAGACTCCACGTAGAGTTTTCAGAGTGGATTGATTTTGTATAGACTCCATGTAGAGTTTGGCTGACTTTTAGAAATCCATGGATTTTTAGAGAGATTTTGTTTAGTTATATTTTAAGAGAATCCATTAAAATCTATAAAGATTTAAAATCCATGGAATGTTGAATACAACTAGATTTTTAAAGACTTTTTAAAATCTGTATTGAATACACCTAGATTTTTGAAGACTTTTAAAAATCTGTATTGAATACACCTAGATTTTTAAGGACTTTTTAAAATCTAAATTGAATACACCCCAACTTTAAAAGTCCAAAAAAATCCTACAGACTCTACATTGAATACACCCCCCAAAATGTAGAATGAGTTGTTCACTAATGCTTTAATATATATATATATAGGTTTAAATGCAAATAACCTAATGATATAGTCGCGTTGATTAATATGATTTGATGTAATTAATTACATATGGCTTTCAGGCTTTTTAGGTGAATACCAGGGTATTCCCGGGCCTCATTGGACCCAAGACTAATCCCTCGAGGATCTGCAAGGGCAATTAAGCGCGCCTCTCCCAAAGCAGATTTTTACATACACAAGGCTCGAACCCGAGACCTTGGCCCCCATCCACTCAAGCCAACTGCTGTTGGTTGGCTTTCAGGCTTTTTATTATATTTATACATATATTACTTATTTATTTTATAGTTAATATAATATATTATAATATACATACATAAATATATATAAATTTTCAGATATTCGGATAGAAAATACGGATAATATCCGTATGATATTCGGATTTTTCGAATACGGGTGGATATTTACAATCTCATATCTGGTCCCGTATCCGCCGAATATTAAAATTCGAATTCGGATATAATTGAATACCGCATCGGATCGGGCGGGAATTATCCATCCCGCTTTCACCCTAAAAAATGGCGTGGTCTTCATTCATATTTATATTTAATTTTTCTTTAATGCATTTAGAGATTCATTGAATTCATGTATTAAATGATATTGAAAACTGTTTTTGTACTTTTACGTATAATAAATGAGATAATGATAATAATTAAATGTTACTCATTTTAGATACTAGACACACATTATAATATAAGATTTAATTATTTGAGAGCTGGATCAGCAGGTGCTGAAGTGTTGAATTAATATCTTGTATGTGCTGAATGAGTCTTTTGTATGTGCTTAGTATTTTTATAAAGTCCAAACACTATTAAATACACAACACACACCTCATTAACACCCAATACACACCTTATCAGATCAGTACTTCAGCATCGCTGAACTCTATAATACAATCCAATTACTATGTTAAGTGTTGAATTATTACTAGAAATAACAAATCTATATCTCCGACACTAGTCAGTTAATATTTGAAATATTTATTCAACACTTTTGAGAGCCATTTCAACATATTTGTTAGCATTGTCTCGTTTTTCTTTTTGGTCTGTCCCATCACAATTGTCACATTTGTCTTTTAGGAAATAATTATATATTTTAATTACCAAACTCACTACCATCACATCACATTAATAAATAAATATATTAAAATTTCAAACACACAACTATCACATCATACATAAATAAATCAATTAAAAATTCAAATACATTACAATCACATCACATAAATTCCTAATTTACACCCACTTTAAATACTAATATATCACTACATTAAATACTAATTATCCCAACATAAAATACCGTGTCCAAAATAAATGAGACACTATTGGTGGGACGGAGGGAGTAATATATACATATATATATATATCAAATATACGTACTCATTTACAGGCCTTCAATGGCTCCTCCAAAAAAAAAATATATACGTACTCGTAAATAATGCAGCTAATGGGGATGTGGACTTATCCTAATGGTTAATTCCCTAACTCCCAATATTCTGGTTGGGGGTTCGATTCCCACCTGATCCCCTATTCCTCTCATTTGTTCCCTTTGTAATTTGTGTGGTATGAGCTTCTACCACCCTTTGCGCGCTGGGTTGCTAAAATTTATTTATTTATTTTAAATTGAAAAAATAATTGATTTTTCAATTTTTACTTTAGTCATACTAGCAACAAGGCCCCAAGACTTGGTCTCACTTGGATTCGCCCGGGCCAAGGTTGGTGGAAGATCAATACCGACGGCTCGTCCTTTGGTAATCCGGGCCCGGCTGGGATCGGAGGAGTTATTAGAGACGAGGTGGGAAAGGTGATTTATCTTCTTTCAGATTCTATTGGCATCACAGATTCCTCGGAGGCAGAGATCACAGCTATAAGCAGAGTATGTCGGGCCCTCATCCGGGATCAAGGCTTTCCTTTGCAGAGGATTGTTTTCGAGTGTGATTCAAAGAACGTGGTTTCTTGGTTGGCTGACCCCGGAAATGTACCGTGGAGGTTCCATGAGTTGGTCGGACCGATTGTATCTATCTTGAAGTTTGCTGGGGACATCAGAATTCAACACATATGGCGGGAGCGGAACTCCCTTGCAGACTATTGGGCGAAGTATGGAGCTGCAGGTAATGAAAAGATCGAGGGGTGGTTTTAGTCGAGGATGTGCGTTTGTTGCTTAATCTCATAGTGATTCTCATGGGTGTGAGTTGAATGGTCTGTAATGATTTTTAGTTGAATTGTTTGAGTAGTGGCTGTTGAAGTTGGGTGCATGTAACACAGGTTGTGTAATTCCCAGGTCAAGTCGATTGGAAATATGAAATAAAATACATTCCCTCAAAAAAAAAAATACTAGCAACAACAAAATATTTTCTGTAACTTGCATATATAACAATTTTGGACGAACCAAAAGTATTGCTTAAACTTCTTTAAAATTCAATAGAATCTCAAGGTTTATTTCTTAAGTTTCTTTAAAATTCAATACTAATCTCAAGATAATTGTGCGTTTAGAAATACCTTTCACATTATGGATGTAAAACAAAACATTTTCTTTTTAAAATCATCAATTAAGTACCTACATAGTATGACTGGTGAGTATTTGCCATTCAACATTATTGATAAAAATGACTCTTTAATTCAAAACAAAAGCATATGTTTACCACAAAAAAAAAAAAAAAGCATATGAGTCTCTTTTATACTCTTTACGTAATCTATATAATACTATTATAAATCAAAATAGTCTCACACACACACACATTTCCCTCCAAAACTTTTCCCCTTCACAAAATTCATATTTTGACACTCTCTCTCACACACTGACTTATTTACGGATTTGCCACTAGACCGTGCTCCACCTCGCTGATCATTACAAAATTGTCATGGATCGTGCTCCAATAATCTTTCTATATTAAACTATGGATCTCATTTATCCCTTTCCTCCTATAAATATGTGTATTATAACTCCCTTAAAATCATATCCTTAAATCTTCATCTAATATTTATCTCAATATTGTTCCATTTAACAAATACATCTCCTTACCATTTTCTAGCTTTTATTATTTAATTTCATGTCTCTTCTCCCTCTTTTGCTAATATATTTGTTTTTTTTGTTGTTGTTTTGGTGACAGTTATTGGAAAAACGAGAGTAAAAACTCAAGTGACGAAGAACATTTTGAAGGGATGAAGAGATAAGGAATATTCATAATCATAAAAGAATAAATCAATTGTTGCGACATCTTCTTCTATGTCAAACAATCGGCGACATTCCATTTTACTTCATTTTTTGGGGTAAAATTTGTTTGGCTGTTGTTTTTATGGAAAGATTTGTTCCACCGAGCGTAAATAATTGGATGAGTTTATTTGTTGTACCGTTAGTTTCTCAGAATCTTTTGTATTTCATTCAATAAGATATAGTTTGAAATTTGTCTATATCATTTTGGTGATATTATTTTTGTGGAAAGATTTGTTTCACAGAGTGTAAATAATTGGATGAGTTTATTTGTTGTACCATTAGTTTCTCAGAATCTTTTGCATTTTATTAATTAAGAGATAGTTTGAAATTTGTCTATATCATTTTTATCCATGTTTATATAATTATATGTATGTTTCCTGCCCAAAAATCTATTGTGTCTAATTTTCCGCCCAAAAAACCCTTTTATATATAGCATTTTAATATCATTAATATAATTTATTAATTTATATATATTTATTACAATTCGATAAGGATCTTATTATAATTTGTTTATCAAATGATTTTTATTTATATTGGCAACTAAATCTTTTCATATAATTTATCCGTATTTTAGAAATACAATATTAAATAAAAAATAGAAACTAAATATTAGAATATGTATGTTTTTTAATAAACCATTCTATATTAATATGATTTATTATTTTATACATATTTCTAATAATTATATAAGAATTTTCGTATAATTTATTTATCAAATGATTTTTATTTATATTGGCAACTAAATCTTTACATTGATTAATAAATAAGTAAACTGTCAAAGGATAATATGATCAATGGTATTAAGTAAATTGCCCCATAAATAAAGGATAATTAATGTAATAATTAATACTTCTATTGATTATATTGATTTATACAATTATAAGAAAGGATTATTAATGTAATAAAAGAGCAAAGATGATGGGTAATTGATTTCCATTAATTATAATGATTACATTGATTAAATTGATTTCATTGATTATATTGAATTCCATTGGATAAACAAAAATGAAATGTTGATTACAGACAATGAAATGATTATGGAAAGAGCAAATATAATCGTAAAAGAGAAGATGATCAATGGAAATAAATAAATTACCCCATAAATAAAGGATAATTTATAATTTAGCCCTTCAATTATTATTATACTTTTTACAAATACGATATTTTATATGTTTGTGGTGAATAATGATTCTATATAAGGAATTTATTTATGTATATAAATAATATTCAATTTAAAGTTAAATCCATGTATTAACCTAAAACCATATGCAAAAATTTCCCGCCGAAAACCACTAGCCTAATTTTTAGTCAATAATCCCAAAAAGGTAAATGAATTCTATTCTCAATTAATCCATTCAATGATTGATTAACATTAAATAAAAATCTATTGTGTCTAATTTCCCGCCCTATAAACCCACTATATATAGCATTTTAATATCATTACTTCATTAGTATAATTTATTAATTTTTACATATTTATTACACTTAGATATGGATCTTATTATAATTTGTCTATCAAATGATTTTTATTTATATTGGCAACTAAATCTTTCCTTATAAATTTATCCGTATTTTGAAAACACAATATTAAATAAAAAAATAAAAACTAAGTATTACCCCATAAATAAAGCAAAGATGATGTGATAATTGATTTCCATTGAATATATTGATTATAATGATTAAATTAATTTCCGTTGGATAAACAAAATTGAAATGTTGACTATAGACAATGAAATGACTATGGAAAGAGCAAAGAATAATCGTAAAAGAGGAGATGATCAATGGAAATAAATAAATTACCCCATAAAGAAAGGATAATTAATATAATTTAGCCCTTATTTAAAAATAGTCATTGAAATAGTGGTTTGGCGAATATGATTGCTCCCGTTTCTCCCTTGCCCTCCGACCCTCCGTTGCCGACTGATTCCCCTCCAGGTAGGCCGGGCTCGCCGGCCTTATCATTCATGGATGCCGTTATGGCTGGACAGCCTGAGAACGTTGAGTCTACCCCCCTGAGTCACACACAGGATTTGCTGAAAGAGAAGTTGGCCTTCATCGATCGTACTGGTCCTCACCAGCGAGTCCCCCCGTATTCGATTTGACAAGGCGCTACTTGATGAGTTATATCTTCCATGGCGTGATACTCTTGTTGTTAAGGTTTTGGGACCGCCTGTTGGCTATATGGCCCTAAAGGAGAGCCTTACCAGGATCAGGAAACTTGTTAGTAAATTTGATCTAATGGACATTGGGTATGGTTGTTTTCTAGCAAAGTTTGTTCAGCCTTCTGATCAAGAAAAGGTTCTCACGGGAGGGCCCTGGTTGGCCTTCAATCAATGCCTGGCCATTCTTCGTTGGACGACGGATTTTTGCCCGGCCACAACGAAAGTGAATACCATCCAAACCTGGGTTCGTTTCACTGGTATGAAGCAGGTGTTTTACAAAGAAAACACGCTAAGTGCCATTGCATCTGCATTGGGTACTCCTCTGAAATTTGATCGAACACAACAGCGTTATCTCGAGGCCGATACGCTAGGGTTTGTGTCGAGGTTAAACTGGACGAACCGTTGGTAGGGACATTGGACGTCGAAGGGGATATGGTCCAAGTTGCGTACGAGGGATTGCACACAGTGTGCATGCGTTGTGGCTGCTATGGCCACCTCCAGGACCGTTGCTCTCATTAGCCAGAAGCTGTCTCGACAAACTCCTCACCGGTATCCGGCGCACATCCGGTGGAGGTTAATCAAAGTCAACCCTTGGCTAAGGAAGGAAATCCCAAATCTGCGGATATGAGATCTCAACAAATCCCAAAGAATATGGCAAGTAAAGATAACAAATCCATTTTCCTTAGTGAGCAAGATACTGTTGAATTAGGGGTGGGCGAATGGATGGCTGTTAAAGCTCGAAGACCCCGAAGACCTAATGTTGACAAGGCCTTGGAAAAGGCCATTGTTGGGCCAACTCGACATGGTAGGGAAAAACCTGTAGCGAATCAGAATGGTCCTGTGGCCCTTGACACTCCAAAGCCCGCACAAGAGAGACCTAAATTTGTGGGCCGAAAGGCTGGGGCTACTCATAAAGACCCTTCTAACTCAGTGATTGTGTTTAAAGCTGGGCCTCCCATTGCCACTAGTTCTCGTCCTAATAATACTCACCATGGCGCTAATGGTCCTCCACATAGCGCTAAAGGTCCTTCAAAAAGCGCTAAAGGTTCTCAACATGGTGCTAAAGGTGCCCAACCTGGCGCTAAGAGAATTCGGTCAGACAAGGGAGATGTTGATATTAGTTACAATTTCGATCCAGCCAAGATATTCCCGGCAACATTCAACCACCTCCCGAATGGTGGGACAGGCAGCGAGTTAACTATTTCGCCTGGAATTGGAGCGCTGATTGATTTCGGACAATTGGATGGTAAGGATGCTGTCATGATCTCTGGCGAGACGGCTGCTGTGGATAATATTGAGACAGCAGGGCCGGAAGCAAGGAGGGTTAATCCGACAGTTACCTAATGATAGAGTTCAATGAATTTTCTATCTTGGCATGGAATGTCCGTGGTGCCATGCACTAGAATACTCAACACCATATTGCAGATGTTTTAGGGACCACTAAGCCTTCGGTTTTTGTCCTCATGGAACCAAGGGGTCCCTTTGAACGATTGAGGGTTTTCTTCTTCGTTTAAATTATGAGATGATTTTTGTATCGGATCCTATCGGGATGGTTGTGGGCCTCTGGATTTTAACTCGTATTGGAACCCCTTATACATTCACTAAACTTGTCAGTACCAACAGAATGGCTACCTTCCAGGCTGCTGTAGGTTCCGTAAGTTGGTTCTTCACCGCCGCTTATGCTAATCCGTGCCCTAGTGATAGGGCAAGGAACTGGGATAGTCTGCGGCAAGTTCCTCAGATGATCATTGGGCCTTGGATGGCCTTAGGAGATTGGAATGATATCCTTAATTCGGCCGAAGCGCATGGGGTTGGTTATGTGCTTCGCAATTGTGAAGCATTCAGAGACATGCTCGAGGATTTCGGCCTCTACACGCTTCATACTATTGGCGATGAGTTTACGGGGCAACGGAATACCACTGGAGGCCCGGTTGCTAGAAAATGCTTGGACAGAGCAGTGGCCATTTTGATTGGTCGACAGCTTTGCCTGGTGGATTCGTGGAGGTCCTCCCTCGCCGGGCTTTGGATCACAACGGTATTCTTGTTCGGTGTTGTCCGCGCGCAGATCCTAATGTTGGCCGACCATTCAGGTGGGAGTCCTACCTTCACGTGTTAGTGCTTCTGCTACCTATAAGGCTTTTGTGAAGGTGGCCAATATGGTTGTTGATGGATATCGGATGCGTCTTGGCGATGGCAGCTGTAGTATGTGGTATGATGCTTGGCTGCCTAAGGGTTCAATCGCCAATCGAATTCCTTATGTGCACACATGTGATGTCCATCTCAAGGTGAAGGAAGTGTTTGTTAATGGAAGGTGGAACTTGATAGAGTGTTATACACCCCTTGGGAATGATATTAAGAAGGAGATTCAGGATTTCGGCCCACCAGTTTTGCACCCGGCGTCGGCAGATTGTTGGAGGTGGCTGGGGACACCGGATGGCAACTACACGGCTCGGTCGGGGTATGCATGGCTGCTATCGCGTCGTGGTCTGTCTGTCGATCGAAACAAGTCGTGGGTTTGGTCGCTGAGGGTGCCGGAGAAGATGAAATTCTTCCTTTGGTTGGCTGTGCATAATTCCCTACCCACTAATGAGCTTCGTGCCCGGAGAGGCTTAGCGGCATCTGATCTCTGCGGGGTTTGTGGCGGAGCGGCTGAGTCTGTTCGCCACCTTCTCTTTAGATGCTCCATGGTTGTCCAACTTTGGGGTAAGATTGGGATTGATGCTTTGGCACTTTGGCCGGAGGAGAGGGAACTGCCGGAAGTTGCTCTCAAACGCACTTGCACAGGATGGTCAGGTGTAGCCTGGGCATGCATGTGGATTATTTGGAGACGACGTAATGCGGTCTGCATGCGGGGGGGAGCTTACAATCTTGATGTTGCTGCTCGTGAAGCGATCTCCCTTGGGGAAAGCTATGTGAGGGCTTTCAATAAAACTCCAAAGCAAGTTGCTCCTCGGTTGATTTCCTGGAATATGTTGGGTCTCTCTAGCTCCTTTCTTCATGTCGACGGCAGCTCTCTCGGTAACCCGGGTGCTACCGGTTTCGGGGGTGTCATCCGGGATGTGAATGGACAGTGGCTTGACGGATTCTCAGGTTCTATTGGCGTCGCTAGTAACCTCGTAGCTGAGCTTCATGGAATTTGGAATGGCCTGAAGAGACTTGCAGTTTTGGGACTATCTAAAGTGGTTTGCTATTCTGACTCTCTTGAAGCGCTCAGTCTAATTCAAACGGGGGTTTCTAATGATCATTGGCTCTCCCCCTTGATTATGCACATCCGCGAACTCCAAGACTCTCAACCTGGAGTTAAATGGCATCATATTCTTAGAGAATGTAACTCTGTGGCCGACAATCTTGCCAAAAGAGGAGCCCGCTCGGTCGATTTTTTCATAACTTGGGCTCCCCCCCTCCTTGCTGCGGACATGACAGGCGTTTGCTACCAGCGGGACTAGTTAGGCGTTTTGCTAGTTTCTTTGTTTTCTAATTATTTTTTCTTTTACTCTTTGCCGACGTCCTTGTAACGTCACCGGTTATCCAAAAAATATATATAATTTAGCCCTTCAACAATTACTATAATTTTTACAAATACTTTTATTAATTTGAGGTGAATAATGGATCTATATTAGGAATTTATTTATGTATATAAATAATATTCAATTTACACTTAAATCCATGTATTAACCTAAAATTATATGTAAAAGTTTCCCGCCTAAAATTACTAGCCTAATTTTTAGTCAATCATCCCAGAAAGTTAAATTAATTCTATTCTCAATTAATCCATTCAATGTTAGATTTATGGGGTTGTATTATCAATTTCACCAAAAGGAAATGTTTAGTATAAATAAATAATGAAATGATTTCAACCATGAGTTTATTATGTCATTAATTTTAATTGACTTTTTTACTAACATTAAGTTTCATTATAACATTTTTTGGTCCTTACAAGTTAAATATGATAATGTTGAATCATTGCTTTAAATTAAAATATTATCTTTCAATTCTAAAAATTTTGTATTAAAGCAATTGGCTAATTATAGCAATAAGTTTATTATAATATTATTTTTGGAAAAAATACTGTGATGATTTAATAAAGATACTACGTTTTTAAATGGAATCGTTTAACATGTCGTTTTAGAATCAATTTATTATGATTCATTTTAGTTATAGATCAAGTTATTTAAATATATTCGTATTTTAGAATCGTTTAATTTATATTGGCAACTAAATCTTTTCATATAAGTATATCCGTATTTTAGAATTATTTTATTTATATTGGCAACTAAATCTTTCCATGTAAATATATCCGTATTTTGGAAACTAAATATTAAATAAAAAATGAAAATTAAATATTAGAATATGTATTTTTTTTAAATAAACCATTCTAAATATGCGGTTTTAAATTTTAAAAAAATGTGTGTTACTTTATTAGATCCAAAAATCATAAATATTTAAACCACGTACACGAATATAGAATGAAATGATCCCATAATTAAAGGGTGTAATTTGGGAAATATTATTACTAATTGGATAGTTAAAAATCATGTCAAAAATGATAATTTACTTTAATTCTGTATATTTACTATGTATCATTTGGTAGATCTTATAATATTAGACAACTAATTATAAACTTTATTAAAAATCTGTACCATTTAGGTGTTATTTCTATCAAATTAAAAGAGGTTATAGATAAATTATTGAATCCGATATATTTTATGAAGATAGTTGACATTTATGTTAATCATCGCAAATTTATTTTATTGTGTATGTATCAAATAATTTATTACCATATTGGTCACATTGGAATAATTTGGAAAGAGATCCCGACTGCTCAATTTAAGTGCACAATTTTTGGAATTAACTAATAATAGAAAAGGATGATGGAAAAATTAATATGCCAAAAATATAGCACGGATTAAATCTAATTTAGAAAGAAAATAAAATATGTATTATTAATTATAGGGTAATAAAATCAAGATGGAGAAATCATGATGGTAATAAAATATGTATGTAATATGTATTAATTATTTATTTATGCAAATGAGATTTGCGGTGATGGGGAAAGCAGATGCAGAATTATTACAATGAGTATGATGGAGGGAAATAAAATATTTAGGGTTTTTAATAACTAACATGAATTAGATGTATAAATTGGCTAATAACTAACAAGAATTCGAAACATCTGCCTGAAATGAATTCAGGTCATCCCATTGGACATAAAGGAGCAAAGCTATTTTTCACAAAGTATTTTAATTTTACAGAAACTTCCAAGATTATCTTGATATGGATATTGAATGTAGTACCAATGGCATTGAGTTTCTCCTACTTAAATGAATTTCTTAACTTTAATTTTGGCTTTGAATATAGCTTGAAGTTTGGGCTTTAATTTAGAAAATGGAATGCAAGTATGCGACACAGGCTTAATTTTCACTTGAATATTAAGGCGTGTTGGTGATGATTTTTTGAATCAATTGTTTTGTTTCTTTATTTTTATTTTCATGTTTACTGCAAATTATGAATTGAATCTTAATCATATATAATTGCCATTTTGCAGAATGATGTGATAAACAGAAGACTAATATCTACAAGCACATGAAAAATTTATATCTGCCATCATGAGGAATGTGGTTGGCTCTGTTTCATCTGGATTTGCTCAAGTTATTGACAAAATTCTTGGTCATCCTCTCGAACTCCTGTCTGGAAAAAATTTGCAAGTAGAAATACCCTGTCTATACTTTCATTGTGGTTAGTGACATGAAAATTGTCAAGCAATCATTACTTTTAGAAATGCTATGAGAAAGGAATGTAGGGCGTTATTAAAATGCTTTTTTTTTTTCTTTTTAAATTTTTTATGTCATCTTTATTACTTTTACGCATGTATAAATTATTTTTGAGCCGAAGCAAGAAAACAAATAGGAAAATTTTGATATTCCTTCAACCTTGAAAATTAAACGTCAGTTTTACAGTCAAAACTTTTATTCCTTTAATCTTGATCAATTTCTTATTCATTGCTTCGATCATCAACTATTTTACCTTATACATTTTCTTTCAATTAATCGTGAGAACAATTTATTCTTTTGTTCAATCTCTAAATATTTTTTTTTATATTTTAGAAACTTCTCTTGCCGCGCATCGCGCGGACGGGTAATACTAGTTGTATAAAAATGTGAAAATTTACTAAACCTGTTAAATGACTTGGTTATATCATTGGACTCTCATTCCTCCTCTTTAATTATTAGTAGTAATTTATAATTTATGTGGTATAATTAATGGAAAATTGGCATGCAAAAATGCAGAAAATACCCCTACAAGGTTAAAAGGAAGTTCAAAAGCTATCCTGACATGTTCTTTAGTGTAGTAGGTGCGTGCATGGGTTGTCATTGACTCCCATCATGTGTGGCGTATTATGGGAGTGTGTGTATCTGTATATAATTCTTTCTATTTATTTACTACGGACACACTCAGCAAGCAGTCCAATACACATTTTTTAACTGTTAATAATTCAAGTTCGGTACAAGTAAAAATTTTAAAAGTTCAATATTTAAAAATACACAATGAGACGAATCTAACAAGATCTCACTTGGCTATAGTTTAACTTGTATAACTATGATAAAACTTTAAGTAAAAGTGTATGAGTGAATAGTGTATAAAACCCCAATGGGGCAAATATAAAAAAACGGAGGAAGTACTTCATATCTTTGATTTTCTTTATCGATTATACTCCATTCGTTTTTTTTTAGTGCAACAGTTTGATGATTTATTTTTACCGTTCATTATACCATTATGACTTCTATTTTTGTCATAGTTCGTCTCATCTTCTAGTTTTTAAATATTAAATTTTTAAAATTTTTACTTATATCGAATTTGAATTATTAATAGTTGAAAAAATGTATAGTTGAAAAAATGTGTTGGCAAGTGTTCAAATGAGGAACGTTACTTAAAAAAAACAGAGAAGTATAAATTTCACATTTTTATTAGGTTATTAAATGGGCGCATAAGTTGTTGTTTGAATAATTAAAATGAAATTTGAGTGGTGTCACACACATATGTTCATGTGTCATAAATCCAATGATGGGAGTGGGTTATTGGCATTGTTTAAGAAGGGGAAGGAAAGTCCAAGAAAATGATTATTGGCATTGTTTCCTTTTAATGAGACAGGCTTGTGCTGATGCTTATGTCACAATCATATCATATTCTAACCAAATAAATAATCATTACACTTAAAAGTAGTTGTAATCATTGTGGGTGAAAATAAAAAAGAAAATAGGGGTCACGTGATCCCAATCTCAACATGATTCCATGTTTACAATTTTTTACTAGTACTCTTGTAAATTGCAATAATGTCAATTTAACTTTCCCCCCTCTCTCTCTCTCTAAAAGATAGTGTAATCACAAATATCAAGCCTAACACATGACATTGAGACACACGGTACATTTTATTTAATATTCTCAGTATCCCAATATTTTTAATCCAAAATTTATGGGCACCTAATTCAATTAACTTATTTAATGATTAATATTTTAAAAAATATAAATTTATTTAATTAAAACGTACAGTTTATATAAGTAAATGAATTTAAAATAATATACTCTGGCTATACTTTTTAAATTTATTTATATAATGAATTTGAGTTAAATTAAATAAGGTATACAACGTGAAAAATCAAATAAAACACAAATAATGACAGAAGTATATTTGTTGCTCAGGAATTCACATTCACATACGGTATTTTATGTAAAATTGATTAAAAATTAATTAAAAAAAAATTAGGAGTAGTCTTGGATTCAATATCGTATGGATACCCAGTTTTACCAAAAAAAATTGTAGATTTTTTCGTAATGTGAATGCCAATTTAATTTAAGGTTTTGGAATTAATCAAGGGACAAAGCATGTGTTTGCCTTTGGGATGATATTCCATTTGGCTCCCGTTATGTGCACACAAGTTTTTTCCACACACACAAAAAAATACGCACACACAAAAATACTTACCTATTCTACCCTTTCAACCCATATAATAGAATTTGGAGTCCGGGTCTTTATTATTTTAGTACAGGTCTATCTTTTTTAACACACACATCGGGAGGGTTTAGGGCACACACAAAATTTGGAAGAGAAAAAGTGGTGGAACGGCCACCACTGGCCGTTTTGGAATAGTTGATGAACGGACACTCCTGGCCGTTCAGTGCAAGGAGCAAAATGGTGAACAGCAAAAACAGCCACACCCGGCCGTTATTTTGCGATATGGACGGCCAATGGTGGCCGTCCATTTACATGCATGGCCGGCCAAAACCGGCCGGCCGAGATGTTCTATTGTTGAAAGAAAGAAGCTCTTTCTCGTGCATCATAGGTTCCCCAGCTTGAGGTGCAAGACGTGTCGTGATGGGCAATGCCTCAATATATAGGTAAGCCTTATCTGTGGACTATATATATACACTAAATGCTATGGTGCTATGGTTATAGACATATAAAATATCGATCTCCAGTGCTAAAAAAAAAAAAAAAATCTATTCTTCCATCAAATTCAAATATTGCCCATGTACAACATCAAATCCACAATGACTCAGGATTTTGTGGTACGCAATTGAGCTACAATAAAGAAAACAAACAAAAGAATTAAACAGATTCAGCAACAAGTAAAAAAAAAAAAAAGTAAACTGGCCGTTCCTATTTGAAGCGGATCGGCCAGCACTGGCCGGCCGTCTCTTCATCCACACGGCCAGTGCTAGCCGTTTACAATATAAGGAGCCCGGCCATTATTGGCCGTTTGTGTTTGAAAGGAGTCGGATGGCATTGGCCGTTCGTTCCTTCTTCCAAAACAAAACAAAACTCGACGCACACACAACTAATCTGCGATATTGTATAACAAATGTAAAAAACATATGGGTTCTATGAGTTGGTACTCGTGTTCTTCCACCATATGTTATTCCACCATATCTTCATCTCAGTATTGCTTATCGTCTTGTCTTGCTCATCGTTTATATCCATGGATTCTATGAATATAAAAATGCTTAAGGAAAAGTAAGGTTTTGGGTTTTGCGATTTGTTCTGTTTCAACGAGGATGTTCTGTTTCAACGATGAAGAAAGGAAGAGAGAGAGGGAAGAATAAAAGAATTTATAAATTTGTGTGCCCCAAATCCTTAAAGAGAGTGCCCAATCCTTAGAGTGCCCCAAATCCTTAGACTGTCTCAATCCCTATTTTTTAATTAGGGGTATATATGATATTTTATATAAAAATGTGTGTGCCCCTAACCAAAATTGTGTTCATATAACCGCTGCCATTCCATTTTTGCTCTTACAAACTATTTATTGGGAGATCCCTGAACTTTCAACACCACAGATGGATCCGCGCCATTCAAAAATCAAAATACCGTCCGGTTAGCGCAGTGGCCAGTGCGGATACATCTGGCTTTCGGATCCCAGGACCTTCCAATTGTCAGCCTTCGTCCCCACTCCAATATACTCCCTCCGTTTTTTCATGGTTATACAAGTTAAAATATGGCCAAGTGTGATCTTGTTAGATTCGTCTCGTCTTGTAGATTTTAAATATCGAACTTTTAGAATTTTTACATGTACCGAATTTGAATTATTAATGGTTTAAAATGTGCATTGGACTGCGTGCTGAGTGGGTCCGTAGCTATCTTTAAAAAACGGAGGAAGTACTTCACATCCACGTTAATATGTCCCAAAAATAAATAAACCAAACAACGACTACTTTCCGTTGTACTTCTCCGTTCTTAAATATTTGCTCTGGATCCACTGCGCACGCAATCCAATGCATATTTCATTATTTTAAATTATTAATAACTTAAGTTCGGTATATGTAAAAATTCTAAAAGTTCGATATTTCAAAACTACACGACGAGACGAATCTAACAAGATCCCTCTTGACTATACTTTAACTTGTATAACTATGATAAAACTTTAAATCAAAGTGTATGGTGAATAGTGCCCCAAAACCAAATGGGACAAATATTTGAGAACGGAGGAAGTACTATGTAATAAATAAATATTTCCTCCGTATTTAAATAATTCTAACATTTGCATAGTAAATACTATTCATACAGTTACTTTGTTTCGTCGTTTTAATATAGTAATATAAGATCAACTTGGGCAAGATTCCATGGAGACTGTCGAAATTACTTGGTCCTATTTTGTCAATCAGGAGCTGTGGGGGGGAGGTGAAATTTGTCCATGCGGTTAGGGAATGCAACTCACTAGCAGATACTTGGGCTAAACGCGGAGCTGCAGGTGGTGAAACTATTGAAAGATGGTTTTAATCTGTCTAAAGTTTTGATAGCCTCATTGGTTTTGATAAACAAGCTTCAAGAGGTCATGTAAGTCTGAGTATCTTAGTTTCAATTTGGTTCTGATGTATTGGTATTTTGCTTGGTAGGTGTAATCATGTAAGTTTCGATGTATGTTGGTGGCCTATGGATATGAAATATAGCTGTTTTGGCTTCTCAAAAAAAAAAAATAGTAATATAAGATAAAATATAGTCAAGTGAGATATTCTTAGATTCATCTAATCACATACTTTTAGAATATTAAAGTTTTATAATTTTTTCTTTTATAAAATTTAAGATATTACTCTTTAAAAATGTGTATTGGATTACATGAAAACAATGAATGTTAAAAAAATTTGAATACAGAGGGAGTATAATCATTGGGTTTAAATGTTTGTTGAAGAATGTTCATAGTTTTTAAAAATATATTTTTTTTAATCACCATTAGTACTTTTATTATTATTATTATTATTATTATTATTATTATTATTATTATTATTATTATTATGGCTATAGTGTTTAATTACATTTATACACACATCCCCACATTCACAACTTTATATTCGAAAAATATATACCCAAAAAAAAAAATCCTAAAAATAATCTAAGACTGTCATTGAAAATTTATCATTTTACGAGATTATGGTTCGATTTTTATGTACTATGGTAAAAACTAGTAACTACAACTACTAACACATGTTAGTCAGAGTAAAAATAAATAAATGAATGAAAAGGACACTCCATAACTCCATGTGTAGACGTAAAAGGCCTTGGATCTTTGTCACAATACTAATACTCCCTCCGTCCCGCGAAATGTGGCTACTTTCTTTTGAACACGATAATTTAGGTAGTGGGATTTAGTAATTAAAGTGGTGTAGGCATTTTGTATTTAAGATTCTAATGAATTTTGATATTGTTTATTATTTAACTTTGACTTAATATTATGTAATGATACAATTAGAGAAAAATATTCAAGTTTGATATTATTAGAATCATCTAATCGTGTAGTTTCAAAATATATATTTTATACAATTTTTATTTGTACCAAGTTTAGAATATTTAGAATTAAAGAAATTCTAGGGACTTTGGGTAGAAAAGTAAAAGTGCATTGGAATTTGTGCAGAATAGTAAAAGTGAACACTTTTAATGTAATTTGACAACAATTAAAATTCTAATCAAATTTATATTATTTTAATTTATCTAAAAATGAAAAGTGGCCAAATTTCGTGAGACATCCTAAAAAGAAATAGTGACCAAATTTTGTGGGACGGAGGGAATAATTTTTTAGAATAAAAGGGACGGTTTAGATATTCCCAAAAATTGAAAATGTGAAAAATCATCTGATGTGTTCCTTTTTCTGATTACAAGAAAATAAATAAACGGGGCAGAGTTAATGCTTATCGTATTTTTTTGTACTGGCTGTGATGTGACACAAATCCAATTTGCTAATTGGAACTTTACCGTTTATAACTTTACATACACCCAGAAGAGGAAATAAAATGTTTTTTCGTTTTTTCTTTTAAATTTTTATTTTTAATTGATGCTCGAACTTCAATAAATAAATGGTAAAGTACAAATCTATAATGTAACATTACAAAGGAATAAAGAGCCAGATAAATATTCGAAATTTTTAACCCCAATATTGAAATTTGAAAATCAACTGATTTGATCACTGTGATGAAAAACCATTCCCAATAATTGAAACGCTTCTAGCCTCACTAGCATACGTATATTTTACATAGTACTATTATTACTGCCCAAAACTGGACATCTACGTGCTTCTAACCTTACTTTTTTTTTTTTTTTTTTGTTTTAATTATTATTATTATTGTTGTTGACTCTAATAAGTAGCAAAGTGCAAGCAATGAATTTATTATTCATAGAGAAAAGAAAAATAGGTAAAATCATGAAAAAAGAAAAGTTAAAATCGGATAAAAATCCTCTTTGCATCCGTTCTTTTATAGCTATCTTTTTAGAAACAAAATATATTCTAAAATAATTGTCATTTTACATATTAATATCATATATTTTTTTTTCAATATTACGTCCTAAAATAGTGTGATTAGAATTCACTCCCGTTCTACTTCTTCTTCCCAAAGAAAAGCCATCAATCCTAGCATGGGTAATCCTATTCCTTAAGAACTATGATTCTTATTGATTCATTTTTCCTCCAATTGTTTCCTAGTGGTTAGCTTCAATTCATGAGGATAGAAATGCTTCAAGGACATTAGATGGAGCTATGGAAGAATGCAGAGAGAATTCATGGGAAAGGGGGTAACAGTGGAAGAATGGGGGAGTAATAATTTCTCTCTTTGCTATGTTTTCATGCTAAAACATTTAATACTTCCTATGTTTTTTAAAGATTGCTACAGACCCACCTAATACGCAGTCTAATGCATATTTTAAATCATTAATAATTCAAATTTGGTATAAGTAAAAATTATAAAAGTTCGATATTTAAAAACTATATGACGAGACGAATCTAACAAGATCTCACTTGATTATATTTTAACTAATATAATCATGATAAAATTTTAAGTCAAAGTATATAAGTAAACAGTAGTAAAATGTCAAATGTAACTATAAAAAAAAACGGAGGAAGTATAAAATAACGGAGGCAGTATTAATTAAAAACCATAAACCTTCGCCAAAAATTAAAAACCATAAATAAAGGGACTGTTGAGTGATTTGTTTGGTTGGTTGGTAATAATTAGCATTAGCATGGCAGATAGCCAATCTTGAATTCCAGCCACAAGAAATGTGTGGGGCATTGAATTGTCAGTTTGGGGCAAAATATAATATAATGAAGTCGATTTTGTTTTGCACTATTTATATCCTGAAAATTATATTAAATCCGGTTATCATACAAACACTTTAAAAATATGCATGTACAGACATCATAAAAAGTCTCCCCGAATCACACAAAATGTCCATTTCATCACACAAAACATTTTTCTCATAACACAAAACACACTATTTCATATATCATATAACACAATTTTCACATCACACGTGGTTGCATTGCATCTAATCTCCTCCAATATACATATAATAATGGTCAGTGGACTAGTGTGTATTTTCTAGACTTTTCTCGTATATATATATCTATCTCCCTTTCCTTTTCTTTCACGATCAATCCATGCAGTTGAAACTCGAATTGACAGCATTTGTATTGGTCGGAATGTGAAAATAGTAGTAGCACTGTACAATATTCTTATTAATATACATTTACAATTTTATTGATAGAATAATAATATTATATAATAGAAACTGGAGTGGCTAGTATTTAATAATTAATTAAACATGCATATTGTAGTTAATAGTCCATGCAAGTGCAACAATATTGTTAGGTCTGTTTGCGTAGATAACCAATTAAGTAGTCCTGAAAACTAGTTCAAACACCTTTCGTGGACACGTTAAACAGTTTAAGATATTATGCAGCGGAAAGTAAATAAACTGTAAGAATAAAGAACTCAAGGTTTGTTGATCCAGTTCGGCACAAGCCTACATCTGGGGATACTAATCCAGGAGATTCACTAATTGTTTTGACTTGATCCTCGATCTAAACAATAGTGATTTGTTTCGCCCAACTCCAATCACCAAGCGGACTGAATTGTCAGACCAAGACATTCCCCCTGCCTTGGTGAAGATCTCCCCGACCTTGCTTCAATTCCTTGAAGGCTCCTCCTCCAAGTTGCCCTTGGTCGAAACCTGTTGGCGACTCTCCTTCTTGAATCTTTCAATTAAGCTCTTGAGTTTGACGACTCCTCGAAAGCCTTGATTGAATCCGTCGACTTCAATCAAGTTCACAGTAGCACTTTCGACCAATCCACTCGAGGAAGTGTTGATCGTATATCTTCCTTCGAAATGATGAAATCAATAACTCGGAAGGAATGTGATTCTCTTAGCACAATGCTTTCAATCGCGCAATGGAGTAGATGTGTAAAGTCAGTCGTTGCTCTTTCATCCCTTGGCCGTCCTATTTGAAGAGAACCACCGCTCCTCCATTCCAAGGTAAGATATTCTTACCATAATCGCACGGATCCTTAGAACGGAGTTGCCCGGATTAGGAGATATTTGTTTCCTTACTTCGTGTGCGAGATCCGGGCAGGAGATCAGCTAGCCGTTGAAGAATCTTCTTGAGTATATTCGCCAGCCCTTCTTCCTTTACATAATTTGTCTGCTGTAGTCGTAGTTGGTCCAACAAAGTAGTTCAGACATCGGTTGTGAACACATTTGCTCAAAACTGGTTCCCAACAAATATTATACTCCCTCCGTCCCACTTTACTTGTCATTTTTGACTTTTTGACACTGTATTGAATTGTGTGCAGAAATGAAATAGGAAAATTTAAATGGGACAGAGGGAGTAATACTATGAGGATACTGTAAGTATGAAATGAAGTAAAGAGTTTAAACGGATATGTATGTACAGATAATTAGATATAGGACGATGGGATAATGTCTGAGATCCAATCAGATCATGTGGGTGTAGATACACATAATGTCTGAAATCCAATCAAGATGTAGTTTAAACACGTTGGGGATGATGCAGTTCGAGATGATGTGGCCCCCTCATTGATTTATATAACTGGGAGATATATGGAAGCAACTCCATACCCATTTTAGGTGTGAACCTCTTATCTATAATTCTAAATTCTCTTTCAACTCCTATTTACAAGTTCAAGAAGATAGTTCCTCCAAATTATGAGATTTATATTATTTCTTTCCAAAAATAATCACAAAAAGATGACATTTTTTTTTTTTTTTGGATTTGAGAGATGATGTATTTGTAAACTTCTAGTGGCTCCAATTACATGGCGCGGTACACATGAGTATAGTTAGGACGTAGGAGAGGAATATTAGTATATAATAAACACTAGTATTTTCTAATACTATTAAACAAACAAATATATGTGGAGAGAGAGAGAGGGATGCATATATGTGGTGATAAATGAAAAATAAAGGCAATAAGTAATCAACTAATCAAGGTTGACTTGCGTGCTTTGTTGTTGACTTGTTGGGGGAACCCTCAAAATGAAAATCTACCAAAATCTACCTTGGGAGAAAGAAACAATAGTAGTATAAATTTGTGTCCAAACAAAGCTACAAATGATGAATGCATGCATTCCTACAATTACAATTTCTTGCAAGGGACTATATATATTAATTTAATTTAATTTGGTGGGATATATGGTATATACTAGTATTATTACATTTTAGACGTAAATCGGCATCAATGAATGGGTTTGGGAAGGAAAAATAGATATGTTCATGAATACTTAGCTTGATTTAGAAACTGATTGACTGTATATATCGATTCATAGGAAAAATAAAATGGGTTAACTAATGAGACCAGAAGCGAGCGAGGATCATATCATTACATTCAAAGTGAAGAAACTGACTCATATATATAGGGAGTATTAATTATGTTATATTAAAAACATTTAATAGTAGTATTTTATATATATAATTAAGTCCATAATCGATCAGTCCACATGACATGATGAATTATATATATACACTACATTCAAACGGAAAACAACAAAAAATACTAGTAGTAATTCAACGAAAGAAACTCGATCGATCGATCAGAAGAAAATTAGATGTATATATACCAAGTGACATCTCTATCAACAAGGATGCAATTTGATATTTTCCTTTTTCAATTATTATATATATATATATATATTCATAATAACAAAGAGTGGAATTGAATAATTGAGGAATATATATTATTGGATGGCACGAGAGCTAGTGGATGGTTTTTTGTTGCATTGCCCCCTTGCGCCAACCATAGAGATATTTTTACAAATACATAAATATTTTGTAAATTTGTTGTATTGTTACTATTTAAAAATAAAATGACGGGAAATTTATATGTATATGTATATAATAAGTACTTCCCCCTGTTACATTTAGGGGTGAAAGCGGTACGGTAAATATCCGACCGATCCGATGCCGTATCCGATTATATTCGAATCCGAATCCGTATCCGACTATCCGGACGAATACCACATTCGTAATATTAAAATCTGAATTCGTATATTTTAATATCCGCATTCGTATTCGTATCCGAAAATATTTGACCGTATCCGAAAATATCCGACCGTATCCGGAAATTGATAGGATATTACCCGGATTTTGGATATGGATATCCGAATATATTAATATATTATTATTTATTAATTAAAAGTTACCAATAAATAAAAAAATATCAAATTATCTTATAATTTTAATAAATATTATCAAATTTTTGAAAAAGATTATAAAAAATTATCCGATTATCAGTATCCGACAGAATCCGTATCCGTCATGTATCCGTACCGTATCCGTAATCCGAAATATCCGAAACCGTATTCGTATCCGGCCCATCCGTATTCGATTCCGAATTCGAAAAATAAAATATGCATAATATCCGTATCCGATGTTATCCGACAGTATCCGTACCGTTTTCATCCCTAGTTACATTATAATTGACTCGTTGGATGTTCATTGAGTAACATTGATTCGACTTTTTAATACAATTATATAAGATAAAATATAGCAAATATGAATCTTATTGGATTCATCCAATCGCATAAATTTAGAATATCAAGTTTTCATAATTTTTAGTTGTATGCAATTTGAGTTATTAAGAATTAAAAATGTGTATTGAATTGTGTAAAATGTGAGTCCGTGTCAAATATTAAGAAATGGATGTAGTATAGTAGTAAGGAGAGTGAAATTAAAGGAAGAAAATGTGGGGGCAGTGATGGCAACGTTTCTGAATGAATAAGGAGAGGAGGGAGGGGTAGATCATATTCATATTCATATTCAAATTCATATTCATAGATGGGTACCCTCTAACCACATTGTCAATCCTGTCCTTTAATTGGGCCCCTTTCTAAATATACATCATTCATATTCATGCATCTCTACTCTACTCTAATGTGGTCTTTCTCGCTTCTTCTTTTTTTTTTTTTTTTTTTTTTTTTTTTTTTTTTTTTTTTTTTTTTCTCACTTAAGTATTTTCTGGTTAACTTGGATCCTCCTGTCCTTTTTTTTTTCTTTATTCTGAATAGCCTATACACTAGGGGTGAAAGCGGTACGGTAAATATCTGGCCGATCTGATGTCGTATCCGATTATATTCGAATCTGAATCCGTTTTCGACTATCCGGCCGGATATTTCAATATTCGTATCCGAATCCGAATCTGTATTTTAGTATCCGCATTCGTATTCGTATCCGAAAATATCTAACCGTATCCGAAAATATCCGACCGTATCTGAAAATTGATAGGATAATATCCGGATTTTAAATATGGATATCCGAATATATTAATATATGATTATTTAATAATTAAAAATTATTAATAATTATAAAAAAAATATCAAATTTTCAAAAAAGATTATAAAAAATTATCCGATAATCTGTATCCGATTGAATCCGTATCCGTTATGTATTCGTACCGTATCCGTAATCCGAAATATCCGAAACCGTATTCGTATCCGGCCCATCCATATTCGATATCGAATTCGACAAAAAAAAATATGGGTAATATTTGTATCCGACACTATCCGATCGTATCCGTATCGTTTTCATCCCTACTATACACAAACTAGGAAAGGATGGTGTGAGTCCATATCACACAAATTACAAAGGAATAAAGGAAGAGATAGGGACTGGGTGAACCTATAGGTTTAGATACCTAACCACTAGGGTAAGTCCCCAACCCCTGTCCTGTTGTTATATTCATTGTTGAATTTTAAAGTTTAAATGTCCACAAATTACAATGACTCCGGCTGTCTCGTGCAAACATACATTGTCTCTCTCCCTGCAGCATATATGCATGTCCATCCTGCGGGTGAGGGTACTAGTACTACCATAACAGATTATAGTATTTACTAATTAGGAATAAAATGGAATCGGTGTTAAAATTAAATAAAAACCAAGCATTAACTGCAATTATAACTGTGCCGGGTTCAAACCTAGTCCCACATCGAGAATACAAAGAAAAGTTGCCTTGTAAGTTGTTTACGTAACTCCATTAGTATGGGGTCTTTTGAGAGGTGCGCAAAAACAAAACTGTAAGGGTTCAATCCAAATGGATAATATCATACTAGTGCCATAGTGCCGAAGTTAGGATGGCGGTCGCAGACCTAACAAAAACACAATACAAGGCTCCCCCCACTGCAAATCCTGTAGTATAATGGACATCATCAGATCATATATACACACTAAGTTTGTTGTAATATTTGTAAATAATAAGATGCATCCCATCCCATGCAGTTTAGTAACAGCTTAAAAGTACATCCAAGAGGCCTTATGGTCCACATTAGGTGTGATTGAACAGATTTGTAATTAAAAAAAAAAAATGTGTATATATGTAAAGGCAGGCAGGCAGGCAGCATTGAAGAGATATAATTTGCAGTCATGTGCAGAGATAGATCAGAGTGGTCCTCTCAGCTTCTGCAATCTTGCTGCCTATTGCTATTGCTATTGCTTTGCTGCTTCATAATTCATAATTCATAATTGGATCATACAACCTATATATATATGTGTGTTTGTTTCCTCCTTTTCCTCTGATTCATAGTTGACTTCTCTGTTGCTACCCTGCCCCAGCAAGCCTCCACTTTCATTCATGTAACCAAAAAAAAATTATTGTCTATTCACAAACTGGAATTTTTGGCGTGTACCGGATATTCCCAGTCCACATTGGGCCTAAGACTAATCTCTCGAGGAGCTAGTGGGCATTGAAGAGTTGGCTCCCCAAAACAGAATTCTGCATACACAAAGGCTCGGACCCGAGACTTTTGCTTAAGTTGTCAGAGCCCCATACCATTCAGGCCAACTGCGTTTGGTACAATCTGGAATTAATTATTCTCTACTTTGAAAATAAAAAATCAAAAAAATTTCAAAACAATTATCTCTTTCTTTCCCTCTCCTTTTAAGGTATTATTAGTGCATCCTGAACTATGTTAACTAGGTTCTTTTGTAATGACTTGGTACTTTTTTTTCATCACATCAGTATATGTCATCATTTGATTCAAGATTTAATCAAATTTCATTGATATTTTGGTCCATTGTTTTATTTAGTTGCAAGTTAAATTGAGGAACTCAGTATGAAAAATAAATGGTATGGTACCCATGTCTCAGAATTGATGATGAAGCACTAGGTTCTTGGTAATTCCAAATAATTAAGGGAACCATGATGATTACTGCACAGGGTTGCAATTTTCGCCATTTTGATTCATGTAGTAATTGTTAAATGGAGTAGTCTTATCATTGGCTATTTTAATTCCAAAAAAAAAAAAAATCAGTGGCCATTTCAGACATGTGGAAGGAAATAATCAAACAAGTACTTTGATGTGAATAAATACTTTAATGTGGAGAGAAGCTAAAAGTGAATAACTACTACTTTGATGCCAAAACTTTCAATTGGATTATACTTGATGTTATTGATAGATGAAATAACATATCTATATTCCAAATTAAATACATTTATATTTTGTTTTACTTTTAACTTCTTTATCATTTTTTAAAATATATATTAACTTATTTATCGTTTAAAATAGGCGAGTATTATTTTACAATATAACAAGGAGAGCCAGAGGAAGAAGAACTTCATGACAAAAGAAAAACACACACAAAGAATGAATTATTTGAATATCGGGCTTACCTTTCATGTTTGGCCCAAAAGGAAAAAGCCTACAGACTTGGGCCATATCACATTTGGAGTGATTTCATTATCTTAAAATATATATTTTTATAATTTTTAATTATATACAATTTAAATTAATATATGTATATGTGTTGAATGAATTGTATAAAAAGAAGGGGATTAAGACTTAGCCCAACTGGTTAAGCCCCTGGCTCTCAACGGGTTCGATTCCCACCCGGCCCCTATCCCTCCCATTTTCCCCTTTGTAAATTGTGTGGCATGGGCCCCACCACTTCTCTAGCCTGTATAGGCTGTTTCGCAAAAAAAATTGTATAAAAAGAAAATGAGTACTTGATTAAGAATTTAAATTCCCCACTAGTAAAATTTAAGGGGTTTTTATTGTTATATACCTTCCATGTATTGGGTTTCTAATGTCAGTACCCATTAGTATTTGTTTCTAACATTGACCCACCAAAAGTTCATTCTGTATTGATCAGTCACCCAAGATTTAGGAAATAAATTTTATGTGGAAATGTCATTTAAGCCCTTAGATTTGGTGGCAAACGACTCTTAGCTTGCAGAGGAAGGAAGTGACGGGTGGAGTGCAGGAAAAACATTTTCGTTTCGCTCGAGCTTGGGAGAGCTACAGAAATGCCGTAGAAAGGGTTTCGATTGTGGCGTTTCTTTTTGCAGTGACTTCAGTTGAGTGTGGAGACGGTGAGACATTAGGGTTTGTACCAAATGGGTGAGATTGTGGTGAGTTATAATCGGGTGGAGACAACTCTTGTGGGGTTTTGTAGATTCGGGGAAGAGATGCACTCATTGTCGGTGAGAAAAGATACAAGCTTGGAGGAAATCCGTACGATTTTAGGGGAGAAGGGCGCTGATGTGAAAGGGCACGTATTATACTACGAAGATCCGGTGGAGAAATTTTCAATTGCCCTAACCAACGATGAGGACGTGGGACACATGTTCCTTGTCCATGAGGTGCTGAAGAAGATGATATGTAGAATGGAGGCAAGGAAAAATGATACACCGAAGCAGAATAGAATAAGGTAAGCGATCAAGAGGCAAAGAAATTTGTTTCGTGGTATTTTATTTTGGAATGGGAGATGGGTGATAAATGGGTAGGAGGTAGAATGCCATGTCTGTTTGTTATTGGAATTTCGAATCGGGATTTCGTATTGCTCTGTGTAATGGTATTTTGATGATGTTGTATGATATGTTGGTCTGCAATAATAACCCCAATAATTGTAGGGTCGTATGTGTTGAATCTGTAGAGCTGGGAAAGAAAAAAAAGGGGTTTGTGAATGGCTAGAGAATAGCATTAACGCACCGTAGAACTGTAAAACCACAATTATGAACATATGTACTAGATCACTTTGTGATTGTGACTGTTTTGATATAGGAAATAACAGTAATTCAGTGATGTGTATTTTACGTAGCGCCGAAAATTGGTTTGCATAAGATGTAATGGCCAGTTTGAATATTGAATTTAAATTATTTTTTTATATTGTAGTGAGAATAGAACCGAGAATGAAGGCGGTGAGGAAAGAAGACTACAAGTAATGGAGAATACGCCCATAGCCACATTGGTGTGGTCAAGGGCTATTCGTGGGGAAGGACAAGAGTTCGACGATGCAGATCACTTTAGACGGGTGCTTAAGAATTATTGCATTTCCCATAAGAGAAGATTTAAGTATGAAAGGAATGATGGAACGAAGATAAAAGCTGTATGTCCTGTATTTGGATGTGGGTGGAGCGTGTATGCATCATATCACAAAGTAGATATGTCGTTTTCCATTAGACGGTGCAACTTGCAGCACAGGTGTGGGCTGGATAATTTAAGGAGTAGGGATCATCCGCAAGCGGATGCATGTTGGGTTGCCACGCAGATAAGGGAGAAGGTACGGGATGACCCAAGTTATCGGCCGAAGCAAGCGCAAGCATACATAAAAGGTTTATTCGGTATAGAAATAAATTATCACAAAGCATGGAATGGTCGCGAGATTGCGCTGCGTGAAATTCATGGTGGTGATTACAGTTCATTTGACAAGTTGAGATGGTATTGTGATGCGGTGAAGAGTACGAATCCTGGTAGTGTTGCAGACCTGGAGATTAATGAAACAACTATGCAATTTGAAAGAGTGTTCATTTGTTTTGGAGCTTGCATGGTGGGATTTGTCCGAGGCTGCAGGCCGATACTGTTTTTGGACGGAACGCACATAAAAAATAAGTGGAAGGGTCATATTTTAAGTGCAGTGACAATGGATGCGGATGGTGGATTCTTAACGCTTGCGTATGCAGGTATGTTGATGGTAATTCTATTGCATATATATATGTGAGTTCGTTATGCTATGTAACAATTATGGTTAGTAATGTTGAATATGTTGTTTGTAGTTGTGGATTCGGAGAATGATGTTAACTGGGACTGGTTTTGTAAGAAATTAAAAATGAGGATTTTGAGCGAGGTGGGATGTGATGCCTGGGACAGATTTACCATTTTTAGTGATAGGAATTCAGGTCTGATGAAATCTATCCCGGAACACTTTCAAGGATGCCAACAAGCAATATGCCTGAGACATTTGGTTGAGAACTTCAAGAAGCAGGTACGGGGTGTATATGAGGCAATGTTTGTTATAATTAGATTAATGAGTGGTGTTCTGGTGGGCGATTGTTGTATGGGGGAAATTATTATTGTTATTTAAAAGAATATCGCAGCACCATGTGTGTTTGGTCGACTGATGTGTTTTGCAGGAATGATTGTCTACTGTATGTAATTTTATGTAGGTCCTGAAGAAGTATAGGTACAGGCATTCGAGGGTCTGGAAGAGTATGTTGAAGAAGGCAGCTTATGCAGAGACTTTTGAGGAATTCGAGCGGGTGATGAATGATCTGGTAACCAAGATACCAGCTGCCGGACCTTATCTAGCACAGTCTGAGCCTAAGCTATGGGCAAACGCTCTTTTTGAAGGTTGTAGATGGGGAGTCATAAACAATAATTTAGCGGAGAGTTGGAATTCGTGGGTGAGAGGAGCTCGTGACTTGCCGCCACATGGAATGCTTGATACTATTCGTAAGCAAACCATGAAAATGTACAATGAGAAAAGAGAGAAATCAATCGACCTAAGCGGTGATCTATGTCCGGAACCGGAGAAAGTGTTACGTGCTAATTATGAGGATGCTCGCACTGTGGCCCTAATTCGGGCGTCAGCAGGTGTATTCGAAGTGCAAGATATGGAGAAGACAATGTCCGTGAATGTGGATGAGATGACATGCACATGTCGGCGTTGGCAAGTCTATAGGTTGCCTTGCAAGCATGTATGTGCTTGTTTGGATAGCTTGAATAGAAGCGTTTACGACTATTGCGATCCATGTTATCGTGTGCAGGCATACCAGCTTACATATTCCGGCTTGTTGTTTCCCATTCCCCAAGAGAATGCGGACACAAATGGTAATATTGAAGATCCAAATTTCGTTCACCCTCCTAACGTGCGCAGACAACCGGGGAGAAGAAAGAAGAAGAGGATTCCATCACAGGTACCGTCGAGTAGTGTGCAGTGTGGAAACTGTTCGAAGGAAGGGCATAACCGCCGGACATGTAAGGAGCCGCGTAGGTACCAAGGCAAATCGGTTACAGTAGCCACTGAAGATGGAATTTGATGGTTGATTAGTATATTGGTGACTGACATTTTGTGAAGCAAGTGATTATGCATACAGGTCACTATGTGTTCTTGTGGTTTGTTTTGGGCAAGTGTAACCCATGTGAGGGTATATAATCTGTACTGAACATATAAACTTGCATACGTCAGGCCATAGTATTTATAATTGAAAGGCACCCCGTTATATTTATGTTAGAGTGTGTTATAATATAATGGCAATGTGTTATTTGGTATGTTGCTCAATACACACAGTAATGGGTCGAAGGATAATTAAGTATGTGCCCAGTTCAATTATTAATGGGCTTGAGAGATGCGATGGGCCTGATTCGTTAAGTCCATTATAATTTGTAAGAGATTCGTGGGCCCAGTTCACTTATAAATGGGCTTGAGAGATGCTATGGGATTGAGAGATGCTATGGGTATGGGCCTGATTCGTTAAGGCCATTATAATTTGTAAGTGATATGGGCCCAGTTCTTATTGCATGGGTACTACAAGTTGAACATGTGTTATACTTGACGAACAAAGTGTTATGCAATATGTTGAACATATGTTATAATAGACGAACATAATAGTATGCAATAACTTGAACATATGTTATAATAGATGAACAAAGTGATATGCGGTTAGGTGTATAGATGTTATAATGCGAACACAAAGTGTTATGCCATAATGTCGGATAAAATTTAGCCACTCTCTAGGGCAGTGTGGGGATTCAGCCCCTTTGTTCATTGTTCTCTTCCGTTACTAAGTGTAAAAACTTTCTAAACACTTTGTTGGAACAAAGGCGACATGGTGAAGGATGTGCATGGGATGATTATAGTGTGTAAGCGTTAGAAGATCAAACACATTACTTCATAATGAGAACTAAGTGATTTGACATGAAGACCTTACTCCAATTTTAATTCGCTGATTTCAACAGCCAAGTTTAAGCATAATTATGTAGGAAGGATATGGTGTGCACAAAGCATGGAGTTACACTGCTTGAGAATGATATGAATCGGAAATAATTACTGTTGAGATGAAATGTTATGTCAACAGGCTAAAGTTGCCCAATTGATTTAAAGACAGTTACGCCTACATAAGAATATGTTACAATATACTATGAAAGTGTTATGTGCTGTAGGATGTTCATATGAAAGTGTTATGTGCTGTAGGATGTTTCATTCGGGTTCGTTTTGTCGGGTATGTGTCCAAATTGACAACATCAATTTAATGGTATACAGATTTTAAGGGATTCTCCTAAAAAATGTAGTACTACCCCCGTCTCATTGTAAATGCTACAGAGCATGATTTGGCACTATGCACTGTTTAACTTTGATTCCAAGTTTTATCATGGTTATGTAAGATAAAACGAAGTCTAGTGAGATCTTGTTAGATTCGTCTAATCTTATAGTTTTAGAATATCCACTTTTTATAAATTTTAATTGTATATAATTGATCTAATATTGTTGTACTATGATCTAGTGCCCGGTGCCCATCATTGCATTTCCACTGTACAAATGAAATTCGCTGACTAGGGCAGCCATGCTTAAGCATAATTATGTTGGTTGTGAACGGTGTGCACAAAGCATGGTGTTACACTGCATGAGAATGATATGAATCGAAAATAATTACGGGTCAGATGAAATGTTATGTTAACTGGCTACAGTTGCCCAATTGAATTAAAGAGAGTTATGCCTACACAAGAATATGTTACACTATACCATGAAAGTGTTATGTGCTGTAGTATGTTCATATGAAACCCTAAACCCTAAACCCTAACCCTAAACCATAAAATGTGAATGAGATTTATGTTTCAACCCAACTAATACATGAAATGGGCATTATGTATTATTCCTTTTTATTAGTTATTTTAAGTAGTAGGGCACACACACTAGACCCTAAATAGACCCTAAACCCTATCCATTAAACCCTAATTAGAAATTTGTGTTGGTGTTTCACATATTTTTTTAAGTTATGCCAAAGTAATGTGCAAGGGAAATTATTGTACGTCCCATCAATTAAATTTAATGTACTAGTGTCGGAAAAATTTGCTAAACTATGTGTTCTTCTTTCACTACCTATGAATAATATTTTCCTAATCCCTAAAAAATTCAAAGTCTGTCATATGGAAAGGTTATTATATGTCATAATAAAAATGAAGGTTGTTATTTCATTATAAATTTTAAACGTGAGTTTATGAAATTAGGGCAAAATTAATTGACTCTCCGAATTATTAAATGTTAAATTGTTCATTTTTATAAGAGTGTTTCACTAAGTGTTGGTTTATGTTAAAGTGAATAGTGGAGTCTCTCATTTTAGAAGGGGTTAAGTGTAATTTATGTATGACAGACTACTCTAAACACTAACAATCATTGCATTTCAACTGTACACTCAATATTTCTTCTGTCTTGTTTGGCGGGAGCAACTGTTGGAACTGCAAAATTTGTACTGCGGAGTGGAGACACACCCCCCAATGGACTTCTCACCCCCATTTTTCTTCTGCCTATGACTACCATCAAATCAAACACACCCCCTTTTTTGCAGCCTATACATTCACCCCTCCCCCCACCTTTTCCAATTACTTGCTCCCCAATATTTTCCCCATTCCAAATCTCTAAATCTACAATCCGCCCCATTCTCTCTTTTCTACAAAAAATCCTCTCAAATCTTAACTTCCAATGGCTCGCCGCCGCGTCAAAGTCCGGTGCCCGGAGTGTCAGCACGAGTTCGAGGTCGCCCAGCCCACTGCCCGACCCGCCGGACGCCCGGAGCAGATGGTGGTTGTGAACGTCGGAGGCGCTAATCCGACGCCTCGCGTAAGGGGAGCTCCGGGCGCACGTCGCCGTCTGAAGAACATTTGCAAAGGCGTTGGGTTCGTGCTCATCCCGGCGCTTCTCCTGTGGCATTACGTCGGTCCGGCGGCGGCACCCAAACTCCCGGAGAGTGAGATGAAAGTTAAGGGTTTTGTTGGTTGGTTTGAGGGCAAGTTCAAGAATCGTACGAAATAAGTGACTAATCCTCCTAATTAATGACTGGCGTGTGGATCTTTTGTGTTATTAAACCCTAATTTAAGTGACTAATCCTCCTAATCGTACGAAATAACCTATATAATCCTTCTATCTCATATTTTGATGGTAACTTGCTGTTGGTTGTTGCAAAATGGGTTTGGTTCTGTGTTCCTTTTATGCTTAAGTGTTTTGGAGTTGTTCGTTTTGGCTAAGCTATAATGTGTATATTAATGTTGGATCTGTATTCCCTAATGTTTGTTGGAACTCTAAATGTGGAATGGAATGTTTGTAGTCCCTAATTATTGTTGGATCTTATTTGTTTTCTAGAATGTAGTGTTTAAAATTGGCTTCTTGCTGGTGTATGTAGATTTTCTGGGGATTAAGTGTTAATCAGTGCACCATCGGTAAGTGCAACTGGGGCGGTTTATGGTTAGACAAGTTTTTTAAGGGCTTTGTTCAAATCCCATTTCGATGCCTTCGTAACCTAACTAATGTGAAACCTGTGATGTGTCCCATTGACTTTCGGCTAAAACACTTTTGGAAAGCACTAATCGTACTGGTAAGACTTGTCTCATATGAAGGAACACATAAAATCCACGGAGCCTCATAAGTTGATATCCATAAAATCCCTTACATGACACAAACACCTCAAAACACATAAAGTCTCATTTCTAGGAATTCATGCTCCTAAGTACTACTGAGGTGTGACACTAAACTTATTACACTCATTGTGTGGATCTTTCAAGAATTTAAGGGCAACACGGGCTCGATAGCCTTCCATATCTACAGAGTGCTCCTCACTCCACCACTGAGGTGTGTCCCGAAAATAGGCTTCACACCACCACATCACATACACACCGCAGTCATTGGATTCTTCAGTCTGCTGCCTACATTTCTCCACCTTGAGGACTCTCTTATCAAGTTTGAACTTGTGGAGATCCAACCACCCACCTATGAATCGAGACTAGGCCCGAAAACATTATTTACACATCAGACGATTTTCCATTTCATAAATGGATGAACATATCCAAAAGAAAATAAGTGAACACTCACCACATGGTTCACTGCATTAGTAGCACGGGCTGACCACATTGAGTTCCGACTAAATATTTTCCTCTTTTCCATGTCAATGACGAGCAAGTGCCAATGGAAATACTTTCCGTCATTAATTGGGATCACGATGTACCGTACTCCTGATTCGCACTGACGAATCACCTCTTTCAAGTTTGTCTGTGAAACAGAAAGCATGCGCGCGACACAATCTCCATACACCGAAGCCGGCATTCTCACACGCGGATACTCCTTCATTGCATTTAAGATACACCGCTGTGGAAAATGTACACTGGATTAGCTAGACACTACATGAAGTTCACATAAACAACATAGACATCTCTATTACTCACCACAGTGCTTGCAGCAATGAATGTCATGTTGGTTGCCGACGATTCCGGACTATTCCCCCCTTCCGAAACAAGTATGCCTAGGTACCCGTCAATGACATCGTCCCCGATCGGCTCTTTAATTAATAGAGAAATCATACTCGCCGGCTTGACTCCATTATGACCAAAAGCCCAAACAAACTCCCTAGTTCAAACAGTTAGAAAAACCATGTAACAAATTCTCTTCCGACTCCCGAATTTAAGCAATTAAATTGACATCTAAAACCACACTAAAACTGGTCAACCATACCTGCTCAAGTCAGAATCGAAGAAACTATCCATGGTTGCCCTCTCACAATCGGTAAGTGCATCGCGCCCAACGTATTTCCGATATCTTGCATAGTCATTGACATAAATTACCCCCTTCTTCCTTTTCTTCTTCCCCTCCATTAAATCGACATCCTCATCCGAATCTCCTGAATGCAAGTCAATCGGCTGTATAGAGCATTCAAACAAAATTATATGTTATATTCGAACTTCAGTATGGCATTTTTTGACCATTCACAAGTACATGACATAAAATAAGATGTATATAGCCTAAATTAGTTGTCATGCAGTACATACCTCTTCCCGTTGACCATTGTATTGCCGATCCCCAACTTTTTTTCCTACTCGCACTTCCTTTTTACTCGACGATTCAGGTGTCACAATATCGGCCGGCTTCAATTTCGGCTTACGATCGGTTCTCGCTCTCACATTCCTCGCAATGGAGCCCGGTGTTTTTCCCCTTTTCATCTGCACATCACCAACCTTCAATTCACAATCCTCCTCCAACTTATCGACCTCCCCTCCCGGATCTTCATCGGTAGTACTTCCCTCGACTTCCTTTCGCATCTCCGAATACGCATCTATCACTGCCATCACTTCAGCATAATCCTTAATCCTCGCGTCAACCTCATTTCCCTCCACGTGTTCGTCTCGGCCATCCTTTTGTCCCCCTTTCGGTTCACCAACATCCTCATTCATTTTCTCTCCATCAACAGCACATTCAGCCACCTCCTGTTGCACGACCTCATCTTTACCATGCCCATCAACTCCATCCGTTTCCACATTCCCCACCTCCGGCTCCCCAATCTCATCATCGTCCGCATCATCAACCCCATCTTTCTCCCTCTCATCGAGGCCATCATTCGACTCGAGTCTGCCACCGTCTCCATCGTCTCCCTGTGCAAAATCTGCCTCCAATGCAACCTCCGTATCCGCCCTTACCAATGGATCGTCCGTCTCCATTGGATCAGCCCCCAAAAACAGATCATCATGGACCACACCGGCCCCCGCCACATCGTCTCTGCTAATCCTCTTGCTTGGCCGATCATGACATGCCTTTGTCCGCAATTCTTCTGATATATCTATGCAATACAGAAAGTTAAGTCAGATTTTGCATACAAAATTAAAATTCACCAATGACCACATTTTAACTTATAATTTTTTTATCCCGACTCACTTTCGTCTTCTTGACCGTCCCCCCCGATCCCCTCTCTATGCTCGGAAAAAACTCTATTGCTGCCACCCTCATCCATTATTTCTACAGTCACTCTCTCCTCCGTTTCACTACCAAACCCCATGTCATCGGACAATACCCTCTCACGTCGGGGTGGTTTCCAATCATCCTCAAGTGGGACCTATTTTATCACAACCAAAATCAGTTGTATATGGTTCAAAAAATAAGACACATGAACCTACTTACATTTCTCCAGCTAATTACCTCATACAGCCTTCGAGGGGGTTTTGCATACTTTACCTCATCCGGCAAAGGGATGAACGGCCTCACTTGATCTGGGGTCAGTGATCTTAGCATTGTCGCACACGAATCCACTTTTGGATGTGACACCTGCCACCTTATGAATCGAGGGACTTGTGGCTTTGCAATTGGTTTGGCAAACCGCGGGACTCGCTCAAAGAACCATCCCTGCAAAACAACAAATTTACAACCACCAAAGCATCATTTTAATTCACTTAAACAAACAAATTGATTTGGATCGTATAATATTACACTTACCAGAAGCCCAGCAGTACAACCATCTATATATCGTTTACCCTGTCCTGAACGTTTTGCCAATGCGCTCACCAAAAAGTCGTGAACTGCCCTACCCCATGCGTATTCACCGATCCTCTCCAAGTCATCGACGTAATGCACAACAAAGGATGGTAGGTACAGGTGGGAGGTTGGAAACATGATCGAGTTGAACACAAACAATGAGTACAGCCGTGCAAAATCTTTGGGATCTCTCCTCCCCTTCACCAACTCCTCATTCCCGGCAGCCATCCGCAACACCTCTATAATGTCTGCTCTCTTTATGTTCCTCGAGTTCCCCTTAAAAAATTTTCCCACCGTTTCCGATTCTTCCTCCAACTTTGGGTGTACATCCTGTCCCGCATTCTTTAGCCCCACGACACAAGCAAACTCTGATGATGGAAACTTCATCCTGAAATTCTCCCCAAACACAAAACCTTTGTACTCCGCATCATAGCACTCCGCTAATGCTTCCAGCCATACAACACTACTATATCCTTTCTGGCATTTAAGGAAATGTGCGAACGGTGTCCTCATCATCGCTTCTCTTTGCCTCTCAGTGATTTTGTCATCAAGTTCATTCATCACTGCCATGAACTTCTGTGTACAACATCGTGCAACTGGCCCGTCGCCATTTTTACTCTGTGCCTCACCCTTCCCTTCCTTGTGCCCTTTCGGCCCCTTTCCGTTCCCAACCTTGCTCTCTTTCGTTCCCTGCGGCTTCCCAACCTTACTCCCTTCCCCTAGCTGCCTCTTTCCCTTACTCCCATCACAGCCATGTCCTTTTCCGTCCCTTTTGTCAACCTTCTTCCCTGCTTGCTTCTTAACTTTATCTCTAATTTCTCTCGGCGCCATACCCCAGCAACCTACGCATTCCAACAATGGTTACACATTCTCCCCACTCCACAATTACCCTTACATTCATCCATAACATAACATAAGCTCAACTATCCACACATACCACATAAATTTCCAACAAATACCCATCACAATTGTACTATACATAATCAAATTTTCACAAAACAATTCAAAGCAATACAATGCGACCTCTAATACACTGCAAATTCAAGTATTCATTTTTCAAATCACATACAAACAATTGGAACTGTAATCTATAGCCATATCTTTTTCATTGCACTATAATAAGGAATTTACTCACGCCCACCACAACTACCCTAATTGCAACAGTTTCGGTTCACTAACCTTTGCCCCCTTTGCTCCTCCCAGTGCCGCAACAGCTTCACCCCGCCCACCGCGCCTTTCCTCCTCGGTGGTCCTTTCCTCGCGCTGCCCTACCGACACCTTACCTCTTCCTTGCGTACCCTAACCCCACCGGTCCGTCGCACTCCTCCGTTCGCACCCAATCGTGTCCTAAACCTTCCTCGCAAGTCGTCCGCTGCCCTCCCTTCTTCCCGTCCAAACCCTAGCTTCTAAACCCTTCCGCCTATTTAGAAACTCCGGCGACGGGGCCTCTTGTTGCCGTTGCAACTTCGAACCGCCTCCTCAAATGGAAAGATTAAAGTAGGCTCCCCTTATTTAATTCATTATATTTTATCATTACCTTTCATAAACGAGGTATTTAGGCTAAAATTCAAAAAATGGGCGGTACTTGACTCCAAAAAATGATGTAGTTGACTTAAAACATGAAAATGTGGTGGGGTGTAGTGCAAAGTCCAATACGTGGTGGGGGTTTATCTTTAATTTCCCGAAAATTTAATTGTCTTAATTCCCTCGGCCAATTGCACCAAAAATTTGAGTTTTTTTAGGTGAATACTAGGGTATCCTCAAACTCATTGGATTCAAGACTAATCCCTCGAGGATCGGATTAGGATCGGATTAGCATTGAAAAATTGTTTCTTCCAAAATAAAATTCTACATACACAAAAGCTTAAATAAATTTGATATCTGTTCAGCTAGAATAAAAATATTAAAAATCTATCATAAAAATTACTTAGGTAGCATTTGAACATGTTAACAAATTGAGGACTTATTTGGATCATCTGCTTTTCTATCATGGTATTCTTCAACCGGCCGTTTACCAAAGCACTTATAATTCAAAAAATGATGCTTTCTCTAAGCAAAAACCAAAAACAATTTGTGAAAATGGAAAAAAGGCTAAATATATCATTTTTTTCTTTTTCAAAAAATCATGTAACATCTAGGGCAATTGTATAAGTAAAGGATAATCGCAGCCTCTGCCTTTCTCCGATTACGCTTATGAGATCGAGTAGTTATTCCTATAATTAGGGGTGTAAACGAGCCGAGCCGAGCTCGAGCCTGGCTCGGCTCGGCTCGGCTCGATTAAGGAAAAATTCGGCTCGGCTCGAGCTCGAAGCTCGACGAGCTTTAAAAAATTGAGCTCGGCTCGAGCTCGACATAAAAAAGCCGAGTTCGAGCTCGGCTCGAGGCTCGAATAAAGCTCGAGTTTTTTCTTTTTTTTTGTTTTTTGTTTTTTTTTTTAACATTGACACTCATATGTTAATAAATATGCGTAGGGGCTCAAATCACACAAGTTAAAAAGATGGATAGATGGGACATTACCACTGGATCAGGTCTCCATTCCCAAACTAAGCTCGATATAAAATAAGAATAATCGTCAAATTATTAAATAGTGAAATTAAAAACTTGAATGATTGAAGTTTAATAGATTTAATATATTAAACTATTCCTAGTTCCTACTTCTAACCATAAAACAAAAAATAGAAAAGAAAATTTATAGGATTAATAAATAGATTATACATTTACTATGTATAATTGATATGTGTATATATATATATACTAGGAAAAATACGCTGTTCTACGCACAGCATATTTGCACGTACAGCTGCCCATAGCAAAAAAAGAAACAAGTGTAAGTGGATAAAAGTGAGTTAAAGATAACCAATTTATTTGATAGGTGAAAGTAGCTAATATCAAATTATGATAAATAATATTTTTTCTTCTTTTTAGTGGTTCATATTTCTCGTTGTGCGATGCACAACATATTTTGGATATACAACTGCCCGTGGAAAAAGAAAAAATATATTTAGGTGAGTGCTTATATTTTCCTTATATTATAGTTATTATGTCGTAAAAATATTAATATCCTTTGAAAGAGGCTTAGTTGTTAGACGTGATGTTTTTTCAACATGCCAAACGAGTAAACAATAAGTGTAGCATAGCATTGGTATTCACCGTTCGACGTGATGTTTTTTTCAACATGCCAAGCAAAAAGCAGAGTTATTAACCTGTGACAATCTCAAAGAGACAGAATTTTTAGCAAATAAATAGCAAACTAAATGATAAAGCAAAACCATTTGCATACCAGAGAAAAATGCTAAGTGCCTAAGCTTGATTCCTCTTGTTTTTTAACCTTGCATCAACATGATAACCAAAGAAGATATCTTCCTATTCTGACCCCAAGAAGATACATAGGCCAATACCCTAAAGATGGAAACAAAAAAAAAACAGTAAATGCCACAATAACAAAAATAACATCAGGGAAACTAATGTTCATTCCAAATGTCACAAATGTATACTAAAATGGGTAGACCAGTTAATTTTATCATAATTTGAGAGGAAGGGTGTTTACTGTAAAAGCCACGAACGACATTGTAGGAAAACCACTTATAATTTACTCATGAGGATATCTTTACCTAATATGCTGAATATTCCTTCCTCATGTTGACTAATAATGCCACCTCCCCTTTCCTCGGATAGGATGTACTTGTTCAATCCACACAATAATAAAGCTTGATACCCTGATATCACACATTTCATCTAGTTAAAAGGAGCCAATCACATAATTTTTATTCATTCCATTCTAAAAAAGAGGACATAGAACACTCCACTTACAAATGAGGATTAAGCTACCTAGAACTCCGCAGTGACTTGGATGAATGTTAATAAATGAAGTAAGAAGAGTGACAGCTGCTAGAGTATAAAAGAAATTCCAATGGACTCCATATTCCCTGACATGAACGTACGGGGACAAAATAAAAGAAAGTTATAGTTTGAATATATGCAAATAAATTCCATAAAATGAGTGGAAAAAAATATGTAACAAAAACTAAATGAAGAATGTAAGACGAAACAGATTCAATATAAGATCAATTTTTCTAGTGCTAGGTACAATTGATTCAAATGATCATCCCAATATGTTTAAACTCTGAGAAAACGCAAGTCCTGAGATTCGCTTTTGGTGACCCTTGAGCTTGGTTTTAACCTAGCGTGCACATATTGATTCCAGTATTCAACGAAAAACATTAGTAGGAATCATTAGGAATCATTACCGGCTTATCACTATCAGTGTATCAGGGAAATATATTCATGGGTGGCATTTTTTATAAAAGGAGAACATGGAATTATTATAATAGAATCATGTATCTGAGGCACCTCACCTGTTGAGGATTATACCAAACTTTTGATTCAATATTCTAGTGAATAAGATTTACTAAACAACAATCCCCCTATCGATAGCAAATCAGATATTATGTCGTAGGAATGAAATCCAATTCCAAGTCTAGTTGAAGGATCAAAATTATACCTCATCAACCCTGACATTGTAAATCTGAATTGTGGAGTCCTCCATCCCAATAGCAATTACATTATTATCTTGAGGATGAAATGCCAGATATGTTGTCGCAGGAGGTCGGGGCATGAAAGTTGTCATGACCTGACAAGAATCAACACATCTCAGTTTTTCACGAAGCATATACAAAATAGCAGCACAAACATCAGATAGGGAAAAAAAATGAAGGAAAAAGGGATCAGGGAAGTGGTAGTGAACCTTGAAGGTCATCCTGTTAAACAGAGAGACCTTTCCACCTGAAGCAGACATGACATAAGAATCCTTCTTAGACAACGCAATACACGCAACAGTGTCTTCGGTGGCTTTGGAATCATTCAAGTCATTAGACATGAGAGCACCGTTGGTAGGATGCAACAGCTGCGTGACACTGGAGGCAGATGACTGAAAATGCATGTTAAGCCACACTGATCAATGTAAGTTACGATCCAACAAAAATTCATGTGGAAGAAATTAACTCTTTAATTCTAACCTTTCCAGATGGGTTTTGGTCATTGCGCTGCCACTTCCACAACTTATGGACTGCATTCGTGGCCAGTGCAAGAACAGCTAGCCCGAATTTGTGTAAAGCAAGCGTACAACCTATAGCACATACACAGCAATGGATTAAAAAGGAGAACACCAAGACTAAAATGACCCATAGCATATGACAAGATGAACTGGGGAATAGGTAAAGGTATAAGAATAGATATAAATACAAAATAAAATAAAATAACCGACCGCCTGATTGATAAAGAAGACTAATGCCATTCAACAAAACACAAAACTTAAGAGATTTAACACTAATCTAAAGAGGGGAATACAGCAAGCGCCAAATCTCAACGAATCAGCCATAAAACTTACTTTCCTTGGTGTCAAAGGGTCAGGCAACTTCAATGTCTTCAGTTGGGTTGGGTCTGATACATTAGGGAACTTCCAGGTTTTATTTCTGTCAGTTGCCTTAAGAATTCGGGGTTTCACATCAGCTACCCTGCTGCTTTCCATGCTTGCCTGTGTTTTGCCAAACGAAATGAGAAGACAGTTCTAATATAGCAGATGTAGAATCCATTGGCACAATAGAAGATTAGTTACAATGACTCAAAGAGGCAGATCAAAGCAGAGGGGGAGAGGGAATTACCAAAAGGGACATTGGCTGATGAACTCTTTCCGTGCGTTCAAGGATGAGAGACACTGTGGCTGATACATTGGCGGCGGGACCTAATGCACCAGCAATAGTAGCCTGCAGCAAAGTGGCATAGATGAAATTAAGACCCAAAATAAATGTAACATACTATCAGGAATCACGATCAAATAGTAATAAGATAAATAAAAATACTTTGACATTCATCGGTTCAGAAAGACCACGCCGCCATCGAATCCTCTGGTTTCCAGCATTCTTAGCATTCGCTGCCCATCAGTATTTGCCAAGATCTTAATTCCATTGTCACTGGTTGTAACTACCAACAATGAGCCTTCCTTATTGAATCTTAATCTAGGGCTTGCAGGCAGTCCACCATCAGTATCAGTGTAAATAAGCATGTCGGTAATATCCATTTCCCAGACTTTTATCTGAAACTCGTCGCCAGCAACCAAAAAGCGGTTCCTCATTGTATCAAAATGCACAACACCGAAAGATCGTTTCCGGAAACCAGAGTATGTCCTCTTGATAGCTCCCTCACTCTCATTCCTTTCAACCAGGTGAGATTCACCTTCTTTGCTGGTTCCACAAGAGAACAGCATGACAGGAAAATGCAAGTTAAATGGTTAGCACAACCACAAATCTCTTTCAACTTGAAGAGGTGCTTCTTTTAAAGCATAAGGTGCAAAAGTGAGAGTGTGGCACAAGAAGGAAAAAGAAAAAGCACCACTACAAGCAACAAATTTTCTATAGCTTATTAGCATACAAGTATATTGAAAAATCAATATTAGGCAGCATTAATAATGCACAATACAAGGAAAATTTAAAAAATGATATCTTTGGGAAAGAATACCAATTCTCCAGTGTATGAATCATATACAATCTTTATACATAACTACAATACAACTAAGCCAGTTCAAGACAGCTTGGCTCAAATGTATAAAGTAACAGGTGTGCTATCAGCCTGGATCCTTCAAACTACGCCCAAGCCCCATCCCTGTATCATCAAATATGGTATATATATGCAGCAACTTAAAACAGTAACATTAAAGAAATCCTAACATAGCAATCAAGAAGAACTTGACGCAACAAGTCACATTGCAAAAGTAAATAGCCTGTATATAGTGAGGCAGTGGTATTACCAAGTAATGAGTACACATAATAAGAATCGAAAAGTTTCAAAGTAAATGTAATAAAAAGGGCCAATGAATGCTTTATATCACCTGTGAAGCTCATTGTGGAACTTTCATGTGGACTTCAAATACTGCAGCTCCACAAGCCACATAGACTGATCTTCGAGGTTCAGATGCGAGAGGTTTGTTCTCCTCAGCGTTTTGCAATGAATGAATCAGTGGACTCTTATCAATGATTTCACTCTTTATATGATTTTCCAAAAGCTGAGAAATGAGATCCAGTGCCATGTATGTATGTTCAGAGAAAAAAAAATGAAAATAAAAATAAAAATTTAAAAGAAAAAAATCAAAATCAAAATCAAAAGAAACACCATAGATGAAAGCAATTAGAGTACTCTACCTGATCATCAAAACATGTTTGAGCACTTCCTGAAACCAATAGAGAAATATGGGTTGAGCTGCTTGTTGACAAATCACACCTCATTGTCACAACACCACGAGAAAATGTGCCAGCTTGAAGGGGTGGGGGAAGTGCGCTGGGGGAGAAAAAAGAAAGAAAAGAACTTTTAAGATCTCATATAATAATAATCATAAATAAATTTTTTTTTTAAAAAAAGAAGAAAAAGTGACATGATTGGTCCACAAGAATACATATGTATAAATAACTTGGATTATCAATGGATTTATAACCACCATTGAAGGAGCACAAACATTCCTAATGAAGATTGATAAATGAATAATGATTTAGTGTCAATTTTTGAAGACAGACTATTTTATCTGTTTCTGATAAAATATCACCATGAGGCTGACACATACCTCACTCGGTTATGAAGTTTGCTCCCTCGCATCTGAATCATTGCAGAAGGACAAATACAAAAGATGACAAAAATCAGTCTGCAAACAGGTTGAAATGGAACAAACAAAATTGCATAACATGGACAGAATTTACATGAATAAATCAATTTTCTAACTAATTGTACTAATCTAGGTAAAAGAGAGGAATATGTGACACTTACTTCAATACTGAGGAGAGCATTCAGGCCATCCTCCAAAGAATCCAATAAACAAGAATCCTGAAACGGATGGAAAGCATAAGGCAGAATATTGTATGATCTTCAATGATAAGAGAACCGAGAGGCATCTCATCTAAAATAAAATATATGCTAATTACCAAAGAGTCTGCCACTCCACAGATGAGAAATCTCATGTTCACATCATCATCATATATTTTTATACCAGGAAGGGAACCAGAGGAACTTTCTTCATCATCCACAGGTTCCATCTCAGGAATCTCTACACTGATCTTCGGAGAATCCCCGAGGAGATCTGGGCCCAACTCATCATCAGTTGGCTGTATCCCGGGAGTACGCGACCATTTCGTAGACAATGAAGCCTAAAGGATGCATTTGCAAGTTGAAAGGCATCGGACGTATGGCATGAGGAGCTGCAGAAAGTCAGAAACGAAGATTTTTAGGCTCACAAGCATGCCGTTCCTCATAAATATGAAAAAGGAAAATATATATATCTATATCATAAAATTAAAAATAAAAAATAAAAAACAGACGGAACATAAAAAATGAAGCATGCTCATTCACCCTAGTTAAAATTTCTGAGCCTCACTCTACTGATGGCATTAAGAAATAGTGTCACGTATCCAAATAATCCATATATAAAATGTTTAAATGCAGAAAGTGCATTTACATCATACTATAAGAACAAACAGTGACACACTGAGAGAAAGGGAAGGAGGAAGATCAAATGCCTTTTTTATTATCAAACACTTTGCCTTAAAATCTATAATGGATAAGTTCTAGTGAATCGGTAATGCCATTCATGAAAATCAGCAGAAATCGAGATAGAGTAACTGTAAATCAATGTGACTTTATTTTCTTGCTTGGTAGAGAGACCCGACTCAACACAACCAATACATCTTAAAATAAACTATAGAGGTTAAAACCTTCAAACTTGCAAACAAATTGGTAGCCCATATGATTTATCATTTATCATCAAATTAAACCAGAATCAATAAAAGATTCAATGTATTACCTCTGCACTGCAGAAAACAATGCATGACGAAAATGACTTGCTGCATAACATGAAAATGAGCTTTTCCAATATATCACGTAAGGAATACCCTGCAAAGAAGTTGGAGACCAGTTAAAAACTTTCTACCTAAGACCATGCCTCAATCGCATTCTTTTTGTATTTTAAATCTAAAACTAAAGAAGGATTTTATGAAGCTGTCCCCACTTACCTTATCTTGAAGAGACTCGGCCAGTTTTCTGCCATTCGGTACCTCCAAATAAACCTTCATTACAAGTCCCATCCCAATTAGAGATAAAGCCATGAAGAACAGGGATATGGGAACTAACAGATAGATGCACAAACAAGTTGAAATACACAAACTAAGGAGATAGATGAATAATGTGTAAAAGAGCTGACATTAAATATTATCATTGATCACCTGGATGCACTCATTGGCTGGAGCAATAGGTGCATGAACAAATAGGCCCCCTGACTTCAGCTTGATAACTGTCATTCGACTGTTTGTTGAAACACTGCTGAAACCAAGTGCTTGCTCTTGCTCAAACAACCATATGGTATCTTTCACAGCCTAAAATTCTAACAAATAAAGCAGTTAACCTCAAGCATAAATAGCACGCCTGCTACACGGCATAAATAGCATGTCTGCTACAAGAAACAAACGCTGTTCATCTTCAATGAGAAAGCAACTCTGCAAGCTGACATCTAAGGTGAAATTTTAAAAAAGTGTAGAATATAGTATGTTAGTTAGGCCATCTCCAGCAATAAACTCTATTTCATTAAATTATATAGTTTTTTTTCTTATTTTAAATTTTTAAAGTTAAAATATAATCGATAAAAATAAAAATCAGAAATTGATATTAAAATATATTTAAAAATCAAAATAAAATTTAATACTTGTATTATTAAAAATATAATACTCCCTTCGTCCCACTCATTGTGTCACATTTTGACTTTTGACACTGTTCATTGATCAAGTTTGACCTAATGTTATCCCAATTAGATAAATGAAAAATATAGTCAAGTCCGGTCTTGTTAGAATCGTCTAATCGTGTAGTTTTAGAATATATATTTTATATAATTTTTACTTATTCACATTTAAAGATATGAACAAGTTTAAGAGCCTGGATCATTCCAAAATACCCAAAATTCCATAACCAAGTACTGCATGGATCATTCCAAAAAACCCAAAATCCATGAGTTTTTTACGTAATCAAATTACATCTTGAAAATTCTGCACATTGCAGACTCGTGTCCTCAAATTGCACAACAGCTCAGTCATGATGTATGATGAATCTTTATAACAATGTTATGCATCATAATCCCATGAAACACCATGACAATCTAGCAATATTTTCTGAACTTGAACAGTATTATGCTGATGACGTATAACAGGAATGGAATAAGAGTAATATGTAATAGGGTGAGATCTATAGCATATAATAGGGAACAAACCCAGTATTGACCCCATAATGTTCTTGAAGCTTTTGCTCTGAAAACTGCAACAGATCCCCAACCGTATTCACTTTAAGGCCAACTTGCAAAGAAGTTCCAAGCTTTCCACCAAGTTGTTTCCTGAAATAATTGTTGCATGAAAATTGTCTGAACAAGAAGTAAAGTCGTTGAACAAGCAACTAAAATCACACGGCTTAAAATCACAAGAATTAGTTGCCTCCATGTGTACTGGCATCACTTGCTGTCAGCGTCTTGCAAAAGTAATTAGTTGGTTGCCTGTTAGGAATCCCCAGCTCCATGGGAAGATATGCATCTTTTTGTTCTTGTTGCACCAAAAATAATTGAAATTTAGTATGTCATCTATAATGAACCAACCAGTATACATCCTAGGCAAAATTTGAAAAATACCGGAGTCAAGGGCTGCAATGTCATCTGAGCATACACTTCATCCGTCTCAACATCTGCCTGAGAGACTCAAGTACTCAACAAATAAATCGAATTCCTTTCAAGCTTTAATCAACTAAATCCAGTTGGGAAACATAAAGAACTACAACGACATATAATGAGATAACCCACATGCATGGTGACATTGTGGAGCTGGCAGATCAATTGAGGAGGCAGGCTCGGGTAATTGGGAATATGTGCATCCATTTCCTTATTCGTTGTGGCAGCAACCTGCCCAACATTCTCCAATTACGACCCATTAGAGATGTGGCATATACATGAATGTTACATTTTGAATAAACCATATAAGGACAGAATGAATCATAAAAAAAACCTGCTCACTATATGAAAATGTTGAATTCAACAATGATGTCAAATGTGTGTGCATATAAACGAAACAATATGATCTACACCTCTATATTGTAGCTCCACTCTGTACTCATCAAAAGATTAATTATGAATGCAAAATGATAAACTCTACTTTAAATCATTAATGTTATTTAAACCACTCAAGTTTGAAACTTCCAACTTCGAACAGTCCTATATGTAATAATAAAGCTTCAAATCCACAATCACATTCAAATAAATAACCAATTAGAAACAAGAAATATGCAATTCCTCATAGATCAAGACTCTAAATGCACCAAAATGTTAGATCAAGTTCAAGAATGCTTAAATCTTCAATGGGTAAAATCATTAGATCCAGCACCCAACATCCGGAATAGGCACAACATTAAGAATAATGACTTTGATCTCACGCTGTAAAATCAAAGCCCCACAGTTCAGCATTCAATTACCCCAAAAAGCCCTGATTCCTTGAATATGATCTCCATCCCACTTTTAGGTGAGTTTTTAATAAGTCGATATGTTTGTGTGAGTTCATTCTTATGTGGTACTATGAGTTTTGGTGTCTTAAATTTTCATGTCTCAGAGGAGAGAAGGCCTCATATGGACATCATTTCTTACTGTATGTTTTAACAACCTCGTTGTACTTCACTCTTGTCTTCCCTTCCCTGAGGAATTGTGCATTATTGAAACCTTACCCTCAACCAATGGCCAAACTATGAAAGTATATCAATGTAGTAGGAGACTTGGCCATTGATACTATTATAATACATAACATTCGTATTTTCTTTCGTAATCAACATTTTAGTAGTATAAATTTGCATTCCCTTTTCCTTGACAGCATTTTTAATGAGAACCGACACTCACTCACTTTTTTTTTGGGAGACAATTTCTTTTAATAGAAGCAACCACTCCTTTAATATAATCCTGGTTTAGCGGCTAGTCCGACTATCATACAAATTGTTAAAAATTAGGCTTGAAAATCAAAATAAATAAATGAAATAATCTGCTATACATTTCAAGTAAAAATTGACAAAGCAAATTCTGAAAGAGCAATGTGAGCCATATCTAGGTCGCTACATTTAGGGTACGAATAATTATATGCAATATCTCTCTTTCATTGTATCCACACACACACACAGACATTCAATGTTGAATGATAGCTGAAAATGTCTTGAGTCGACTTCTATTTATTTTACTTGATCCTTTAAAGTCACAAAACCTACCACAGTACACAATGTCTTGATATTTATTTATAGAATAAATTCATTCCAATATTCTTAAAATCATCTGCAACAGACGCTTGGCACCCTTTAATTTATGATCCAAAAGAAAAAAACTGATCAATCAAATATTACAAGTAAATGCGCCAAGAATTGAGGCCGAATAGATTTTGCATTTCTATTAATTTCCCTTTAGAATCCACCAAATGACAGCCCAAAAGGGGAAAAAATGTATTTACAAAGTTCATTATTCCTTTATTGGGATTAAAAGTTCACAATAGTGATAGATAATTATAGAGAATTTATACTTATGTGCACAATTATTGTGCCTAATCAAAAGGAAAAGGCACAGATCGAAAATACTGTATACTTACTACTCAACTGTATACTGAGTGGAACGGTATCAAAGCAGGACGCTGTAACAGCAAATGCACACAATAATCAAAATGATCTGATATATCTTTGCTGTTGTCAAGGAAGTGAGCAGTGGGTGAGGATGGAAATTAAACAATGAAGTTTCACTTACCTGCGAGGATGTTATAACTGTGATATCCAAGTCCCTTGCAATCTTGTAAAGGTGCTCTTGGACATCAACACTGGTAGCACTGTATCCATTTACAAAAGAAGGTTAGGAGTGCCAGGGAACAATTTAGGTTGACATATCTTGAAAAGCATAAAGGATAGAGATTTGAAACTTTAATCTTACTTGGTGGATTCATCAAGGATGCCAAAGTGGGGCTTGTGAAAGAACAGTCGTGCCTGCGTAAACGTTAGCAAAATGTCAGTAACTTGCACAAATTTCTGGGAATAGGTTCTTGGACATTGTAAAAACTTGCTCATCATGCCTAATCTCTGTTGTTCACAGAGGGATAAAATATCTTCCCAATTCTGAAATGAATCCCAGCCACCTTCTCTTTCTAAGAGATAGAGTAATTTGACATTCACCAAAATAGTTTCCAATTGAGCACAAAATTTACGAGACATGGCCATAATAGCAAAGCATCTTAGCTAACCTTCTTTGAATGGTCACTGAGAGTAGACACTTCAACCTTCAAAAAGCGACCAAAACCGAATTCCAAAAAAAAAAAAATATGTCTACACGATTTCCCAAAAGTAAATACCAACATTCAAACTAAGCTAACAGCCAATTCATGAGTATAGAATGAAGTTAAATTGCAAAATGAAGAAAATAAAACACCAAATACCCGAACACTTAACTAAGAAATATGTTCAGATCAATCCCAAAAGATATAATTAGCAATCTAAATATATTATTTAGGAAAATTGTTGTGTAGAGCAAAAAAATATAAACTAAAACGTTAGAAAGCAAAAGAATGTGACTTGACCTGCTGCCCGAGGTAAATTAGACCAAGGCCCAAAGGAAAGAAGCATCCCAGGGGATGATCACTCAACCTTTCCGCCCCTGACAAGTTCATTAATTGAAATATAAGTCCTTTGGCAACATGACCATACCCAGAACCTACATACACCAGGCCTAGGGAGATTGCAGTGAATGCAATAACTACATTTGACTTTAGCAAAAATAATAAATAAATAAATAAATAACAGTGAGAAAAAAAAATGCTGAAACAATTTCGAAATGAAAAAAAGGTCATAAGGTTTAAAGTAATTAGCAACTATTACAAATTTTTTTTAAAAAAAGTGCAACTGCAAGCACAAATTACACATCGAAGACCAGAATAGCAAGCAAATGCTTCATAGAAATGAATATCTCCAATAAACATGGCCAGTAGAAAGCTCGAACAAGAAAAATACCCACAAAAACCCATGATTTCAATCAAAACATTAAACATAACTTTTTAAAACATGAATTGATTTACATCATTGGTTTTCAATAATTTGAGGAAAAAAATTAAACTTGAAATATAAAGCTAAATTAAATAACTTGAAACCCCTTTCAGTCAACAAATCATAACTGCCTGACCTCACCTTAGTTGATATAGTTTTCGAAATTATTCCTGTAATGCTCTCCACTGTGTTCTTGTAGGCAGAATCTTCCTCCATTCCATTTTCAGTGTACCTTCTAAATAAGCATTCAACAACGCCAAGTAAAATACCTTAACATTTAGTCGTGAGTAAGATGAATCAGAAGCCCACATGTTGGTAAACATATACCAATTGTGAGAGATGCTTACCTCACCCGCCAAAAATGTCACTCTTGTACTCCTACTCAAGAGTAGTGGCAAAAGTGAAAGGTGAGCCAAGGGCAACTGACCATCCAAGGGCAACATCAGTAGCTCGGCCATCAACATCCTATGTAAGATGCAAGACTTGTTTACATAAATCATATGGAAATATGAAGAAATAAGCACAAAAAGTTGAATCTTAAATATACAGATGCACAAAGAAGCTATAGACCTGATGGACTGCAAAGCTTGAATTTATACCAGCACCATTGATTTCTTTCCCTTGAACATATAGCCTTCTCACAGAAGGTCCCATTCTGTTGGGGCATACAGCTATGACACTAATTTTTTGGGGAAGTCGAGACCCATGGACTGCAACTGGCCCAACAAGAACCCATGGGAAAGCCCAAGAATGCTATTTGGCTTCATGTTGGAGAAAATTTTCTCATAATTAATTATCAGCCTGTGAGTCTGAGCAAGTAGCAAGTCAAGGACAAGATATCTAGCCAAAAATAAAAAAGAGACGAACATTATACTCCTATATACAGTATGAGAGAATAGACATTACTGGAAGCATCAATGGAAATTAATTTCTAAAATTTTCAATACTTCAAACAGCCAAATGTCCAATAAAACCATCAACACAATAATTCATGCAAGGATTTTTTAACAATACCTGCACCATACAAATACTTAAAGATGATAAGCAATACAGTGCTGAACTCCGTAGATAATAGGGATGTGATTAAACCCCATCAAGAAGAGTAATGACCTGAGCAGCATAATTATAACGCAATGTCAATCATCCATATAATTGGAAACATCGACGGTAATCACAGTACGAAGACAAGGAATTAAGAGCCAGAGAGTAAGAAAGCTACCTGCCGGTAAACCTCATAAATATAACACAATGGTGAGCTAGGGTTGGGAATATGCAATGATAGAACCATTTATCTGGTTGATAGGTCTACAATTATATCTGAATAAGGGGTATCATTTTTTATTGCTGACGGAAAGGACAAACCTTCTGGTCTTCTTCTGTCAGAAGTTCACCGAGGGCAGGATGGCTCATGATCTAAGAAAATGATGACAAGTCAATCACAAAAAGGAACACTTTCGAGCTACATTAGAACGCGTAAGAATGAAATCTCCCTTCAGATGAAAATCACTTACAGCAGTCAACCAGAAATCACGGATGGATTTGAGAATGTCACTTCTCCGGTCATAGACAGGTTTGCGTATCACATTGTACTTTTGCTCCACTTCCAAGCCTTTCTCACTTGCTTCTTCATTTATCTATGGACAATAAATATCTCACTAAAGTAAATTAAAAAAGAATTCAAACACACACACAGACACACAAAATTGGGCATACATCAATTTAATTTCTTAATCCAGAAAGTTAGAAACAAAAGATTCACTACATTCGAGAAATGAGTGCCATACACCATTTAAACAGATATATCAATCTGGCATGTACACAAGAATTGACATCTTTATAATGAGAAAAGCCATCATGCAGAGAAATTAATAAAGTTAAATTTATATAGCCTATAAGATTGGCAGGTGAAATACCTTAAAAAAAACAAGAAGAAGAAGAAGAATGAAAGGAAATCATTGATTCCTAAAATGAACTGCAATCCATAAGTTAAAGGTATTTCTAATAAAATTTAATTCCATAAAGCAATTCAAACACAGGGGCGCGCTTTAAAAATTAGAAACTTATATATATACATAGAGGAAGACTTATTTTTCATATAAAACATGCCTACATGTACCCTCAATGAATCTTCGTTTCATGCCAACAAGCATGTGGTTTGAAGAAGACAGTAAAGCAAGACGAACAAAAAGGTTAAATAATGTATTCGAACAAACCCAGAAGCAGAAACAGTCTACAGACGAACAAAATGATGGGTTAGAAATTCAGCCAAAAATACAGAATCAGAAATGGGTTGTATGCAAACCACATGCTTGTTGGCATGAAACTTGACCTCGCCGCAACTAAAAATCCCCATTTTGAACAATAAAAGTATACGATTCAATACCTGAAAGCGAGCGGGGGAGTAATGGGGTTGCAGGCGGAGCGGAACGCGGGCCGATAGTGGCGGCGCGACTGGGCGGCGTCGGCGGAGACGATAAAGGCGAGTTAGGGCAATAGGAAATTAGTGTATGGGAAAACACTTTCCGTAGGTGCGGAAATTATGACACTGGGAAATCAAATCTCACCCACATGTCTCCGGTGGGCGGCGAGTGACGACATGTCTCCGATTTGGGAAATTATGACACTGGGAAAGGGTGGGCAGCGGAGATGCGGCGCTGCCGACGATACAGCCACCGGGGCAGGCGCGAGGGCGTGGTGGGCGCTCCTGTGCTGCTACGGCGGCGGAAATGCGACGGGGGTTGGTCCTTTCTGGGGCAACGACAGCCACCGGCTGGCTATGTCGCGTCGCCGATTTGGATGGGGAGTTGAGACGAATCGCGACGAATGGCAAGAGGAGAAATGGAAACGATGGGCAAGACAGATATAAAGAGAAATCTAATCCAACGGTGGTAATTTCAATTGAATGCCAAATCCAACGGTCAATAATGGAATTCCATTTGGTTTGTTTTGGAACTACTGCTCTTATATAGTAGTAGATATATATATATATATATATTCGAGCCTATTATCGAGCTTTCGAGCCGAGTATTGGTTAGCTCGGATCGGGCTCATTAACCTTCCGAGCCGATCTCGAATTCGAGTCGAGCTTTGGTCGAGTTTTGATCGAGTCGAGCCCGAATATTTTACGAGCCTATCAGTCTCATTTACACCCCTACCTATAATAGTGCATATAGGCTCTGACCAAAGATAATAAATGGTAGTTTTCTTGAGTTTAGCTGTCATCTTACGCTATAGATAGATAATAGATGCTATCTTACGCTTATTATTCTCTTATTATAGATTTTTAGATGACTTCTTACGCAGAATTTATTGTAATTTATACTAATAAATTTTCATAAAAATGAATGTTTATTTTTCTTTTTCTATTTTATTATCAAAGCAGTCCGCTACAAATGCTAATTATGTCCAAATCAGTCCCTTATTCACTAATTATGCTCTAAATGCTGACGTGGCAATGGTTTTAATTTAAACCTAACACGTGGGCATAATATTAGTCCTTTTTATTTTATCTTTTGTCAATTCAGTCCCAAACTTTTATTTTGTTCCATTTAGTTCTCTACCCAAATCAGTCATTTTTATATTAATTTGCTCCAACCTTTCAAATTATTTCATTTCAAGCCCAGAACTTTAAATTTTTTATTATTAGTAATCAATTTATCAAATAAATGCCCAATATACTTCCGTAAATAAAATTAAACACCGAACCTCATATATTGGGTTTGACTGTCTTGTTACCGGGTCTTCTAAGTTCCGGAATTTTACGTACTCTCTCTAACCACCCGACCGTAGCCGATGGTTCATTGGTTTTGGTTTCCTTCAACATCAATCAACACAACCATACTTTGTTTCATATCTTAGAACGCAGCAAGGTTTGAGTAAATAATTTAATACTCCCTCCGTCCCACCACACTTGTCCTGTTTGACTTTTTTACATTGTTCATTGTTCAGCTTTGACTCGACTTTATTTCAAGTATATATTTAGAGAAAAATAGTCAAGTTGGGTCTTGTTAGAATCGTATGATCATGTAGTTTTATAATATATATTTTGCATAATTTTTCATTGAAAATGTTTTGAGATATTAACAGTTGAAAAAGTGCATTGGATTGTGTGCAAAAGTGAAACAAGACAAGTTAAATGGGACGGAGGGGGTATTAATTTTTGTGTAAATGATTTAATTTTACTTTTTTGAAGGTTATGGATACAGAAAGCATGGACAATAAAATTTAGGCTATTTTTTAATATTTTGAATAATATTTTCAATATCTTTTTAATAAAATCAAGGCTTACTGTATTTATAACATTCCAAAAATTCAAGTTAAATCATTTACTCAAACATTGTTACGTTGGAGGTAGGAAACAGAATAAGATTGTGCTTATTATTGCTGAATGAAACCAAAAACAATCAACCATCGGTTGCAGTCGGATGGTTAGAGAGAGTCCGTAAAATTTCCAGTACTGGGAAGATCCGATAACAAAGCAGCAAATCCAATGTATGAGGTTTGATGTTTAATTTTATTTATGGAATTATATTGGGTATTTATTTGATAAATTGATTAGTAATAATAAAAAAAATTAAAGTTCTGGGCCTTAAATGGAACAAAAGAAAAGTTTGGGTCTGAATTGGCAAAAAGATAAAAGAAAAAAACTAATATTATGCCCACATATCAGGTTTAAATTAAAACCCTTGCCACGCCAACTATTAGAGCATAATTAGTGAATAAGGGATTGATTTGAATAGCATTTGTAGCGGACTATTTTTGTAATAAAATAAAAAAATAATAATTTGAATTTTTGAAAAAGAAAAAGGACATATTTAGCCTTTTTTTCCTTGTGAAAATCTATCCAAACAAGCCCTATGCACTTAGCCCCATTCGCAGTCAGGATTCTGAACTAAGTAATTTACAAATAGGTCTATGCTAAACTTCACTGCTAAGCTGTTGCATATCCCATGGTAAAATGCTCCATTTGTTTATCAAGTACAAAAAGCCTTTCAGCTTAAAACAATTTCCCTGTAGTCGCATGACAAAATGATCAAAAGTTATGATTAAATTAGGAGTTAATTTCCCTTGAAGACCTCTCCACTTAGGAGTTCCCAAGATGGTCACCTCATACAACAACACCACTTGATCATCCATCGCAAGTGCAGATGAGTCCTACTACAGGCTACATCCTCATTGGCGTTATCAAACAAAATGTTCTGTGGGGTATTCGTTTTCGTACCCATTGTAATCATAGTACAGCCTCTCCCCCTTTCTGATGTCTCTGCTTGCTATGAGAAGAACACGGCATTCACCATTAACATCAAATCTTACACATTTCACATTTTTCTTCTTTCTCCCGCCCCTGTAGCACATTTCAACATTGTATTCACATTCTCTTGCTTTTGGGAAATAAGTGAAATCATTAACACTTACGGGGTGTGGTTGTTGATGCCATTAATGAACCTTGCGATGTTGCTTCTCTTGTCTGGACAGATGACGAGGCTTTTGGAAGGGTCAGCTGCAGTGAGAAGAGTCATCATGCTATCTCCATCATCGTGTTCCCGGTGTTTCAAGTAGTCAACATCTCCTACATACTCGGTGATTATTGTCAGATCCCGGATGGGCCTGTCAGCCTCCACGGTGAATCTGATTCCAGAGGAAAAGAAAATTTGCTGTACTGAAACCTTTGTCCAAAATAAAATGGCCATGAGATGAAAAACAAATACAGTAGATCCTCACCCTTCCAGAGGATCAAATACAACCATAAGGGGCGGCCACTCCCCTTGTTCCATCATAGTCTTGCAGAGTGCCAATGTTTCAGCATCATCTTTCAACATAACCTGAAATTTTTTTGTTGTATTTTTTTCAACACATTGTCAAGCAACTTTAAACTACACCAATAGTCAATGGACATCATGGCCAAAATGTGATCAATTGCATAAATTTGACAAGTAGTCAAGTAACAATTTTGGCTTTGAAGCTCAATTGTCATGCTCGTTTCAGCATTCAGGCACGAATTGAGTATTATCGAGTATGTGAATTACCGAGTAAGTTCACCATCTCTTTTATTAATAAGCAATTACCCAATATAAGGAACCGGAAAGTACCTGCATTCCATCTCTTTCAAGAGCAGCACAATTTGCCGATCTTGGGGCCATGCCTGCAACATAAGTCAACTCATTACTGAATTCAGTGCTTGTTGCTGTCAATGCTGCAGCTAAGGAAGCCATTTGTTCCAATCTCCTAGAATGATCGTCACTAGGAATGAAGGGCAATAGCCTCCTGCTTTTCTTTGCCATTACCAGGGCAGAAGTTCTCTTTCTCTTCTTCCTACAATCTAAGGAGGGCAGAGAAGACAAACATTAGCGTCTGCATAGAGCAATGACAGAAAAAGCTTTAACAAAAAATTACTGAAAACAAGCAGATCAATTCTCTACCTGTATTCTGCTTTCCATCGGATTGTGAGCACCTTTGAATGCGGAAGAAGTCAACAATTTTGGTTTGAATAAGAGGGTTATCTGCAAGTCAATCCACTAAGCATCACAATGCAATGGATAAATCCTCAAGAAATTCAGAGCAACACCCAACTGGACAAACTAATTTGAAATAATCACCATATAAAACTCACAAAATCCAATTTAATATATGCAAAAGCTAGAACGTAAATGTAGATTAATAGAAGGCACTCGAATTGAGTAAACTGTGATACTTAAATCAGAATTAGGTACAATCTCGATCCTGTCAAGTAAAAACACATCTTACAAAAAAACCAAATCAGAGCGACATTGAAAAAGTCATCTAAAACCCTAGCTTCAGCAACCAAGAAAAAAAAATAAAAAGAAATTTCCTCACACACGAAAATACCACCGGGGGTCGGAACCGTAAATGAATAAACAGCAGCAAGACACACCTGTAACATTCTCCCGATTGGAGCAAGAAGGGCAAAACCAGCGGCCCTTGGGAACAGCAACGAGGATTGGGCGGAGGCAAAAGAGATGGTATCCGCGGTCGCATTTATCGCACAGAAGAAGCTTGGCGGGGTGCTTACCCGACCCGCATTTCTCGCAGCACGTATCGCCGTAATCTAGGTCGTCGTCGTCTTCCGGCTTCGATCCGGATCTTTTTCGCGATTGGGGAAGAGATGTTGCTGGCTTGGGAGCTACAGTTCTCTTCCTGGGCGAATGCATTTTTGGAGATAGAGGGAGGAATCCAGCAGCATACCAGTGGGAAGATCCGAAGCGACGAGATTGCAGTGAGGGTTTTATTTATTATTATTATTTTTATTTATAGAAATGAGAAAAATAAAACCCGGGAAGAGGAAAGTAGTTCGCGCGGGACTCAGTTTTGGCGGGGTTTTCATCGACCAATCACCGATCGACGTGCACCAGTAAACAATGCCAAAATTATTCCACTTGGCATATGGTATGGCAGCCCACATGTGATACTCCCTCCGTTTTTTTTAGTGATCATTCAATCAAATACTTTACACAAACAAAAAAATATACTACCTCCGTTCCTTTTTAAATGGCACGTTTTGACTTTTGTCACTGTTCATTAAGTAGCTTTGACTCGAATTTTTAATACAATTATATAAGATAAAATATAGTCAAGTGGGATCTTGTTGGATTCGTCTAATTGCATAGATTTAGAATATCAAATTTTCATAATTTTTACTTGTATGGAATTTGAGTTATTACGGATTAAAAACGTGTGTTGGATTGCGTGAAATGTGGGTCCGTAGCATTTATTTAAGAACGGAGGAAGTATATAATTATTATCGTATAATCTTTTATTTCTACCTCTCTCACTTACCAAGAAATATATTTGGGGTGTAGAGATGATGAACATGACTGGAAAATAAAGGAATAATATTCGTAAAATTTCATAAAAATACAAAAAAATGACAGCTATTGTGAAACACCTTTTTATTTCTAAAAAGACTACTATTTTGGAACGGCTCCGTTCCTAAATAGTTGTCTCTTTCAACTCAATTTTAATAAACAAGATTTGCATTAATTAACTCATAAATTTATATTTTACCCTTCAACTAAACTCATTCTTAATAAATGTCAACAAATAGCATTTATATAAAATGAAGAGCAATATAGTGAAAACATAGCATAACTTTTTGAAACACTTTTTGCTATTTAAAAAACAACTAAAAAAGAACGGAGTGAGTAACACCTTGGGAGCCTACTATAAATTTTAAAAGAGCCTACTATAAATAAAATTTCTATATTAATATGGTTGGTGAGTATAGTTTTGTTGCGTGCTAAAATTGTGGTTGAAGCTGCGTTAAAAATACAAAACATTTTAAAATATCAAGAATATTTAATTTTTCAATTAATGTTTCAAGTCCCAAAAGTTGCTTATCGAAAAAAAAAATTAATGTTTCAAGTCCCAAAACTAATTCAAAATGCTTAGTGGAGTATTAAATTACTGTTGGTGATTCAAACAATCTATCTCTGAAGTTATTCATCAAACATCCTAGAAAATTAGAGCATGTTTGGCAATTAGTTGTTAACTATTAATTTATACGTGACTAATAAATTAATCAAAATTAGTTGTTTGACAATTTTGATGCCAACTTTCTATAATAAGCTTAAATCCTAAATGCTGCAATTTACAGTGGTTTCAAAAACAGTTGATTGGATATTATATTAAGTTATTTTGTCTTTTTTACAAAAATTACTTTATCACGCATTGTCTCACAAATTAACTGATTTGATTTAGCTATTTTGCCAAATAACACATTAGTTGTTTTATCGTTTAAAACTTAAAAAGATGCTTATTGTTTGCCAAACAATCAATAAACCACTTTAAAGTTTAATACAGTATATTAGTCAACAAAAGAAATTAACATGAAATTATTCTAAAACCTGCTCAGTTTGCCAGAATTGAAAAGATTTTTCATAAACTACATTTAGTAAAAAATATAACAAGGGTTTGACAATGCTTGGTTATTTTGAAATCCATTGTATATGGGATTTCAAAATTTTCATTGGAATTCTAAAATCTTTTAAACACAACAATTCAAAATTCATTGAATTAAAAATTCTATAAGATAAATAAAAATATATATTTCATCCATTAACTAAAGTTTGTTCCACATGAAGGTTTGTTACGGGAAAATTAACAAATTTGTCATTTAAGTTTTAAAATTCACCAAAATAGTCTTATTTGTTTCAATTGGAAAAATTAGTCCTCTAAGTTTGATTTTTTCTCCAATTTAGTTCTTTTGACATAATAAATTTAATTAACATGTAATAAAGGATGATTAAGCCATTAATATGAGTCCCACAACCCTTAATTAAATGGGTCAACTCATAACCCTTAATTTTGTTTGAATAAAATGAATTTTTGATAAATGATTATTTTGTTTGAATAAAATTAGTTTTTAATAAAAGGTAATTTTATTTAATAAAATAGTATTTTTTTTTTAATAAAATGAGTTTTGATAAATGTGTTGGTGGGTTACCCTATTTAATTAAGGATTATAGAACCAATATTAATGATTTAATTATTTTTCATTAGATATTAATTTGGTTTATTATGCAAAAAGGACCAAATTGGAGAAAACATCAAATTTAGGAGACCAATTTTTTCAATTCAAACGAAGAGGACCATTTAGGTGAATTTTAAAATTTAAATGACTAAAATGTTAATTTTTCCAGGTTTGTTACTGTTCGTAACTTTTTAAAATATCATTTTTTTTTTTTTACAATTTTTTCACTTACATACAAATTTTTCGCGCAAACTTACATACAAATTGAGTATTACGAATGCAACAAATATTAAGAAATACTATAAGATTATAAACATAAAATAGGATTTTACACTTTTTATTGTATTTGAAATCCTACAAACCTAACATACATGTAAATTTTTTTGCCAAATCCAGGTCCTTAAATTCTTAATACTGCAAAAACATTTCAGCAAACCAACATGCCCTTAATTTAACCAATATGGTTAGTTCAGAATACGTGGGGAACGATTACATTAATTATAAACCATTGACATTTAGAATTGATTATATTTCAAAGTTGAAAGCAAGCTCTTAATAATTTTAATATCATCCCATATTCATCCATCTACAAACTACAGCAATGATTTGCAAATAATGTTCATCAGGGAATTGATTATAAATTTAAAGTAACGAATGATTAATAATAATAATACAGTCACCACACAGTACATCGATACTAAAAAATGTTCTTGCTTCTTAGCATATGCATTGATCCAATATGCATATACAAGCGTGTACAACCCAAACAACATCAATGATATCCCAAATGAGAAGTTTCAGTAACTCCACCCATCCCCATGGTTTTCATTCTTCAATTTTACAAACACATCAGTGACGAGCAATTCATATAGCCGACACTGTTCAACCCCAAGTAATGCAGTAAAACATTAGATTATGGAGTAGCTAAGATAAAATGTAAGAATTGTTGAATTATAAGTGCTACTGTCTATGATACATGAAAATGCATGATATAAGGACTGTATGGCATTAGTCGTGATGCAAACATAAAAAGCTATTTAAATAGCTACTCTTACTACACATTACAAGAATTAGAAAAATAGCATACCGAAGTTGCATTCTCGACAATTGGTTGAGGTTGCCTTGTCTTTGTTGTTCATCCTCGGGGTGTGCTTTTAGTAAAGATCAACTGATTCAAGCACCCTTCTGGCTTGAATGTGCAGAGTAGTCAACCTCTGGTCAGGATCAAGGGTCGATCCAAATTGACTAGCCACCCATATCAGAGAGGCTGATTTTTCCCCGAGCAATTGCCTTACATCATCATGTATTGTCGCCATTGAATTTGTTTCTCTTCCATTTACATGTCCAATAAGGAGCAGCAAGAACTCCCCGCATTTCAACCTGATTATATGACATGCTTACAATCAGGAAATTGAAATTCTCCAGTGATGGTTTGTTGAGCCAAGTTACTCAGGAATAAATGCTTGATGTTAGAGAAATTTGGTGATGGGAAGGACACCTGAGATTTTCTTCGGCTTGTTTATCTCTTATAAGATGTGCAACTTCCTCAATTCCGTTGCATTTCTCAAAATCCTGAGATTAGTATACTTATGTCAATGACCAAGAATTAGAGGCTCTATTTCATTCGTTGAGTCTAGAATCACAGAGAAAACAGAATAGAAAATTAAATGTATTTTCATTGCACTGCTAGTACATAATGAGATACAATTTCATTCACTGGTATTTATGTTAAGAAATGATTTGAGAATAGTAACAAATTTGGATTAAAAAAATGTTTGAAAACAAAGGAAACTTAATGCTGCATTAAATGTTTTTAGAAGGGGCTGCTACCAAATATCCATTTTACTTTTAAAAAAAGAGATTATGTTGAGGAAAGGGCACCTGAAATTATCATATGCATTTCAAATTCTCTAAACAATTCGCTGGATCCAGTTGTAATAGCATAATACATACCATTTGATTGGAGGAAGAATCCAGCATGATTGCAATTAAAGCATCAAGGCATGCACCTTGCTCAAGCACTCCACGAGTCGATAAAATATTCATTAAAACCTGTAAAACATCAACATCAGGTAAGATCTGGCACTGGTATTAAGAAGAAAGCATAGCTTGTAATTGCTGAATAAATCATTATATTGTTCATAATACCACTAAAAAGTGTAGTTGAAGAATAAAGCTAACATGAAGCTGCAAAAAATTAGATGACAACAATCCCAATCAAGAATCAAGAGTTACTTGTAATTGTTTTCTCATAATGATTGCTAATAGCCAAAATTATACACAATAGATGTTGCAACATGCTGGCAATGATGATTAAGACTAACCAGCCAAACAGGGAAGGCATCCATTAACATACCGTAACAGCCTTGTGTTGATGAGCCAAAATTGTACTTTCACGATGAAGAAGGCAGCATCCTTCAAGAACTCGTAGGGCAAGAGCCACTTCAGCATCAGTTGAAGGGCTAGTTATTTTTATTGGTTCCACAGTAAATATGTGTTTTAAATTAGTCACTGTCTGGTCCTCTACCTCTCTAAGAGAATGTTGAAACAGGACCGGCACCACTGTTACATAAAAGACATTGACACAAGCCAAATTTTGTTCACAAGTATATAATAAATGCATACAAATCCTTCAACATTACATTTGAATGTCACTTTTTTAGCAATACAACCTTGAATAAGTATCACTTCCCAATTATGACATTTTTGCAACATGAAACTATATCATTCAATGAAAAGAAAGAGGAATGGTGCTTCATCTAGGTACAAACTTATTGTAGAAAGAGTACAATACCGTTAAAACCTTGAATAAGTATCACTTCCCAATTATGACATTTTTCCAACATGAAAATATATCATTCAATGAAAAGAAAGAGGAATGGTGCTTCATCTAAGTACAAACTTATTGTAGAAAGAGTACAATACCGTTCCAGAAGAAAATTCAAATACTGCTAAGGAATACCACAATCACAACTGAATTCACTTCAAATAAATATTCATATTTACAAATTACATATATGTGATGGTTAAGAGCTCATGTTAAGCACCTCTCTCAATTTGATTTAGTTAACAAAGCCAGGGAAAGCTAAGAAATTGCATATGTAATTTTATTCTGAATTTCTTAACTTGCCTCCAACAGGAATTCAGGTTCAATTTTAAGCATGATTTACTCAAAAGTTAATAATTTTCACCCCCAATTACTTGATACACAAACCAACATTCATCTTCAAAACTCTGGAACACAACTATAACTCACTCCAAACTGACTCCATATTGAATAAACACCAGATTACTGTAAAGGCCTAAATTTCAGTTCGTACTTGCATAATACTACCTCCGTATTGAAATGTTTTTAACGTTTGGTAATGTGTTATTATTCACAGACTTTCATTTAAAGTTTTATCATAGTTATACAAGTTAAAATATAGCCAAATGAGGTCTTGTTAGATTTGTCTCGTCGTGTAGTGTAGTTTCTAAATATCGAACTTTTAAAATTCTTACTTGTACCGAACTTGAGTTATTTGTGGTGTAAAATATGTATTGAACTGCGTGATATGCGGGTCCGTTAAAAACTTCTGAATACGGAGGAACTATAAAACAAGAAACAAAGAACATTACAAGGAAAAGTACCTTGTAGTTCCGGAATTGACTGCGAGTGGTAAAAGAGACCAATTGTCTCATCAGATTCAGCAACAGATCGAAGGAATTTGAGAATGCTACGGAGCCCACGGATTCGGATGAAGGAGAACTCGGCACGAGCTTCTCGCAAACCTGTTCGGAGGGCGAGCGTAACCTCCCGATACAGTCTCTGATTGTCAAGTGATTTAACAAGCTCAATAACCGGCGATCGATGCTCGCCCTCAGACTCTGACTTCAGGGTGTCACTCCAAAACGGCTTCCTCAGGTACATTTTATTAATTTAAATTTTTGTTTGCTATTGCTTCGGATCCAATGCCTTCCAACTGAACAAACCCAACCCACTGAGGGCCAAAGTAGCACCTTTACTTTTATTTTGCTTCTCAACTAGGGCTTCAGATACTGTGTGCCCAACCACCCCTGTGGCCTGCCAATGACATATGTCCCCATGTATAAGCCATGGCATGCGTTATCAAACTGCTTGAAATGATCGAGATTACAAACAAAAAACAATGGCATAACAGAATGCCCATCATAGAAAACATCCAAGGAATCAAAGGTACACAAATAGCGATAACAACATCCCGATCTGGAAACAAAAAGCAATTGCAGAAATATAGTTCACGTTATAAATGTAGGCATAATGGAACAGAAATCTACTATAATTGAGCGATGACAAACCATTACCTTAGTGCCCACGGAAGACGTGCAAGTCATGGATTCAGCCAATAATCAAGAACAATGAGTTCACCGAACAAAACACATATCATCTCATGCATATTTACAAACACCCTCAAAACATTGAATTCAACTGAAATTTATTAAAAGCTACTTCCACCGTATAACAATGATCGACCCATTTTCCATTTTGGGCTGTTTTCGGAATCTTGCAATTGGAGGATTGAACTATTTTCAAAATCGAAAGAGGGAAAGAAAAAGGAATAGAAAGACTGAATTGAATCCTCGCAAGCGAAATTTTCCACTCCAATTATACCATATCAGAACAGATCTTGCAAATGAAGTACCGAACAGTTTTCAGAATCGAAAGAAAAAAAACTATTGCAAAGGGGAAGAGGCGCACCACACTCACTATACGGGTCCTCGCCGTTGTTAACAGCCGCACAGAGATAACGATGGTGGAGGTGATTTGTTGGAGGTGATTGATCGAGGAATGAATTTGGGGAAGACAGGACTTCTGGAATTCCTAAGGGTTAATTTTTAATTTTTGTAATTTTTGTCTTCCAATTAGGTTTGTCAAGGTCAGGGCATCTGTAAAAAAAAAAAAGTAGTCCCTCCGTCCACGAATTGCGAGTACTTTCTTTTTGACACGGTAATTTAGGTAATTTAGGTGGTGGGACTTAGTGATTAAAGTGGCGGGAAATGTAAAGAAAAGGCCAGCTGAGAAAAATACTCCCAATACAAGACCAGCATATCAAAATACTACCTATTGAGTGTGACACCCAAGAAATTCGTTTCCATTATTATTATTATTATTATTATTATTATTATTATTATTATTATTATTATTATTATTATATATTTGGCACTCTATTGGCTATCAAACCTTATATGGTCTTGGACATTATTAGTAATATATACTCCCTCCGTTTCTAAATAAATGTAACGTTTTGACTTTTTTTACTGTTCATTGTAACACTTTGACTTCTATTTTTGTTATAGTTATACAAGAAAAAATATAGCCAAGTGAGATCTTGTTGGATTCGTCTCATCTTATAGTTTTTAAATATCAAATTTTTACAATTTTTACTTGTACCGAATTTGAGTTATTAATAGTTTAAAATGTGCATTGGCATGCGTGCAGAAGAGAAACGTTACATTTAAAAAGAAACGGAGGTAGTATTTCTTTAAATTGGATAAATGTACACTATGCAAAGGTTTGGATGCATGCACGGTTTGGATAAAATTTGAAGTTTGGATAATTTTGGCTAGAGAAGGTAGGCTTAGCAGGCAATTATTTGAGAATCTCAAATTTTGCCAACTAATTGGCACAACTTCCGTGCATTATGCAATTGATACAAGGCATATTATCAAATTTAAGACCTTTCTACAAATGGGACTATCCAATCCCATAATTTTTGTCTTGCATTTGTCAATCATGCCAAACCTTGATTATTTAGGGTTGTATAAGTAATATATAGCCAAACCCCTATAACCCTAATTCTGCCGCATCCTTCTCGAGAGGTGAGGCTGCTCCTCTTGTGCAGAGAAGAGTGTGGCCATCCCGTCAATTCTTCTCTCGTTTGTAGTGTCGGGCCATCTTTCATCCCTTTCTCCTCTAGCCGTGTATTTCATTAACAAGTAAGTTAATTCATCTTCTCCCTAAATCCTTCGTCTCCATAAACAAATTAGATTGTCCTAGAATTACTTGGGTGCGTCGCATGATTTCTACTCAATTATAAATCTTCTTGTAATGTGGAATTCAACTACTTGTTATTTGTGTATAGGTTCAGAAGGCTATATATATATATATATATATATATATATATATATATATATATATATCGTGTGTCACTGCCTTGCCATGTTAAACCTGTAGAGAAGCCCTCTAATTTTTAATGATGCATCCTACTATCTCTTTCTTTAACTCATTCCGTGGCAGAACGATTCCAAATTCTTTATGAATTAAAGTACCCCTTGTGTGTATATAAACAATGGTATAGATGTCAGGGAGCAAGCCTCCAAGTTTGACTTGTCCTCCGCCATTTATATAATTTCAACAAGTGTAATCTGTGGTTTGTGAAAATTGGATGTAGTGAATTATGGAAATTATCTCTTTTGAATGTTCCATTGGCTGCTGCTAGCTTCGATTAAAATATTAAAGTTCCGGTTTTTGTTAAACATGGTTATTTTGATGTGTGCGGTTAGTTTAGTGCTGACGAGTTGATGCAACTATGCGGATATTGCGGATTGTACGGTTGAGGGGCAGGACCGTGACGGGTCTCTAGCGACGTAACTCGCCCCCTCTGTCAAAATTAATTAAATTCAGGTTGACGAACCTTTGAATATGCGGTATTGTGGGTCTAAACCCCTAACCTCGCCTGCGGGCCTAGGTTAGGGCACCGGTGCTATAGGTTTAGACATCATTGAGGAGTATCGAGTACTCCTATGCGGTAATATGCGGTTAAATACGTGTCCTCGTCAATACTAACTCACCACCATGTTGTCTCTTGCCATGCGGTTCTTTTAAACCTAATCAATTATGCCTTTTTAAAATTTATTGTCTTATGGGAATGTGGATTAACTTACCAGTTTATACTGAGTTGTGTGTGCGTGTTTTTCTTTCTCTTTTCAGGATTTGGAAGTGAGTAATGATGAGCATGTGCACGCATTGGGATGGGATTTCAAGTTTTATCATTAGCTAATAAAAATCATCTTTAAATTCATGATGTCTTTTGTACAATTACTTTTGAAACTATTATGGATTATGTTTTCTTATTAGAGCCTTAGCATCTCTTGGTTGATTCGTGCGGTATAGTATTCTATCCGAGAGATGTGGCGGTAACACCCCTTTATTTTGGTGTTTTAAATTTGGGGGTGTTACATTGAGTACCATCCTATGTATTTACATTTAATTTTAAATATATAATTTGCGAAATGACGAAGATGTCCCTGTCAGAAAATACACCCAAGTAATGGAATTGAGGGTATAATGGACAATTCCACTTTTCGTCCTAGAGACCGAGGCTGCAACTGCTGCAAGGAAATAATTGCCCAATCTCCTCCACACTCCATCATCATTGTTCACCCCTACCATTCCCTCTTCTCTCTTCTCAAACGTTCGAACCCCCATTTTCTCTCATAAAAATTGAAGACAGCATGGCTACCTTCTTCATTTTTGCCTCAGTGAGGTTGCAAAAGCCAGGAAACGGACGGACTCCCCACTCCCCGGCGCGGCTCCGTTCTCCATTGTCGCCATTGTTGCGGTTCGAACACAGCAAGACCGAAGAGAAAGTTATGTGAATGGGTTTTGTGGAGTTAGGGTTTTAGTTATTTTGATTTGTTTATTTGTTTGATGTTGATGAAAGTGAACGATTTAGGTCAATGGGGTTTGCGATTTTTTTTTCCTCGATTTAGGGCTAGTTGTTGCGGTTTGAACACATCAGCCCTTGTTTTTGAATACTTGATTTCGCCATGGTTTTGTTGAGTTGGAGTAATCTACTTGATTTCGTTTTTGAATTTCTTTGATTTCTTAATCGGTGCAAGAACTCAGCAATCGAAGTTCCAAGATAGGATTTTTCTGGCGGTAGTTGTGATTTTTAGTTGATTCGATCTAGATGTAGTTGCTGCGTTTTGATTTTATTATCAGCATTATAGCCCATTTGGTGCTACTTACTAGTTTCATATGCCATTTGAGATTGGTTATTGGTTGAAATTATTTATTGTAGGGTGCAATCGATTTTGGGTGTTTTGATTGGTTATTGGTTGAAATTATTTATTGTAGGGTGCAATCGATTTTGGGTGTTTTGATTGGTTATTGGTTGAATTTTTTCAGTGATCGCTGCAATGGATTTTGGGGGTTTTGAATTTCTTACGGAATTGATCCAGTCACATTCTGAAAATTTACCGGTGATGTTCATTAGGTGTTGCCTGTTTGGTCGGTATTATAGCCCTTTAATGTTGTTGTGTGGTGCAATGTCCCATGGTTTTGCAAAAGAATTTTATTCTACAATGTTTCTGGTGTTGGGCATGTATGTGAATTTGAAGTCGATGATTACGAAATGTTTCTAAGATAAGAATTTGGTAAACCGGTACACCTGTATTATTTGCGCATGACATTGGTATAAGTGAAATGTGTTATCAGGTATCCAGAAATGGCCCCGAAACGTCGGCCGAAAGGGAAGAGAACAAAGAAGAATGAAAGTGAAGAGACGCAAATGAAGGAGGACAACGCAAAGACGAGCGGACAGGCCACCATTATATCACGTTGTACACTGAGTGTTCTACAAGACACAATGAGTAGCATACGAGAGAGAATAACGGACGATCAATGGAAGGCGATAAAGTCCACTCCATTCTACCACTTCGCGAAGATTGATTCGATCTACAACAGCAAGACGAGGCTGCAAGCGTTGGTGGAGTGCTATAATGCGGACTTGGGATGTTTTGTGTTTGGAGCGGGATTTATAGTAAAGTTCAATGCGTGGAAATATTCTGTGGTGCTAGGGCTACAGCACAAGGGCATGCATGTGCACACGAGGTGTGTGCCAAAATCGTCGTTCAGGCAAAAGTATTTCAATGCGAGCGGGGCACTAAAAAGGCAGGAGATACTGGATTTGATGTGTAGCTTGGCCACGACTGATGCCTAGACTGTTCCCATACCCACGGGTGATGCCCCAGCTATTCCCGCGCCCACGACTGATCCCCTTATTGTTCCCGTGGCCACGACTGATGCCCCAGCTATTCCTGTGCCCACGACTGATCCCCATGCTGTTCCCGAGCCCACGACTGATGCTTCCGAGCCGAATGACGATGCTACCTCTCCTTCTCATAATCTCAATTGGTTGATCGATTGTGATCAGTAGTTTGATTATTTGTTGAGTATTGATACATGTTTATGGGTTGATGGATTGATAGTACGGTTTTAGTGGTCGAATATTTGGGTTAATGGTGTTCTCATGAATTGTGGTATTTTGCCGTTTGATGAATGGTCCACAGCGTATGTGGACAATTGTGTTGTTCGTGTTCATTTGTTGGTACTGTGCAAGGTGATGAATGGTATTTTATGTAGAACAGTCGTATTCGCCTCTAAAGAAAGTACTGTTGGTATTTATTTTTACGATGATTGCAAACTTTGTTCAGTAATGGTGTCAGACCTGGAAATCGATTAATGGTGTTCGATGGAATCATACCATAAACACTATTACATATATTTCCTTCAAGTATCTTTAATTGGTTCATAACAAAGTGGGTAAGAGCCCCAAACTAAGTGATGTGGATAATCTTGTAACATAATGTTTGGTGTTGAGCTTAGTGATGTTCCTATGTTGAACTAAGTGATGTTCCTACTACATTGAAACGCAATTCACTATGTAAACACAATTCACTATGTTGAACTAAGTGATGTTCCTACAATGGTTCATACAAGTATAGTATATTGCATAAATCAATATGGCTAATGGTTGGGAATGTTGTTCCTACAATGGTTGAAAATCTTGAAAAGGAAGCCAATACAGTAAATTCGCAACAATAACCTACTAAAACACCCTTAACAACAATAAACATTATAACAGTATGAATCGGGAAAAGTCAATGATATAGATAGGGAATGAGAATGGTACTGAGATTGCTACAAGAATTGTATTATACTTTAACAAAATTGGTATTCTGACTGATCCACAGAGTTTATCTTGTAAAATAGCAATTTGGAACCGAAACAGTTCCCAATTTGCATCTTGATGTGACCCAACGTTGAAGTCTAATTCGCCTTCAATGATAATAGCGATTTAGTGGAATCAAATAAAGAAAAATATCATGTGTGAGTGAGTAAGAATCTATAATATGACTCTTCCATTTACATACCTAAGTACCATCCATTCAAACCATCAATGCAATAAACATATTACTTTGTTTGCCATGAGTGATGCATTTTTTTATTTTATGTGACCATCACTTATAACCTTACGGTGTTGAACAATAACTTTATTATTTTTGACTTTTTAATGTGTTGAACAATAACCGTATTTTCCCACTTCTGGAGGTATTATGTGTCCATTACATTAGTGTTTTCGTTACCAGTTGACTTGTATTTCTTTTGTTTCTGTCCGGTAAATGCTTGTAATATTAAATATGATGTGCACATCATTTGTTTGTGAATTACGTCATCCGAAACTGATAATTTCATTGCATTGAAAATGGTATCATATATTGAAACCATCCTCATAAAGGATAGATTCAAGTACTGAAACCATGCAAACCAAAAACCAATACATCAAGTCAACAAAAGTATGCAGCAACAACAAAATACCATTTCGCAACAAAAATAACACCAGTCTTGGCTTAGTGGAACGACGCAACTGAATCACTCGCATATCTGCGCCAGTCACAACCTTCCGTGGTGCATTTTACGTATATTCTGCTTTTGTTGTTGTGGATGAATTCATATCCACGCCGAAGAGCTATACAATGATTTGCCACCACCTTCCGGAAATGATCCTGACTCCTAAACCTTTGTCCTACTCCCTTTATTGCATTGGCCCATTTAACCCTCTGATCCTCCTCGTCCTCGGTGTCTTCGTCGTCCAGGTCATCCTGTGCTACCGTGTGTTCCTTGAAGTACAAGTTACTTCCAAGTTAAAAACTAGTTACATTCAGTATCCGTACCAGTGATGTGCACGTCTAACATTATTCTTATGCGTAAACTATACTAGTGTTGTGTATAGAAAACACCTATGTTGTTAACAACTTCCCTATTTCAAGAATCATGGTCCTATTTCGCAGTTTGCCAGATACTATTAAAAGATATAGCTATGATCGTAACCAGGCATCATTAACGCAAATAATATCATTCATACGCTCACATTTAGCCAAACATTAAACAGTAAAGAGCTCAATGCAATTTCCTAAAAGCCTTACACGATCGTGTTTCTTGCTTCCTGGTCCATAACTGTCATCTTCCTAAATGCCAGTCCCTTTGCTCGATTCAAGTTCGACATCCGTCTCACATCGTCATCATTCATTATCTCCATTGTGTAACCCCCGTCGGGTTCATCGTAGTGGAGCGTGTGTGTTGTTGAACATACATTAACCCATTTCTCCGTCACCTTTCCGTACGCATCCGCAAGGGCATCGTCATCCCTCATCCGCACGAGATGGGCTTGTCCGTTGTAATGGCAAAATAACATGACATCTCGCCCACGCCCTTGCTCCCTGGTTGCCATCTTCCTCACCCCTGCCCACTTCCGAAAACCCTGTAGAAAACCTTAAATAACAGCCTCCCCAAACCCTAACCTTCTTCCAGCCACCAAACCCTAAATAACAGCCCTAAACCTTCTTAAAGCCTTCTCCTTCCACCCTCCAAGCACGCGAATCCACTCCCCCGCTATGCGCGCTTTCGGCCGGTCTTGGGAGCCTCTTCAACATGCAAACCAAAAACCAATATATTGCATTGAAAATGGTATCATATATTGAAACCATCCTCATAAAGGATAGATTCAAGTACTGAAACCATGCAAACCAAAAACCAATACATCAAGTCAACAAAAGTATGCAGCAACAACAAAATACCATTTCGCAACAAAAATAACACCAGTCTTGGCTTAGTGGAACGACGCAACTGAATCACTCGCATATCTGCGCCAGTCACAACCTTCCGTGGTGCATTTTACGTATATTCTGCTTTTGTTGTTGTGGATGAATTCATATCCACGCCGAAGAGCTATACAATGATTTGCCACCACCTTCCGGAAATGATCATGACTCCTAAACCTTTGTCCTACTCCCTTTATTGCATTGGCCCATTTAACCCTCTGACCCTCCTCGTCCTCGGTGTCTTCGTCGTCCAGGTCATCCTGTGCTACTGTGTGTTCATTGAAGTACAAGTTACTTCCAAGTTAAAAACTAGTTACATTCAGTATCCGTACCAGTGATGTGCACGTCTAACATTATTCTTATGCGTAAACTATACTAGTGTTGTGTACAGAAAACACCTATGTTGTTAACAACTTCCCTATTTCAAGAATCATGGTCCTATTTCGCAGATTGCCCGATACTATTAAAAGATATAGCTATGATCGTAACCAGGCATCATTAACGCAAATAATATCATTCATACGCTCACATTTAGCCAAACATTAAACAGTAAAGAGCTCAATGCAATTTCCTAAAAGCCTTACACGATCGTGTTTCTTGCTTCCTGGTCCATAACTGTCATCTTCCTAAATGCCAGTCCCTTTGCTCGATTCAAGTTCGACATCCGTCTCACATCGTCATCATTCATTATCTCCATTGTGTAACCCCCGTCGGGTTCATTGTAGTGGAGCGTGTGTGTTGTTGAACATACATTAACCCATTTCTCCGTCACCTTTCCGTACACATCCGCAAGGGCATCGTCATCCCTTATCCGCACGAGATGGGCTTGTCCGTTGTAATGGCAAAATAACATGACATCTCGCCCACGCCCTTGCTCCCTGGTTGCCATCTTCCTCACCCCTACCCACTTCCGAAAACCCTGTAGAAAACCCTAAATAACAGCCTCCCCAAACCCTAACCTTCTTCCAGCCACCAAACCCTAAATAACAGCCCTAAACCTTCTTAAAGCCTTCTCCTTCCACCCTCCAAGCACGCGAATCCACTCCCCCGCTATGCGCGCTTTCGGCCGGTCTTGGGAGCCTCTTCAACAAGCTTCCCACCCCGAAAGATTGGAAAACGAGAGCTAATACCGCTTGATGCGCTCTTCCGCCAGAGAACTCCGATAATGGAGGTCGCCACCTTCGTTCCCACCCTTCCGGCATCTTTCTGGAGCTGCTCGCTGCAAAAATGGGAATAATGGTGTCTCCAGGAGCTGCTTGCTACAAATAAAGGAATAATGGTGTTCGAGGGGTCAGAGGAAGAAGAAGCAATGAGGAGTTTGAATGCCCAATTTGTCTCACTCATCAACCTTTCACATCATGTTCAGAAAAGTACAAAAAATGTAAGGGTAATCTTGTATATTCACACCTGATTTACATTATTCATTTATTTTAAATGGTGAGGTCCTGATTTTGAATGTATATAGTATATTGGTGTTAATACGGAATGTATTTGGTATGCTGGTCTCGTATTGGAAGTATTTTGTGGTTGTGACCTTTTTTAATACCCCTTAAAGTGGTGTGAGTATTTGTGTTTAATTTAAAAAATTTAATAAATTTTGACTTTGTTTATTTTAACTTTGATTTAATTAGAGAAAAATAGTCAAGTATGGTCTTGTTAGAATCGTCTAGGCGTCTAGTTTTAGAATATATATTTTATATAATTTTTATTTGTACTATTTTAAAATATGAAGAATTAAAGAAATGTAAGGGACTTTGGGTAGAAAACTAAAAGTGTATTGAGAATTGTGCAGAATAGTAAAAATAATTATTTTTAATGGGATTTGGAAACCAATAATATTCTAATAATATTTATATTAATTTAATTTATCTAAAAATAGAAAGTGGCTAAATTTCGCGGGACACCCCTAAAAGGAATACTAGCCACATTTCATGGGATGGAGGGAGTAGTAATTAAAAATGATTTTTATTATATTTTTTATTTAAATTCCTTCTAATACTGTAATGATTAGGTTAAGAGATAATTGAGCATTTCATGGCTACGCTAATAGCAGAGGTGGCAAATGGTTGATAAAGATATAAACTTGGATTAATTGCAATGGTTAACAACTTTAACTTGTACGGAAGGTGACAAATCATTTAAACTAAACTTTTTTTATTTTTAATCCTAAAAATAATAAAATGAATAAAATGGCAAAAATGAACCCGAAATCGGCTTGAAGAATATGTTGAGCCCTTTTACATTTGCACATTTTAAAGTGGAAGCCAATTCTTGTGGCTTCGCACGGGTAGCCAAATATAGATTTGAATTGAATTATATATACAGATTTATCATGCCTGAATGTAATCTGAAAGTCCCATTATTGATGCTGAAATGGACATTGAAGTAATATGTAATGGGAAACCAAATATTGTGAAAAACCTGATGCAAAAAATTCTGATTTTATCTCCGATCCATCTTGTCTTGTTTTAAAAACACAATTGGGGTCTTGTTTTATGAGCATCGACCGAAAGCCAAACCAGAACTAGAACGACACAGCTGTTTTGTTTTGTGAGTCTACCCAACAGACACCAATTGGTTTTAGGTTGAAACCATAGGCTATCTTATTTCTAACAACATCAACTTGCCAGTTGCTGCTTGCCATGGAAAGTTTCCAGTTCTCCTTTTTACAATTTTTGACTCGTCGTCGTCGAATATGAATTTCTGTGATGCTTCCTTGTAGTATTTCTGTGATGCTTGGTAAGCACGCAATGCAGCACCACCACCTAGCTCCTCATTGCAATCTCCACAAAATGACATCCGCAATATAATTGATGTAATGTAATGAGGTAATCCTGTCTGTCGTCCTCCTTGGCTCCAACGACAGACAGACAGACAGACAGTGTTCATCATCGCGTGGGAGAATAAAAAAAAGCTAGGCTCTGCCATGTCTTCCCTGCAGAATGAATTATATTTAGTACTATATAGTGATGATGTCGACATTGACAACCAGCAATATTAGGAATAATACATGAGGTGGTGATGGGAACCTCCTCCTCCTCTTTTACCCCCAACAAGAAATACCAACAACAAATCCTCTCAACAGAAGCAAAGGACAGTATATGTACTCCCATGCATCCATACTTTAATCTTACAAGAATTTCATATTAGAAGACGACGACGTATATATGTATTATTATATCTTCGATCTTAGCCTCCATGCTTGTTTCCGGTCATGAAGATTTTTACTATCCAGCCCTACATACATATTTTTCCCTGTTCAGCATAATTCTTTGTTTGGAGTGAGCCACAGACACATGGGCCTCCCACCCCGTTCCAATGTCCAGAAAAAAAATAAAATAAAATAAAATAAAAAAGTAATAATAATAATAATTTATATTTTAAATTGGAAGAAAAGATTTTTCACAAACCAATCTCCTCTTTATACTAACACACACACAAACAATGTTAATTTACATATTTATTTATTTACTTCTACTTAAAAGTTCTTAAGATGTTTAACCAATAGCATTTGGCTTGAATGTATTGGGCTCTAGTCGCTTAAGCAAGGTCTCGGATTCCAGCCTTGTGTATGCAAAAACCTGTTTTGGGATAGGCCCCTTAATTGCCAATACAGATCCTCGAGCGATTATATTAGTCTTGGGTCCAATGTGGCATGGGATTACCCGGTAATTCACCAAAAAAAGTTCTTTAAGATGTTTAAATTTTATAAAGGATATGATAAGATGAATTACATGCTTAGATATTCCCTACGTACTTATGCATGTTCATGCACAAGAATTATTTATGTGGATTTGAAAATTTATGCAGAGAAGTTAAAAAGGTTTATTGTCTCTTATTGATATTGTGCGTGTGGAATCAGGCGGGTTTGCGGGGATTTTCCGGAAGCATCTGGTGGATTCTGCCCATGGATGTGGTGGCCTGGCATGCACTCTTGTTCAGGTCTCACTCTTCAGGTATCCTATCCGTGCCTACAACCTGTTTGTAAAAATTCCTCTTCCAAAAAACCAACCAATAATGGTCTTCCCATTACATACATTACAAAATTACATACACATGGGTTCTTTCTCGCTGCATGGCTCTACATGAGAAGGAAGACAGGCCCGAAGGCGGCACCACACGGACCCCAATTCTTCATCATCGTTATAGCCTGTATGTATCTTCTGCTACACTCTCTGCCCCACCTACTTTTTTCCCAATGCTTACTTCCCCATCATGGGTCTGTTGGCTGGCTCCAAAATCGGTCCTAGTCCAGCAGCTTGGCTCTGGCCAACAAGGCCTCGGGATTGGTGCCATAGGCGTCGACTGGTCCACTATTTCGTCGTTCCTTGGGTCTCCTCCTCTTGCCAGTCCATGGTATGCTTCTGCCTATGTCCTTGTGGGATTTGTGTTGGTATTGTATGTGATTGTTCCAATAGGGTATTATTGGTCCAATATCTATGATGCCAAGAACTCCCCCATTTTTTCCAATTCCCTTTTCCAGCACACTGGACAGACGTACGAAACCAGTACCATCATTAACTCCAACTTCAGCCTTGATGAGGCGGCGTATGATAAAGCTGGGAAGCTGTATTTGAGCTTCGTTTTTTGCCTTGACTTACGGCCTTGGGTTCGCCACTTTGTCCGCTACTATGGTTCATGTCATGATTTTCAACGGAAGGTATGTATATATGGCTTTTGTTTATATGTGCCTGCTTGTTTTCCAATTGAAAATGAACTTGAGGCAGCTTGACTCGGATCAATAATTTTGGATCCGTATAGGGAAATATGGAACCAGACGAAACTGGCATTCAATAAAAAAGGGAAAATGGACATACGCGAAAGGCTTATGAAGGCGTACGAGCAGGTGCCCATGTGGTGGTTTCTGGCAGGGCCGTCTCGACAATTTTGGAGGCCCTGAGCCATTTTATCATTTTGGGCCCTAAACTTAAACTTAAAAAATATTTTTCCATATAATTGTATTATTAATATAAAAGTAAAAAATGCTAATGTTATTTTTTTCAAAATAATTTATAATAGGAGCATAATTTTTGTTAAGAGATTTTTTTCCCAATTCCTTTAGAGCTCATAATAAACCATCAAGTTTCCATGCTAGGTAAGGTTTAATCATAGTTCAAAAAATCGAATTAAGTTTTCAGAAACATCGGTTCATATTAAATATTTCCTCCGTTTTTTAAAGATAGCTACGGACTCACTCAGCACGCAGTCCAAGACACATTTTAAACCATTAATAATTCAAATTTGATACATGTAAAAATTCTAAAAGTTCGATATTTAAAATCTACAAGACGAGATGAATCTAACAATATCATACTTGGCTATATTTTAACTTGTATAACCATGAAAAAACTTTAAGTCAAAGTATATAAGTGAACAGTACCCATTAGTCAATAGTAGTTAACAAAAAAACGGAGGAAGTATAATATAATAATGAAAGTTCACGGAATATAATGATACGGAGATGAAGATGTATATATACATAAGTTAAATATATTAAAAATATGATATTTAGAGTAGCAAAACCATTAAATTAGAATTGTTCATTATCATATAATACTCCTAGTATTTAAAAAAAAATGTTGGATAATAATTCAAATTCTATATTGATGTTAGATAAATTTATCAACTACTTTTATTAAATGTTTTGTTGGATAAAATTCAAAAATGTTTAAATACATTATCTAATAAAGTATACATGTTTGGTTATTTTTTTTTTTAAAAAAAAGAAACAAAAAATAATTAGTAAAAAAAAAGTGGGGCCCCAAAAATTGGGGGCCCGGAGCAGGAGCACTCAAAAAGTGGGGCCCCAAAAATTGGGGGCCCGGAGCAGGAGCACCGAGTGCTCCTGCTATAAGCCGGCCGTGGTTTCTGGTTATCCTTGTTGTGAATCTTGGTGTCATCCTTGCCATTTGCCATTACTACAAAGACACGCTTCAGTTTCCATGGTGGGACGTTTTGTTCGCCTGCGCCCTTGCTTTTATTTACATTCTTCCCATTGGCATCATCGGTGCCACCACAAAATCAAGTATGGTTCTTCCTTTTGATCATTTCGCCCCTGTAAGGTTCAATCACTGGGTTTGAATATTATCACCGAGTACATTTTCGGTTACATGTACCCTGGCCGGCCTGTTGCCAATATGTGCTTCAAGGTCTACGGATACACATCAGCATGATTCAAGCCTTATCCTTCCTACAAGACTTCAAATTAGGCCATTACATGAAAGATCCCTTCAAGAGCCATGTTCTGGGCTCAGGTGATCCGAATTCCTTTCTCCATCACCAGCACAACTTTTTTCAACTGTATAAACAAACATGTAGTACTAATTTTGTTGTATCATTGCCCAACTATTTCAAGTTGTAGGAACAGTGATTTCAGTGATTGTATACTCATGCACATCCTGGTGAATGATGGAAACCATCCCAAACCTCTAAGACAAGGCCCACTTGCCAACAGGCAGCCCATGGAAGTGCCCAGCAGACACGGTGTTCTATGATGCCTCGGTCATTGTTGAGATCCCTCCTAACTTGAAGCTTCTAGAATGGCCTACAATATTCATGAACTACCTAGCATGATCTTCTCCAATCCTAGTGAGTTCTAGAGATATCTAAACTATTCTACACTAGTCCACATTCTATAGGATTCTAGATTTGTATAGAAGTGTTCTAGAATACTCCATAGGCTAGTATAAATAGAGGAGTGGTGGCCATTTGCAACCACAACCAACCACAACACAATCACAAGCACACAATCACAACCACAACACCAAGAGTTGTAAGAGTTGTAAGTGTTGAAGAGTAATCAATAAAAGCTCTTTCTTCCTTTGAAGATCTATATTCATCTTTGAGAGTTTTCCTCATCCTTGAGAGAGAGTGCCACTATTATAGTGAGGATATCCAACACTTGCACACACACTTGGGAAAGAGTTCCGCTGCTAATACGTGTTCTTCCCAACAAAGTGGTATCAGAGCCTCGTTCGTTGAAGCCATCACCCTGCTAGATTGACGATGGAAGGTGTTGTGATGCACGATGGTGATATGTTCAAGCTCACAGCCGACAACTACTCCTATTGGAAGCCGATGATGGAGGATCATTTATACTGCAAGGATCTGTACGAGCCTATCAAGAATGAGAAGAAGCCGGAGGGCAAGAAAGATGCCGAATGGGATCTCTTGAATAGGAAAGCAGTCGCAATGATCCGTAAGTACATCGATCGAAGTTTGTTTGAGCATGTTTCCACCTACACTAATGCATATGAATTATGGACCAAACTAGAGTCCATGATTCAAAAGAAGACACCTCGGAACAAAGCTCATTTGGTTCGTCGGTTGGTGAAGTTGGAATACAAGGATGGCCAGAGCATGATTGAGCACTTGAATACCTTCAAAGGTCTTGTGAATCAACTCACAAAGATCGAGATGAAGGTTGATGATGAGTTGCAAGCTCTATTGCTACTCAGCTCCTTGCCGGAGAGTTGGGACACGCTTGTTGTTACTCTTAGCAACTCGTGTCCAGAGGGAAAGCTAACTATGGATATAGTTGCTGATAGTCTGCTCAATGAAGAAGCCCGGAGGAAGGAGCGAGGAGACTCTGCACACTACGAGGCCAATGTTATGGAGAACCGAGGGAGAATCGAGACCCGTGGAAGAAGCGTCAATCGAAGCCGAGATAGATCCAGGGGCCATTCCAAGTCACGCACGAGGGTCACCTGCTACTATTGCGGCAAGGTCGGGCATATGAAATCAGAATGCCGGAATCTCAAACGCGACCAGAGGAACGGGGTTGTCAAGCAAGACTCGATAGAGCCAAGGATGAACGAAGATAAGAATACGACGGCAATAACCACGGAGAATAAAGAAGACATCTTCCTCATTAGAGAAGACTACTTGAACATTGCCTGTGACGACAGTACGTGGATAATCGACTCAGGTGCGTCAATCCACGTAACCCCACATAGAGAGTTCTTCTCAACATATAAAAGTGGTGATTTTGGCACTGTGAGAATGGGGAATCACGTGTCAAGCAAAATCGTGGGGATAGGAAACATCACTCTGTTAACTAACACCGGGTGTGAGCTGGTGTTAAAAGATGTCAGGCATGTTCCAGATATGCGACTCAACCTCATCTCAGCCGGTAAGCTCGATGATGTTGGATACATAACTCAACTTGGAGCCGGAAGATGGAAGCTTTCGAGGAACAACATTATCGTTGCCAAAGGAATGAAAGATGGGACGTTATATATCACCCAGGCCAAGCTATGCAAGGGAGAAACCAATGTCGCTCAAGATAGGCCGTGTCTGGAGCTGTGGCACAAGAGACTTGGGCATATGAGCGAGAAAGGGCTGCAAATCCTTGCCCGAAAGGAGCATCTTGCCGACATGAAAGGTAAAACACTAGACCCCTGCACTCACTGTTTGGTTGGCAAGCAACATCGAGTCACGTTTTCAAGAAGTAATCAGCCTCATAGGAGAAAGCATATTCTTGACTTGGTGCACACCGATGTTTGCTCGATGACGGAGAAATCCATGGGTGGTGCATTGTACTTTGTTACCTTCATCGATGACCACTCTCGGAAGGTTTTTGCATATCTATTGAAGACAAAAGATCAAGTCATAGACGTCTTCAAGGAGTTTCATGCAAGGGTGGAGCGAGAGACAGGGTTGAAGCTGAAGTGCGTCCGAGCTGATAATGGCGGTGAATATCGAGGCCCGTTTGATGCATATTGCAGGTCACATGGAATCAAGCTCGAGAAGACTCCACCTAAGACACCTCAACTAAACGGTGTTGCTGAAAGAATGAATCGCACCATCACAGAAAGAGTTCGGTGCATGCTTTCTCACGCTAAGCTCCCTAAGTCCTTCTGGGGAGAAGCAGTGACGACTGCCGTCAGTATCATCAACCACTCCCCATCAGTGCCTTTGGATGGAGATATCCCAGAAGAAGTCTGGACGGGAAAAAGAGTCTCATACGACCGCTTCAAAGTGTTCGGTTGCCGAGCGTTCGTTCATGTTCCCAAAGATGAACGCGCTAAGCTTGACTCAAAGACGAAGGAGTGCATCTATCTCGGTACACCACATGATGAGTTTGGTTACCGGCTTTGGGATCCAACAGCCAAGAGGATTGTCAGGAGTAGAGATGTCATATTTTTCGAAGATCAGACTATCGAAGATTTTCGTAATGAGAAGAAGTTGATGGTTCGATGTCGTGCCTCTCCTGATACACCAACAGTGGAGCATAATGACCAAGGTGAACAAGCAGCCGAGGATGCTGATGCCGAAATACCTACCTCGAATGACATAAGTAACGAAGATGTTTCTTCTGAGTCAGGCGACACAGAGTCATCACAAGAAGAAGGTGAGACTCTACAACCTCAGTTACGTAGATCCACTCGTGAGAGAAAACACTCCACTAGATACCCGCCAGATGAGTATGTGATATTCACGAGTGAGGGGGAGCCACAAAACTATAAAGAGGCTATGGAAGATCAACACAAGGAAGAATGGTTGAAGGCCATGCATGAGGAAATGCAATCGTTGCATGAGAACCACACCTATGACTTAGTGGAGTTACCAAAAGAGAGACGAGCATTGAAAAATAAATGGGTATATAAATTGAAGACCGAAGAAGGAGGCGCAAGACCAAGATACAAAGCCAGAATCGTCGTCAAAGGATGTGGCCAGAAGAAAGGGATAGATTTTGAAGAAATCTTCTCTCCCGTGGTAAAGATGCAATCTATCCGGGTAGTTCTTGGGCTTGCCGCATGCCTAGACCTAGAGATTGAGCAGCTAGATGTCAAGACGGCATTCTTGCATGGAGATTTAGAAGAAGAGATATATATGGAGCAACCCGAAGGATTCATGGAGCCGGGGAAAGAACACTTAGTATGTCGTCTCAAGAAGAGCCTCTATGGTCTAAAGCAAGCTCCGAGACAATGGTATAAGAAATTCGACTCCTTCATGGCCCAACATCAATTCCAGAAGACTCGCTCGGATCACTGCGTCTTCATCAAAAGATATCCTAATGGAGAATTTATCATCCTCCTACTCTATGTGGATGATATGTTAATTGTTGGTCGTGACAAGAAGAAGATCGAGGCACTGAAGAAGGCTTTGAGCAGATCGTTCTCCATGAAAGACTTGGGACCGGCGAAACAAATCCTTGGGATGAAGATCACTCGAGATCGTTCCAAGAGACTACTATGGCTATCTCAAGAAAGATATATTGAGAAAGTTCTTGAAAGATTCAATATGGATAAAGCCAAGCCGGTGGGCGTTCCACTTGGAGGACACTTCAAGCTAAGTAAGAAACAATGTCCAACAAGTGAGAAGGAAAAAGAAGAAATGGAGAAGATCCCATATTCATCGGCGGTCGGAAGCCTCATGTACGCCATGGTCTGCACTAGACCTGATATCGCCTTCGCTGTTGGCATGGTAAGTCGGTTCTTATCTAATCCCGGGAAAGAACACTGGGCAGCTATAAAATGGATATTTAGATATCTCCGGGGAACTGCCAAAAGATCTATATGCTTTGGCAAAGGAAAACCAGTGTTAGAAGGGTATACAGATGCAGACATGGCAGGAGACGTTGATTCAAGGAAATCAACATCAGGATATCTAATTACCTTTGCAGGGGGAGCTGTATCATGGCAATCCAGATTGCAGAAATGTGTGGCGCTATCAACAACAGAAGCTGAGTACATAGCGACTACAGAAGCAGGCAAGGAGATGGTATGGATAAAGGGATTACTCACTGAGCTAGGTTGGATTCAGGAAAGTCCGACGCTACTCTGTGACAACCAAAGTGCGATATACTTGGCAAAGAATCCAACCTACCACTCCCGATCAAAACACATTGATGTTCGATATCATTGGATACGAGATGCATTGGAAGAAAAGCGACTCCAGCTCGACAAAGTGCATACGGATGACAACTGGTCAGATATGATGACCAAAGTAATACCTCTGAAGAAATTCGAAGATTGTTGCAGAGGCGCTGGAGTTACAGATCTTCCAGGTTAGTCGGGAAGGGGGAGATTGTTGAGATCCCTCCTAACTTGAAGCTTCTAGAATGGCCTACAATATTCATGAACTACCTAGCATGATCTTCTCCAATCCTAGTGAGTTCTAGAGATATCTAAACTATTCTACACTAGTCCACATTCTATAGGATTCTAGATTTGTATAGAAGTGTTCTAGAATACTCCATAGGCTAGTATAAATAGAGGAGTGGTGGCCATTTGCAACCACAACCAACCACAACACAATCACAAGCACACAATCACAACCACAACACCAAGAGTTGTAAGAGTTGTAAGTGTTGAAGAGTAATCAATAAAAGCTCTTTCTTCCTTTGAAGATCTATATTCATCTTTGAGAGTTTTCCTCATCCTTGAGAGAGAGTGCCACTATTATAGTGAGGATATCCAACACTTGCACACACACTTGGGAAAGAGTTCCGCTGCTAATACGTGTTCTTCCCAACAGTCATATGGGGTCTGGTTGGGCCACGTAGGATCTTCGGGAGCCTTGGTGTTTACCCAGCAGTGAACTGGTTTTTCCTGATTGGCGCCATTGCTCCCCTGCTCGTCTGGGTGGCAACCAAGGTGTTCCCGGGACAAAAATGGATAAGCCTGATCCACATGCCCGCGCTGCTGGGCTCGGCAGCAATGATGCCTCCAGCATCCCCTGTGAACTACACAATTACAAGCTGGCTGGTGGCCGCGTTCTTGTTTGGGTTTGTTCTGTACAGGTATCGGCCCGACTGATGGAAGAATTACAACTATGTCCTGTCGGGTGGTGGACTGGACGCGGGCACTGCCTTCGCAACTGTGTTTCTGTACTTAACACTGCAGGGGAGGGAAATCCAGGTGGACTGGTGGGGGAGCAGTCCTGATGGATGTCCATTGGCTCCATGTCCCACTGCTAAAGGGATAATAGTTGAAGGATGTCCTGTTGTTAGCTGAGGTTCCTTGAAAGAAGCTTTTGAGTTGCTTTTCTTCTGCAGGTTTATTTTCTATCACTCTGAATATTATCACTGGGATCGGGTTGCAGCTACTTTTTGAATTCATGTACAGTTTATTAGATGTTCTTGGATGTGTATTTTTGGCCTTCATGGGGCTGCTTATTAGGTAGTGCTGTTTTCTCTATTACACAATGCAAAGAAGGTAATAAAGTTGCTGATTTCTTTGCAAAAGAGGGTGTTAGAGGTTCTTTTGGTATTCTCTTGCAATGGCAATCCCCCACCTGATTTTTTTATTGCATATGGTAGGGGTGTAAATGAGACTGATAGACTCGTAAAATATTCGGGCTCGACTCGATCAAAGCTCGACCAAAGCTCGACTCGGAAAGGCTCGGCTCGAAAAGATCGGCTCGAATATTAATGAGCTCAAGCCGAGCTAACTAATACTCGGCTCGAAAGCTCGATAATAGGCTCGAATATATTATACTCCATATATATATTATTTCTTTCTTAAAAATATAGTATGTTTTCTTCCTTAACAAATGTGAGGAAGAGGAGATCCAACAGTAAATTCACTCCTCCTTTTATTCAATAATATTAGTACATTATATTTTATTATGGTTAACACTAAATCAAAAAACCAAATCCCAATCTCCTTTCAAATTGGTACTATTATAAGGAATTATGAATAATTTAATATATTTCTACAGAACTCCGTCTTTCAAGTTTTTAAACTCATTATTGAATAATTTAAAATTTTTTAGTCTTGAGTCCAATGTGGTCTAGGGATACCCGGTTAAAAAAAAAAAAACTAAAATTGATGTCGAGCTTTTTTGGCCCTTCGAGCCGAGCTCGAGCTCCAATATATTATGTCGAGCTCGAGCCGAGCTCAATTTTTAAAGCTCGTCGAGCTTCGATCTCGAGCCGAGCCGAACTTATATATAACCGAGCCGAGCTCGAGCCTGGTAAGGCTTGAGCTCGGCTCGGCTCGTTTACACCCCTAGCATATGGTGACTGATTATGCAAGGAGGGGACTTTTACTTATTCCTCAATTTTCCTTTTGAGGTCATGTTTTTTGTACTCATTTTCTTATGAAAAAAAAAATGAATATAGAAAGAATACTGTATTCACCTAAGTCCACAAATAATAATAATAATCACATAAGACCGACCAATTGTTAAAAATGAACATTTAATTAGTAATTAAACAAGAGTGTGTGACTAATAAGAGTATGTATGACATAAGTAATAGTATTAAATCAACCAATGGATTCATAGGATAAAGATATACTGTACTAAGGAAAGCCTTATCTACAACGCACATTTAGGATGATAATAATATAATGACAAATTACAGAGTGGAATTAAAGATAAAAGACCAATTCAACCAAGAAAAAAACAAACTAGTCCTTTTTGGCGTAAAGTACTCAAATGTCTTCCCTTTGAATGCTTTCAGTAAGACAAAAAAAACTAAGAATAAAGTAAATGCTGTTCACTACAAATGGCTATTGTGTCTAATCTTGCATAGTTTTTGCCATTTCTAAATTCTAATATACTACTACAATACATTAATCAAAACTCATAATTCTCATCCCTCGAATTTTTCTGTTCTATGATTCCAAATGCCCTGTCCACAAAAGGACAAAAACTGGGCAGCTTCCAGCTGGGGAAGACTCGTACGTTTTCTCTAAAAGCCATCACAAAAATCTCTCTTCCCAGAAAAGATAGATTGCCTCACAAATTCTTAGTATTTTTCCACCTTCCAAAAACAGTGTCAGACTATATCTTCAATTTTGGAAACTAATTTCTTCTCTGATTCTTGATTGTTGGAGATCAACATATTTTGGTTCGAACATAGTTTGTTCACCTTTTCTTCTTACATGGAGATAAAGGAAACAAGGATGCAAGCAATCAAATCATTAAATTCCCACATTCTAGTCTTTTCCACTGTGCAAACAATGAATCAACTCGATTTTTGCAGAAAATCAGGAAAATTGATATTTTGAAATATCAAGAAGCAAAAACACCATATAATTTGTATGACTTGGGCTCTTACACACCTTCGCCGACACATGAGTGTCAATGTTTACCAAAAAAAAGACGACAATGATAATTAGAACTTACAGAAACCTTAACAACACACGGCAGATGCATTTGTGTCCGTCGATCAATGGCAAATCTATGCAGACAACAGAAAAAGCATACAAGAGTGATATTGATTCGGCTCACACCAAAACTAAAAACATAAAAATGGCAGCATTCGAGTAAAATTAAAGAGGGAGTGAGCCAAAGCAATACCACACCATGTCTACTTCTCAGCACAATATTGTCTCTTTTAGTATTTGGACTAATAATGTGTATGAAAATGAATACATTTTGCAAGAACTGCCTCATTATATAAGAAGGGTTGAAATTTATAAAAACTATCCTATTCCCACAAACAATGACACTCTACCCAATCACATTAGAGGGGCCTTCCATTTTTTTATTCAAAGGTGAATATTGAAATGAATAGTGTATTCAAGATCTCAGAATCCAAATCTAGGCTTTAAAAATTGTCACATAAACAAGTGGAAATGGATAATATAATGTATGATAGGCACACAACACGTGAACCAGTACGAAATTCAATTGTGCAAAATATAATCAAATGCAAGTGTATGTACCAACATACTATTTCACAGCACATTATGTGGCAACAGACAACCAGGAATACTATAGCTTATGGTGCCTACACTGCAAACGGCTGAATTTCCAGATTAATGTAATGAAATAAATATATTCACTAATTTATACAAAGTCATATTCATTCAATATTCTCTCCTAAAAACGACATAGTACAACCTAAAAACATGATGAATGCTCTGTGCAGGAAAAGTGGCAAAAAAGGGGAATCCCATGAGGCCATGAATTTCTTCCACTATGGATCAAATTATTCAAAAAGAGAATCACAAAAAGTCCACAGTGTGATTCAGTGGTTGGTATTAAGTCCAAGTTGGTAATAAATGAATTTTTGTTTGCATATCTATAATCTGTATTTGGTTTGCAGCGACTTTTCCATCATCCAAAGATCCACTTCAAAAAGGGTGGTGGTGTCCATTGCATGCCTTAAGTATTACTACTACTATTATTATTACATAATAATAGTAATAATAACAATTGAGAGTAGGATTGTAGGGAATATCAAATATGGATGGTGGATGCATGCATGATCAATCAGAAGATTCTATTCAGTATTCACTAACTGATTCAATATTCAAGCAAAGTGATATGAAATTTTCAACTGTCATGAAAAAACACAAAGGGAATACGCTGGAACAAAATGAAACAAGGATTCTGAACTGTCACTGCAACTATTTTTAGCCTTTCAAGATTGTTCCTTTATATATATATATATATATATATATATATATATATATATATATATATTTGTATTCTTTTAAAGCCATCTAAACATATAGCAAGTATACATAATTATCTATACGTAAATATCCATCTGTCTAAACAGGAGATAAAATGACCTGTCGAACTAAACAAAAAGAAAAAAAAACTAATTACAGTAAAATAATTTAAACATTTTATCAATTTTTGTTGAGATATATAAATAAATAGATAGAAAATCAATTGAAACTATATATTCAAATAGATAATCATTTTTATGTCTCTCTTGTTAGTTTACACATCATTTTTGTGCTCAAACAACTTAATAAACCAAAGCTGTTACGAAAGTCCTCGTTTTTCTAGCAATTAATTCAAAAAAATATACTATCTATTTTGGCTTTGAACACATTTCATATATTAATTTTGTATCAGTTTTATTTAGTCTTAAATATTTTCATATTCACACAACAATAGATTAATACTCCCCTCCTTCCATTTTAGTTGTCTTTTTAGAAACCAAAAAGCATTCCAAAATAGTTGTCACTTTACATATTTATATAATACTTTTCCAATATTACTCTTATACTTTAATATATATTACTTCTAGAACATTGTGCATTATCTGTTCACTTTAATTCCACTTTTTTATGTAGTAGGGATAAAAGTGGAAAATATTGAATAATTTGCTTTTTTTTGTATGTGAAATTTGTGTCAAAACGACATGTATAAAAGAGCAGAGGGAGTAGTTAGTTACCACCTCCAATAAATAATTAATTGCCAAACCAGTGATAGTTGGCCAAATCTGTTGGCTTTCTAACATGCATGCATCTCTTGTATGAAGATCATTATTATTTCCATGGGCCACAACAATTCTTTGGGCGTTGTAGGAAGGATTCCACCAAGTTCCATATACCCTCTCAACCAGACACTTCTATTTTCAAACTAGTGTTGTATTTTTAGTTTTTAAAGAGCTTTTAGTATTTAAAAAGTAAATTGTAAACTCTAAACATTAACGGCAAAAAAAAGCACTATACTTAGTGTAGAGACATTATATTATTTATTGAGCATAGTAGTGATTAATAAACAGAAAAGATATAGAATGGTAATCTGGTAGACACCATAATATGAAAACCAGAAGTCAGCTTGTTGGTAGGTAACTTTGAGAAAGCACCCAAAATGAAGTGTAATGAACAAGAATTAACATCAAATGAAGTGTAATGAACAAGAATTAATATCAAATGAAGTGAAATGAACAAGAATTAATATCAAATAGATGAATTAATATCAAAACAACAATAATGATGCCAGGCATAAAGCACATGAATAAGAAACAAGTATTGTAAAGCTTACAAAAGTTGTTAATGGTTTGTTATGATTTTCGTGGATGATTCCTGGCTTCTACATAGAAAAGTTATAAAGAGATCAACTAACGCACATAAAAATACCAGTGAAACTTGAAAAGTATAATTATAAACATTCAAAGCAATGGAAAATATCAATAGCTAAAATTTTCATTTCCTAACGAGTCATAAAATCACCTGTCTTCCAATATTCTTTGTAATACCTATGATATTATAAATGTGCATGGATTCATGGCTTATAAAATAGAAACACCATAAATAATCATGATAAATGATGTATAATTTATACTCGTTTCCATATTCTTGTAACATAGAAAAGAATCACCTGGCGAACAATTATCTTCAAAATAAATTAAATGAGTGATACCCAGTCAAAGTCCAAGATTGATATAGAATACCAGACTCCAGACCTATGTATCCATGAAATGAAAAGGCAAATTTCATGAAGGTCTATTTCTCAAGTAGAAAAGAAAATAAATTTACAAGAGTAACATATAAAGTGTAAGTAAAATAAACTACAACAATATTCATGCAAGAATTAAGGAGCCCATAAGCCAGGCAATCACGACAATTTGTTCATGACACCTGCAAAAATGGCACACAGATGTATCAACTATTAGTAAGCATCAAAACAGATTGTCCAAAAGTCTCTCATGAAGGTCTATTTTTAAAATAGAAAGAAAAATAAATTTACAGGAACATGTATAAAAAGAGCCCAGAAAGTAATCAAAATACCTATTTCGTGTTTAGCCGCAAAAAGTGGCACATGGGGATATCAATAATTAGTATGCGCCATGAAAACGAGATTTCCCAAAAATTCATTTTAGTTACCTCCATGCTGCATTTTGCTGCTCTGATTGGTGAAGTATTGTGAGCATGACAGATTGACAATACAGTCTATGAGTGTATAAAAATTGCTCTGATTGCCTTGTTATTGTGAGCATGACTACGAAAAGGCAAAGACGACCAATGCCAGAAGGACTGTAATCACAGTACAATAAAATGGGCATAAAATTGTGGAGGTAGCAGGGACATGTTGTTTTATTGAGTATAGCATTGGTAAACAAATATAAAAGGAACAGAATGGCATTCATCTTAATATCAAAAGTAACCATCTTACGTAGAGAAAATGAGCTTTCATGCGTGCTTCTTCCAAGTTCCAACATCTTTCAAGGCTACAAGAGAGCGTACATAATAGAAATAGAGCACATCAAGTTGACCCAAGGTATTCTTATCAACAAAATATTGGGGCATACCTATGACCACCACATCATTGGCTTCACAAATCTTGTCATCGGAACTTTCAAGGCACCAATGAAAACAGGAGAGAAAAGGCTGGATAGCTAGCTAGCGCGTTCACTATCTTGCCCCAAACCATGCATTGGTTTTGACGCTTCCGTACCGATTCTTGTATGTCCCAAATTTCATATACCACCTTTTGTTATATGTTGACGATATAATTATAACACGGGGAGAGGGAGTGATTCTGATTTATTCAGTGGCTTTATCACTCATGCAGTCATCATATTCATTCTGAGTTTAGCATCAAATACCACATTATGTATAGCGCAAAGAAAAAGATTATCCACATTATGGTCCTTAAAAAAGGCTACAGATATGTGGGACTACCGCTCACAAAGTATTCACACGAAATCCTGGGGACTAACATTAAAACCCAAAAAATACCGATAGATAGAAGGGACACATATGAGACGGGGCACCTCTTATAACTCATAAGGTTCATCCAAAAACCATTGAGAAGACAGAAAATAACAATCGATTTGTATTGTTCTTGAAGCAACCGCTAACGCCCTTCCTTTCAAGATTGAATCAAACTAACGGAGAAGCAAAGAATTTTCTTTGTTTCATGAAAAACCGAAAGAAAAGGGACAGGCTCCTTACAACTCGGTTCATCCAAAAACAAACTGAGAAAACAGAAACCACATTCGACTTCTCTTGTTCTTGATGCTACCTTCAACCCTCTTCCTTTCAAGAATGGGAATCAAAAACAAAGGGAAAAGATAAAAGGAAAAGCAAAAATTTCCTCTTTTTTTTTTCTTCCTTAAAGTGAATATGTAACCAAATCAAGGGTTCTTTTACCCCTCCTCTCAAGTAGTGACGGGACTCCTTATAAGATTCATCCAAAAACCGACTGAGAGAAGACAGAACACATTCGACGTGTGCTGTTCTTGAATCTAAATGAAACCTTGAACAAGAAATGCGGGGGAGGACGACGCAAGAACTCCTTGGAGACCAAAAAAAAAAAAAAAAAATCGTCGATTGAAATAGGATTGACGGTAACCCTTATTTATGGAAATGAGATTCACGAATACTGTTCCACTTTGAAATTAAATTTATCCGTTGCATACAACCGCGTCCAATTGACGCCAGTCGCCACCATCTTTTCAAATATTCTTTTTTTATTATTATTATTATTATTATTATTATTTTATTTATCTTACTTAAAAAAAATTTGGTATAAAAACAAAAGAAATAGGCTTTAATTGATACAAAATAAAATCTAGTTTAAATAAAAAATTATTTATCTTATTTAATAAAATCTGTTAGGATGAAAAATATAATTATTTTTCGATGACAAAAAAATAAAATTGTTTGGCATCACCGGCCAAAAACTAGTTTTAATTTATTCGCGGGTATTCTCAGGCCATATTCGGCGAAGATTAATCCTTCGAGTATCTGTTGTGCATTAAAGGATTGTCTCTTCCAAAGCATTATTCTACATACACAAAAACTCAAACCCGATGATGAAAATATAATTGATACAAGAATTTCAAAAGAAAAAATAAAAAAGATAAAAAAATATTAAAGGAAAAAAATTACAAATATTACAAAAACTTAAAATTTAAAAAGTTAATATATAAATAAAAAAATTGGTGAATAAAATGTAAGTATAATTGATAGTGGTACAAAAATGGTAAAATTCATATAAATATACTAACAATAGAATTTTTTACCTAATGGTACTAAATAATAATTTTTTTTAACTTGGTACTACTTAACAAATTAAAACCTCAAAAATGGTACCAATAAATAATTTCCCCTTATTACTATTATTATTATTATTATTATTATTATTATTATTATTATTATTATTATTATTATTATTATTATTATTATTATTATTTAATTTTAAAAGAATTATATATTGTATATAAAAAAATATGTACTGTATATTTATTTCGTTTCAAAATTCAAAAAAGAATAATTTATCTATTTCTTTTTTTTAATGGTAGGATTTAAGGTAAGTTTTTGAAGTTAATAAAAAAATTTAATTTGCTATTTAAACATGAATATAATTAATTATTTAATCCATAAATTACAGTAAACTTATAAACTAAAAAAATCAATACTACTACTTTTTTTTCTTTTTTTTCTTGGGAAAATCAAACTCCCAACTTTAAATTTGAACAAGAAAACATGTTATCATCAGAACAGTAATACTGATTGATTTTTTTTTGCAAAGAGTAATACTGATTGATTTAAATACTTAATGGAAAACATATACCAAAACAATTTTAATAATGATTGGAGTAAGACTTAAGAGTTTTATTACCACTTAAATTAATTGCCATGAGTTATTTCATTATTTGGAGTAGTTTTTTTTGGTAAACAGTGACATTCATATATCAACAAAGGTGTGTGGGAATTCAAATCACACAAATTATAAAGGGGATGGATAGGAGCTGGGTGGGGATTGAACCCCCAACCTATGGTTGGGAGGATAGGCTGAGAGAAGGGGGACTTGACCGCTAGGGTAAGTCCCCCACCCCCATTTATTTGTGATAGTTTTAAATAAACCTTTATTAAATAAACCTCTATACTTCCTCTATTTTTGTATATTTCCACACGACCCACCCAACGCGAAGTCCAATGTACATTTTGAATCGTTTATAACTCAAGTTCGGTATAAGTAGAAATTCTAAAAGTTCGATATTTAAAAACTACACGACGAGATGAAACTAACAAGATCACACTTAATTATATTTTAACTTATATAACTATGATAAAACTTTAAGTTAAAATGTAAATGTGAATAGTTGTTAAAACCCCATTGGGGGCAAATAATAAAAAACGAAGGAAGTACATTCTAAAAAATTTAAATGTACCGGATAGAATGACATAAGTGTTTAATTAATGTAATTATTTTTATTATAATTATATTAATAAAAATGAAGACATGCTTATTATTATCTCCATTCCTAAACAGTTCAATTTTAATAATAAAAATTTGCATTAATTAACTAAATTCATTCTTAATAAATGTCAATAAATAATATTTATGTAAACTGATGGATAATATAGTAAAAATATAACATAATTATCTATAACTATTGTAGGTGCAAAAAATGCGTAGACAGAAACTGCAAAATAATTTTATTAATTTCACAAGAAATGTCTACAATTACAGAGAAATTTAAATATCAAAGAACATGTAGAAAATCAAACTATATGGGTTCGACTTCTGGTACTCCTTTGATTCCTCCAACTTTGAAGACGTCGAGATGCTTTTATGCTTCTTCTCCGGCTTCTCGGAATTTCTACATCGTTTTGTTGCTGTAGGATCTCAAGTGTATGAGTCTTGAGAATGAGTAGACGTGTATGAGTCGTCTCTCTATGTGTCTGAGTGTATGAGTCTCAGAGTATGACTGTTTAGAGGTTGTAGAAGTGTAATTCTTCTTCGCCTCTTTAATATTTCTGCAGCGTTTTGTTGCTGTAGAATCTCAAGTATATGAGCCTTGAGAGTGAGTAGTGTATGGAGACCTCTGTCTGGAAGTGAAGAAGTCGTAGTGATTCCCCAACATGTGACAGGGTGCCTCTATTTATAGAGGGAAAACCCTAGGGTTCGTGGATGATGGACCAATCAATGGCTGGTCCAATCCACATCTCTATCGGGTCAGTGAGCATGTGGGCCTTTCATCTGGGCTTGTTCACATTGACTGATTTCCATGGACTGGCCTGCTTTAAGTGTCCATTGGATCATAGGCCTGTGGGTCTTTCATTTGGACTTGTCCACATTGGCCCAATATAATTAAATTCATTTGGCTTGATGGATCCAAATGGCCCAATAAATATTAATAATTATTTCAAGCATTTAATTTATTTAAAATGCTTAAAAATAATTAAATTAATATTTAAAATTACACGTGTCGCATTTTTAGTGGCGAATAAATTTCACGTGTTTACAGATGCCCCTCGAGACTTGTTTAGGGCGAAATAAAATATTTGAGACGTGAACAAGTCTCGAAATATTTGTTGCATGCCTACCCAATTTTGCTTAGGCTCATGCAATTTTTCCCTTGTAGGCCAATTTTTTCCCTCTTTCTTTCTTTTTTGTACGGCCCAATTTTTCCTCTTTCTTTCTTTTCTTGTACGGCCCAAACGTTTTTTTCTTTTCTTTTTTTTTTTTTTTTTGTGTGTGGGTCACTTTCCTTGGCCCATGGAACAAAATCTTTTTCTTCTAATATCCGATTTTTTGCTTTATCTCTCCAATTATAATTCTTGCTGCCCAAGATCAAATATTTCAACCCGCACGAATCTAATCCTTTGACTTTGCACGCGAATTTTTTAAAAAAAAATTGATCTGATTCGTACCGAAATCCTAACAAGCAGGTCAACAAATATTACTTTGATCAAGAATTCTGCCACATATCCAATTTGAAACTTGCAAATATTATTTTGATTCAGGATCCGGTCACACATGCAATTTGAACATCTGCAGTTGGAGCTTCAAAGATTTACATCCAATTGAACTTGATAAAGATCAAATAAAATCCAAATATCCATCAAGATCTAACCATGTAATCAACAAATCAGTCTAAAATTGATATCCGGGCTAAATTGAATTAAAATTGCATCCTCAATAAATCTTCATAAATCTTGTATTGGGATTTATATCTGCCTCTATAAATTAAAACCATGTAATCAACAAATCGGTCTAAATTTCACACCCCAAGCAACAAGAAACAGGATAGCAGGGCTTTTTTTTTTTTTATCAGGACCGAGGCGTACCCCGGGCGGCCAACTTCAAGAAGGCGAAAGAGATCAGCAATTTTGGTAAGCAACATCACCATTCTGCATTCAGTCCGTTTTTTTCTCCTTTTCTTTTCTTTTCTTTGTTTTTTTTTTTCTTTTCCTTTCTTGTTCTGTCGTTTCTTCTTTTCTTTGCACTATTATTTTCTTGCTGCTGCTGCTTGTTTTTTCCTTGCATTCTTTTTCTTTGTTTTCCTTGTTTCTTCTTCGTCGTTTTTTTTTTTTTTGCACTTCTTTTTTTTTTTCGATCAAACATCGAGCAGACAGAGACAGAAAGCACAAAATCCAAAATTCCATGAACAAGATTCAAGAACCAGACTTCAAATCAGTCCTCTTCAATCCAGCTTTCTAATTCATCGACAACACCAATTCAAAGCGAGGGAGGGTACCTGATTGTCGTCATGGTAGACGGGATGTTTGGTCACACGGCGCTGCCGTTGGCCTCCATCCTTAACCTACCCGCCATCAAGTCGTCATGGTAGACGGGATTTTTGGTCACACGGCGCTGCCGTTGGCCTCAATCCTTAACCTACCCGCCACGCCGGAGTTCGCGGACGGAGACGCCGCCGGGAACTGTCGCTCGAGGGAGGCCGCCGCTCGTCGCCGGAGTCTGCGCAAGGAAGCTCATCGCCGCCCGGTGCCGCCGCGCTGCTCGCCACCGCCGTGCTGCTGTCAACGGAGCCGCCGGAAGACGCCGCTGCTGTGAGGAGGAGAACACGTCGTCGGAATCGCGCCGCCACTGCACGCCGCTGCTGGAGCTTCCACCGCCGCTCTTTGCACCGCCGGAGGGAGAAGGCCGCCGCCGTGTCTTCGTGCGCCAGGGGAAGCCGTACGCCGGATCGAGCAGGAGACCGCCGCCTGCAGCTTCGCCCGGATCGCCGCTCCCGGATCCCGCTGCCGCTGCTGCCGCTGTTCGCAAGGGAGGGAGAGAGACCATCGCTGCCCGTCTTACTCAGCCCGTCGCAACCGCCGTCCCCAGCCTGATGGAAGAGACGTGTCGCCGCCAGCTGCTCGCCAGTCTCGAACCGCGGCCGCCCTCACGTCGTTGTTATCCGGAATCGCCGCTGGAAGAGGATGAGGGACGAGAGCTGCATTTTTTTCCTCAGAAGATTTTTGAAGATGAAGCACGGTCAATTTGAAGCAGATTTGGGAAGATGAAGCTGATTTGGCCTTTGGGGAAATGGAGGTTTTTTTTGTGTCTTGTGGGGTTGGCTGCGTTTTTTTTTTCTCTTCAATTAGGGGGGGGGGGGGGGGGGGGGGGGGGGCTGCGTTTGGGCTGCGTTTTTTTCTCAACAATGGGGAAGAAGAAGACACAATTTTTTTCTTATTCCACTTTAACCCCAACACTTAAATCCCTAGAATTCTTGGCCCCAAATCTTTAGTAATTAAATTTTGCCCCCAAGTATTCTAAACCTTAGAATCTAAGCCCTAGATTTTGGAAGACCAAATTTTGACCCCAACATATTTTGCATTTTGAGGATAGGTCCCAAAATATTTAATCTTAAGTCCATAATTTAATAATGAACTTAAAATCAATATTTAACATGTATTTTTTGTTTACATGTAAATATTCACTTTTCGTAGTGCCCGAATTTGGAATTTGTAGGAATTAATCTCAAGTCCAAAAATTTAAAATGAACTTAAAACTAATCCCCAAATTTGACAAGCATTTTTTTATTGCATTTATCTTGCAATTTTTTTTAGCATGTCAAAAAAAAAAATTACATTCCATTAATCTTGCAAATGTATTTTTTTTTTGCCTCCTCTTTTTTTTGAAGAAAATAATTCTTTTTCTTTTATTTTGCAGTGGCATCATGGGCCTCAATTTGAACTATTTGGATGATCAACTTGAAACTGTTGCCCTATTGGTGGACTATAGGAAGCAGAAAGAAGCTAATGTCAACAAGTCTTGATTGTAGCGGATATGCTTGAATTTTCTTGCTTTAATTTTCTCCATTGATGTATTGCAATTCTACAATATATGTGTAATCAAAACTTTGATGTAATGAAGACTAGTTTTGTTTTCGCCTTCACTCTCTGCCTTAATTTTCTTTCTTCAATCTTGAATGTCTTGTATAGGACACATATTGACGAAGGAAACCACCTTTGGAAACTTTGGGGGACTAAATTTTGATGGAATTTGCGCTGTACTTGGAATTTGGCCAAGTTGCCTATGTATCCCTTTTGGGAATCGAGCCATGAAGCTTTTGAGGCGAAACCTCGGTCAGTGCCCCCCCGACAGCCTTTACACTATAATCTCTATAGGGCTGTTAAAAAGCTTGCCTAGTTTCTCCTACCGAAAGCGCACGGTATCAAGCTGCAATATTTATTTTAATTGTCGGGATCGTTCAAAAGAGAGTTACACGATAGAAGTGTTTTAATAGAATTATTAGCTTCAGAATCTGTCTCTACTCTTGATTTAAGAATGTTGTAATGATGATTACTAAAGAATACTACTGAAATGTAAATGCTTAAAGCTATAAATGCAGTAAAGAAAGCAATTAAAATGATGTAGAACATCATGATCTTATTCATGTGTTTAAGGTGTTACAGACCAAATCAAATGAAATAGGCATATGGTGAGATTATCGTACTTCATTGGATAAAACATAATGAAGGTTCATTGAGATAGAGAAATCCTTTACACAATTTAATCAATTCTTCATGTCTTCAATCACTTCCCAAGACAGGTACTTATGATTCAGTGTCATGACATTCTAAGCTCTGAAATCGTGAAATACTATCATCACAGAATGATCTGTCAGACTCCTTCTGTGATAATAGCTTTCAGAATTGTCACTTAACCTTTTTCTTTCAGACTCCGATTAAGCCTTTGACAACTTGAGGTCACTTCTAAATCTTACTATATTCGTCTGAACTTGAAGTTGTTCTTTTTATTACTCTGATCAAACTGATCTTATGATCCTGTATTGGATGTCCTCTACAACAAATGAAAAAGCTAATATTTAAATCTATCATCCAATGTTGTCATAAGACTTAGTTCTTCAGAGTAATTCCTGCAAGTATTCATAAGGAATAATAGTCTTGTAAGTATATCAAGATGAAATTGCTATTCAACTTCCTTGACTTATCCAGACTACTCAGATTTGTATAACTGATTTAGCTCAAGAAATCTCTGTAAACAGTTCCAAATATCCATGATTTGACTCAGGATTAGTAGACTGTAGTAGAAATATTTAATCTCCTACTCATAGCTATAGTGATAACTAATACCATGAACCCCGGAAATTAATCTTCCTAATACTCTACTAATTTTTAGGACAAAAGATGATTCTTGAAACATCTTTCCCTTTTAAACGACAGGTACTAAATGCCCAACTGAAGAACAAGTTTGTTCTTTATCAGTCCTGAGTAAACAACGATTGAGTAAACCTATATCATCATCTCTCTCAGCGTACCAGTGTAAAATAGTAATACGTGTTGCACATATGAATTGTAATTTTGTAATCATGAAGTAAGATTACTCATCATATACTGGGAAATATCCCAAAATATTATACGTATATGTAGTATTATATGTATAAAGAGACGCTGAGGGTTCTGAATCCTCTTAATCAAAATGCAAGGGTGCTTCCAAAATATACATTGGAAACTAGACAGAATTAGGAGATAACTTTCCCAAGAAAAAGAATTTGAGAAATAACTCTGCAAAATAAGTGTCCAAAATAGCTCGCAGTAACTATTTTGGGTTTCAAACTATGAACATTCCAATTTTCCGCGCGCTATGTCTGTACAGCGTGGAGGGAGCTAATATTCAAAGAATGTTCTCCAGATTTTGTTTATACAAAGAACTGAATGCCTCGCTATAGTTTCTGTAAGAATGCGGCGAGGTACTCAATTCCTACTTATAGATAGTGGTTATATACATATAAGAAGTAAAAGTAAATGATTAATATCCTATAAAATGGATATCAAGTCTACTGCTGTTATAGATTGATCCTCTCGCTTTGTCAGATTGACATCGCGTGAGTATTTGAATAGCCTTTGTCATATTAGATCTATCTGGATATTTCCTCGCATCATCTTTTAGGATGAAGCGAGGGAATATCCTTATTCGGAGTAAATGATCAGAATTTATAACTGTCATAACTACCTTCTGGAATTTCTGTTTAGAAAATTATGAACATAGAATCTTTTGCATCCAAGTTCATGAACTCAAAATTATTGATTCTCAAAGATTATCAAGCGATGATTAACAATGCATGGGTCTCCAGGAACCTTTTAAAGTTCTGAACATTAAACCTTATGATTCTCATCTATAAACATAACATTGAAAGAAAATTGAGTAAATTCATAATTCTGCCAGATCATACCTAACTTGGTTACATCATCCAAATTTCTTACGTAATTGGAACGAACTATTGGCGCATTAAAGATGTGGAAGTGTTATGATCTTCGAAAATCGAATTCAAGATATGATGCAAAATTCAGATTAAATGATGAAATTAAGGTTTATACTCTGCTGAAACAGAATTACGAAATGGAAGTAGAAACCAGAAGGATAAGAAATTCACAATCTGATAACTGATCATTCTTCTTGTATCTCATATAACAAAGAATTAAAAACGAATACACCTGGAAATCTGATTGCTATCAGAATAATGCAAAGATGAGCGAGCGAGTCGGAGTTTAGATGATGATCGTCATGATGGATGAACAGGCGATCCGAAAGCAACTCTCCTCCCAGGGTATCCTCTAGCTAATCTAACAACTAATCTTAAAGAAATCTACTGCGAAATTGAAATTCAAATCTACGAAAACAATTTACAAATCTGAAGAACATCAAAGTAAATTGCAGAGAAAATTAAATCCTAACCTACCTACTAAATTCTAAAAAGTGGACTGGAGAGTAAAGTCGAGCTATTCTCTTCAATCTCCCGCCTGCTGAGCTGATTCCCCAAGGGTCTTATTTATAGATGGGTGTTGTAACTGCTTCTGCCTTGGATGATAACCGCTCGCGTCAGAATAGCTCTCCTCTCGCTTTGTCCAGTTCCTTCAAAGCGAGAGTCAGAAATGTAATCATCTTTCTTGATGAGGCGAGGTCTCACAGTTTCTCCAAAGAATTCTGCTTCTCGCCATAACGGATAAAACTTCTGTCTTGCACAGACTTCCTTTCCTCGCGATGTCAATCATCATCGCGTGGATTAGGAGACAAGCCCTCGCACCATTCCTTTTCTTTCCTCGCTATATCCTTTCCACTTCTTGCTGTTTTCCAGCTTAACTTCCTTCTGCATGACAAGGCGTGGATTAATTCAATAGGAACACTGCGTGCGAGACTTTCAACGAAAACTCAGAATTTCAAGCCATTTTTCATGTATTTTCCAACTTCTTTGCAATCTTAATTCTTCTTCCATCTTTTCTAATCCTTTATGATTATTCATCAATAATCAATGGAATTAAGAGCAAAAGATCATCATCAAGACACTAAATTGGACGCAAATGACAGTCACAAAAGGCTGTCATCACCATCCTCACATTTAGAAACACTTGTCCTCAAGTGGTAAGAAACTTGTAAAGTTTCAAAGAATAAGTCCAATTAGTGGCTTCTGGGATTAAGATGTTCATGTAAGACTCCACTGGATCACTACCTTCTCTTTTCCAACTATCCCAAGCTCAACTCTTTCAATTGATTGATGCTTCATACCTGATTTTGAATTCACCAGATTTCATGGAAACATTAACAGAAGTGATTTGCATTTATGTGAATTATTGTTATGCTCCTTAGTTAGTCAGATTTCTCTTCTCACGCTCAATCCTGTCCAACTCATGTGCATATCTTGTATTCTGAAATACACTCTCTCTTTTTTTTTATATCAAGGGGTGGCCTTCCGTGGCTTTCAATAGCTCGGTTTCACATTATTAGGAGGAGTCGCATGACCTGACATTGCAGATGAAACTTCAACTCCCCTGCCCTTGATTCTGCTCTTTTGAAGTTTTTCAACTTATAAATCAGAGGGGCAGCTGTGCCAGCTACTTATATCCACATTATTTTACCACGTCTGTTTCTAAAATTTCCCTTGCTTTCTTTTTCTCTCTCTTTTTTTTTTTTTTAATATGCACACTCATCTTCCAAGAGAGACTAGATTAAATCAATCCTCTTAACCTTGTGCAGTTATTATTTATAGTATGCAAATCACTAAGGTTAATATCATCACAAAACCTTCAAATTATTTATCCAGTAATGACATCAATCGATCTCAGAGCTTACAACTAAGAACAGTTTTCAAGAGCGGCTCATGCTTGCAGTGAAAATCTATAAAGTAGATGTCTCCACAGGAACCACTTTTTAAACTCATCTTCTATTCCTTTATCAGTTTATTAGCTTCCCTGAGTTTATTATTACTATCACTATTATTTAGCTTGAAATTCAATACTATGACACAACTTCATATTAAATCTATCCTATGCTATATCAGAACTAACGGAAACATGAAAGAATTAAAGAAAAAGAGACTGTAATTAAAAAGAAGAAGAAGGTTTCAGAGAACTCCCCTGTGATCTCAGGATGGTCCTGCATCATTGTCTGGATCTTTAGGTGGTATGGATGGAGATTTCTTTAGATCCGAGACTAGATTGGCAAGAATGTCTACCAATCTCGTGCTGTTATACTGCTCCTGTCTCCTCAGTTCCATATCCCTTTCTCGTTCCTGTCTTCTCTCTTCAAGTTCTTCTCTTCTCAGCCTTTCAAATCTTTCCATCTCTTCCCTTCTCATTCTTTCCTGTCTATCCCATTCTTCCTTCCTTATCTTCTCTTGCCTCTCCATCTCTTCTTTCCTGAGTTTCTCCTCAGTTTGAATCCTGACATGCTCAAGTTCAATCCTCTTCTGTTCCATTTCTCTCTGAACATGCTTGTCCTCTGACATAGTTTTCACTAGCATCTCCATGGACTGTGCAAAACTTTGGATTGAGGTACTCATATTCTGAGATTCATCCACAGATACTGTGTTCCTCATTGGCTGTCTCACAGGTTGGGATGGTGCAGAAGTGTTCTCAAACTCTTCATCTTCTGGAATAGGATTCAATGCAGGAGATGGAGTTACAGTCTTTGTCCTTTTTGTTGAGGTTTTTGACTGATATGATCTTGATTTTGAAGGAAGATAGACCCTTTTTGTCTTAGGAGATGGCACTTTTGATCCTGATCCTTCGGAAGTTTGTTCCTCTAAGTCTGGCATTTGGTAAATCAACTCTCCCCTTAAAGTGTCTTCTGGTAATGGAATAGGAGGATCTATCTTTATGATCTCTGGTAAAAATGGCGTGATTGAGACTCCTTGTTTCTCACAAAGTCTTCTGATTAAATTCGGATAAGCCAATGCTGCGTCTTCTCCAACTCTTGACTTAATAACATTGAGAACATGGTGTGCAGCACTGCATTTTCTTCCTGACCATAACAATGCAAATCCCTCGAAAGTTCCGGCTGAGGGTCCTTGAAAATTTGTAGTAGGTCTGAGCTTTGAGTAGTAGAAATCAAGTGTAGGCAAGTACTCAGGCTTCAAATTCTTCAATGGAATCTTATTCTGCTCAGTTCCTCTGTGTGTTGAACAGAATCCCAATGCCATTTTTCTAGCATTAACAAGTTTATTTCCTTGAGTTTTCTTCCTCAGTAGGACTTCGGATTTGACTTCTGGCTGTTCTAACAAAGGTGCCTGAATCAGATCATTCAGAGTTTCTACAGTGACTTGCACTGTTTTCCCTCTAATCCATGTTGTTTCTGCCTCAACATCAAAGTTAGCATAGAACTCCCTGGTCAGTTCCACATAGCCACATTTGTTATTGTGTCTCATGAAAATGTCCCATTCATTGATCCTCCTCCAGTAGCTGATACACTTATGATCCAGCCACTTGGGATGAAATCCTTTGTCCGGAACAATCATTTTGGACATACCCAAGTAATTCTCCAATGCTTCCTTTCTTCCATTAAACTTGACCTTGATTTCTTCTTCTGTAAATTCAGTCCTCTTTTCTATGCTGTCAGGGATTGATAACCTCACCTTTGGACTATTCTTTCCCCAATAACTCGCATGTAGCAATTCTGGGACATCTTTTCCGGGGGATGATCCTTCAGATGTATCTGATTCATTTCCCTCAGATTCTTGTGCTCCTTCCTGCTCATCCCCAGCATTCTCATTTTCTTGTTCTTCTGTTGGTCTCCTTCTTGAGCAGGTTCCACATTTTCTTCATGAACTTGTTCTGAGTTTTGCTCATGGTCAGGCTCTGGATGTTCTTCTTGAACTCCATCAATGTCATCATGTTGTGAATTGCTTGTACCTGAATCATAAATCAATGACGTGCTGGTATCTACCTTCTCAGTAGCTTCAAGGCTATGCTGATTTAAGATCTCTGTGGGATCTTCCTGTACAGGTTCGTTTAGTAGAAGAGGAATAGTAGTAGGTTCTGAATCTAGAAATCCTTGGACTCCAAAGTACTCTTCTACTCTCTTCTTCTGTTCTGCGGCCCATTCAGGATCATTCATCCTTACAATTGCTCTCTGAACTACTTCATCCCTGACTTGAGGTGGAAGGAGCCATTGATTCATTTGATTTTCAGCATTCGTCTGTGTTCTGAGATATTGACTGACAGTGTCTTCCATAAAATATTTTCTCTGCTGAGCTTCTTGAGTTTCATTTCTCTGCACTTCTTCTTCATAAGCTTGAATTGCTAATGGAGATGGTTCCATTACTTGGTCAGGATTTATTTGCTGTTGGATTTCCTCTAACTCTGACTCAAGTTTAGCTGCATATTCACTTGCTTGTTCTGCTGAGTTGCGTGCATTCCCTCCTTCTCTAGCCAATTTTCTGAACTTTTTAATCAGTCCTTCCAGAGAGTAAGTCATGTTCCCGACTGTAGTTCCATGCAAGTTCATATCTTCAAAAGTTGTAAATCTTCCAGTGTCTGTTCCTGAAATATGTCTGCCACTGATTCCTCAATTTGATTTACAAACTCTTGCTCATCTGCAGCTTGTTCTGGTGGTATATCTTGCTCAGTATTTTCTCCTGAAAACCCTTGTAAATCAATCTGACTCTGAATAAGATCCCTGTTGACCTGAGCTTGTTGATCTTCATCTTGCCCTTCTCTATCATCTTTTTCAATAATCTGAACCAGTTGGAGATCAGTGCTCGGTCTAGTTGATCCTTGTTCATCAGGTTGATGTTCTTCAATGCATGCTCTCCAGCCCTCTGGATCTATATCCCCCACTTCCAAATTAGTGTAAGAAGTGAGCTCCAACCTCTCTGTGTAGGGAACTATCCCTAGGGTTGGTTCGACTTTTTCTTCTTCAGAGCTGGTGTCAGGTACTACATACTTGGGCTTCCTAGCCTTCATCTTTATCCTGAACTTTTTAACTGGCTTTTCAGGTTCTTTTTCTTGTTGCTTCTCTTTTTCAGGAATGATTCCCAATTGTTCTGCATTCTCAAGAGAAGATCCTTGCTGCTTAAATTCTTCAGGGTTGGTTTCCTTCTGCTCAGAAGGTAACCTTCCTCTCCTTTTATAGGTAACAACTTCTTTCTTTTCTTGAGCTGATTGTAGAATCTCAACATCTTCATCCATCAAGTCTTTTGTCACATCCAGAATTTCTTTAATTGTTGGCTCATCTTCATTTTTCCTCTTCTTCAGAATTTGACTAACTTCCTCAGGCTTGCCTGCCTCCACCTTCTTCCCAATCCTTTTCTTAGTTAATAGTACTTCATCTGAAGTGCTCGAACTGAGATTGTGTGACTTCCTCTTTTTGGAGGATACTTTCTTTTTACCTTTCTTGTCTTGAGTTCTCATGAGTTCCTCCCATTCACGATCTGCCTTTCGTTTGTTTGCATAGAAGCAATCCATACTCTCTTGCAGAATCGGATGGATTTCATCATTTCC